>OZ038500.1:84764970-84927470 GCA_964036315.1 Acanthosepion esculentum
TAATGTAACGAGACAGTAATTGTCATTCCTGTCACATATCATTGGTCGTAATGTTTTAGTTCGTCAATATTATACACTGACTGATGGCGTAGCTATATGTTAGCCTGTCGGGCCTACTTTATCTAACTTCTCCATGACCGACATAGAAAACAAAATCTTTTATAGCTTCACTAATCCTACTATATGTGTTATATCCGACATATTGAAGCATTATATGCTAACGAAAAGCCCAAAGGAAAGAAAAATAACTTAAAGAAACCTTCAACAATAACTCCGTCGTACTCTTTACTTAGAAGATCAACATTAATAATAAAATCCCTTTCCTCAGTGTGTTATCTGAAAAAGGATAGTTTACTACATCACTATATAAAATATATCCACCTTATCAATTAGAAAAGTCTATGGTCACATAGATTAGATTCTTTTAATCAAGTTCCCCTCAAGGAAGGTAGTAAAGCCACCAATGCGCAATATTTTGCTTGGTGTGGAAGACTTAGAATCAGTAACATTGCTAAGGTGCAAGAACAAAAGAAGAGTAATCAGGAAGACACTAGATAGCGATTGACATTGCATTTAATTTTTTCGCAGATTAGAGTTGGCTGGAAAGCATGGAGACGGAAGGGTATTCCACAACCGATTAATGCGAGTAAAGAAACTGTTATCATAGAACTTGCGGTTACATCTAGCCAGACCAACTGTAAATTGGTGAGACCCCGTTACTAGCACTGCGCTTAAATTCGAAGAGTTAAGGTACCATAGCGAATAGCTCATCCGAAAAAATTACCCCGAAATTATTTATAGAAAAGGCAAACGGAAGGAACATTCCGGCGGTAAAAAAAGTGACTGAAGCCGAGATACCAGATCGAGGCCAATAATATTGCTGATACATCTTTGAATTTTATCAAGAGGTTCTAGATAAATATCAGGAGCATTATATATGGCAGAAATATTCTACGCATGCATGAATAGTAGGTTTATAGATCAGGACCAAAATAATGCTGATTCTTCTTTGGTTATTATCAAAGAGCTCAAGGTAAATAGGAGGGACACAAGACCATACGTGGCAGCAATATTCTAAGGATGGATGAATGGTAGGTTTATAGATCAGGACCAATAATATTGCAGATTCTTCTTTGGATCTTATCAAGTAGGTCAAGGTAAATAGCATTGACACAAGACCATATGTGGCAGATATTCTAAGCAGGGACGAATGGTAGGTTTATAGATCAGGACAAATAATATTGCAGATTCTTCTTTGGATCTTATCAAGGACATCACGGTAAATAGGAGGAGGGGCACCGGACCATATGTGTCAGATATTCTAAGCAAAGACGAATGGAAGGTTTATAGATCAGGACCAATAATATTGCAGATTCTACTTTGGATCTTATCAAGGAGATCAGGGTAAATAGCTGGGACACAAGACCATATGTGGCAACAATATTCTAAGCATGCAAGAATGGTAGGTTTATAGTTCAGGACCATTAATATTGAAGATTGTACTTTGGATCTTATCAAGGAGATCAAGATAAATAGTAAGGACACAGAATCATACGTGGCAACAATATTCTAAGCATGGAAGAATGGTAGGTTTATAGATCAGGACCAATAATATTGCAGATTCTACTGTGGATCTTATCAAGGAGATCAAGATAAAAAGCAAGCATGCAGAATCATATGTGGCAACAATATTCCAAGCATGCAAGAATGGTAGGTTTATAGATCAGGACCATTAATATTGAAGATTGTACTTTGGATCTTATCAAGGTGATCAAGATAAATAGCAAGCATACAGAATCATATGTATCAAATATATTCTAAGCATGTAAGAATGGTAGTTTTATAGATCAGGAACAATAATATTGCAGATTGTACTTTGGTTCTTATCAAGGAGATCAAGGTAAATAGCAAGGACACAGAATCATATGTGGCAACAATATTCTAAGCATGCAAGAATGGTAGTTTTATAGATCAGGACCAATATTATTGCAGATTCTACTTTGTATGTTCTCAAGGAGATCAAGATAAATAGCAAGGACACTGAATCATATGTGGCAACAATATTCTAAGCATGGAAGAATGGTAGTTTTATAGATCAGGACCAATATTATTGCAGATTGTACTTTGGTTCTTATCAAGGAGATCAAGGTAAATAGTAAGGACACAGAATCATATGTGGCAACAATATTCTAAGCATGGAAGAATGGTACTTTTATAGATAAGGACCAATATTATGGCAGATTGTACTTTGGATCTTATCAAGGAGATCAAGGTAAATAGCAAGGACACAGAATCATATGTGGCAACAATATTCTAAGCATGGAAGAATGGTAGTTTTATAGATCAGGACCAATAATATTGCAGATTATACTATGGATCGAATCAAGGAGATCAAGGTAAATAGCAAGGACACAGAATCATATGTGGCAACAATATTCTAAGCATGGAAGAATGGTAGTTTTATAGATCAGGACCAATAATATTGCAGATTATACTATGGATCGAATCAAGGAGATCAAGGTAAATAGCAAGGACACAGAATCATATGTGGCAACAATATTCTAAGCATGGAAGAATGGTAGTTTTATAGATTAGGACCAATATTATTGCAGATTGTATTTGGATCTTATAAAGGAGATCAAGATAAATAGCAAGGACACAGAATCATATGTGGCAACAATATTCTAAGCATGGAAGAATGGTAGTTTTATAGATCAGGACCAATATTATTGCAGATTGTACTTTGGTTCTTATCAAGGAGATCAAGGTAAATAGTAAGGACACAGAATCATATGTGGCAACAATATTCTAAGCATGGAAGAATGGTACTTTTATAGATCAGGACCAATAATATTGCAGATTATACTATGGATCGAATCAAGGAGATCAAGGTAAATAGCAAGGACACAGAATCATATGTGGCAACAATATTCTAAGCATGGAAGAATGGTAGTTTTATAGATTAGGACCAATATTATTGCAGATTGTATTTGGATCTTATAAAGGAGATCAAGATAAATAGCAAGGACACAGAATCATATGTGGCAACAATATTCTAAGCATGGAAGAATGGTAGTTTTATAGATCAGGACCAATATTATTGCAGATTGTACTTTGGTTCTTATCAAGGAGATCAAGGTAAATAGTAAGGACACAGAATCATATGTGGCAACAATATTCTAAGCATGGAAGAATGGTACTTTTATAGATCAGGACCAATAATATTGCAGATTATACTATGGATCGAATCAAGGAGATCAAGGTAAATAGCAAGGACACAGAATCATATGTGGCAACAATATTCTAAGCATGGAAGAATGGTAGTTTTATAGATCAGGACCAATAATATTGCAGATTATACTATGGATCGAATCAAGGAGATCAAGGTAAATAGCAAGGACACAGAATCATATGTGGCAACAATATTCTAAGCATGGAAGAATGGTAGTTTTATAGATTAGGACCAATATTATTGCAGATTGTATTTGGATCTTATAAAGGAGATCAAGATAAATAGCAAGGACACAGAATCATATGTGGCAACAATATTCTAAGCATGGAAGAATGGTAGTTTTATAGATCAGGACCAATATTATTGCAGATTGTACTTTGGTTCTTATCAAGGAGATCAAGGTAAATAGCAAGGACACAGAATCATATGTGGCAACAATATTCTAAGCATGGAAGAATGGTAGTTTTATAGATCAGGACCAATAATATTGCAGATTATACTATGGATCGAATCAAGGAGATCAAGGTAAATAGCAAGGACACAGAATCATATGTGGCAACAATATTCTAAGCATGGAAGAATGGTAGTTTTATAGATCAGGACCAATATTATTGCAGATTGTATTTGGATCTTATAAAGGAGATCAAGATAAATAGCAAGGACACAGAATCATATGTGGCAACAATATTCTAAGCATGGAAGAATGGTAGTTTTATAGATTAGGACCAATATTATTGCAGATTGTACTTTGGTTCTTATCAAGGAGATCAAGGTAAATAGTAAGGACACAGAATCATATGTGGCAACAATATTCTAAGCATGGAAGAATGGTACTTTTATATATAAGGACCAATATTATGGCAGATTGTACTTTGGATCTTATCAAGGAGATCAAGGTAAATAGCAAGGACACAGAATCATATGTGGCAACAATATTCTAAGCATGGAAGAATGGTAGTTTTATAGATCAGGACCAATAATATTGCAGATTATACTATGGATCGAATCAAGGAGATCAAGGTAAATAGCAAGGACACAGAATCATATGTGGCAACAATATTCTAAGCATGGAAGAATGGTAGTTTTATAGATCAGGACCAATAATATTGCAGATTATACTATGGATCGAATCAAGGAGATCAAGGTAAATAGCAAGGACACAGAATCATATGTGGCAACAATATTCTAAGCATGGAAGAATGGTAGTTTTATAGATTAGGACCAATATTATTGCAGATTGTATTTGGATCTTATAAAGGAGATCAAGATAAATAGCAAGGACACAGAATCATATGTGGCAACAATATTCTAAGCATGGAAGAATGGTAGTTTTATAGATCAGGACCAATATTATTGCAGATTGTACTTTGGTTCTTATCAAGGAGATCAAGGTAAATAGTAAGGACACAGAATCATATGTGGCAACAATATTCTAAGCATGGAAGAATGGTACTTTTATAGATAAGGACCAATATTATGGCAGATTGTACTTTGGATCTTATCAAGGAGATCAAGGTAAATAGCAAGGACACAGAATCATATGTGGCAACAATATTCTAAGCATGGAAGAATGGTAGTTTTATAGATCAGGACCAATAATATTGCAGATTATACTATGGATCGAATCAAGGAGATCAAGATAAATAGCAAGGACACAGAATCATATGTGGCCACAATATTCTAAGCATGGTCGAATGGTAGTTTTATAGATCAGGACCAATATTATTGCAGATTATACTATGGATCTAATCAAGGAGATCAAGGTAAATAGCAAGGACACAGAATCATATGTGGCAACAATATTCTAAGCATGGACGAATTGTGGTTTTATAGATCAGGACCAATATTATTGCAGATTATTCTATGGATCTAATCCAGGAAATCAATATAAATAGCAAGGATACAGAATCATATGTGGCAACAATATTCTAAGCATGGAAGAATGGTAGTTTTATAGATCAGGACCAATATTATTGCAGATTGTACTTTGGATTTTATCAAGGAGACCAAGGTAAATAGCAAGGACATAGAATCATATGTGGCAACAATATTCTAAGCATGGAAGAAGGGTGGTTTTATAGATCAGGACCAATATTATTGCAGATTCTACTTTGGATCTTATCAAGGAGATCAAGGTAAATAGCAAGGACACAGAATCATATATGGCAAAAATATTCTAAGCATGGAAGTGTGGTAGTTTTATAGATCAGGACAAATATTATTGCAGATTCTACTTTGGATCGTATCAAGTAGATCAAGGTAAATAGCAAGGACACAGAATCATATGTGGCCACAAGATTCTGAGCATAGACGAATGGTAGTTTTATAGATCAGGACCAATATTATTGCAGATTGTACTTTGGATCTTATCAAGGAGATCAAGGTAAATAGCAAGGACACAGAATAATATGTGGCAACAATATTCTAAGCATGGAAGAATGGTAGTTTTATAGATCAGGACCAATATTATTGCAGATTGTATTTGGATCTTATAAAGGAGATCAAGATAAATAGCAAGGACACAGAATCATATGTGGCAACAATATTCTAAGCATGGAAGAATGGTAGTTTTATAGATTAGGACCAATATTATTGCAGATTGTACTTTGGTTCTTATCAAGGAGATCAAGGTAAATAGTAAGGACACAGAATCATATGTGGCAACAATATTCTAAGCATGGAAGAATGGTACTTTTATATATAAGGACCAATATTATGGCAGATTGTACTTTGGATCTTATCAAGGAGATCAAGGTAAATAGCAAGGACACAGAATCATATGTGGCAACAATATTCTAAGCATGGAAGAATGGTAGTTTTATAGATCAGGACCAATAATATTGCAGATTATACTATGGATCGAATCAAGGAGATCAAGGTAAATAGCAAGGACACAGAATCATATGTGGCAACAATATTCTAAGCATGGAAGAATGGTAGTTTTATAGATCAGGACCAATAATATTGCAGATTATACTATGGATCGAATCAAGGAGATCAAGGTAAATAGCAAGGACACAGAATCATATGTGGCAACAATATTCTAAGCATGGAAGAATGGTAGTTTTATAGATTAGGACCAATATTATTGCAGATTGTATTTGGATCTTATAAAGGAGATCAAGATAAATAGCAAGGACACAGAATCATATGTGGCAACAATATTCTAAGCATGGAAGAATGGTAGTTTTATAGATCAGGACCAATATTATTGCAGATTGTACTTTGGTTCTTATCAAGGAGATCAAGGTAAATAGTAAGGACACAGAATCATATGTGGCAACAATATTCTAAGCATGGAAGAATGGTACTTTTATAGATAAGGACCAATATTATGGCAGATTGTACTTTGGATCTTATCAAGGAGATCAAGGTAAATAGCAAGGACACAGAATCATATGTGGCAACAATATTCTAAGCATGGAAGAATGGTAGTTTTATAGATCAGGACCAATAATATTGCAGATTATACTATGGATCGAATCAAGGAGATCAAGATAAATAGCAAGGACACAGAATCATATGTGGCCACAATATTCTAAGCATGGTCGAATGGTAGTTTTATAGATCAGGACCAATATTATTGCAGATTATACTATGGATCTAATCAAGGAGATCAAGGTAAATAGCAAGGACACAGAATCATATGTGGCAACAATATTCTAAGCATGGACGAATTGTGGTTTTATAGATCAGGACCAATATTATTGCAGATTATTCTATGGATCTAATCCAGGAAATCAATATAAATAGCAAGGATACAGAATCATATGTGGCAACAATATTCTAAGCATGGAAGAATGGTAGTTTTATAGATCAGGACCAATATTATTGCAGATTGTACTTTGGATTTTATCAAGGAGACCAAGGTAAATAGCAAGGACATAGAATCATATGTGGCAACAATATTCTAAGCATGGAAGAAGGGTGGTTTTATAGATCAGGACCAATATTATTGCAGATTCTACTTTGGATCTTATCAAGGAGATCAAGGTAAATAGCAAGGACACAGAATCATATATGGCAAAAATATTCTAAGCATGGAAGTGTGGTAGTTTTATAGATCAGGACAAATATTATTGCAGATTCTACTTTGGATCGTATCAAGTAGATCAAGGTAAATAGCAAGGACACAGAATCATATGTGGCCACAAGATTCTGAGCATAGACGAATGGTAGTTTTATAGATCAGGACCAATATTATTGCAGATTGTACTTTGGATCTTATCAAGGAGATCAAGGTAAATAGCAAGGACACAGAATAATATGTGGCAACAATATTCTAAGCATGGAAGAATGGTAGTTTTATAGATCAGGACCAATATTATTATAGATTATTCTATGGATCTAATCCAGTAGATCAATATAAATAGCAAGGACACAGAATCATATGTGGCAACAATATTCTAAGCATAGAAGAATGGTAGTTTTATAGATCAGAACCAATATTATTGCAGATTGTACTTTGGATCTTATCAGGGAGACCAAGGTAAATAGCAAGGACACAGAATCATATGTGGAACCAATATTCTAAGCATGGAAGAATGGTAGTTTTATAGATCAGGACCAATATTATTGCAGATTGTAATTTTGATCTTATCAAGGAGATCCAGGTAAATAGCAAGGACACAGAATCATATGTGGCAACAATATTCTAAGCATGGAAGAATGGTAGTTTTACAGATCAGGACCAATAATATTGCACATTATACTATGGTCTTATCAAGGAGATCTAGGTAAATAGCAAGGACACAGAATCATATGTGGCAACAATATTCTAAGCATGGAAGAATGGTAGTTTTATAGATCAGGACCAATATTATTGCAAATTGTACTTTGGATCTTATCAAGGAGATCAAGGTAAATAGCAAGGACACAGATTCATATGTGGCAACAATATTCTAAGCATGGAGGAATGGTAGTTTTATAGATCAGGACCAATATTATTGCAGATTATACTATGGATCTAATCAAGGAGATCAATAAAAATAGCAAGGACACAGAATCATATGTGGCAACAATATTCTAAGCATGGAAGAATAGTAGTTTTATAGATCAGCACGAATATTATTGCAGATTGTAATTTGGATCTTATCAAGGAGATCCAGGTAAATAGGAAGGACACAGAATCATATGTGGCAACAATATTCTAAGCATGGGAGAATGGTAGGTTTATAGATTAGGACCAATATTATTGCAGATTGTATTTGGTTCTTATCAAGGAGATCAAGGTAAATAGTAAGGACACAGAATCATATGTGGCAACAATATTCTAAGCATGGAAGAATGGTAGTTTCATAGATCAGGACCAATATTATGGCAGATTGTACTTTGGATGTTATCAAGGAGATCAAGGTAAATAGCAAGGACACAGAATCATATGTGGCAACAATATTCTAAGCATGCAAGAATGGTAGTTTTATAGATCAGGACCATTAATATTGAAGATTGTACTTTGGATCTTATCAAGGTGATCAAGATAAATAGCAAGCATACAGAATCATATGTATCAAATATATTCTAAGCATGTAAGAATGGTAGTTTTACAGATCAGGACCAATAATATTGCAAATTGTACTTTGGATCTTATCAAGGAGATCAAGATAAATAGCAAGGACACTGAATCATATGTGGCAACAATATTCTAAGCATGGAAGAATGGTGGTTTTATAGATCAGGACCAATATTATTGCAGATTCTACTTTGTATGTTCTCAAGGAGTTCAAGGTAAATAGCAAGGACACAGAATCATATGTGGCAACAATATTCTAAGCATGGAAGAATGGTAGTTTTATAGATCAGGACCAATAGTATTGCAGATTGTACTTTGGATCTTATCAAGGAGATCAAGGTAAATAGCAAGGACACAGAATCATATGTGGCAAAAATATTCTAAGCATGGAAGAATGGTAGTTTTATAGATCAGGACCAATAATATTGCAGATTATACTATGGATCGAATCAAGTAGATCAAGGTAAATAGCAAGGACACAGAATCATATGTGGCAACAATATTCTAAGCATGGAAGAATGGTAGTTTTATAGATCAGGACCAATATTATTGCAGATTATTCTATGGATCTAATCCAGGAGATCAATATAAATAGCAAGGACACAGAATCATATGTGGCAACAATATTCTAAGCATGGACGAATGGTAGTTTTATAGATCAGAACCAATATTATTGCAGATTGTTTTTTGGATCTTATCAAGGAGACCAAGGTAAATAGCAAGGACACCGAATCATATGTGGCAACAATAGTCTAAGCATGGAAGAATGGTAGTTTTATAGATCAGGACCAATATTATTGCAGATTCTACTTTGGAACTTATCAAGGAGATCAAGGTAAATAGCAAGGACACAGAATCATATGTGGCCACAATATTCTAAGCATGGTCGAATGGTAGTTTTATAGATCAGGACCAATATTATTGCAGATTCTACTTTGGATCTAATCAAGGAGATCAAGGTAAATAGCAAGGACACAGAATCATATGTGGCAACAATATTCTAAGCATGGACGAATTGTGGTTTTATAGATCAGGACCAATATTATTGCAGATTATTCTATGGATCTAATCCAGGAAATCAATATAAATAGCAAGGATACAGAATGATATGTGGCAACAATATTCTAAGCATGGAAGAATGGTGGTTTTATAGATCAGAAACAGAATTATTGCAGATTTTAATTTGGATCTTATCAAGGAGATCAATATAAATAGCAAGGACACAGAATCATATGTGGCAACAATATTCTAAGCATGGAAGAATGGTAGTTTTATAGATCAGGACCAATATTATTGCAGATTGTACTTTGGATTTTATCAAGGAGACCAAGGTAAATAGCAAGGACATAGAATCATATGTGGCAACAATATTCTAAGCATGGAAGAAGGGTGGTTTTATAGATCAGGACCAATATTATTGCAGATTCTACTTTGGATCTTATCAAGGAGATCAAGGTAAATAGCAAGGACACAGAATCATATGTGGCCACAAGATTCTGAGCATAGACGAATGGTAGTTTTATAGATCAGGACCAATATTATTGCAGATTGTACTTTGGATCTTATCAAGGAGATCAAGGTAAATAGCAAGGACACAGAATAATATGTGGCAACAATATTCTAAGCATGGAAGAATGGTAGTTTTATAGATCAGGACCAATATTATTATAGATTATTCTATGGATCTAATCCAGTAGATCAATATAAATAGCAAGGACACAGAATCATATGTGGCAACAATATTCTAAGCATAGAAGAATGGTAGTTTTATAGATCAGAACCAATATTATTGCAGTTTGTACTTTGGATCTTATCAGGGAGACCAAGGTAAATAGCAAGGACACAGAATCATATGTGGAACCAATATTCTAAGCATGGAAGAATGGTAGTTTTATAGATCAGGACCAATATTATTGCAGATTGTAATTTTGATCTTATCAAGGAGATCCAGGTAAATAGGAAGGACACAGAATCATATGTGGCAACAATATTCTAAGCATGGGAGAATGGTCGGTTTATAGATCAGGACCAATAATATTGCACATTATACTATGGTCTTATCAAGGAGATCAAGATAAATAGCAAGGACACAGAATCATATGTGGCAACAATATTCTAAGCATGGAAGAATGGTAGTTTTACAGATCAGGACCAATAATATTGCACATTATACTATGGTCTTATCAAGGAGATCAAGATAAATAGCAAGGACACAGAATCATATGTGGCAACAATATTCTAAGCATAGAAGAATGGTAGTTTTATAGATCAGAACCAATATTATTGCAGTTTGTACTTTGGATCTTATCAGGGAGACCAAGGTAAATAGCAAGGACACAGAATCATATGTGGAACCAATATTCTAAGCATGGAAGAATGGTAGTTTTATAGATCAGGACCAATATTATTGCAGATTGTAATTTTGATCTTATCAAGGAGATCCAGGTAAATAGGAAGGACACAGAATCATATGTGGCAACAATATTCTAAGCATGGGAGAATGGTCGGTTTATAGATCAGGACCAATAATATTGCACATTATACTATGGTCTTATCAAGGAGATCAAGATAAATAGCAAGGACACAGAATCATATGTGGCAACAATATTCTAAGCATGGAAGAATGGTAGTTTTACAGATCAGGACCAATAATATTGCACATTATACTATGGTCTTATCAAGGAGATCAAGATAAATAGCAAGGACACAGAATCATATGTGGCAACAATATTCTAAGCATGGAAGAATGGTAGTTTTACAGATCAGGACCAATAATATTGCACATTATACTATGGTCTTATCAAGGAGATCAAGATAAATAGCAAGGACACAGAATCATATGTGGCAACAATATTCTAAGCATGGAAGAATGGTAGTTTTACAGATCAGGACCAATAATATTGCACATTATACTATGGTCTTATCAAGGAGATCAAGATAAATAGCAAGGACACAGAATCATATGTGGCAACAATATTCTAAGCATAGAAGAATGGTAGTTTTATAGATCAGAACCAATATTATTGCAGTTTGTACTTTGGATCTTATCAGGGAGACCAAGGTAAATAGCAAGGACACAGAATCATATGTGGAACCAATATTCTAAGCATGGAAGAATGGTAGTTTTATAGATCAGGACCAATATTATTGCAGATTGTAATTTTGATCTTATCAAGGAGATCCAGGTAAATAGGAAGGACACAGAATCATATGTGGCAACAATATTCTAAGCATGGGAGAATGGTCGGTTTATAGATCAGGACCAATAATATTGCACATTATACTATGGTCTTATCAAGGAGATCAAGATAAATAGCAAGGACACAGAATCATATGTGGCAACAATATTCTAAGCATGGAAGAATGGTAGTTTTACAGATCAGGACCAATAATATTGCACATTATACTATGGTCTTATCAAGGAGATCAAGATAAATAGCAAGGACACAGAATCATATGTGGCAACAATATTCTAAGCATAGAAGAATGGTAGTTTTATAGATCAGAACCAATATTATTGCAGTTTGTACTTTGGATCTTATCAGGGAGACCAAGGTAAATAGCAAGGACACAGAATCATATGTGGAACCAATATTCTAAGCATGGAAGAATGGTAGTTTTATAGATCAGGACCAATATTATTGCAGATTGTAATTTTGATCTTATCAAGGAGATCCAGGTAAATAGGAAGGACACAGAATCATATGTGGCAACAATATTCTAAGCATGGGAGAATGGTCGGTTTATAGATCAGGACCAATAATATTGCACATTATACTATGGTCTTATCAAGGAGATCAAGATAAATAGCAAGGACACAGAATCATATGTGGCAACAATATTCTAAGCATGGAAGAATGGTAGTTTTACAGATCAGGACCAATAATATTGCACATTATACTATGGTCTTATCAAGGAGATCAAGATAAATAGCAAGGACACAGAATCATATGTGGCAACAATATTCTAAGCATGGAAGAATGGTAGTTTTACAGATCAGGACCAATAATATTGCACATTATACTATGGTCTTATCAAGGAGATCAAGATAAATAGCAAGGACACAGAATCATATGTGGCAACAATATTCTAAGCATGGAAGAATGGTAGTTTTACAGATCAGGACCAATAATATTGCACATTATACTATGGTCTTATCAAGGAGATCAAGATAAATAGCAAGGACACAGAATCATATGTGGCAACAATATTCTAAGCATGGAAGAATGGTAGTTTTACAGATCAGGACCAATAATATTGCACATTATACTATGGTCTTATCAAGGAGATCAAGATAAATAGCAAGGACACAGAATCATATGTGGCAACAATATTCTAAGCATGGAAGAATGGTAGTTTTACAGATCAGGACCAATAATATTGCACATTATACTATGGTCTTATCAAGGAGATCAAGATAAATAGCAAGGACACAGAATCATATGTGGCAACAATATTCTAAGCATGGAAGAATGGTAGTTTTACAGATCAGGACCAATAATATTGCACATTATACTATGGTCTTATCAAGGAGATCAAGATAAATAGCAAGGACACAGAATCATATGTGGCAACAATATTCTAAGCATGGAAGAATGGTAGTTTTACAGATCAGGACCAATAATATTGCACATTATACTATGGTCTTATCAAGGAGATCAAGATAAATAGCAAGGACACAGAATCATATGTGGCAACAATATTCTAAGCATGGAAGAATGGTAGTTTTACAGATCAGGACCAATAATATTGCACATTATACTATGGTCTTATCAAGGAGATCAAGATAAATAGCAAGGACACAGAATCATATGTGGCAACAATATTCTAAGCATGGAAGAATGGTAGTTTTACAGATCAGGACCAATAATATTGCACATTATACTATGGTCTTATCAAGGAGATCAAGATAAATAGCAAGGACACAGAATCATATGTGGCAACAATATTCTAAGCATGGAAGAATGGTAGTTTTACAGATCAGGACCAATAATATTGCACATTATACTATGGTCTTATCAAGGAGATCAAGATAAATAGCAAGGACACAGAATCATATGTGGCAACAATATTCTAAGCATGGAAGAATGGTAGTTTTACAGATCAGGACCAATAATATTGCACATTATACTATGGTCTTATCAAGGAGATCAAGATAAATAGCAAGGACACAGAATCATATGTGGCAACAATATTCTAAGCATGGAAGAATGGTAGTTTTACAGATCAGGACCAATATTATTGCAGATTATACTATGGATCTAATCCAGGAGATCAATAAAAATAGCAAGGACACAGAATCATATGTGGCAACAATATTCTAAGCATGGAAGAATGGTAGTTTTACAGATCAGGACCAATATTATTGCAGATTATACTATGGATCTAATCCAGGAGATCAATAAAAATAGCAAGGACACAGAATCATATGTGGCAACAATATTCTAAGCATGGAAGAATGGTAGTTTTACAGATCAGGACCAATATTATTGCAGATTATACTATGGATCTAATCCAGGAGATCAATAAAAATAGCAAGGACACAGAATCATATGTGGCAACAATATTCTAAGCATGGAAGAATGGTAGTTTTACAGATCAGGACCAATATTATTGCAGATTATACTATGGATCTAATCCAGGAGATCAATAAAAATAGCAAGGACACAGAATCATATGTGGCAACAATATTCTAAGCATGGAAGAATGGTAGTTTTACAGATCAGGACCAATATTATTGCAGATTATACTATGGATCTAATCCAGGAGATCAATAAAAATAGCAAGGACACAGAATCATATGTGGCAACAATATTCTAAGCATGGAAGAATGGTACTTTTATAGATAAGGACCAATATTATGGCAGATTGTACTTTGGATCTTATCAAGGAGATCAAGGTAAATAGCAAGGACACAGAATCATATGTGGCAACAATATTCTAAGCATGGAAGAATGGTACTTTTATAGATAAGGACCAATATTATGGCAGATTGTACTTTGGATCATATCAAGGAGATCAAGGTAAATAGCAAGGACACAGAATCATATGAGGCAACAATATTCTAAGCATGGACGAATGGTATATTTATAGATCAGAACCAATATTATTGCAGATTGTATATGGATCTTATCAAGGAGATCAAGGTAAATAGCAAGGACACAGAATCATATGTGGCAATAATATTCTGAGCATGGAAGAATGGTAGTCTTATAGATCAGGACCAATATTATTGCAGATTGTACTTTGGATTTTATCAAGGAGATCAAGGTAAATAGCAAGGACACAGAATCATATGTGGCAAAAATATCCTAAGCATGGAAGTGTGGTAGTTTTATAGATCAGGACAAATAGTATTGCAGATTCTACTTTGGATCGTATCAAGTAGATCAAGGTAAATAGCAAGGACACAGAATCATATGTGGCCACAATATTCTGAGCATGGGAGAATGGTAGTTTTATAGATCAGGACCAATATTATTGCAGATTGTACTTTGGATCTTATCAAGGAGATCAAGGTAAATAGCAAGGACACAGAATCATATGTGGCAATAATATTCTGAGCATGGAAGAATGGTAGTTTTATAGATCAGGACCAATATTATTGCAGATTGTACTTTGGATCTTATCAAGGAGATCAAGGTAAATAGCAAGGACACAGAATCATATGTGGCAACAATATTCTAAGCATGGAAGAATGGTAGTTTTATAGATCAGAACCAATATTATTGCAGATTGTATATGGATCTTATCAAGGAGATCAAGGTAAATAGCAAGGACACAGAATCATATGTGGCAATAATATTCTGAGCATGGAAGAATGGTAGTTTTATAGATCAGGACCAATATTATTGCAGATTGTACTTTGGATCTTATCAAGGAGATCAAGGTAAATAGCAAGGACACAGAATCATATGTGGCAAAAATATCCTAAGCATGGAAGTGTGGTAGTTTTATAGATCAGGACCAATATTATTGCAGATTCTACTTTGGATCGTATCAAGTAGATCAAGGTAAATAGCAAGGACACAGAATCATATGTGGCAACAATATTCTAAGCATGGAAGAATGGTAGTTTTATAGATCAGGACCAATATTATTGCAGATTATACTATGGATCTAATCAAGGAGATCAAGGTAAATAGCAAGGACACAGAATCATATGTGGCAACAATATTCTAAGCATGGACGAATGGTATATTTATAGATCAGAACCAATATTATTGCAGATTGTATATGGATCTTATCAAGGAGATCAAGGTAAATAGCAAGGACACAGAATCATATGTGGCAATAATATTCTGAGCATGGAAGAATGGTAGTTTTATAGATCAGGACCAATATTATTGCAGATTGTACTTTGGATCTTATCAAGGAGATCAAGGTAAATAGCAAGGACACAGAATCATATGTGGCAAAAATATCCTAAGCATGGAAGTGTGGTAGTTTTATAGATCAGGACCAATATTATTGCAGATTCTACTTTGGATCGTATCAAGTAGATCAAGGTAAATAGCAAGGACACAGAAGCATATGTGGCAACAATATTCTAAGCATGGAAGAATGGTAGTTTTATAGATCAGGACCAATATTATTGCAGATTCTACTTTGGATCTTATCAAGGATATCAAGGTAAATAGCAAGGACACAGAATCACATGTGGCAACAATATTCTAAGCATGGAAGAATGGTAGTCTTATAGATCAGGACCAATATTATATCAGATTGTACTTTGTATGTTCTCAAGGAGATCAAGATAAATAGCAAGGACACAGAAGCATATGTGGCAACAATATTCTAAGCATGGAAGAATGGTAGTTTTATAGATCAGAACCAATATTATTGCAGATTCTACTTTGGATCTTATCAAGGAGATCAAGATAAATAGCAAGGACACAGAATCACATGTGGCAACAATATTCTAAGCATGGAAGAATGGTAGTCTTATAGATCAGGACCAATATTATATCAGATTGTACTTTGTATGTTCTCAAGGATATCAAGGTAAATAGCAAGGACACAGAATCATATGTGGCAACAATATTCTAAGCATGGAAGAATGGTAGTTTTATAGATCAGAACCAATATTATTGCAGATTGTACTTTGGATCTTATCAAGGAGATCAAGGTAAATAGCAAGGACACAGAATCATATGTGGCAACAATATTCTAAGCATAGAAGAATGGTAGTTTTATAGATCAGAACCAATATTATTGCAGATTGTACTTTGGATCTTATCAGGGAGACCAAGGTAAATAGCACGGACACAGAATCATATGTGGAACCAATATTCTAAGCATGGAAGAATGGTAGTTTTATAGATCAGGACCAATATTATTGCAGATTGTAATTTTGATCTTATCAAGGAGATCCAGGTAAATAGCAAGGACACAGAATCATATGTGGCAACAATATTCTAAGCATGGATGAATGGTAGTTTTATAGATCAGGACCAATATTATTGCAGATTGTAATTTTGATCTTATCAAGGAGATCCAGGTAAATAGCAAGGACACAGAATCATATGTGGCAACAATATTCTAAGCATGGATGAATGGTAGTTTTACAGATCAGGACCAATAATATTGTACATTATACTATGGTCTTATCAAGGAGATCAAGATAAATAGCAAGGACACAGAATCATATGTGGCAACAATATTCTAAGCATGGAAGAATGGTAGTTTTACAGATCAGGACCAATAATATTGTACATTATACTATGGTCTTATCAAGGAGATCAAGATAAATAGCAAGGACACAGAATCATATGTGGCAACAATATTCTAAGCATGGAAGAATGGTAGTTTTACAGATCAGGACCAATAATATTGCACATTATACTATGGTCTTATCAAGGAGATCAAGATAAATAGCAAGGACACAGAATCATATGTGGCAACAATATTCTAAGCATGGAAGAATGGTAGTTTTACAGATCAGGACCAATAATATTGTACATTATACTATGGTCTTATCAAGGAGATCAAGATAAATAGCAAGGACACAGAATCATATGTGGCAACAATATTCTAAGCATGGAAGAATGGTAGTTTTACAGATCAGGACCAATAATATTGTACATTATACTATGGTCTTATCAAGGAGATCAAGATAAATAGCAAGGACACAGAATCATATGTGGCAACAATATTCTAAGCATAGAAGAATGGTAGTTTTATAGATCAGAACCAATATTATTGCAGATTGTACTTTGGATCTTATCAGGGAGACCAAGGTAAATAGCACGGACACAGAATCATATGTGGAACCAATATTCTAAGCATGGAAGAATGGTAGTTTTATAGATCAGGACCAATATTATTGCAGATTGTAATTTTGATCTTATCAAGGAGATCCAGGTAAATAGCAAGGACACAGAATCATATGTGGCAACAATATTCTAAGCATGGATGAATGTTAGTTTTATAGATCAGGACCAATATTATTGTACATTATACTATGGTCTTATCAAGGAGATCAAGATAAATAGCAAGGACACAGAATCATATGTGGCAACAATATTCTAAGCATGGAAGAATGGTAGTTTTACAGATCAGGACCAATAATATTGTACATTATACTATGGTCTTATCAAGGAGATCAAGATAAATAGCAAGGACACAGAATCATATGTGGCAACAATATTCTAAGCATGGAAGAATGGTAGTTTTATAGATCAGGACCAATATTATATCAGATTGTACTTTGGATCTTATCAAGGAGATCAAGGTAAATAGCAAGGACACAGATTCATATGTGGCAACAATATTCTAAGCATGGAAGAATGGTAGGTTTATAGATCAGGACCAATATTATTGCAGATTATACTATGGATCTAATCAAGGAGATCAAGATAAATAGCAAGTCACAGAATCATATGTGGCAACAATATTCTAAGCATGGAAGAATGGTAGGTTTTTAGATCAGGACCAATAATATTGCACATTATAGTATGTATCTTATCAAGGAGATCATGATAAATAGCAAGGACAAAGAATGATATGTGGCAACAATATTCTAAGCATGGAAGAATGGTAGTTTTATAGATCAGGACCAATATTATTGCAGATTATACTATGGATCTAATCAAGGAGATCAAGATAAATAGCAAGGACACAGAATCATATGTGGCAACAATATTCTAAGCATGGAAGAATGGTAGTTTTATAGATCAGGACCAATATTATTGCAGATTCTACTTTGGATCTTATCAAGGAGATCAAGGTAAATAGCAAGGATACAGAATCATATGTGGCAACAATATTCTAAGCATGGAAGAATGGTAGTCTTATAGATCAGGACCAATATTATATCATATTGTACTTTGTATGTTCTCAAGGAGATCAAGGTTAATAGCAAGGACATAGAATCATAAGTGGCAACAATATTCTAAGCATGGAAGAATGGTAGGTTTATAGATCAGGACCAATGTTATTGCACATTCTGCTTTGGATCTTATCAAGGAGATCAAGATAAATAGCAAGGAGACAGAAACATGTGTGGCAGCAATATTATAATCATGGACGAATGGTAGTTTTACAGATCAGGACCAATAATATTGCACATTATACTATGGGTCTTATCAAGGAGATCAAGATGAATAGCAAGGACACAGAATCATATGTGGCAACAATATTCTAAACATGCAAGAATGGTAGGTTTATAGATCAGGACCAATAATATTGCAGATTGTACTTTGGATCTTATCAAGGAGATCAAGATAAATAGCAAGGACACAGAATCATATGTGGCAACAGTATTCTAAGCATGGAAGAATGGTAGTCTTATAGATCAGGACCAATATTATATCAGATTGTACTTTATAAGTTCTCAAGGAGATCAAGATAAATAGCAAGGACACAGAATCATATGTGGCAACAATATTCTAAGCATGCAATTATGGTAGTCTTATAGATCAGGACCAATATTATATCAGATTGTATGTTCTCAAGGAGATCAAGGTAAATAGCAAGGACACAGAATCATATGTGGCAACAATATTCTAAGCATGGAAGAATGGTAGGTTTATAGATCAGGACCAATATTATTGCAGATTCTACTTTAGATCTTATCAAGGAGATCTAGGTAAATAGCAAGGACACAGAATCATATGTGTTAACAATATTCTAAGCATGGAAGAATGGTAGTTTTATAGATCAGGACCAATATTATATCATATTGTACTCTGTATGTTCTCAAGGAGATCAAGATAAATAGCAAGAACACAGAATCATATGTGTTAACAATATTCTAAGCATGGAAGAATGGTAGGTTTATAGATCAGGACAAATAATATTGCAGATTGTACTTTGGATCTTATCAAGGAGATCAAGATAAATAGCAAGGACACAGAATCATATGAGGCAACAATGTTCTAAACATGCAAGAATGGTAGGTTTATAGATCAGGACCAATAATATTGCAGATTGTGCTTTGGATCTTATCAAGGAGATCAAGATAAATAGCAAGGACACAGAATCATATGTGGCAACAATATTCTAAGCATGGAAGAATGGTTGGTTTATAGATCAGGACCATTAATATTGCAGATTATACTTTGGATCTTATCAAGGAGATCAAGATAAATAGCAAGCATACAGAATCATATGTGGCAACAATATTCTAAGCATGGAAGAATGGTAGGTTTATAGATCAGGACCAATAATATTGCACATTCTACTTTGGATCTCATCAAGGGGATGAAGATAAATAGCAAGGACACAGAACCATGTGTGGCAGCAATATTATAATCATGGACGGATGTTAGTTTTATAGATCAGGACCAATAATATTGCACATTCTACTTTGGATCTTATCAAGGGGATCAAGATAAATAGCAAGGACACAGAACCATGTGTGGCAGCAATATTATAATCATGGACGGATGATAGTTTTATAGATCAGGACCAATAATATTGCAGATTCTACTTCGGATATTATCAAGGAGATCCACATAAATAGCAAGGACACAGAACCATATGTGGCAGCACTATTCTAATCATGGACGAATGGTAGTTTTATAGACCGGGACCAATAATATTGCAGATTCTATTTTGGATCTTATAAAGGAGATCAAGATAAATAGCAAGGACACAGAACCATATGTGGCAACAATATTCTAAGCATGGAAGAATGGTAGTTTTATAGATCAGGACCAATAATATTGCAGATTCTACATTGGATCTTATCAAGGAGATCAAGATAAATAGCAAGGACTCAGAACCATGTGTGGCAGCAATATTCTAATCATGGACGAATGGTAGGTTTATAGATCAGGACCAATAATATTGCAGATTCTACTTTGGATCTTATCAAGGAGATCAAGAAATATAGCAAGGACACAGAACCATATGAGGCAGCAATATTCTAACATGGAAGACTGGTAGTTTTATAGATCAGGACCAATAATATTGCAGATTCTACTTTGGATCTTATCAAGGAGATCAAGATAAATAGCAAGGACACAGAACCATGTGTGGCAGCACTATTCTAATCATGGACGAATGGTAGTTTTATAGATCAGGACCAATAATATTGCAGATTCTACTTTGGATCTTATCAAGGAGATCAAGATAAATAGCAAGGATACAGAACTATATGTGGCAGCAATATTCTAATCATGGAGGAATGGTAGGTTTATAGATCAGGACCAATAATATTGTAGATTCTATTTTGGATCTTATCAAGGAGATCAAGATAAATAGCAAGGACACAGAACGAGATATGGCAGCACTATTCTAAGCATGGACGAATGGTAGTTTTATAGATCAGGACCAATAATATTGCAGATTCTACTTTGGATCTTATCAAGGAGATCAAGATAAATAGCAAGGTCACAGAACCATGTGTGGCAGCAATATTCTAATCATGGACGAATGGTAGGTTTATAGATCAGGACCAATAATACTGCAGATTCTACTTTGGATCTTATCAAGGAGAACCAGATAAATAGCAAGGACACAGAACCATATGTGGCAGCACTATTCTAAGCATGGACGAATGGTAGTTTTATAGATCAGGACCAATAATATATCAGATTCTACTTTGCATCTTATCAAGGAGATCAAGATAAATAGCAAGAACACAGAACCATGTGTGGCAGCAATATTCTAATCATGGAGGAATGCTAGGTTTATAGATCAGGACCAATAATATTGCAGATTCTACTTTGGATCTTATCAAGGAGATCAAGATAAATAGCAATGACACAGAACCATGTGTGGCAGCAATATTCTAAGCATGGACGAATGGTAGTTTTATAGATCAGGACCAATTATATTGCAGATTCTACTTTGCATCTTATCAAGGAGATCAATATAAATAGCAAGGACACAGAACCATGTGTGGCAGCAATATTCTAATTATGGCCGAGTGGTAGGTTTATATATCAGGACCAATAATATTGCTGATTGTACTTTGGATCTTATCAAGGAGATCAAGATAAATAGCAAGGACACAGAACCATGTGTGGCAGCAATATTCTAATCATGGAGGAATGCTATGTTTATAGATCAGGACCAATAATATTGCAGATTCTACTTTGGATCTTATCAAGGAGATCAAGGTGAATAGCAGGGACACAAGACCATAAGTGGCAGCAATATTCTAAGCATGGACGAATGGTAGTTTTATAGATCAGGACCAATAATATTGCAGATTCTACTTTGGATCTTATCAAGGCGATCACGATAAATAGCAAGGACACAGAACCATGTATGGCAGCAATATTCTAATCATGGAGGAATGCTAGGTTTATAGATCAGGACCAATAATATTGTAGATTCTACTTTGGATCTTATCAAGGAGATCAAGATAAATAGCAAGGACACAGAACTATGTGTGGCAGCAATATTCTAATCATTCAGGAATGGTAGGTTTGTAGATCAGGTCCAATAATATTGCAGATTCTACTTTGTATCTTATCAAGGAGATCAAGATAAATAGCAGGGACACAGAACCATGTGTGGCAGCAATATTCTAATCATGGAGGAAGGCTAGGTTTATAGATCAGGACCAATAACATTGCAGATTCTACTTTGTATATTATCAAGGAGATCAAGATAAATAGCAGGGACACAGAACCATGTGTGTCAGCAATATTCTAATCATCGTCGAACAGTAGGTTTATAGATCAGGACTGATAATAGTGCAGATTCTATTTTGGATCTTATCAAGGCGATCACGATAAATAGCAAGGACACAGAACCATGTGTGGCAGCAATATTCTAATCATGGAGGAAGGCTAGGTTTATAGATCAGGACCAATAACATTGCAGATACTACTTTGGATCTTATCAAGGAGATCAAGATAAATAGCAAGGACCCAGAACCATGTGTGGCAGCAATATTCTAATCATGGAGGAATGGTATGTTTATAGATCAGGACCAATAATATTGCAGATACTACTTTGTATCTTATCAAGGAGATCAAGATAAATAGCAAGGACACAGAACCATGTCTGGCAGCAATATTCTAATCATGGCCGTATGGTAGGTTTATAGATCAGTACCAATAATATTGCAGATTCTACTTTGGATCTTATCAAGGAGATCAAGATAAATAGCAAGGACACAGAACCATATGTGGCAGCAATATTCTAAGCATGGGAGAATGGTAGATTTATAGATCAGAACCAATACTATTGCAGATTCTACTTTGGATCTTATCAAGGAGATCAAGATAAATAGCAAGGACACAGAACCATATGTGGCAGCAATATTCTAATCATGGATGAATGGTAGGTTTATAGATCATGACCAATAATATTGCAGATTCTACTTTGGATCTTATCAATGCGATCAATGTAAATGGCAAGGACACCGGACCATATGTGGCAGCAATATTCTAATCATGGAAGAATTATTGGTTTATAGATCAGGACCAATAATTTTGCAGATTCTACTTTGGATCTTATCAGTGAGATCAAGATAAATAACAAGGACGCAGAACCATTTGTGGCAGCAATATTCTAATCATGGATGAATTGTTGATTTATAGACCAGGACCAATAATATTGCAGATTCTACTTTGGATCTTTTCAAGCCGATCAAGGTAAATAGCAGGGACACAAGACCATATGTGGCAGCAATATTCTAAGCATGGATGAATGTTAGACTTATAGATATGTAAGCTAAAGCCTGAGAGAAAACCGTCTTGCACAACACAGTGAACCAACCTTCCTGGCTACTGATCTAGCAATGGATTCAATAGAGCCTTTCCACTTTATGTCAGATGAGAACGTTTGCCCAAGAAGTTGCAGCGAGTCATTCTCCTAGAGGCCACTATCAGTCATGCTGACGGAAGGCAGAGAGGGTTCTCTCAGATGATTATATTTTAACCAAACTTGTCAGCTGCTCCAATGCAATAAATTGTTGTCAGTCCCTTCTTCATAATCTATGAATTATTTTGATTCATTATCCGATTCATTATCAGCGCTATAAGACGGAAGAACAAAATATATTCTTGTGTGATATATTGCCAGCCGTTACTTTTGGTCAACAAACACATCTATTATATTCCATCTTGACAAAAGAGTAATCTCCCTTGGACAAAGGCGCTTTATTTTAGTTCCTTTCAAAGTACCTCATTTAAACTACTTTTAGTTTTCCCTTCAAAGTACAATGTTACAGAATATGCCGGTTAGCGCAGGATGCCAAACTACTGATCAGAATACTGATGACCCGATATGAGTAGCGTTTGTTTGTACCCCGAGGGTTTAGTTTGGTTTATTTTGTTTAACAGCATATCAACGTCAATGGGTTATTTAATGCCGACAAAAGATTTTTTGCTGGTAATATTTTGTTTTGTCAAAAATCTATTTCTGGTAATATATTTCCTTCAAAAATTATTGCTGGTAATAATTTTTTATTACAAAGCATTTCTGGTATTAAAACCTATTTTTACGCAAGTTTGGGTATTAACTATTTGCCCATAGCTGGGACCGTAACAGGTGCTACCACCCCGAGTCTGGGTAGACTTGGGAACACCAGCAATTAAGAGGTGGTTCCACGTTCCTCAAAACCTCCTGATCAGAGACCTTGAGTTTAACGTCTTACCCAGGATGCGGATGTAGTTTAACGTCTTGCCCAGAACGCGGATGTAGTTTAACGTCTTACCCAGGACAAGTACCCCGAGGGAATGCAATCTGACACTGATGGATTGCCTTTGTTTAAGTTTTGGGGCAATGGATACTTCCTGGATTGACAAAAAGCGCGCGCGCGTGTGTGTGTGTGTCTGTGTGTGTGTGTGTGTGTGTGTGTGTGTGTGTGTGTGTGCACCCGCAAGCATCATTATACCGGCTTAGGCATTGCCCACGAATTTCAAACTGGACCGTCACGGGAAGCCACCGAGTGCAGGAGTACATCAACTCACACATGGATCCGGTATCGCAAACTACTTTTGAACAGACGGAAATATAAAATAATCACCAGAGAGAAGGATTGGATTGGGCAGTCTCTCTCACATTTCACATATCATGCAATCATTTAATCGATACCCTAACTTCATTGCAAGCGTGTGTGCGTGTTTGTTTAGATTTTTTAACTTTAATTGACTTTTGCACAGCAACAGAGTGAAATGAAAGTTAAGAAGGTTATGATGGATAAATCTTCGAAGTGGGCAGAACATTCCCGTCTTGAAAATTAACTTACAAAATAGTGGTTTTAACCAAAGAGCGATCACGGGCACCAGTATAAAATGTAAAACTATATCTGCCACGAAAAAGGTCCATTATACAAAAAAACAAAACTGGTCTTTCACGTCTATTTGTTCATTGTTCTTCTTGCTGGTTACCTCTACTTCCTCTAATTATGAGCCAGACATGGATGTTGACTCACTACCAACGTGTGTTCATATGTTCAGTTAAATTTTAAAATCAGGACAATAATGCGCTTGCATACCATTACTTCCGTGGGAATGTCTGTGTTTGTTAAGGCAATCAAAGAAAGATCAAAAGAAAATGTTGAAGGAAATTATTTCCCTTCAAAGTCGCCTCAACGCGAATTGCAAACCGAAGCTTCAGAAGTCCTTTCGTTTCTCTCTTTAACTCTAGTTTTCTCTAGCCATTTTTTCCTCGCATTTAATTTAATTTAATTTTTTTTAAATCGTTTCACCCCAAGCAAGACGGGAAACCACTAGCACGCAAGGGGTTACAGAGAGTTGGAGCTAGAGCAAATAGGAGTGATAGAGGAAAGGATGAAGAGAAGGATAGGGAATAGATCAGGGCATCTGGAGACGTCAATTGACATTACATTTGAATAGTTGGAGATTATAGCTATCAAGAAGAGGGGAATGGGTTCCACAGGCGAGAGGTGCAAGACATGAAGCTATTGGAGTAGAAGAGACGGCTACATTTAACAATTTCGACAGTTACACCACCTTAACCGTTTTCTCTTTTATTGATCATTTTAAATAACAGGGGAAAGTTGTATTCAGTAGAATGGTATTTTAGAATAATTTTTGAACGGACGAGTTTTCGCTGCTGCATCTTCCCCTTACATTCTTCCTCCCTGTCTCTTTCTTTCTTCTGCAAGTATTACATTTTTAGATACATCTGAGTTTATTCATCTTTGTAGGTATTTGTTTAAGTCTATGAATATCTACCTCAAATTGTTCATATCTGTCTGTGGAGTTTAACGGAAATTTAAAACGGCATGTCACGCTTATTTCCTTGAAGAAAAATATAGATATTATGTAGGTTCCTGCTCTCTTTTCTCTGTCCTTGCATTGGTCAAGAGATTCGGCTCATTTCTCATCGGTTCATCGTGTTGTAAATAAACGCCTGTATAAACATTTCCCAATATGAATCTCTCACAACCAGGACACATTTCATGGTCCTAAAGAAGACTCACACGTTTCAGGTACAGCGAGTTAATATATCAACTACACGTGCAGAGTCTCCCCTCACATGTTATTTGATTGTCATAAAGTGTTTTCTATGTATGTCACACTAAATGGTTCAGTCTTATTTATTGGTTGTATCCAGTTTCGCATGATTTGTTCCTAAATTTGCTTTTTACGACTTTATGACTACTGGGATTAATAGGAGCGACCGACAATAACATCACTCGTTACTTTTAAATATTATGACCATGTGTCTTTGTTTATATGTAGTTTAGGGCTTCAGCTTTAAAAGCTTTAGCTAATAAAAGGATATCTATCAATCCCGGGCTGCTAATTATCATCAGATAACCTATAGGGAACTAAATCCGTTACTCAATCTATAGTGTGTATGTAGGTGGGGGTAGATTGTTCTCGTTCCACTGTTCACGTCTAAAGACATGCCCCCTGTTCTTTCTCGCACCGTTTCCACTGAGTTCAAATATATAGTGCCTGGCCCAGGGATTGATCCCACAATTATTATGTCATCTAATTAACTAGCCAGCGCTTTAAACCATGAGGCTTTTGCCGCGTGTAACAATTCTGCGCATAGAAATAAATCTGATGTGGGAGCGGCTAATAAAAATAAAATAATGACGTCAGGTTTTCAACAGCAGGAGCTGTAACAAGAGAGAAACTTCCGTGAGTGCAGTCAAGAATGGCAAGCAACAGCAGCAATTGTCAGAAGGAAGGTTAGGTTAAAGGCTCCAAATTCTCAAACAGAATTTTGAATAGTTGGTTACTTAGCTACTCGAATCGATATAGTTCTGAAGAAGGCCGTAAAGCATAGGGACCGAAACGTTGTGATAATAGCAGTAAAGATTAGAATAATAGTCCGAATGTAAATATTATAAATATCTATGATCTCTTTTTTCTTTTCATCCACCCACGCTTTCGTTTAACATTTTTCCCGCTTTAGATTCTCATTTGCATCTCGCTTTCTTTCTATCCTTCCTCTCTCACTTTCGTTTCTCATTTCCATCTCCTTCTCTTTCTTTCTCTCCATCCACTCTCACTTTCGTTTCTCATTTCCATCTCCTTCTCTTTCTTTCTCTCCATCCGCTCTCACTTTCGTTTCTCATTTCCATCTCCTTCTCTTTCTTTCTCTCCATCCGCTCTCACTTTCGTTTCTCATTTCCATCTCCTTCTCTTTCTTTCTCTCCATCCACTCTCACTTTCGTTTCTCATTTCCATCTCCTTCTCTTTCTTTCTCTCCATCCGCTCTCACTTTCGTTTCTCATTTCCATCTCCTTCTCTTTCTTTCTCTCCATCCGCTCTCACTTTCGTTTCTCATTTCCATCTCCTTCTCTTTCTTTCTCTCCATCCGCTCTCACTTTCGTTTCTCATTTCCATCTCCTTCTCTTTCTTTCTCTCCATCCGCTCTCACTTTCGTTTCTCATTTCTATCTCCTTCTCTTTCTTTCTCTCCATCCGCTTTCACTTTCGTTTCTCATTTCCATCTCCTTCTCTTTCTTTCTCTCCATCCGCTCTCACTTTCGTTTCTCATTTCCATCTCCTTCTCTTTCTTTCTCTCCATCCTCTCTCAATTTCGTTTCTCATTTCAATCTCCTTCTCTTTCTTTCTCTCCATCCGCTCTCACTTTCGTTTCTCATTTCCATCTCCTTCTCTTTCTTTCTCTCCATCCGCTCTCACTTTCGTTTCTCATTTCCATCTCCTTCTCTTTCTTTCTCTCCATCCGCTCTCACTTTCGTTTCTCATTTCCATCTCCTTCTCTTTCTTTCTCTCCATCCGCTCTCACTTTCGTTTCTCATTTCCATCTCCTTCTCTTTCTTTCTCTCCATCCGCTCTCGCTTTCGTTTCTCATTTCCATCTCCTTCTCTTTCTTTCTCTCCATCCGCTCTCACTTTCGTTTCTCATTTCCATCTCCTTCTCTTTCTTTCTCTACATCCGCTCTCACTTTCGTTTCTCATTTCCATCTCCTTCTCTTTCTTTCTCTCCATCCGCTCTTATTTTCGTTTCTCATTTCCATCTCCTTCTCTTTCTTTCTCTCCATCCGCTCTCACTTTCGTTTCTCATTTCCATCTCCTTCTCTTTCTTTCTCTACATCCGCTCTCACTTTCGTTTCTCATTTCCATCTCCTTCTCTTTCTTTCTCTCCATCCGCTCTCATTTTCGTTTCTCATTTCCATCTCCTTCTCTTTCTTTCTCTCCATCCGCTCTCACTTTCGTTTCTCATTTCCATCTCCTTCTCTTTCTTTCTCTCCATCCGCTCTCACTTTCGTTTCTCATTTCCATCTCCTTCTCTTTCTTTCTCTCCATCCACTCTCACTTTCGTTTCTCATTTCCATCTCCTTCTCTTTCTTTCTCTCCATCCGCTCTCACTTTCGTTTCTCATTTCCATCTCCTTCTCTTTCTTTCTCTCCATCCGCTCTCACTTTCGTTTCTCATTTCCATCTCCTTCTCTTTCTTTCTCTCCATCCGCTCTCACTTTCGTTTCTCATTTCCATCTCCTTCTCTTTCTTTCTCTCCATCCGCTCTCACTTTCGTTTCTCATTTCTATCTCCTTCTCTTTCTTTCTCTCCATCCGCTTTCACTTTCGTTTCTCATTTCCATCTCCTTCTCTTTCTTTCTCTCCATCCGCTCTCACTTTCGTTTCTCATTTCCATCTCCTTCTCTTTCTTTCTCTCCATCCTCTCTCACTTTCGTTTCTCATTTCAATCTCCTTCTCTTTCTTTCTCTCCATCCGCTCTCACTTTCGTTTCTCATTTCCATCTCCTTCTCTTTCTTTCTCTCCATCCGCTCTCACTTTCATTTCTCATTTCCATCTCCTTCTCTTTCTTTCTCTCCATCCGCTCTCACTTTCGTTTCTCATTTCCATCTCCTTCTCTTTCTTTCTCTCCATCCGCTCTCACTTTCGTTTCTCATTTCCATCTCCTTCTCTTTCTTTCTCTCCATCCGCTCTCGCTTTCGTTTCTCATTTCCATCTCCTTCTCTTTCTTTCTCTCCATCCGCTCTCACTTTCGTTTCTCATTTCCATCTCCTTCTCTTTCTTTCTCTACATCCGCTCTCACTTTCGTTTCTCATTTCCATCTCCTTCTCTTTCTTTCTCTCCATCCGCTCTTATTTTCGTTTCTCATTTCCATCTCCTTCTCTTTCTTTCTCTCCATCCGCTCTCACTTTCGTTTCTCATTTCCATCTCCTTCTCTTTCTTTCTCTACATCCGCTCTCACTTTCGTTTCTCATTTCCATCTCCTTCTCTTTCTTTCTCTCCATCCGCTCTCATTTTCGTTTCTCATTTCCATCTCCTTCTCTTTCTTTCTCTCCATCCGCTCTCACTTTCGTTTCTCATTTCCATCTCCTTCTCTTTCTTTCTCTCCATCCGCTCTCACTTTCGTTTCTCATTTCCATCTCCTTGTCTTTCTTTCTCTCCATCCGCTCTCACTTTCGTTTCTCATTTCCATCTCCTTCACTTTCTTTCTCTCCATCCACTCTCACTTTCGTTTCTCATTTGCATCTCGCTTTCTTTCTATCCTTCCTCTCTCACTTTCGTTTCTCATTTCCATCTCCTTCTCTTTCTTTCTCTCTATCCGCTCTCACTTTCGTTTCTCATTTCCATCTCCTTCTCTTTCTTTCTCTCCATCCGCTCTCACTTTCCTTTCTCATTTCCATCTCCTTCTCTTTCTTTCTCTACATCCGCTCTCACTTTCGTTTCTCATTTCCATCTCCTTCTCTTTCTTTCTCTCCATCCGCTCTCACTTTCGTTTCTCATTTCCATCTCCTTCTCTTTCTTTCTCTCCATCCGCTCTCACTTTCGTTTCTCATTTCCATCTCCTTCTCTTTCTTTCTCTCCATCCGCTCTCACTTTCGTTTCTCATTTCCATCTCCTTCTCTTTCTTTCTCTACATCCGCTCTCACTTTCGTTTCTCATTTCCATCTCCTTCTCTTTCTTTCTCTCCATCCGCTCTCACTTTCGTTTCTCATTTCCATCTTCTCTTTCTTTCTCTCCATCCGCTCTCACTTTCGTTTCTCATTTCCATCTCCTTCTCTTTCTTTCTCTCCATCCGCTCTCACTTTCGTTTCTCATTTCCATCTCCTTGTCTTTCTTTCTCTCCATCCGCTCTCACTTTCGTTTCTCATTTCCATCTCCTTGTCTTTCTTTCTCTCCATCCGCTCTCACTTTCGTTTCTCATTTCCATCTCCTTCTCTTTCTTTCTCTCCATCCGCTCTCATTTTCATTTCTCATTTCCATCTCCTTCTCTTTCTTTCTCTCCATCCACTCTCACTTTCGTTTCTCATTTCCATCTCTTTCTCTTTCTTTCTCTCCATCCTCTCTCACTTTCGTTTCTCATTTCCATTTCTTTCTCTTTCTTTCTCTCCATCCTCTCTCACTTTCGTTTCTCATTTCCATCTCTTTCTCTTTCTTTCTCTCCATCCTCTCTCACTTTCGTTTCTCATTTCCATCTCTTTCTCTTTCTTTCTCTCCATCCACTCTCACTTTCGTTTCTCATTTCCATCTCTTTCTCTTTCTTTCTCTCCATCCTCTCTCACTTTCGTTTCTCATTTCCATCTCCTTCTCTTTCTTTCTCTCCATCCGCTCTCACTTTCGTTTCTCATTTCCATCTCCTTCTCTTTCTTTCTCTCCATCCGCTCTCACTTTCGTTTCTCATTTCCATCTCCTTCTCTTTGTTTCTCTCTATCCGCTCTCACTTTCTTTTCTCATTTCCATCTCCTTCTCTTTCTTTCTCTCCATCCGCTCTCACTTTTGTTTCGCATTTCCATCTCCTTCTCTTTCTTTCTCTCCATCCACTCTCACTTTCGTTTCTCATTTCCATCTCCTCTTTCTTTCTCTCCATCTGCTCTCACTTTCGTTTCTCATTTCCATCTCCTTCTCTTTCTTTCTCTCCATCCGCTCTCATTTTCATTTCTCATTTCCATCTCCTTCTCTTTCTTTCTCTCCATCCACTCTCACTTTCGTTTCTCATTTCCATCTCTTTCTCTTTCTTTCTCTCCATCCTCTCTCACTTTCGTTTCTCATTTCCATTTCTTTCTCTTTCTTTCTCTCCATCCTCTCTCACTTTCGTTTCTCATTTCCATCTCTTTCTCTTTCTTTCTCTCCATCCTCTCTCACTTTCGTTTCTCATTTCCATCTCTTTCTCTTTCTTTCTCTCCATCCACTCTCACTTTCGTTTCTCATTTCCATCTCCTTCTCTTTCTTTCTCTCCATCCACTTTCACTTTCGTTTCTCATTTCCATCTCCTTCTCTTTCTTTCTCTCCATCCTCTCTCACTTTCGTTTCTCATTTCCATCTCCTTCTCTTTCTTTCGCTCCATCCGCTCTCACTTTCGTTTCTCATTTCCATCTCCTTCTCTTTCTTTCTCTCCATCCGCTCTCACTATCGTTTCTCATTTCCATCTCCTTCTCTTTGTTTCTCTCTATCCGCTCTCACTTTCTTTTCTCATTTCCATCTCCTTCTCTTTCTTTCTCTCCATCCGTTCTCACTTTTGTTTCGCATTTCCATCTCCTTCTCTTTCTTTCTCTCCATCCACTCTCACTTTCGTTTCTCATTTCCATCTCCTCTTTCTTTCTCTCCATCTGCTCTCACTTTCGTTTCTCATTTCCATCTCCTTCTCTTTCTTTCTCTCCATCTGCTCTCACTTTCGTTTCTCATTTCCATCTCCTTCTCTTTCTTTCTCTCCATCCGCTCTCACTTTCGTTTCTCATTTACATCTCCTTCTCTTTCTTTCTCTCCATCCGCTCTCACTTTCGTTTCTCATTTCCATCTCCTTCTCTTTCTTTCTCTCCATGCGCTCTCACTTTCGTTTCTCATTTCCATCCCCTTCTCTTTCTTTCTCTCCATCCGCTCTCACTTTTGTTTCGCATTTCCATCTCCTTCTCTTTCTTTCTCTCCATCCACTCTCACTTTCGTTTCTCATTTCCATCTCCTTCTCTTTCTTTCTCTCCATCCGCTCTTATTTTCGTTTCTCATTTCCATCTCCTTCTCTTTCTTTCTCTCCATCCGCTCTCACTTTCGTTTCTCATTTCCATCTCCTTCTCTTTCTTTCTCTACATCCGCTCTCACTTTCGTTTCTCATTTCCATCTCCTTCTCTTTCTTTCTCTCCATCCGCTCTCATTTTCGTTTCTCATTTCCATCTCCTTCTCTTTCTTTCTCTCCATCCGCTCTCACTTTCGTTTCTCATTTCCATCTCCTTCTCTTTCTTTCTCTCCATCCGCTCTCACTTTCGTTTCTCATTTCCATCTCCTTCTCTTTCTTTCTCTCCATCCACTCTCACTTTCGTTTCTCATTTCCATCTCCTTCTCTTTCTTTCTCTCCATCCGCTCTCACTTTCGTTTCTCATTTCCATCTCCTTCTCTTTCTTTCTCTCCATCCGCTCTCACTTTCGTTTCTCATTTCCATCTCCTTCTCTTTCTTTCTCTCCATCCGCTCTCACTTTCGTTTCTCATTTCCATCTCCTTCTCTTTCTTTCTCTCCATCCGCTCTCACTTTCGTTTCTCATTTCTATCTCCTTCTCTTTCTTTCTCTCCATCCGCTTTCACTTTCGTTTCTCATTTCCATCTCCTTCTCTTTCTTTCTCTCCATCCGCTCTCACTTTCGTTTCTCATTTCCATCTCCTTCTCTTTCTTTCTCTCCATCCTCTCTCACTTTCGTTTCTCATTTCAATCTCCTTCTCTTTCTTTCTCTCCATCCGCTCTCACTTTCGTTTCTCATTTCCATCTCCTTCTCTTTCTTTCTCTCCATCCGCTCTCACTTTCGTTTCTCATTTCCATCTCCTTCTCTTTCTTTCTCTCCATCCGCTCTCACTTTCGTTTCTCATTTCCATCTCCTTCTCTTTCTTTCTCTCCATCCGCTCTCACTTTCGTTTCTCATTTCCATCTCCTTCTCTTTCTTTCTCTCCATCCGCTCTCGCTTTCGTTTCTCATTTCCATCTCCTTCTCTTTCTTTCTCTCCATCCGCTCTCACTTTCGTTTCTCATTTCCATCTCCTTCTCTTTCTTTCTCTACATCCGCTCTCACTTTCGTTTCTCATTTCCATCTCCTTCTCTTTCTTTCTCTCCATCCGCTCTTATTTTCGTTTCTCATTTCCATCTCCTTCTCTTTCTTTCTCTCCATCCGCTCTCACTTTCGTTTCTCATTTCCATCTCCTTCTCTTTCTTTCTCTACATCTGCTCTCACTTTCGTTTCTCATTTCCATCTCCTTCTCTTTCTTTCTCTCCATCCGCTCTCATTTTCTTTTCTCATTTCCATCTCCTTCTCTTTCTTTCTCTCCATCCGCTCTCACTTTCGTTTCTCATTTCCATCTCCTTCTCTTTCTTTCTCTCCATCCGCTCTCACTTTCGTTTCTCATTTCCATCTCCTTCTCTTTCTTTCTTTCCATCCACTCTCACTTTCGTTTCTCATTTCCATCTCCTTCTCTTTCTTTCTCTCTATCCGCTCTCACTTTCGTTTCTCATTTCCATCTCCTTCTCTTTCTTTCTCTCCATCCGCTCTCACTTTCGTTTCTCATTTCCATCTCCTTCTCTTTCTTTCTCTCCATCCGCTCTCACTTTCGTTTCTCATTTCCATCTCCTTCTCTTTCTTTCTCTCCATCCGCTCTCACTTTCGTTTCTCATTTCCATCTCCTTCACTTTCTTTCTCTCCATCCACTCTCACTTTCGTTTCTCATTTGCATCTCGCTTTCTTTCTATCCTTCCTCTCTCACTTTCGTTTCTCATTTCCATCTCCTTCTCTTTCTTTCTCTCCATCCGCTCTCACTTTCGTTTCTCATTTCCATCTCCTTCTCTTTCTTTCTCTCCATCCGCTCTCACTTTCGTTTCTCATTTCCATCTCCTTCTCTTTCTTTCTCTCCATCCGCTCTCACTTTCGTTTCTCATTTCCATCTCCTTCTCTTTCTTTCTCTCCATCCGCTCTCACTTTCGTTTCTCATTTCCATCTCCTTCTCTTTCTTTCTCTACATCCGCTCTCACTTTCGTTTCTCATTTCCATCTCCTTCTCTTTCTTTCTCTCCATCCGCTCTCACTTTCGTTTCTCATTTCCATCTTCTCTTTCTTTCTCTCCATCCGCTCTCACTTTCGTTTCTCATTTCCATCTCCTTCTCTTTCTTTCTCTCCATCCGCTCTCACTTTCGTTTCTCATTTCCATCTCCTTGTCTTTCTTTCTCTCCATCCGCTCTCACTTTCGTTTCTCATTTCCATCTCCTTCTCTTTCTTTCTCTCCATCCGCTCTCACTTTCGTTTCTCATTTCCATCTCCTTCTCTTTCTTTCTCTCCATCCGCTCTCATTTTCATTTCTCATTTCCATCTTCTTCTCTTTCTTTCTCTCCATCCACTCTCACTTTCGTTTCTCATTTCCATCTCCTTCTCTTTCTTTCTCTACATCCGCTCTCACTTTCGTTTCTCATTTCCATCTCCTTCTCTTTCTTTCTCTCCATCCGCTCTCATTTTCGTTTCTCATTTCCATCTCCTTCTCTTTCTTTCTCTCCATCCGCTCTCACTTTCGTTTCTCATTTCCATCTCCTTCTCTTTCTTTCTCTCCATCCGCTCTCACTTTCGTTTCTCATTTCCATCTCCTTCTCTTTCTTTCTCTCCATCCACTCTCACTTTCGTTTCTCATTTCCATCTCCTTCTCTTTCTTTCTCTCCATCCGCTCTCACTTTCGTTTCTCATTTCCATCTCCTTCTCTTTCTTTCTCTCCATCCGCTCTCACTTTCGTTTCTCATTTCCATCTCCTTCTCTTTCTTTCTCTCCATCCGCTCTCACTTTCGTTTCTCATTTCCATCTCCTTCTCTTTCTTTCTCTCCATCCGCTCTCACTTTCGTTTCTCATTTCTATCTCCTTCTCTTTCTTTCTCTCCATCCGCTTTCACTTTCGTTTCTCATTTCCATCTCCTTCTCTTTCTTTCTCTCCATCCGCTCTCACTTTCGTTTCTCATTTCCATCTCCTTCTCTTTCTTTCTCTCCATCCTCTCTCACTTTCGTTTCTCATTTCAATCTCCTTCTCTTTCTTTCTCTCCATCCGCTCTCACTTTCGTTTCTCATTTCCATCTCCTTCTCTTTCTTTCTCTCCATCCGCTCTCACTTTCGTTTCTCATTTCCATCTCCTTCTCTTTCTTTCTCTCCATCCGCTCTCACTTTCGTTTCTCATTTCCATCTCCTTCTCTTTCTTTCTCTCCATCCGCTCTCACTTTCGTTTCTCATTTCCATCTCCTTCTCTTTCTTTCTCTCCATCCGCTCTCGCTTTCTTTTCTCATTTCCATCTCCTTCTCTTTCTTTCTCTCCATCCGCTCTCACTTTCGTTTCTCATTTCCATCTCCTTCTCTTTCTTTCTCTACATCCGCTCTCACTTTCGTTTCTCATTTCCATCTCCTTCTCTTTCTTTCTCTCCATCCGCTCTTATTTTCGTTTCTCATTTCCATCTCCTTCTCTTTCTTTCTCTCCATCCGCTCTCACTTTCGTTTCTCATTTCCATCTCCTTCTCTTTCTTTCTCTACATCTGCTCTCACTTTCGTTTCTCATTTCCATCTCCTTCTCTTTCTTTCTCTCCATCCGCTCTCATTTTCGTTTCTCATTTCCATCTCCTTCTCTTTCTTTCTCTCCATCCGCTCTCACTTTCGTTTCTCATTTCCATCTCCTTCTCTTTCTTTCTCTCCATCCGCTCTCACTTTCGTTTCTCATTTCCATCTCCTTCTCTTTCTTTCTTTCCATCCACTCTCACTTTCGTTTCTCATTTCCATCTCCTTCTCTTTCTTTCTCTCTATCCGCTCTCACTTTCGTTTCTCATTTCCATCTCCTTCTCTTTCTTTCTCTCCATCCGCTCTCACTTTCGTTTCTCATTTCCATCTCCTTCTCTTTCTTTCTCTCCATCCGCTCTCACTTTCGTTTCTCATTTCCATCTCCTTGTCTTTCTTTCTCTCCATCCGCTCTCACTTTCGTTTCTCATTTCCATCTCCTTCACTTTCTTTCTCTCCATCCACTCTCACTTTCGTTTCTCATTTGCATCTCGCTTTCTTTCTATCCTTCCTCTCTCACTTTCGTTTCTCATTTCCATCTCCTTCTCTTTCTTTCTCTCCATCCGCTCTCACTTTCGTTTCTCATTTCCATCTCCTTCTCTTTCTTTCTCTCCATCCGCTCTCACTTTCGTTTCTCATTTCCATCTCCTTGTCTTTCTTTCTCTCCATCCGCTCTCACTTTCGTTTCTCATTTCCATCTCCTTCTCTTTCTTTCTCTCCATCCGCTCTCACTTTCGTTTCTCATTTCCATCTCCTTCTCTTTCTTTCTCTCCATCCGCTCTCATTTTCATTTCTCATTTCCATCTTCTTCTCTTTCTTTCTCTCCATCCACTCTCACTTTCGTTTCTCATTTCCATCTCTTTCTCTTTCTTTCTCTCCATCCTCTCTCACTTTCGTTTCTCATTTCCATTTCTTTCTCTTTCTTTCTCTCCATCCTCTCTCACTTTCGTTTCTCATTTCCATCTCTTTCTCTTTCTTTCTCTCCATCCTCTCTCACTTTCGTTTCTCATTTCCATCTCTTTCTCTTTCTTTCTCTCCATCCGCTCTCACTTTTGTTTCGCATTTCCATCTCCTTCTCTTTCTTTCTCTCCATCCACTCTCACTTTCGTTTCTCATTTCCATCTCCTCTTTCTTTCTCTCCATCTGCTCTCACTTTCGTTTCTCATTTCCATCTCCTTCTCTTTCTTTCTCTCCATCCGCTCTCATTTTCATTTCTCATTTCCATCTCCTTCTCTTTCTTTCTCTCCATCCACTCTCACTTTCGTTTCTCATTTCCATCTCTTTCTCTTTCTTTCTCTCCATCCTCTCTCACTTTCGTTTCTCATTTCCATTTTTTCTCTTTCTTTCTCTCCATCCTCTCTCACTTTCGTTTCTCATTTCCATCTCTTTCTCTTTCTTTCTCTCCATCCTCTCTCACTTTCGTTTCTCATTTCCATCTCTTTCTCTTTCTTTCTCTCCATCCACTCTCACTTTCGTTTCTCATTTCCATCTCCTTCTCTTTCTTTCTCTCCATCCACTCTCACTTTCGTTTCTCATTTCCATCTCCTTCTCTTTCTTTCTCTCCATCCTCTCTCACTTTCGTTTCTCATTTCCATCTCCTTCTCTTTCTTTCTCTCCATCCGCTCTCACTTTCGTTTCTCATTTCCATCTCCTTCTCTTTCTTTCTCTCCATCCGCTCTCACTATCGTTTCTCATTTCCATCTCCTTCTCTTTGTTTCTCTCTATCCGCTCTCACTTTCTTTTCTCATTTCCATCTCCTTCTCTTTCTTTCTCTCCTTCCGTTCTCACTTTTGTTTCGCATTTCCATCTCCTTCTCTTTCTTTCTCTCCATCCACTCTCACTTTCGTTTCTCATTTCCATCTCCTCTTTCTTTCTCTCCATCTGCTCTCACTTTCGTTTCTCATTTCCATCTCCTTCTCTTTCTTTCTCTCCATCCGCTCTCACTTTCGTTTCTCATTTCCATCTCCTTCTCTTTCTTTCTCTCCATCCGCTCTCACTTTCGTTTCTCATTTCCATCTCCTTCTCTTTCTTTCTCTCCATGCGCTCTCACTTTCGTTTCTCATTTCCATCCCCTTCTCTTTCTTTCTCTCCATCCGCTCTCACTTTTGTTTCGCATTTCCATCTCCTTCTCTTTCTTTCTCTCCATCCACTCTCACTTTCGTTTCTCATTTCCATCTCCTCTTTCTTTCTCTCCATCCGCTCTCACTTTCGTTTCTCATTTCCATCTCCTTCTCTTTCTTTCTCTCGATCCGCTCTCACTTTCGTTTCTCATTTCCATCTCCTTCTCTTTGTTTCTCTCTATCCGCTCTCACTTTCTTTTCTTATTTCCATCTCCTTCTCTTTCTTTCTCTCCATCCGCTCTCACTTTTGTTTCGCATTTCCATCTCCTTCTCTTTCTTTCTCTCCATCCACTCTCACTTTCGTTTCTCATTTCCATCTCCTCTTTCTTTCCCTCCATCTGCTCTCACTTTCGTTTCTCATTTCCATCTCTATCTCTTTCTTCCTCTCCATCCGCTCTCACTTTCGTTTCTCATTTCCATCTCCTTCTTTTTCTTTCTCTCCATCCGCTCTCACTTTCGTTTCTCATTTCCATCTCCTTCTCTTTCTTTCTCTCCATCCGCTCTCACTTTCGTTTCTCATTTCCATCTCCTTCTCTTTCTTTCTCTCCATCCGCTCTCACTTTCGTTTCTCATTTCCATCTCCTTCTCTTTCTTTCTCTCCATCCGCTCTCACTTTCGTTTCTCATTTCCATCTCCTTGTCTTTCTTTCTCTCCATCCGCTCTCACTTTCGTTTCTCATTTCCATCTCCTTCTCTTTCTTTCTCTCCATCCACTCTCACTTTCGTTTCTCATTTCCATCTCCTTCTCTTTCTTTCTCTCCATCCGCTCTCACTTTTGTTTCGCATTTCCATCTCCTTCACTTTCTTTCTCTCCATCCACTCTCTCTTTCGTTTCTCATTTCCATCTCCTCTTTCATTCTCTCCATCCGCTCTCACTTTCGTTTCTCATTTCCATCTCCTCTTTCTTTCTCTCCATCCGCTCTCACTTTCGTTTCTCATTTCCATCTCCTTCTCTTTCTTTCTCTCCATCCGCTCTCACTTTCGTTTCTCATTTCCATCTCTTTCTCTTTCTTTCTCTCCATCCGCTCTCACTTTCGTTTCTCATTTCCATCTCCTTCTCTTTCTTTCTCTCCATCCGCTCTCACTTTCGTTTCTCATTTCCATCTCCTTCTCTTTCTTTCTCTCCATCCGCTCTCACTTTCGTTTCTCATTTCCATCTCCTTCTCTTTCTTTCTCTCCATCCTCTCTCACTTTCGTTTCTCATTTCAATCTCCTTCTCTTTCTTTCTCTCCATCCGCTCTCACTTTCGTTTCTCATTTCCATCTCCTTCTCTTTCTTTCTCTCCATCCGCTCTCACTTTCGTTTCTCATTTCCATCTCCTTCTCTTTGTTTCTCTCTATCCGATCTCACTTTCTTTTCTCATTTCCATCTCCTTCTCTTTCTTTCTCTCCATCCGCTCTCACTTTCGTTTCTCATTTCCATCTCTTTCTCTTTCTTTCTCTCCATCATCTCTCACTTTCGTTTCTCATTTCCATCTCCTTCTCTTTCTTTCACTCCGTCCGCTCTCACTTTCGTTTCTCATTTCCATCTTCTCTTTCTTTCTCTCCATCCGCTCTCACTTTCGTTTCTCATTTCCATCTCCTTCTCTTTCTTTCTCACCATACTCTCTCACTTTCTTTTCTCATTTCCATCTCCTTCTCTTTCTTTCTCTCCATCCTCTCTCACTTTCGTTTCTCATTTCCATCTCCTTCTCTTTCTTTCTCTCCATCCGCTCTCACTTTCGTTTCTCATTTCCATCTCCTTCTCTTTCTTTCTCTCCATCCGCTCTCACTTTCGTTTCTCATTTCCATCTCTTTCTCTTTCTTTCTCTCCATCCGCTCTCACTTTCGTTTCTCATTTCAATCTCCTCCTCTTTCTTTCTCTCCATCCGCTCTCACTTTCGTTTCTCATTTCCATCTCCTTCTCTTTCTTTCTCTCCATCCGCTCTCACTTTCGTTTCTCATTTCCATCTCCTTCTCTTTGTTTCTCTCTATCCGCTCTCACTTTCTTTTCTCATTTTCATCTCCTTCTCTTTCTTTCTCTCCATCCGCTCTCACTTTCGTTTCTCATTTCCATCTCCTTCTCTTTCTTTCTCTCCATCCACTCTCACTTTCGTTTCTCATTTCCATTTCTTTCTCTTTCTTTCTCTCCATCCTCTCTCACTTTCGTTTCTCATTTCCATCTCTTTCTCTTTCTTTCTCTCCATCCTCTCTCACTTTCGTTTCTCATTTCCATCTCTTTCTCTTTCTTTCTCTCCATCCGCTCTCACTTTTGTTTCGCATTTCCATCTCCTTCTCTTTCTTTCTCTCCATCCACTCTCACTTTCGTTTCTCATTTCCATCTCCTCTTTCTTTCTCTCCATCTGCTCTCACTTTCGTTTCTCATTTCCATCTCCTTCTCTTTCTTTCTCTCCATCCGCTCTCATTTTCATTTCTCATTTCCATCTCCTTCTCTTTCTTTCTCTCCATCCACTCTCACTTTCGTTTCTCATTTCCATCTCTTTCTCTTTCTTTCTCTCCATCCTCTCTCACTTTCGTTTCTCATTTCCATTTTTTCTCTTTCTTTCTCTCCATCCTCTCTCACTTTCGTTTCTCATTTCCATCTCTTTCTCTTTCTTTCTCTCCATCCTCTCTCACTTTCGTTTCTCATTTCCATCTCTTTCTCTTTCTTTCTCTCCATCCACTCTCACTTTCGTTTCTCATTTCCATCTCCTTCTCTTTCTTTCTCTCCATCCACTCTCACTTTCGTTTCTCATTTCCATCTCCTTCTCTTTCTTTCTCTCCATCCGCTCTCACTTTCGTTTCTCATTTCCATCTCCTTCTCTTTCTTTCTCTCCATCCGCTCTCACTTTCGTTTCTCATTTCCATCTCCTTGTCTTTCTTTCTCTCCATCCGCTCTCACTTTCGTTTCTCATTTCCATCTCCTTCTCTTTCTTTCTCTCCATCCACTCTCACTTTCGTTTCTCATTTCCATCTCCTTCTCTTTCTTTCTCTCCATCCGCTCTCACTTTTGTTTCGCATTTCCATCTCCTTCACTTTCTTTCTCTCCATCCACTCTCTCTTTCGTTTCTCATTTCCATCTCCTCTTTCATTCTCTCCATCCGCTCTCACTTTCGTTTCTCATTTCCATCTCCTCTTTCTTTCTCTCCATCCGCTCTCACTTTCGTTTCTCATTTCCATCTCCTTCTCTTTCTTTCTCTCCATCCGCTCTCACTTTCGTTTCTCATTTCCATCTCTTTCTCTTTCTTTCTCTCCATCCGCTCTCACTTTCGTTTCTCATTTCCATCTCCTTCTCTTTCTTTCTCTCCATCCGCTCTCACTTTCGTTTCTCATTTCCATCTCCTTCTCTTTCTTTCTCTCCATCCGCTCTCACTTTCGTTTCTCATTTCCATCTCCTTCTCTTTCTTTCTCTCCATCCTCTCTCACTTTCGTTTCTCATTTCAATCTCCTTCTCTTTCTTTCTCTCCATCCGCTCTCACTTTCGTTTCTCATTTCCATCTCCTTCTCTTTCTTTCTCTCCATCCGCTCTCACTTTCGTTTCTCATTTCCATCTCCTTCTCTTTGTTTCTCTCTATCCGATCTCACTTTCTTTTCTCATTTCCATCTCCTTCTCTTTCTTTCTCTCCATCCGCTCTCACTTTCGTTTCTCATTTCCATCTCTTTCTCTTTCTTTCTCTCCATCATCTCTCACTTTCGTTTCTCATTTCCATCTCCTTCTCTTTCTTTCACTCCGTCCGCTCTCACTTTCGTTTCTCATTTCCATCTTCTCTTTCTTTCTCTCCATCCGCTCTCACTTTCGTTTCTCATTTCCATCTCCTTCTCTTTCTTTCTCACCATACTCTCTCACTTTCTTTTCTCATTTCCATCTCCTTCTCTTTCTTTCTCTCCATCCTCTCTCACTTTCGTTTCTCATTTCCATCTCCTTCTCTTTCTTTCTCTCCATCCGCTCTCACTTTCGTTTCTCATTTCCATCTCCTTCTCTTTCTTTCTCTCCATCCGCTCTCACTTTCGTTTCTCATTTCCATCTCTTTCTCTTTCTTTCTCTCCATCCGCTCTCACTTTCGTTTCTCATTTCAATCTCCTCCTCTTTCTTTCTCTCCATCCGCTCTCACTTTCGTTTCTCATTTCCATCTCCTTCTCTTTCTTTCTCTCCATCCGCTCTCACTTTCGTTTCTCATTTCCATCTCCTTCTCTTTGTTTCTCTCTATCCGCTCTCACTTTCTTTTCTCATTTTCATCTCCTTCTCTTTCTTTCTCTCCATCCGCTCTCACTTTCGTTTCTCATTTCCATCTCCTTCTCTTTCTTTCTCTCCATCCACTCTCACTTTCGTTTCTCATTTCCATTTCTTTCTCTTTCTTTCTCTCCATCCTCTCTCACTTTCGTTTCTCATTTCCATCTCTTTCTCTTTCTTTCTCTCCATCCTCTCTCACTTTCGTTTCTCATTTCCATCTCTTTCTCTTTCTTTCTCTCCATCCGCTCTCACTTTTGTTTCGCATTTCCATCTCCTTCTCTTTCTTTCTCTCCATCCACTCTCACTTTCGTTTCTCATTTCCATCTCCTCTTTCTTTCTCTCCATCTGCTCTCACTTTCGTTTCTCATTTCCATCTCCTTCTCTTTCTTTCTCTCCATCCGCTCTCATTTTCATTTCTCATTTCCATCTCCTTCTCTTTCTTTCTCTCCATCCACTCTCACTTTCGTTTCTCATTTCCATCTCTTTCTCTTTCTTTCTCTCCATCCTCTCTCACTTTCGTTTCTCATTTCCATTTTTTCTCTTTCTTTCTCTCCATCCTCTCTCACTTTCGTTTCTCATTTCCATCTCTTTCTCTTTCTTTCTCTCCATCCTCTCTCACTTTCGTTTCTCATTTCCATCTCTTTCTCTTTCTTTCTCTCCATCCACTCTCACTTTCGTTTCTCATTTCCATCTCCTTCTCTTTCTTTCTCTCCATCCACTCTCACTTTCGTTTCTCATTTCCATCTCCTTCTCTTTCTTTCTCTCCATCCTCTCTCACTTTCGTTTCTCATTTCCATCTCCTTCTCTTTCTTTCTCTCCATCCGCTCTCACTTTCGTTTCTCATTTCCATCTCCTTCTCTTTCTTTCTCTCCATCCGCTCTCACTATCGTTTCTCATTTCCATCTCCTTCTCTTTGTTTCTCTCTATCCGCTCTCACTTTCTTTTCTCATTTCCATCTCCTTCTCTTTCTTTCTCTCCTTCCGTTCTCACTTTTGTTTCGCATTTCCATCTCCTTCTCTTTCTTTCTCTCCATCCACTCTCACTTTCGTTTCTCATTTCCATCTCCTCTTTCTTTCTCTCCATCTGCTCTCACTTTCGTTTCTCATTTCCATCTCCTTCTCTTTCTTTCTCTCCATCCGCTCTCACTTTCGTTTCTCATTTCCATCTCCTTCTCTTTCTTTCTCTCCATCCGCTCTCACTTTCGTTTCTCATTTCCATCTCCTTCTCTTTCTTTCTCTCCATGCGCTCTCACTTTCGTTTCTCATTTCCATCCCCTTCTCTTTCTTTCTCTCCATCCGCTCTCACTTTTGTTTCGCATTTCCATCTCCTTCTCTTTCTTTCTCTCCATCCACTCTCACTTTCGTTTCTCATTTCCATCTCCTCTTTCTTTCTCTCCATCCGCTCTCACTTTCGTTTCTCATTTCCATCTCCTTCTCTTTCTTTCTCTCGATCCGCTCTCACTTTCGTTTCTCATTTCCATCTCCTTCTCTTTGTTTCTCTCTATCCGCTCTCACTTTCTTTTCTTATTTCCATCTCCTTCTCTTTCTTTCTCTCCATCCGCTCTCACTTTTGTTTCGCATTTCCATCTCCTTCTCTTTCTTTCTCTCCATCCACTCTCACTTTCGTTTCTCATTTCCATCTCCTCTTTCTTTCCCTCCATCTGCTCTCACTTTCGTTTCTCATTTCCATCTCTATCTCTTTCTTCCTCTCCATCCGCTCTCACTTTCGTTTCTCATTTCCATCTCCTTCTTTTTCTTTCTCTCCATCCGCTCTCACTTTCGTTTCTCATTTCCATCTCCTTCTCTTTCTTTCTCTCCATCCGCTCTCACTTTCGTTTCTCATTTCCATCTCCTTCTCTTTCTTTCTCTCCATCCGCTCTCACTTTCGTTTCCAATTTCCATCTCCTTCTCTTTCTTTCTCTCCATCCGCTCTCACTTTCGTTTCTCATTTCCATCTCCTTCTCTTTCTTTCTCTCCATCCGCTCTCACTTTCGTTTCTCATTTCCATCTCCTTCTCTTTCTTTCTCTCCATCCGCTCTCACTTTCGTTTCTCATTTCCATCTCCTTCTCTTTCTTTCTCTCCATCCGCTCTCATTTTCGTTTCTCATTTCCATCTCCTTCTCTTTCTTTCTCTCCATCCGCTCTCACTTTCGTTTCTCATTTCCATCTCCTTCTCTTTCTTTCTCTCCATCCGCTCTCACTTTCGTTTCTCATTTCCATCTCCTCTTTCTTTCTCTCCATCCGCTCTCACTTTCGTTTCTCATTTCCATCTCTTTCTTTCTCTCCATCCTCTCTCACTTTCGTTTCTCATTTCCATCTCCTTCTCTTTCTTTCTCTCCATCCGCTCTCACTTTCGTTTCTCATTTCCATCTCCTTCTCTTTCTTTCTCTCCATCCGCTCTCGCTTTCGTTTCTCATTTCCATCTCCTTCTCTTTCTTTCTCTCCATCCGCTCTCACTTTCGTTTCTCATTTCCATCTCCTTCTCTTTCTTTCTCTACATCCGCTCTCACTTTCGTTTCTCATTACCATCTCCTTCTCTTTCTTTCTCTCCATCCGCTCTTATTTTCGTTTCTCATTTCCATCTCCTTCTCTTTCTTTCTCTCCATCCGCTCTCACTTTCGTTTCTCATTTCCATCTCCTTCTCTTTCTTTCTCTACATCCGCTCTCACTTTCGTTTCTCATTTCCATCTCCTTCTCTTTCTTTCTCTCCATCCGCTCTCATTTTCGTTTCTCATTTCCATCTCCTTCTCTTTCTTTCTCTCCATCCGCTCTCACTTTCGTTTCTCATTTCCATCTCCTTCTCTTTCTTTCTCTCCATCCGCTCTCACTTTCGTTTCTCATTTCCATCTCCTTCTCTTTCTTTCTCTCCATCCACTCTCACTTTCGTTTCTCATTTCCATCTCCTTCTCTTTCTTTCTCTCCATCCGCTCTCACTTTCGTTTCTCATTGCCATCTCCTTCTCTTTCTTTCTCTCCATCCGCTCTCACTTTCGTTTCTCATTTCCATCTCCTTCTCTTTCTTTCTCTCCATCCGCTCTCACTTTCGTTTCTCATTTCCATCTCCTTCTCTTTCTTTCTCTCCATCCGCTCTCACTTTCGTTTCTCATTTCTATCTCCTTCTCTTTCTTTCTCTCCATCCGCTTTCACTTTCGCTTCTCATTTCCATCTCCTTCTCTTTCTTTCTCTCCATCCGCTCTCACTTTCGTTTCTCATTTCCATCTCCTTCTCTTTCTTTCTCTCCATCCTCTCTCACTTTCGTTTCTCATTTCAATCTCCTTCTCTTTCTTTCTCTCCATCCGCTCTCACTTTCGTTTCTCATTTCCATCTCCTTCTCTTTCTTTCTCTCCATCCGCTCTCACTTTCGTTTCTCATTTCCATCTCCTTCTCTTTCTTTCTCTCCATCCGCTCTCACTTTCGTTTCTCATTTCCATCTCCTTCTCTTTCTTTCTCTCCATCCGCTCTCACTTTCGTTTCTCATTTCCATCTCCTTCTCTTTCTTTCTCTCCATCCGCTCTCGCTTTCGTTTCTCATTTCCATCTCCTTCTCTTTCTTTCTCTCCATCCGCTCTCACTTTCGTTTCTCATTTCCATCTCCTTCTCTTTCTTTCTCTACATCCGCTCTCACTTTCGTTTCTCATTTCCATCTCCTTCTCTTTCTTTCTCTCCATCCGCTCTTATTTTCGTTTCTCATTTCCATCTCCTTCTCTTTCTTTCTCTCCATCCGCTCTCACTTTCGTTTCTCATTTCCATCTCCTTCTCTTTCTTTCTCTACATCCGCTCTCACTTTCGTTTCTCATTTCCATCTCCTTCTCTTTCTTTCTCTCCATCCGCTCTCATTTTCGTTTCTCATTTCCATCTCCTTCTCTTTCTTTCTCTCCATCCGCTCTCACTTTCGTTTCTCATTTCCATCTCCTTCTCTTTCTTTCTCTCCATCCGCTCTCACTTTCGTTTCTCATTTCCATCTCCTTCTCTTTCTTTCTTTCCATCCACTCTCACTTTCGTTTCTCATTTCCATCTCCTTCTCTTTCTTTCTCTCTATCCGCTCTCACTTTCGTTTCTCATTTCCATCTCCTTCTCTTTCTTTCTCTCCATCCGCTCTCACTTTCGTTTCTCATTTCCATCTCCTTCTCTTTCTTTCTCTCCATCCGCTCTCACTTTCGTTTCTCATTTCCATCTCCTTGTCTTTCTTTCTCTCCATCCGCTCTCACTTTCGTTTCTCATTTCCATCTCCTTCACTTTCTTTCTCTCCATCCACTCTCACTTTCGTTTCTCATTTGCATCTCGCTTTCTTTCTATCCTTCCTCTCTCACTTTCGTTTCTCATTTCCATCTCCTTCTCTTTCTTTCTCTCCATCCGCTCTCACTTTCGTTTCTCATTTCCATCTCCTTCTCTTTCTTTCTCTCCATCCGCTCTCACTTTCCTTTCTCATTTCCATCTCCTTCTCTTTCTTTCTCTACATCCGCTCTCACTTTCGTTTCTCATTTCCATCTCCTTCTCTTTCTTTCTCTCCATCCGCTCTCACTTTCGTTTCTCATTTCCATCTCCTTCTCTTTCTTTCTCTCCATCCGCTCTCACTTTCGTTTCTCATTTCCATCTCCTTCTCTTTCTTTCTCTCCATCCGCTCTCACTTTCGTTTCTCATTTCCATCTCCTTCTCTTTCTTTCTCTACATCCGCTCTCACTTTCGTTTCTCATTTCCATCTCCTTCTCTTTCTTTCTCTCCATCCGCTCTCACTTTCGTTTCTCATTTCCATCTTCTCTTTCTTTCTCTCCATCCGCTCTCACTTTCGTTTCTCATTTCCATCTCCTTCTCTTTCTTTCTCTCCATCCGCTCTCACTTTCGTTTCTCATTTCCATCTCCTTGTCTTTCTTTCTCTCCATCCGCTCTCACTTTCGTTTCTCATTTCCATCTCCTTCTCTTTCTTTCTCTCCATCCGCTCTCACTTTCGTTTCTCATTTCCATCTCCTTCTCTTTCTTTCTCTCCATCCGCTCTCATTTTCATTTCTCATTTCCATCTCCTTCTCTTTCTTTCTCTCCATCCACTCTCACTTTCGTTTCTCATTTCCATCTCTTTCTCTTTCTTTCTCTCCATCCTCTCTCACTTTCGTTTCTCATTTCCATTTCTTTCTCTTTCTTTCTCTCCATCCTCTCTCACTTTCGTTTCTCATTTCCATCTCTTTCTCTTTCTTTCTCTCCATCCTCTCTCACTTTCGTTTCTCATTTCCATCTCTTTCTCTTTCTTTCTCTCCATCCACTCTCACTTTCGTTTCTCATTTCCATCTCCTTCTCTTTCTTTCTCTCCATCCACTCTCACTTTCGTTTCTCATTTCCATCTCTTTCTCTTTCTTTCTCTCCATCCTCTCTCACTTTCGTTTCTCATTTCCATCTCCTTCTCTTTCTTTCTCTCCATCCGCTCTCACTTTCGTTTCTCATTTCCATCTCCTTCTCTTTCTTTCTCTCCATCCGCTCTCACTTTCGTTTCTCATTTCCATCTCCTTCTCTTTGTTTCTCTCTATCCGCTCTCACTTTCTTTTCTCATTTCCATCTCCTTCTCTTTCTTTCTCTCCATCCGCTCTCACTTTTGTTTCGCATTTCCATCTCCTTCTCTTTCTTTCTCTCCATCCACTCTCACTTTCGTTTCTCATTTCCATCTCCTCTTTCTTTCTCTCCATCTGCTCTCACTTTCGTTTCTCATTTCCATCTCCTTCTCTTTCTTTCTCTCCATCCGCTCTCATTTTCATTTCTCATTTCCATCTCCTTCTCTTTCTTTCTCTCCATCCACTCTCACTTTCGTTTCTCATTTCCATCTCTTTCTCTTTCTTTCTCTCCATCCTCTCTCACTTTCGTTTCTCATTTCCATTTCTTTCTCTTTCTTTCTCTCCATCCTCTCTCACTTTCGTTTCTCATTTCCATCTCTTTCTCTTTCTTTCTCTCCATCCTCTCTCACTTTCGTTTCTCATTTCCATCTCTTTCTCTTTCTTTCTCTCCATCCACTCTCACTTTCGTTTCTCATTTCCATCTCCTTCTCTTTCTTTCTCTCCATCCACTCTCACTTTCGTTTCTCATTTCCATCTCCTTCTCTTTCTTTCTCTCCATCCTCTCTCACTTTCGTTTCTCATTTCCATCTCCTTCTCTTTCTTTCTCTCCATCCGCTCTCACTTTCGTTTCTCATTTCCATCTCCTTCTCTTTCTTTCTCTCCATCCGCTCTCACTTTCGTTTCTCATTTCCATCTCCTTCTCTTTCTTTCTCTCCATCCGCTCTCGCTTTCGTTTCTCATTTCCATCTCCTTCTCTTTCTTTCTCTCCATCCGCTCTCACTTTCGTTTCTCATTTCCATCTCCTTCTCTTTCTTTCTCTACATCCGCTCTCACTTTCGTTTCTCATTTCCATCTCCTTCTCTTTCTTTCTCTCCATCCGCTCTTATTTTCGTTTCTCATTTCCATCTCCTTCTCTTTCTTTCTCTCCATCCGCTCTCACTTTCGTTTCTCATTTCCATCTCCTTCTCTTTCTTTCTCTACATCCGCTCTCACTTTCGTTTCTCATTTCCATCTCCTTCTCTTTCTTTCTCTCCATCCGCTCTCATTTTCGTTTCTCATTTCCATCTCCTTCTCTTTCTTTCTCTCCATCCGCTCTCACTTTCGTTTCTCATTTCCATCTCCTTCTCTTTCTTTCTCTCCATCCGCTCTCACTTTCGTTTCTCATTTCCATCTCCTTCTCTTTCTTTCTTTCCATCCACTCTCACTTTCGTTTCTCATTTCCATCTCCTTCTCTTTCTTTCTCTCTATCCGCTCTCACTTTCGTTTCTCATTTCCATCTCCTTCTCTTTCTTTCTCTCCATCCGCTCTCACTTTCGTTTCTCATTTCCATCTCCTTCTCTTTCTTTCTCTCCATCCGCTCTCACTTTCGTTTCTCATTTCCATCTCCTTGTCTTTCTTTCTCTCCATCCGCTCTCACTTTCGTTTCTCATTTCCATCTCCTTCACTTTCTTTCTCTCCATCCACTCTCACTTTCGTTTCTCATTTGCATCTCGCTTTCTTTCTATCCTTCCTCTCTCACTTTCGTTTCTCATTTCCATCTCCTTCTCTTTCTTTCTCTCCATCCGCTCTCACTTTCGTTTCTCATTTCCATCTCCTTCTCTTTCTTTCTCTCCATCCGCTCTCACTTTCCTTTCTCATTTCCATCTCCTTCTCTTTCTTTCTCTACATCCGCTCTCACTTTCGTTTCTCATTTCCATCTCCTTCTCTTTCTTTCTCTCCATCCGCTCTCACTTTCGTTTCTCATTTCCATCTCCTTCTCTTTCTTTCTCTCCATCCGCTCTCACTTTCGTTTCTCATTTCCATCTCCTTCTCTTTCTTTCTCTCCATCCGCTCTCACTTTCGTTTCTCATTTCCATCTCCTTCTCTTTCTTTCTCTACATCCGCTCTCACTTTCGTTTCTCATTTCCATCTCCTTCTCTTTCTTTCTCTCCATCCGCTCTCACTTTCGTTTCTCATTTCCATCTTCTCTTTCTTTCTCTCCATCCGCTCTCACTTTCGTTTCTCATTTCCATCTCCTTCTCTTTCTTTCTCTCCATCCGCTCTCACTTTCGTTTCTCATTTCCATCTCCTTGTCTTTCTTTCTCTCCATCCGCTCTCACTTTCGTTTCTCATTTCCATCTCCTTCTCTTTCTTTCTCTCCATCCGCTCTCACTTTCGTTTCTCATTTCCATCTCCTTCTCTTTCTTTCTCTCCATCCGCTCTCATTTTCATTTCTCATTTCCATCTCCTTCTCTTTCTTTCTCTCCATCCACTCTCACTTTCGTTTCTCATTTCCATCTCTTTCTCTTTCTTTCTCTCCATCCTCTCTCACTTTCGTTTCTCATTTCCATTTCTTTCTCTTTCTTTCTCTCCATCCTCTCTCACTTTCGTTTCTCATTTCCATCTCTTTCTCTTTCTTTCTCTCCATCCTCTCTCACTTTCGTTTCTCATTTCCATCTCTTTCTCTTTCTTTCTCTCCATCCACTCTCACTTTCGTTTCTCATTTCCATCTCCTTCTCTTTCTTTCTCTCCATCCACTCTCACTTTCGTTTCTCATTTCCATCTCTTTCTCTTTCTTTCTCTCCATCCTCTCTCACTTTCGTTTCTCATTTCCATCTCCTTCTCTTTCTTTCTCTCCATCCGCTCTCACTTTCGTTTCTCATTTCCATCTCCTTCTCTTTCTTTCTCTCCATCCGCTCTCACTTTCGTTTCTCATTTCCATCTCCTTCTCTTTGTTTCTCTCTATCCGCTCTCACTTTCTTTTCTCATTTCCATCTCCTTCTCTTTCTTTCTCTCCATCCGCTCTCACTTTTGTTTCGCATTTCCATCTCCTTCTCTTTCTTTCTCTCCATCCACTCTCACTTTCGTTTCTCATTTCCATCTCCTCTTTCTTTCTCTCCATCTGCTCTCACTTTCGTTTCTCATTTCCATCTCCTTCTCTTTCTTTCTCTCCATCCGCTCTCATTTTCATTTCTCATTTCCATCTCCTTCTCTTTCTTTCTCTCCATCCACTCTCACTTTCGTTTCTCATTTCCATCTCTTTCTCTTTCTTTCTCTCCATCCTCTCTCACTTTCGTTTCTCATTTCCATTTCTTTCTCTTTCTTTCTCTCCATCCTCTCTCACTTTCGTTTCTCATTTCCATCTCTTTCTCTTTCTTTCTCTCCATCCTCTCTCACTTTCGTTTCTCATTTCCATCTCTTTCTCTTTCTTTCTCTCCATCCACTCTCACTTTCGTTTCTCATTTCCATCTCCTTCTCTTTCTTTCTCTCCATCCACTCTCACTTTCGTTTCTCATTTCCATCTCCTTCTCTTTCTTTCTCTCCATCCTCTCTCACTTTCGTTTCTCATTTCCATCTCCTTCTCTTTCTTTCTCTCCATCCGCTCTCACTTTCGTTTCTCATTTCCATCTCCTTCTCTTTCTTTCTCTCCATCCGCTCTCACTATCGTTTCTCATTTCCATCTCCTTCTCTTTGTTTCTCTCTATCCGCTCTCACTTTCTTTTCTCATTTCCATCTCCTTCTCTTTCTTTCTCTCCATCCGTTCTCACTTTTGTTTCGCATTTCCATCTCCTTCTCTTTCTTTCTCTCCATCCACTCTCACTTTCGTTTCTCATTTCCATCTCCTCTTTCTTTCTCTCCATCTGCTCTCACTTTCGTTTCTCATTTCCATCTCCTTCTCTTTCTTTCTCTCCATCTGCTCTCACTTTCGTTTCTCAATTCCATCTCCTTCTCTTTCTTTCTCTCCATCCGCTCTCACTTTCGTTTCTCATTTCCATCTCCTTCTCTTTCTTTCTCTCCATCCGCTCTCACTTTCGTTTCTCATTTCCATCTCCTTCTCTTTCTTTCTCTCCATGCGCTCTCACTTTCGTTTCTCATTTCCATCCCCTTCTCTTTCTTTCTCTCCATCCGCTCTCACTTTTGTTTCGCATTTCCATCTCCTTCTCTTTCTTTCTCTCCATCCACTCTCACTTTCGTTTCTCATTTCCATCTCCTCTTTCTTTCTCTCCATCCGCTCTCACTTTCGTTTCTCATTTCCATCTCCTTCTCTTTCTTTCTCTCGATCCGCTCTCACTTTCGTTTCTCATTTCCATCTCCTTCTCTTTGTTTCTCTCTATCCGCTCTCACTTTCTTTTCTCATTTCCATCTCCTTCTCTTTCTTTCTCTCCATCCGCTCTCACTTTTGTTTCGCATTTCCATCTCCTTCTCTTTCTTTCTCTCCATCCACTCTCACTTTCGTTTCTCATTTCCATCTCCTCTTTCTTTCCCTCCATCTGCTCTCACTTTCGTTTCTCATTTCCATCTCTATCTCTTTCTTTCTCTCCATCCGCTCTCACTTTCGTTTCTCATTTCCATCTCCTTCTCTTTCTTTCTCTCCATCCGCTCTCACTTTCGTTTCTCATTTCCATCTCCTTCTCTTTCTTTCTCTCCATCCGCTCTCACTTTCGTTTCTCATTTCCATCTCCTTCTCTTTCTTTCTCTCCATCCGCTCTCACTTTCGTTTCTCATTTCCATCTCCTTCTCTTTCTTTCTCTCCATCCGCTCTCACTTTCGTTTCTCATTTCCATCTCCTTGTCTTTCTTTCTCTCCATCCGCTCTCACTTTCGTTTCTCATTTCCATCTCCTTCTCTTTCTTTCTCTCCATCCACTCTCACTTTCGTTTCTCATTTCCATCTCCTTCTCTTTCTTTCTCTCCATCCGCTCTCACCTTAAGATCAGTCTAGGATGTTTCTTGCCAATTTGTAAACTCGAATACTATTATCTTGACTTTGATGTAATTTGACAATGAATCAAAAGATACCATACATGGAAAGAAGGACTCCCATGGGGTTGCTCACTCGACAGCGAGGCACCACTGTGGGAGCTTCTCTACTGTGTTCTCGGTGCATTCTCAGTTATCGATTCTGCCCATTTTTTCACGCTTCAGACGATTGTTATTCTTTTGAAAAATATAGTAGCATTTTTTTCTGGACATGAAAAGAAAGAGAAACAGAGAGAGACTTTAGTTGATGTCGTCATTAGTGCCAAATTTATTACATATGTAGGCCAAGAATAAAATAATGGGCCTAAATAGCATTTCTGAATTAATCAGATATTAATTATAGCCTGCGGAGAGGAGTAAATGAAGCCATGTTGCAGCATGTCAAAACGGGGAAAGTTACCGAATTAACGTCATTTTCTGCCGAACGTGGTAGATGTCTCACTGATAGCAACGAGGCAAAAACTTCATATAAAGAAAAATATAAGAACTCACTTTTATTTGTGTGAAAGTTACGAATTCCTTCACATTAATTCGGTTAAAAAGTATTAAGGGTGTGAAACACATATAGAAGTAGTGTGTCCACAACTAAATGAATCGAGCATCAAAATAAGACTTCCGTTTTCAGCTAGAATACATAAGAAATACTAATAACAATATACAAAGTATTAAGACATGGAGAAATTTTGCCAGAAACATAGACGTGTGTAATGAAATGCTATGTAATATCTAATCACCCACGTGACAGTGGATGCTGGACAATAACCACATGTATTTCATAAACTAAGCAAAGTATTAAAAGATAGGAAAATTTCTTAGAAAGAAAGAAAGAAAAGTGTGCTTAACTGCTATGTAATATCTAATCACACACGTGACAGTGAATGCTGGACACTCTCCCCGTGTTTTTCATAAACTAAGCAAGGTATTAAGAGATGGGAAAATCTCAGTAAAGGAAAGAAAGAATAGTGTGCTTAATTGCTATGTAATATCTAATCCACTTTAAACAGTGAATGCTGGACATTTTCTTCACATATAAAGAGACCTAATGCAACAGCTGTAGCTCCAATAATGAATGCTAAGAATGTGATTTGTGTTTAACAAGGAAGTTCTAAGGTGAATAGGAATTTCAAAAATTTTTTGTGAACAATTAGAAAGAGATAGCAGTAATTTCTGTGCCATCTAATGTGGAAAGAAGGCTTTTTGAATTTAACATTCATAAGGAATACCGAAGGCAAAAGATGCTGGGGGGAATGGCGACTAAGTTACTTAACAAATCTGTGTGCCAGAACAAAGATTAAAAGAAAAAGAGGGATGGTAATCGGCTTAGAGACACTGAAAAAACAAAAGACAGGAAGCTGTGGAGAACTGTGATCACTCAATCCCTAAATATGTTTGGTATATGAAGAATAGCTTGAAATAGTTTCAGAAAAGAATTTGAGACTTTCAAATATTTGGATGCACACAGTGCAACATTACACACAAACTAATATACGGGTTCTAACACAGGACATAAAGAACAATAAAAGAAGAAGAATGAAAGAAAGATAAAAGAAAAAAGAAAGAAAGAAAAAGAAGAAGAAAGAAAGAAAGAAAAAGAAAGAAAGCAAAAGAAAAAAGAAAGAAAAAGAAAAAAGAAAGAAAAAGAAAGAAAAAGAAAAAGAAAGAAAGAAAGAAAAAATAAAGAAAAAAGGACGCGTATATATATATATGTGTGTGTGTATTTGCAAAAAAGAAAGCAAACTTTCTGCGGATATATATAAAAGAAAAGGTGTATATAACTGCAGTTATATACACTTTTTCGTTAGCTTGCAACAAGAAAGAATGGTAGACTAATAAAATGACAGAATAAATAAAAGAATAATAGAATGACGGAGCAAATGAAAGAATAATAGAATAATAGAATGACAGAATAATTGAAATAATGATAGAATAATAGAAAGACTAAATAAATGAAATAATGATAGATTAAGAGAATGAGAGAATAAATGAAATAATGATAGAATAATAGAATGACAAAATAAATGAAATATTGATAGAATAACAGAATGACAGAATAAATGAAAGAATTACAGAAACATTTGTAGACCTGATAAAAAAAGCGACAGAAAATGTCTGTATTTTTAAGAAAGAAGGAAAAAATCATAAGTAAATAAATGAATTAATAAAGAGTCATGCATAAATTTTCATACTGAAAACTTCGTAATTATTGCCTGAGTAGAGAATTAAGAGACAGAAAAACAAGGAAAAGATTACTGAACTGTTACGTGATTTCTGTCCTCCTGTATGGCAGTGATTGCTGGACGATCTCCTCAAAGATGAAGAAAGACTTGAAGCAACAGAAATTCATCAGAAACAAAGAAAATAGTACTGAACTGCTATGGAATATCAATCCTCCTATATGACAGTAAATACTTACCTGAGCTGGTGGTGGTTCAAAATTAATCTTAGGCTTGATCTTTGGGACGCCCCACTCCCAACAGTAACTTTCCTTCATCAGAGGAATGGGGCCATTCCACGACGCCTGAGTTCTTTTAGCACATCTAACCGAAATATCAGTTTATACATCAACCTTGTATCATATTTTGTACGAGGGTATACAGATAAACACTGATATGGCAGCAAGTGTTGGACAGTTTTTTCTCAAATTAAAAGAAGACTTGAGGCAAATGAGATGTGGTTCTACAGAAGGATATTGAGGATACCATGGATGGACCTCATAAGTATTGTGAAGTTTTAAGGAAAATGTAAACAAAGAACAATTATATATAAAATCAAAAAGAAGAAATTGAAAATTCTTGGACATATAATGAGAAAAGAAGGCCTGGGAAGTTTAACAAACACATGAAATATTGAAGAGGGATAGTAAAAGGACAAAGATTACTCAAAGCTACGAAAGATAGGAAGTTGTGGAGAGTTATGACTGCCAAAGGCCTGAAGGTATGCAGTATATAGAAGAAGAATTTTTAGGTGACTTATTGAATTTTACCTGCCATTATCTCTCATCTGTTCACACCTATATAGTATCTCATCACCAGTTTTTCATTCTTATTTTAATTCCATTGACTGACAGTGCGGTCTTAGAAAACCAACTGTGTTGACAAGGTTGCTTTTCGCTTCTGACACTTTCATTATGCTTCGCTTTAATTTTCATTTTTGTCATTGTAGCAATTTTTCAGTACCTGTCTATATTTCTGAGATCAGGTTTTATGTACACAATTTACATTATTCGTAAACTTAAGGAATATGCTAGGCCACAAAAATCTCCTGAGCCAACCAAGCATAGAAATGAATACAATATGGGAACCAGTAATAAGGAGTGCCAGAGAAAAGCGATAATAACACCAAAAATGGGCACTAGTAAAAAATGGTTGCCGAAGACATTAGGTTTCTAAAACCCAGAAATTCATACACAGATGTCCTCAAGGACACATGGCACAGTGGATAAAGGCGTTAGTTAGATCCAGTGATAGGACCCAAAGAGTGTGAATTCAATACCTGGTTAAAGCGGTGGAGAACTTTGATAGGAGAATTAACAGGAGATGACTGACATCCATTAGACATGGCACGTGGAACTAGAACAGTCTACCCCATTGAGCGAAATAAAGGGTTCAGTTCGACATTTCAATCACCTGAAGAAGGCCGGAGCGTACAACGGACGAAACGTTGTGATAGACATGGTGACAAAAATGAGGACAGTAGTCCGAATAATGTAAATAGTCTAGCAATTTTTATCCACGTACTTCTCTGATTTCTCTCTCAATTTTCCTCACTATGCACATCTCTGTTCTATCAATTTTATAAATACTTTTTCACTTTCTCCTCTCTTAGAACCGATCATGTTATTTCTCTGAAACTTTATCTTTCTAATTCACTAGTTTATGGCACTATCTTATCTTTTATCTTCAGAGAACAGCTTCTTAAAAAAATGCTTAGAACCAGTCTCGTTTTAGCAAGTCGTTCTGTCTCGTTTTGATATCTCTCCCGCGTAAAATGTCTTCTTGTCTATTCATGGCAGTTTAATACAGTCGCAGTGTCAACTGCATTGAAATTTAAAAAAAAAAAAAACGGTACGATCTGCACCCAGAAGCCATCGTCAATAAGCTCATCTCTCTCTCCCCCCTCTCTCTCTCTCTCTCAATGTGTGAAAGGAGATAAGATTAAAAGAGAGAGAGAAAGAGTTCTTTGCATTGTTGGAAGATGAAAATCTGCTTTTTTGTTGTGTGTGTGTGTGGGGGGGAGATATAGTGTGTGTGTGTGTGTTTGAGTGTGTGTGTGTGTGTGTGAGCGAGAGTGTGAGCGTATATGTGTGTGTGTGTATGTTAGGGAGAGAGAGAGAATGTATGTGTGAGTGTGTGTGTTTTGGTATTTTTTAACATTTTAACTTTTAACATTTTATTAGAAAAGGAGAAAAGCGAATAAAAGACGCGGATTCTATTATTTCTTACCTTTCTTTTCTTATTTTTTTCTTTTCTTTTTTATCCGATCATCTCTTCTCCCTCTCATCCGTCCGACTTGGTTTTTTATCCTAAATAACTTTCAGGGACAAAAATCTCAACAACAGAGAGACATTACGTTAAAAGCCTTCACCACTGAATGCAACAATTTATTAAGCATCAAAAAAGAAACCATGCTGGTCAAAAAAGAAACCATGCTGGTCAAAAAAGAAAAAAAAAAGAAAAAAAAAAACACCTTCCTCAAAATATTGGTATTGTGGCTACTGGCATTATGCATGCTTTTGTCCGTTCAAGAAACTAAATTGCAATATTTGTCACCGGAACGGACATAAAGAAGGATTTTGCAATCTAAATTCACGCAAAAATTCAGCCTAAAATTCAAACCCGAATTTAAAAAAAAAAAATGAAACGAGAAAATATCCAAAACAAACACAGTGTTTGCGACGTTAAAGTAGATTGCGAATCCCGCAGAAAGTATATTGTTGTTGAGATTTATTGTAAATTAATACAATTATGCCACAAGGCCGAAAAGGAGGAATGGGTTGCGGCTGGTCTTCACTAACTATCTTATACCTAGCTAATCGGACTCACGACCCATTCACTCGTTACAATTCCCACATTCACCATAAAAACTCATCCGTCGTCAATCAATCCTCCATACACCATAATACCACATCCTCTCAGCGGGGCTAAAAAACATGCCAATGAGATGATAAATAGTATTTACAATATATATATATATATATATATATATATATATATATATATATATGATAGAAATTGTAAGGAGGATTTGATAATTATAATTAAGTAATTCATTGAGTCTGAAAGAAACATCAACAGAATGCAGAAAGCAATGGACTGCCGTTTCGTCCTATATTTGGGACTCATCAGCAGTGCGCATATATCGAATGATCATGAAAGGGGAGGGGTGAACCCCAAAATAAACTAAATATCAACACAAAGCAAAAATAAACATAACTGATGTTAGTAGGACCCGTCCAACCCTTCAAAAATGAGAAGCCGCTGTATTCTGCTCCTGGACAAAATCAACAGGCTCTCTGGCTAAGGGAGAGGGAAAAGAAAAAATATAGACGGATATGGGGAATAAATAAAGTTGACCCAGTCGAGATGGAAGGGAGCCAAAACAAACTGGGGAGGTTGGGAATCTCAACTTGGATCATAACCAAAGATTTAGCCGGGAGCAGGCCAGGAACAACACTTACATTAACTAGATACATAAAAGTTTGTCTAGCCTAACCAGGGGATGGATCCACAGGAAACCACCTCGATGTGATATAGTTTGACCTAAAAGAGAAAATCAAGGCTAGGCCCGTTCAAGTGAACCAACCCCGCCTACGTCACCCACCTTTCGCTAAAGGCTGTCGAATGCAAGCGTTTTCTATCAGATGTAATCTTCATCTTGAACTGATGATCAAAGAATCGGATCAGATCCTGATGTGAAAGACGGTCGCCTCGCAAGACTTCCTGCATTCGCGTCGTCCAAATCACCATTCGGGCCGTGTCCAGCAGCGTTAGAAACACCATTCGTTTCACCCCAGAATACGGGGGCCACACATTGTCACACGCGTATGCACGATCAATGAGCACGAGCTCTCCGGGAGCGATACGAGCCGTCAACTCGCCGACATGGTCCTATAAGGGGCGGACCAGTTCGTTTCCAGTTTGATACAGCGTCGGACATAACGTTAATATCGCATTCGAAATGGGAACAAACTGAAAAGCCACGTGTATCTGAAACAAATCATATAGCAACGAGCGCGTCTGGAGAATACTATTTGTATACTGTTGAGTTGCTACGTTTCCTTTCGAAACAGAACGTTTTCTGGTGTGTGTTATCTCGCAGATAATTTGAAATTGAATTGAATTGGTCCTGATTGGACAAAACAACTCAACCTTTTTGAAATTAATATCTATTCTGTGTGTAATACATTTATTTACGCACCGCTTTCTCATATTGAAAATCAATTCACGGACTAACTTAAAAATAAATTTAGTTTCTTTTTTTAAGATAGACTTGGGTGCTGTACCAAAGGTTAAAGCTACTCTGAAATTAAAACTAAATTCTGAGCCAATTTTTAGACAAAAAGCCAGTACCCTTTGCTGCTCTGAATATGGTTGGAAAAAAAAACTGCAACGTCTTCATTATGAAGATGTAGCAGAGCCAGTTAATTATTCCTTGTGGGTAGCTCCTATTGTATTTGTTAAAAAGGCAAATGGAAAATTGCTGATTACTCGACTGGTTTGAATGATTTTTAGGATGCTCATCACTATCCCCTTCCAGTTCCAGTGGATCTTTTCCCTAAACTCAATGGTGGAATTTACTTTGCAAAAGTTAATTTTTCCGATGCTTTTCTTGAACTGAACGTTGACAAGGAGTCCAAAGAGCTCGTCATTATCAACGCCCACAAGGTGTTATTCGGATCTAAGCGTCTTAGCTTCGCGGTGAAACCAGCACCGGCCATATTCCAAAAATGGACGCCATGCTGACCGGATTGTTAGGAGTTGATGACTCAACGTTGCAACATTTATTTTCTGTCTTCAGCCGAATTCGGCAATAGTGATTCCGTGTTAAAGTTGAAAAGTGTGAATTTTTCCAAGAAGAACTCAAATAACTTTGGTTTATTTTCGACAAAAATGGCAGACGACCAGACCCGGAAAATATCTCAAAAAAAATGCCAGCACCAACAAATGTAACAAAATTACGTACCTTCCATTGCTTAGTTAGAAACTATAGTGCTTTTTGCCTGAACTTCATCGAGTTCGTGCGCCCCTCAACAATCTTTTGAAAAAAAAATGTTTCATGGGAATGTCCTGACACATGCTAGACAGACCTTCAAAAACGTAAAGTCCCTACTTTCTTCCAATCTTTTGCAGACACGCTACAACCCATCCATGGATATTGTGATCTTTGGTGATTCCAATTATGGTATTGGAACAGTCATTTCTCCCATTTTTTTCCTGATGGCATCCAAAATGCTCACGCATCCAGATCACTGGTACTGGCAGAGCGTAATTATAGCCAAATTGAAAAAGAAGAAATTAGTAATAGACTTTGCCATTAAAAAGTTCCACAAAATGTATGGGCGTTATTTCACTTAGATTACAGATCACAAGCCACTTATTTTTGGATCTGAAAAAAAAAGACATCCCAATGTATAGAGCAAACCATCTGCAAAGATGGGTTAATATTCTTTTAGATTATAATCTCTCTATAAAATACAATTCAACCAATACAATTGGCCATGCTGATGAATTATCTACGCTCATGATTACACAAATAAAGTACCAGAAGACTCAGTTATAGCAGCAGTATCCCTGTAAGCGTTCTGAAAGAAAAGGGAAATATTTGTCGCAGATTAATTCCGTAACGCAGCGAACAAATCACTGTAAGTTCAGACTCGAATATCGCAGGCAGAAAGAAATGCCGAAAACTCAATTCGCAGATACTATCTCATAAACCCCAACGCACGTAACCAGTCACAAATATAACTCACTCTCTGACGAACGCGGTATCCAAAATACACCAATTCTTTTTTTTTCCTACCGATTCGAGAACACTAACTGCTTTTATCGTCCGAGCATTTTTCCATTCGTCGACAGCTGGGAGAGGACGCCCAAATTTTTGCATATCAAAATACTTGTATAGCGACTCCTGCGACGGACTTTATTTTTTTAAATATTCCGTCTTCTGCATGTCATGCGGAATACGTGCCCTTTTTTTGGCCTACGCCTGAATGTATTAAGACAAGCAAGTGTTAATCGACATGTGAACGGCTAAGTTTTTGATTTTATTTACTAAAAACTCTTTTCAATTTTTCAGTTTTCACTTTTCCGTTTATTTGTTCATATATTTGTGCATTTTTGTTCTTTTCTCTTTTTGTTTATTTCCCTTCTTGTATTTTTGCCCCCCCCCCCCCACGGTTTTTGTTTGCATTACATTTTTCGTATTTATTTGAATTTGTCTTTGGTTGCTCACGTTCTTCTTTCGTTTTTTATTTGGTTTGTTCTTGATATTGTTTTTAGTTGTTAAAATAATTTAAAAAAGAAAGGAAAAAGAAACAACCGGTTATTTGTTCAGTCATGGCGGTCGTTTCGGCCACCATGAGCGAGAACAACTCAACTAAACACCGGCGGTGTCTTCGTTAAAAACGGCCTGGGTTGAAAATAGGCCGAAGAAAAATGCAGAGCTTTATGAGGAGAAAAGGAAAGAGTTTGGGGATTCGTTTAAAGAAAATGAATTCCTCACCATTCCAGAGGCGTTGGAGGCCGTCAATACAAGAATAATATCCCTGCTGACTTCCGACGTCAAAAACCGCAAAATTAATTGGAGTCAGCAAGGAAACAATGGAGGAGGTCTTAATGACCTTAAAGATTAACACAAAGGCTTTGGCGAGACGCACAAATGCGATATGGGACATTCTCCTGCCCACCAAGCAAGATGCAAAACAGCTGGCTGGCAGTGTGCAAAGCACGAAGAACTTAAGGCTGCAAACTGAGTACATGGGCACCCGTAGGACAAGGATCACAGTCCATGGGGTACCCGTTGATATCTCAGAAGACCGGATGGGAGCCTTCATTTCGATATTTGGAAAAGTAGAAGAAGTGAAGGCGATTTTAGGAAAATCAAACATCGCCACTGGAGATGTGGAATTGCAGGTCACGTTGACCAGAACAAAATTTGGGCTTATTCCTAATATTCTCTTATGTAGAGAGAGAAGAATGTTGGTAGTCGTTGAGGGACGGAAACCGAACTGTTGGTCGTGTGGTGTCGTGGGGCACATGTCAAAGGAGTGCCCCGCGAAACGTCCTCAGCCTGTAACTCGGCCCACATCTACAACAACAGCAGCAGTAGTTACAGATACAGAGGTAGAGGGGGTAGCGGACAAAGACCCCGATGGTGCCTGGAAGGAGGTGGGAAGTAGTAAGAGGGCGAAAACATGCCTTCTCCCTCCCAAAAAAGAACACAACTGAGAAACAACAACCACCAACGCAGCAGCAAGCAAAAAAAGAAAAGAAAAAAGAAAGGCAGAAGAAGGAGGGCAAGAAAAAGCCCTCAAACGCTTCCCTTACTTCCCTATCCACACCCCCTCATTCGTCAACTGCTCAATCCTCAAAGGCAACAAGGAAGAAAAAGAAAAAAAAATTTTCTGGACCTGAGTCAATTTGTAGGGTGGACGGGGACGAATTCAAGAAAGGCCTGTCCAGCCAAAAGAGGGCCAAGTTGCGATTGCTGTATAAGTTAACCAGCGTAAATGGAAAATCAGTGGAAGATCCACGTACTTATCCAAACGCCCCGGGTGTCATTACCTGCATAAGGGACACTGGGGCCTATTTAAAAGTTTGGGGTCATGTTGCAGAAGCAAAGGAGACATTTTGCAATATTAGAATTGCAGATATTGATTCTCCGTATGTTAAAAAGTTACGTCAATACTACTCCGGGATTTCTTGTCTTTCGGCGAGGATGTCGCCGCGATCCAAGAGACTCACATTGTTTGCAACATCGATGCGTGTGTGTTGGAGAACGACTTTGTTTATTCAGCATATGGAGAACGACAGGCCAGAGGAGTTTCTTTGCTGGTTAGACGTACTCTTGATGCGAAGGTGGACTTTGTGCATACCGAGGCCGAGGGCCGGTTGATCGTGGCCGATATTGCCGTGAAAGGTGGTTCGTTTAGAGTCGTTGCGGTGTATGCGTCCAACGACCATGAGGAGCAGGTCTCGTTTTTTAGGCGGTTGGGGCCGTTCCTTGTGGATTCAACGCGCCTAGAGTTAATGCGGGACTGGAATGCCATCCTGGACCCCAAGTTATACAGGAGACTGGGAGCTTGTGGGAGGAGAGGCGATCGTAGCCTGGTTGATCTGATCGAAGAGTTTGGTCTCGTCGGTAGATACCGGGTCGATCACCCCGGGAGGAAAATGTGGACATGGGCTCTTAATTGGCCTTTTGACCGGGTGGTAGCTACCTGGACAGAATGTTAGTTAGAGTAGCCGACGTAGTCTTGTTAGATTGTCCCATGTTCCACTAGGTAGGCTATTCGGATCACAAACTTGTTTGTGCCCGTATGGCGTCAAATGGTAGGCCTAGAATGGCTGGTTACTGGAAGTTCAATCTGTCCTTACTGGACAGGAGGGACTTCCAGGAGCATCTAACTAGCTTAGTGTAGCGGGAGCTAGTGGGCGCGGTTATCGGGAATAAGTGGTGAGAGAGAATTAAGGATAGGATTAGGTCCTTCACCACTAATCTCAGCCAACGGCTCGACCTAGATAGAGCTGAGAAGGTGAAGACGCTTAAGGCTAGTTTTTCCCGGGCGGTGGCTGAGGGGATCCCCTAGAGATAGCACTAGCTAGGGAGGCCCTGGATCGTTTGAATAGCGAACGCTACATGGGCCAGCTAGTTAGACATAGGTTAACCAAGATTTCTTCCGAAGCTGTGAACATGGGCGCAGAACTGCGCAAGGAAGAGATCCGTCGAAGTTCTGATCGTTACATTCGTGAGGTCAAATCCCCGGAGAGACATACTCTTCGGGTCACTGACGACATGTGCGAGGCGTTTCGGCGGCATATATATATATATATATATATATATATATATATATATATATATATATATATATATATATATGACGAAATATAGTCTTAAAGTGTGCTATATTTATGGGATAAAGTGCTCAATATCAGAGATAGAGCGTGTGTAAATATAAAAGTTAAATGTTCACTTTATATATATATATATATATATATATATATATGTATATATATATATATATATGTGTGTGTGTGTATTATTACTATAAATCTTTACTGTTATATTACACGTTTTTCTTTTTGGGGACGAAACTAAATCTATCAAATAAAGATCTGCATGTATATATGTATGCATATATATTAGTGTGTATGTATGTGTATATATAGAGAGATTAAGTGTAACGGTAATAATTTATTATTACCTTCAAATCTTGTTTCATTTCAAAATAGTTTAAATTTGAAGACTTAGAATTAATTAGGAAATATTACCCCTTAACCGTTATTTACATTATTAAAAATGTTAATAATAGTACTATTTTTTTTTTGTTTATTGATATTATATTCAAATTATATTTATTTCCTAGTTTAATTTGTTGAGAAATTAAAACGCTTAAATTAATATCAAACGTTAACGGAAAAAAATGATATAAATCTGAGTTTTTCCAAATTAGCCGCTATATGCCCACATACATTAATTCTCTTATTTTCCCTTTCCAAATCTCTATTCCCCTTTCTTTCCTTAAAACCTTAATTCCACTTCTTATTTCTTACATCTTTACTTCTCCTTTTTCTCTCTATATCGTTTCCTGTGAGATGACACATTAAATAGGTCAATGTCCCTCACCTCCTCACTATTAAGTATTGTAATAAAAATAAATTTAAAATCATTCCTATCTCTCCCTTCTCCTCTCTAATTTCGACCATGTCTGTCATCATGTCTCCCTACTCTGTATATCACCTTACATGAACTTAAATATTACACCTCAAAAGTTTATAAAAAATATATGGAAATTTAAATTCATTTTTTCGCCCTTGGATGTGTGGTCTGATGAGCCAGGGAAAAAGAAATTCCCTGGGGAAATAAATTATAACCAATGAACCCTTAAAGTTGTCTGTTTTCATTGAATTAATCGCTCTGATTTAACACTGAGTTCTCTGGATTTCATCCTCCTTGGGATTATCCATACGGACTACCAAGATTTTCATTACTTAAATACATATATATATACATATATATATATATATATATATATATATATATATATATATATATATATGAATAAATATATATATGTATGTATGTATGTATGTATGTATATATATGTATATGGGAAAATAAATTATAGTCATATATATATTATAAGTTAAATTATAATCATATATATATATATATATATATATATATATACCCGATGCGATGAGAACGAAAGTAATATATAAATTCCAACGTTCACAGCATTAATCCAAAAGAGGGCTCGATAACGATAGTAGATCGATAATTATTTATTTATTATAATTTTATCATATAGACAAAACTATTTTTCTCACTACGAAGATGCTACTTAGTTTCAGTGCATTTCAACTGCACTTCGACAGGTGAGAATCGAAAATGGTTATGAACAATCCTGCTTGTAGGCAAGCCGTATGTGAAACATCACTTCATTTTTCCATTTGTTTGAGAAGAAAAATATACATAAAAAAATAGGTTACGGGGTGAAACAATAATGCTTGTTGATAGCAGTTTCTAAGAATGAAATCAACATCATCCTAAATTGCAGGAAATCGATTATGCTACACAACAACGAACAATGAATAAAAGAAATCTGGTGAAAACTTTGATGTATCGATGGGATCGCTGGATTCTGCTGAATCATCGGACTTGGCCGGACTGTTTATTCTATACAATCTCACAGTTCACAATGAAATTAGTCTAAATAATATAGGGATGTATAGAGACGATGGTTTGATGGTAGTGAATAATTCTACCGGAAGCAAAGTTGACAAGTTGAGGAAATTCATAGAGTGTTTAAATTTTTACACCTCAAGGTTAAAATTAATTCTAACATAAAACAAATAGACTTCTTAAATGTAACCTTAAACTTAACCTTAAATAATTTCCAACCCTTCTTGAAAAATAACGCTAACGCCATTTATATAAACCCTAATTCTATTCACCCAACGCCAGTTATTAAACATATCCCATCATCCGTTGAACGCCGTATAAACAAGCACTCTTCTAGCAAGGAAATATTCGATAAACACAAAATGATCTATAACAAAATACTTACTGACAGTGGTTACAGATCTTCCGAAATTAAATATAGAGAAAATTGTAGTTATTCTTAAAAAAAACAATAGAGGAAGGTGAGTAAATTGGTATACACCTCCCTTCAACAAATTAGTCCGTACCAAATTAGGACACAAATTCTTAAATCTAATTAACAAGCACTTCCCCACGGAGAGTAAATTAAGCCAGATCTTCAACCGCAATACCTTAAAAATTAGCTATAGCTGTTCTAGAAACTTAGATAAAATTATTAAATCACATAACAATAGAATACTGAAACTACATAGAAATAATAAATGCAACCTAAATACAAGTTCTAATACACCCCAGGAAAAATAGACTATGTAATTGTAGAATTCCCGACCAATGTCCATTATTAAACAGGTGTTTAACCAAATCCATAGTGTATATGTGCTATATATCATCAAATGAGAACCCCAGGGATATTAAGCTGTATGTAGGTTCAACTAGCTAACTTTTAAGGATACGTATTACAATCACATGAACTCCTTTACAAATACGGCAAAACAAAATATGACATCACTTTCGAAATATTTTGGAAACTCAAGGAAGAAGGAAAAACAGCTAACGTTAAATGGAAAATCCTAAGACAAGCCAGAACCTGCAATTTTCTGAACGAACCTTGCTTCTTATGTTTACAGGAGAAAATATGTAGCATTGAACTCTTGAATAACACCCAATTATTAAATCAAAGATATGAAACAACTGTTTTCTGTAGACATACTAAGGATCTAACACTACAATCTTGTTAAATTCTTAATTACTTAAGTATAAACGTTTTAAAATTATAAATCACCTCCTTCGATATATTCCCTACTCTCTTATGTACCTCTCCACTAATTAAATTATGATTCTTAATTTTTTTTTTTCAAATATATTACTGGTAATATTTTCAAAGAAATCGTTTACACCCATACTTATTCTACACGCTCTACGGTCCAGGAATATTTCAAAAGTTGATTATAAAAGGTTATATTAACATCCCTTATTGTTTTAGAGGAAATCACCACTTCTAAATTTGAATCCACAAAACACGTTCATTGATTATAGTATTAGTAGTGATAACCCCAACATAAATACATGCAATTCAACTATAGAAATCTTATAGTAAACCAAAAAATAACATTCCCAATTATTACTAGAACTAGCTCCACAACTGTTACCTACTCAAACGTAACTCATAGGTCGCTTGTGAAACGACGCCATCTAAACTTTTGACCGGTGTTTATCAGCAAAAAGAATTCCACAGACCAGTCAACATTAAACACCCAATCCATTCTTCACCAAACCGCTATCAACAAGCACGATTGTTTCACTGCGTCACCTTTTTTTAATGTATCTTTTTCTTCTCAAACAAATTGAAAAAAGGAAGTGACGTTTCACATACGGCTTGCCTACAAGCAGGATTGTTCATAACCATTTTCAATTCTCACCCGTCGAAGTGCAGTTGAAATGCACTGAAACAAAGTTGCATCTTTGTAGTGAGTAAAATAGTTTTGTCTATATGATAAAATTATAATATATATATATATATATATATATATATATATATATATATATATATATATATATATATGGGGAAATAAATTATAGTCGTATATATATATTATACATAAAATTATAATCATATATATATATATATATATCTTATACATATATATCTTGTACATATATATATATAAATTATAGTCATTTATATATACCGATATATATATATATATATATATATATATATATATATATATATATATATATATGGGGAAATAAATTATAGTCATGGAAACGGAAACTTTGTCTATTTCTTAATATTTGGTCTGATTTTGCATTTAGCTCTCTGGATCACATGCTCTTTGGAATTATCAAACACGGATTACCAAATCCTGCATTATCTTACTCTCTCTCTCTCTCTCTCTCTCTCTCTCTCTCTCTTTATATATATATATATATATATATATATATATATATATATATATATATATATATATATATATATATATATAATATGTATATATATATATATATTAGTGAATATACATAATATCCCACGTCGATAGCACGACCCGTCGTATCATGTAAACACGCAAACTTCGGGTGCAAAATACTCACTGACCGTTAAATGTTATAGCACCTAAGAAAAAATATTTATGTACGTGCAAGTATATATATATAATGCAATATTCAGTGATGTTCGATAAAAGTGACCCACCTGATTTTTTTTTACTAAATTTTCTCTTTTTCGATGAACCGAAAGTTGAGCTAAATTCAAATGATAAGCGATCTAAAATCCGAAGAAGCTTTGAACGCTCTTTGAATTTAGCAGTAAGTACTGTCAAGCATCCGTTCAGTATAATGTTCTGGGGATGCTTTTCTTTTCATGGAACTGGTTTCTTAAGACCTATTAAAAAGACCCTCAGAGGCGAGCAGTACAAAAAAATTTTAGTCTTGTCTGTTCCCTTCACCTGAAAGGGTGCAAATCAACCCCACCAAGCTCATTTTTATGCAAGATAATGCTCCCTGTCACAAATCAAAATTGATGAAGGAATACTTTGATGAGAAGCAGGTGAGTGTTATGACATAGCCGCCCCAATCTCCTGACCTCAACCCCATAGAAAACTTATGGAGCATTATAAAGTACAGGCTCTTGAGAAAGCAGTTGAACAACAAAGAGGATTTGATTGTAAATTTCATATCCGAATGGAATTCAATGCTTGGAGATGAGATTTGCCAGAACCTAATCAAGTCAATGCCAAAAAGGGTTGAAAATGTTATTCAAAATAAAGGAGGACGCATAGATTATTAAACATTTCGAACTATATTACCTATTATAAATAAATTATACCTCTATTAATCTTTATTTAAAGCTGTTCGGTTATGTTTCTATTGATTGGTAGTTGCAGGAAATAAGTCAGTCACTTTTTTTGCACAGAGTTTTTCCCTAAATCTCATTTATATCCAAAATTATAATTATCAATAGAATACCTTAGGGTGAGTAAACTTTTTTACTAGGTGGTCGGGAAGAGGTCTTTATATTAGTAGGATTAAAAATTAGTTTGACCCCAAAAATTATAGGCGAAAAAATTTTAAGTAAGAAAAATAAGGTGAGTCACTTTTATGGAACAGCACACTCTCACTCACTCTCTCTCTCTCTCTCTCTCTCTCTCTCTCTATATATATATATATATATATATATATATATATATATATATATATATATATGATTATAATTTTATTTATAATATATATACGACTATAATTTATTTCACCATATATATATATATATATATATATATATATATATAGAGAGAGAGAGAGAGAGAGAGAGAGAGAGAGAGACTTCACATGACATAGGTAGGCCAAATATGTGTGTCCAAACTCTGGGGCAGTAAGCTGAAAATACTCACACGCATAATGTGAATTTCTGGATAATGATAGTCGTTGTAATATTTAGCTTGTATTTGGCACAAAAAGCCAACATCATACTGTAGTTACTTGCCACTTTTAGTGTTTCTGCATCCATGATTTAAATAAAATACCACTATAAATAACGAACCAGAAGTTTCCCAGTAAAAAAGCAAAAAATAAAATAAAATCCCCAAAACCGAAAAACTCTTATTCTATATAATCTTCCATTTGTATTTGAATTCCTTTTACTTCCGATAAAATTAAGTTTCACCGATGCGAAAAACACGCTAAATTAAAGTATCGTCTGCTAAATGAAAGGCGTGATCACATGACCTCAACAAAGCAATGGAAGTTACTGAAGAACACCATAGAATCTTTTACAATTTGTTTGAAGTGAATTATCCTCAAAGCGAAAAAGCAAAGAACGTATATGAATGTGTTTTCAAATTTCTCTGTCGCGTTAGTTTATTTCAAAGGAGCAGTATGCCATTCTCTCTCTCTCTCTCTCTCTCTCTCTCTCTCTCTCTCTCGCTTTCTCTCTCTCTCTTAATTAAAACCCGCTCTGCGCTGGCAAGGCCTGCGAGTAGGCACATAAAATCACTTTCACATATACAAACGTACATATTATCGCACATGCTTACATATCGGCACATACATAGCATGCTTATACATAACCAGAAACATTCGTAGGTGTGTGCATATAAACACATTAGCTCGTAACCCAAATTGTTGGCGTTTTTCGCTGTCTCCTTCCAAGTTATAACTTTTAGCTCATCAAAGAGTATTGCTCACAGATAGTAGATTCATAAGTCCGTACTACAATCGCACTGTTCAAATTCATGAACATCTGTAACATCGCAAAGGTACGTTCGGAATAAGAAATCGGATAACTGAGTTCAGTTTCCGGTCGGGTTCGTTATATTCTCTTAAGCGCAAATCCCATTGGCAGCGGTATGAATTCATTTCTCGCTGCAGTTATGACTTAAATAGTTGGACTTGTATCTGGTAAAATTATTGTTATTCTAAAAAAAATGTAATATAATATTCACTGGCAAAAAAAAAGAAAGATTATTCTTACAAATCTGTTATGGTCCTGGTTAGGACCAAGGAAGAACACAAGAGTAGAAATAACGAAGATATATTACACGAAATAATAATACAAGATGTGGAAGGTGTTATTATGACTGTCAGTCTGGTTTGGAGTGAACTACTATCGGCTCGACTCGATTCGTCTCTCTCTCTCTTGAGAGGCGTAGTATACATAGTGTTAGGAAGAGTTCATTCTGTAGTTATAGGTAAGGACCCATAACACCCCCCTCCCAAGCTTTTACCTCGCAGGGGTCTTTAATATTTTTCCTCTTCGGATTAATCATCAAAGGCTCTGTAAATTTTCTTTTTCTACTTGATTCCCGCGGTTCTGAAATTGCTTCCTTTGCATATTGAATGTGTCAAATATTGTGTCCATTACTTCCTCCTCTTCCTGAGGTAGACCGTTAGAATCCTCTAACAGCCTCTTTCTGATCTGATTGGAGTGCCTTTTATGCGAGAACTTCGGATCCTGAATTATGTAAATCACGTTCCCGATTCGTTTCTCTATTGTACCTGGCTCCCAATAGGATGTGTTGTTTTTGAACATTTTAAAAATAACTTTCTCCCCTGGGTTAAATTTTCTTTTGGGTACAAACGACGTTGGTGATTGCTTTGTCTGTTTTGGCAGTAATTTGTCGAATACCGATGTAATTTTTCGGGCGAACATTACTTCCGCCGGCGATAATGCCGATGGCGTAGAACAGTTCAGTGTAATTCTATACACTTGCAAGAATTGTTGTAAAGCCTTTTCTGTTGGTACGTCATAAGCTTTCCTTATTGCTCTTTTTAATGTATCGACAAACCTCTCCGCTTGTCCGTTTGATCTTGGGTGATATGGCGGGGATTTGATGTGTTTAACCTGAAAAGTTTCACAAAATTCTTGAAAATCCGCAGATGTAAATTGTGTTCCATTATCGGTGACTAAACAATCAACCACTCCGAAACGAGCAAACAGCTCGTGAAGGCAATTTATGGTAGTCTCAGAAGTAGGTTTTCTACAACGAAATACTTCTGGCCATTTGCTGTAACTGTCTACTACAATCAAGTAGTAGAAACCCTCTAATGGACCTGCGAAATCTACATGGATTCTCGACCACGGTCGATCTGTCTTAGGCCATAGCTTATGAGTGATCGGAGGTGCCTTGGCTGCTAAGGAACAGCCATTGCATTTGACCGCCATATGTTTAATATCTTGATCCATGTTTGGCCAGTACACGAAACTTCGCATTAAGGATCTCATCCTGTCCTTCCCTGGGTGGCCTATGTGAAAATCCTTGAGGATTCGCCTTTGTAGTGTTTTCGGGGTTACTACTCTTTCATTATATAGCAGAACATTATCACATAACGAAAAACTGTCTGATATATGCTTATCTTTTACTACAATTTTTGTTTTCGTTTCCCTTATAAATTCGTCATTCACTGCTTCGTTTCTTATTTCCTGTAATGTGACGGGGAGGTCTCGAATTGTACTACATAATGATGTTCTAATATCTTCCTCATATCGTAGAGCTGCAATGACGGAATCTTCTATGGCTCCGTTTTCTTTGGTATTAGTCTCGAAAGACCATCTGCATGCCCCATTTTGTTTGATGGAAGATACTTAATGATTTTGTCGAAAGTTTTCTGACATTCATATGACCATTCCCAAACATTTTCCTTCTTCAACAAGGGGTGCCCGTAATATGTGCATGTTAGGAATAAATTCTTGATAATAATTTACTAAGCCCAAGAAGCTTTGTAACTCGGGTAAATTTTTTGGAGCCGGCATTTTTTTTTTATTGCTGTGGCTCTTTCTGGGTTTGGTCTTCTTTCTTCTTCGTCAATGATATGGCCCAGATATTTTATCTCCTTCATAAAGAAGTCACGTTTATTTTCCTTTACCTTAAAACCGTAATTTTGTATCTGCCTGAAAACCTCTTGAACGTGTTCCCAGTGTTGTTCAATATTTTTGCTATATATCAGGATGTCATCAAGGTATGCGATCGTGAAATCCAGTCCGCCTAGCATAGTGTCCATTATTTGCTGAAATATCGCCGGCACGATCTTGATCCCGAATGGTAATCTCTGGAACTTATATAACCCTTTATGTGTATTTATGCACAACAACCTCGAGCTTTCCTCATCTACTGGTACTTGTAGGTATGCTTCGCTCAATCTTTGAGAAAAATTTTCCTCCGTTCAACTTTGTGAAAGCTTCCTCTGGACTAGGGAGAGGATTAGTGATAATCCTTAATCACTGCATTCAATCCCGTCGAGAAATCAGCGCATACTCGTATCTCACCCGATTTCTTTTTCACGTAAACCGTAGGTGCGGCCCATTGACTATATTCCCCCTTTGTCAATATACCGGTTTTCACGAGTCTATCCAACTCTTCGTCTATTTTTTTCTAATGATGCGAAAGGTACATTTCTTTTCTTCTTGAAAATGGGTTGTACATTTTTTTTAGTTCGATTTTGGCCGCCATTTTCTTACACCTCCCGAGGCCGGCTGAAAATACGTCGGGGAAACTCTCCTTTAATTTCTCCTTCAATTTCTTTGCCTTGGTCGATAACCTTTCCACTTTTTGGCAGAACGTATTCATCGGTAAATCCCAGAGGTCAAATTTCTGCATCCAGTCAGTTCCAAATAAATTTTCCGTATTTTTTAGAACATACATCTTTAATTTCTTGGTCATCCCGCTGAACGTCACATTTGTGATAATCTCCCCCTCAAATTTGATTTTCTTCCTGTTACCGACCTGGCTGTTTATCTGTTCTCAACATGGTCGGTTTGTTTAATTTCTTCCACGTCTGTAAGCTAATAATGGTTAAATCTGATCCAGAATTTAATTGTAATCTGATTTTTTTGTTTAACATTTCTACTTGTACGTATTTTCGTATATTTATCCCGTCCGCTTGGTCAGTTCTAGTGACGCTTACTCGGCTTTTGTTTTCTTTCTTTGTTCTACAGTGCGAACTTTTATGTCCCAATTTATTTCACGACAGACAAGTCTTATAGCGGCATGGACAATCTTTGTACCAATGCAAAGTCCCACAGCGATAGCATGGACTGGGTGGTAGTTTTTTCTGATATTTCATTTGACTTTTTTAGTAGAATAATTTGTTTGGCTTGTTTTTGAGAAGGGAAAAAACGTGTTTGTCGTTGTACTTTTCGTATGTGAGCGACGCCAGACTCTTCGATATCTTTCGAGTCCTTTTTTACGCTTATACATCTCTGACATTTCTCAGCCAATTTTTGTAGCCTAAATTTTGGTTCACTCTCAAGTTTTGTTAGAATTCTCCGTTTGATCTCCGCATCTTTAGTCGAAACCAGGCCCTAGACGAATATCAAACCTTTGAAATTGTCAGGGCTGAGTTCAGATAACTTAAAGTCATCGCAGTGTTTGTTTACTACGGAAGCGAATGTTATATAGTCTTTGCTATCCTTTTTTGTTAAATTTAAACATTTCCACCTTTGTGGAATAGTGAAGTGTTCGGACTAAATAATTCCGTTAAAAGTTTCACGGCTTCCTTGAAAGTCAACTCATTCGTTTTCCTCGGTAGGATGTAGTCTACGAATTTAGTATATTCGGTTGATCCTAGTTTCCTCAGTAGTAGGCGTACTTTTTCGCGTCTGACCAATTCCCGAAATCAAAATCATATGAATCTTCATATCTTCTGAAGTAAGCCGCGAAGGTTTTGTCTTCGTCCGGTGCATAAGTGAAGTCTTTGATAGAGCTCCATATAGCATTTTGCGAGAATGCCGCTTCATTTCCAGAATTTTGTCCTTTATTTGTTACAGCCCGTAGTAGTAATTCTTGTAGTTCGAGTTGCTTCTCTTCGTTTTTCTGTTGAATTTCTAATTGTTTTTCTTCGAGCCTAGTCTGTATTTCCTCATTTTTTTGTTGCTGCTCGAATTGCATTTTCATTAGTTCCAATATGGTTGCCTTAAATTCTTCCATGTTTACACCGTGATTTTGTGTAACAATTTTTCCTTCTTTCTCAGTGTAGACTTCATGTCTTTGTTGCCTGTTATTCTGGAACCTTAGTACGAAAAATGTTTCCTGCGTAGAATTCGATTCTGTTCTGGCTGACTGGTAAAATTCGTGTCTTCGTTACCACTGTTAAGGTTAGTGTCCAAAAAAAAATTTTCTTTTTTTTTTTCTCAATACTTCCGTCGCCTCTCTTATGGACGACCGATAGCAAAAAGTTTTTTTTTTTTAGATTCTCCGCGTAGAATTCGTTTCTTTAATATCCTCGTCGCCACTGTTATGGTCCTGGTTAGGGCCAAGGAAGAATAACACGAACACAAGAGTAGAAATAACGAAGATATATTACACAGAATAATAATACAAGATGTGGAAGGTGTTAGTATGACTGTCAGTCTGGTTTGGAGTGAACTACGATCGGCTCGACTCTATTTGTCCCTCTCTCTCTTGAGATGCGTAGTATACATGGTGTTAGGACGAGTTCATTCTGTAGTTATAGATAAGAACCCATAACAAAGTCAAAATATGTTTCGGCTTTAAATAACCTAAAAGGGTTGATAAACCGTAAAACGAATGGAACAAACAATCGATCGCAAAGGCACCTATTATGAAGCGGTGTTTGAAAACTTTAGACTGATGTTAGTAAATATCCATAAAAAGACATTGAGCGAGGAACTGTATTTTCTAATGCAAATAAAAGTAGACGGTAGCAAAGGAAGCCCTGAAACGTGTTCGAGAATTGAAAAGGAGGCTTGTCATTGCAAGAGAGCGGGTGAAGCCAGATCGAGGCTCGTGAGACGACTAAATAATTTCACGTCATATATATCCTAAAACCTTACTCACATGCATAATTAAACATTTTATTTAATATTGGCCCTATCAAGATTGAGCTATGCGCATTGCGCAACCATTCTCGGCTTGGAAAGTGGGGTGTCGAGTTCAAATTTTGTTACATTCCCTTTCACGTAAATACCCTTGGAATGGTTATGAACCGATCTTTCCTAAAAGCTATGGGTTATTGGCAGCGCAAACTGGGCGCTGTATATTCGATGGCAACAAATCTAAGAGAAAGTTTAAGCGTTGGGCTAGTATCTGCATCTAGTAAAACCCACTTCGTACGGAAACCAATACAATAATACTAAGCATCAGGTAGAGGGAGCTGTGGCTCTATACTTCACTGGAAGGTTTCAAATTTAATAACTACTGTCAAGTTTGACAATGAGTGTAGCAGTATTTTATTGCTATTTGCTTGGTAAGAAAGTGAGTTATGAGAGATATTTTTCTAGCTAAAGTAAAAAAAGCACTACTTGTCTACCTACGAACGCAAGTATAAAAACGACTATTTGTCAACCTATGTTAACAAATATAAACCTTACCAATGTCTACATATACGCTCATGTATAATCACAACCTATGCCTACCTGTAGACTCAAGTGTAACTACGACTTGTGCCTATAAATGACTGAAGTATAAACACCACCTGTGTCTACCAATGACTCAAGTATAAACACCACCTGTGTCTACCAATGGCTCAAGTATAAACACCACCTGTGTCTACTAATGGCTCAAGTGTAAACACCACCTATGTCTACCAATGACTCAAGTATAAACACCACCTGTGTCTACCAATGACTCAAGTATAAACGCCACCTGTGTCTACTAATGGCTCAAGTATAAAAACCACCTTTGTCTACTAATGGCTCAAGTATAAACACTACCAGTGTCTACCAACGGCACAAGTATAAACACCACTTGTGTCTACTAATGACTCAAATATAAACACCACCTGTGTCTATCAATGGCTCAAGTATAAACCTGGCGTCTACCTATGGAGTCAAGTATAAACTGGATTTGTGTCAACCAAAGGACAGTATGAACGTGGCCTGTATCTACGTGCGGACTTCCAGTCGTGTTCATTACATTCACTTAAACGCAAATACCTTTGAGGATAGCACGAATCCATCTCCCAGTTACAGTTTAGATAGTAGTGCATGTATCTGGAAAAAACATTTCTATGCTAAAAAAAATGTTGATGCAATATGCACTCGGAAAATTATATAACTATTAATAAAATTCAAAATACACCCTAGTGCAAATTAATTGAAACAACCACTTTAGTTTCATTTTTTCCAGATTACGGCCAGTTTTAGACCCACTCAACTGACAGGGTGGAATCGATTTCTACTTTTTTCCTCAGATTAGGTAATTTACAGTGGTGTGCAGTAATAAGATTCTATTTTTGATGTCTATGATGAAATTTGTTTGGCCTTAAAAAATATTGCGTCATCCGTGATTGGATCAGATTTTCATCACGTCCAGACACTACTGTCTCGATTGTCGATTAGTTGTCCTACGGCCACTGTTTGCGATGGACGTTACTCCAAGGAAGCGTACGAAAATTGTAACGCTGCACGAACAGACTGTCAAGTCTTACAAGTGAGAAGTACTATAGACTGGCCCGGATACTCTCATGATTTAAATCCAATCGAGAATCTGTGGTCAATCTGCAATGACCGGCTTCGTGGAAGGGGCATACGAAGTACTAATATGTGCACTGGGTCAGTTTTCATTTGGAAAAATACGAAAAAAAGTAAATAATAACGGAATTATTCGTTATGTTTCAATTAAATTGCACAAGGTTGTATGTTTCAGCTGTAAATAGCCTACAAAGAAAGGATTGATAAACCCTAAAAATAAAATAGCTTCAAATACTTATGGACTCAATTATAATAAAAGAAAAGAAATAGATCAGATTTTTATAGTAAGTAACCTATTCACTAAACAACCATGAAACATGTTTTTTTGTTCGTCATTAACTCTATTGAAAAGTATTTTTGTTGATATTATTTGGTTTCTCTCATCATGTTAGTGGATAAATTGAACTGATTGTTTAGTATAAATACTAAATTTTTAATTCTAGTATTTTAAATTATTTTTACATCTACAACATATCAGGTTATCCCATAAGTTCTGTCCGAATTTTGAATAAAGAAAACAAGTGACCAAATGTTACATTTAATTACAGATTCAGTCATAGATTTTCCCTGATAATCTATGACTTCCATCTATTAACAAGCTTACTAATTCCATTACTGTAAAATTCTTTTGGATTTGATTCGAAGAACTCACAGATGTTAGTTTTAATCTCTTCCTGTGTTACAAAAGCTCTTTTTTCCAAATGATTCTGTAAGCTACGAAACAAATGCTAATCTGAAGGAGCAAGGCCGGGAGAATAAGGTGGATGAGGAATTTTCTCCCAACCAAGTTCTTCGATCTTTTGTGACGTGATTCTTGCTGTGTGTTGTCGCGCATTGTCCTGATGAAACATCACCCGTTTTCGATTCACTAGAGCAGGTCTTTTTTTCTTCAAAGTTTGGTTCAAACTCTCTAATTGCTGACAGTATATTTGAGCATTAATTGTTGTATTAGGTGGTAAGAATTCAAAGTGGATTATTCCTTGGCAATCCGACTAAATTGAAAGAAGAACCTTTTGCCCATGAAGTTCCCTTCTTGGCTGTGGCTGGGGTCTTTCCCTTTTACCAAGCCACTGTCTACGACGCTTAACATTTCGATAAAAGATCCATTTTTCGTCGCCAGTCACAAATCTATCCAAAAAAGGTGAAACAAGTTGGCGAGGATGGAAAGAAGAGCAGATGTCAACTCGTGATTTGAGGTTGTTTTCAGACAATTCACGAGGCACCCATTTTCCAAGTTTAGGAACTTTTCCAAGTTGTTGAAGATGACGATGAACAGTTGTATGGTTTGAACTGAGAACCACTGCCAGTTCCTCAACTGATAAAGCAGGATTTCCTTCAGGTCTGCTTCAAGAAGCTTTTCATCAAGCTCAACTGGACGTCCGGTTCGATCTTCATCTTCAAGGGGGAAATCTCCACCTCTGAATTTTGCAAACCATCTTCTGCAAGTTCTTTCATAAACTGAGTGAATGTTTCTAGCTGAGTTTCCTTTCTTGAACTCATAAAGCATTATGTGCCTCAAATGATTCTTGGGTACTTCCATGTTAGCAGGGTTTTAATCAAACAAAATTTAATTTTATTGTTCTCTGAAATAAAATTTGATCAGTTTAAATGCATCTAAACATAAAAATAATGTTCTGCTCCATTAGACATTATAAAATACTCTTTAAATTTCGTTCATTTTAACAAAAAGTTAAAATTCGGATAGAACTTATGGGATGCCCTAATATTTAGTGCTGCTATTTTCTGTTATTTTATTTATTTATTTATTTATTTTTTAAAAATTTATAATTTCATTATTCCAGATCTTTTTTTCTTTCCCAACAATGATCTACTCTATGCGACTTTCGAAATCTTTCTAGAAATTGTTTTCTCTTAGTGTTGTGGTAGGATTTGCATAGTGGAGTACCGACCATATAAATATGGTTGGTGCCGGGAAGAGAGGGGAACGAATCAAGAGATTCAACCAGAGACTCTGCCCGACTGCGACCCAGTCAACACATTCCCTAGGAACGGTCTTCCCAGGAATATACAAAAGACTATATGTAAATATTGTGTACACTTTCTTGTTTCAATACATTTTGTTCTAAGTACATTTTGTGTTGCATTATTATTCCATGCATTAGTCAAGTTTCAACACTTAGTAAGACAATTCGGAAAAGAAAATTAAAAAAAATAACTATATGTTCAAAATCTGAATGGGTGAACGAAAACTTTCCAGTCAGACGGTAATTATTTTATAATTATTAATCAGGGACCATTTTTATTTTTTTTTATTTTTATTTATTTATTTATTTTTATTTTTGAAGCCTGATATTACTGACTACGTATGAAGTGTTTTCATTTACTTAAAAGTAAAAGAAGAAACATCACAGAAGTCTCTTTTTTTTCCCGTCACGAGGCACAGACGTGATATAGCAAATCTTCACAAGAATATTGCTCTGTATTTATCTCAAAATCAAATATTTCAGACATCAAATCGAAGATAGGAACTTCATTGCTTACACGAACGAATAGCATTTTACTTAACACCTTTTAAACAAACAGAAATAAAATATATACCCAAAGAAATTGGACCATAATTTTTCAATTTTCAGTCGGTATATTTCACATGTAACCAAAAACTACAATCCTGTTATAGACTAACTTTACTGTCAGGACCCTTCTATACTACTTTCCAGGAGCCGAATCACTTTCGTTCCCTCCGTATTCCAAATGTAATGTAATGCAATTACTATTTTGTGAAATAGATTCTTGTGTGGGTGTTCCCTGAAAATTAATTCAACTTATGGCCACATCACGTTGAAACACCGGTCCCCGTAAGCAATGTTGAGCCTAGTCAATACGGGGATTTGGGATCACTTGACAACAAACAGAATGACCCCCTACAAATAGCAGGAAAGGAATTTGGGATCGCCTAGCAACAAGCAGAATGACTTCCCAAGAAAATGAGTAAGAATCGGTCACCTACGCTCACATGGCATGCATCACCAAGTGGGATTTTAGTATTGTAATTTTAGTTTCCCGGTGACCTCCGACGACAACATTTCGCGAGAAATATAGACTCTCATCATTCGATCGTGAGGGATGAGAAATACACCCAAAAACCTATTTCATTACTTGTTGTGTAAGGAATAAGAAAATTTAATCCCGGAGATCTAGTATGTATTTGACTATTTAATGGGTGAAGGATAAAGGAATATCGTACCCAAATAAATAGAAAGAAAATATCTTACTTTCATCTCGGAGGTAATCCAAATAACCAAGGAAAAACAGAACACAAACATTATTCCTAAATTCTATATTTCACATTGCGGAAGAAAGAACAACCAACCTTTGGGAACATTCTACAGCAACTCTGTTTGTCTGTCATTACCAACATTTGAACTCCCAATTCCTGAAACACAAACGTTTAAACTGACACCCAGTATCAGTTAATTGTTATTTCATTAATGGTACGTCTGTCACTCCATACTTTTCCCAATTTTGTATTTTGTTATATGAAATTTATTTACAAATGTTAATCTTCTGTTTGCTGTTCGTTGTATGTTTGTATGTTCTATCTGAGCGGACCCACCTTTCTTCATTTCTGGGTTTCATACCTTTTGTTGTGGACTTGTTAGGGCCAGAAATAAAGACACACAAGAGGAATTGAGTTAATCAAATATATTATTAGGTTGGTGCAAAAATAATGTCGTTTTCTCACATGAAGTTGAACGTCAAAAAAACGACATTATTGTTGCACCAACCTAATAACAGAAACAGTAATACAAACGTATACAAACGAGAGTGTTACAGCAAGAATGTCCGGTCCTACTGTCAGAGCTGACTGCTGGAAACTTCTCTCTCCAAATGGCAGTACCTGCTCTTATTTATAGCTGAAAGAGCCCATAAAGTACCATAACATCTTTATACGTTGTGAATTCGTAACAATAACACTAAAATACATCTGGGTCCATACATAACACTAAAACACAACGGTGTTCAGCAAAGCACATCCGCGACTCTACATAAAACTAAAACACACCCCAGTACATAATATCACTGAAACACATCGGGGTCCAGTACATACTATGCGTCTCTAATGACCTTCCGACCTTGATGCAGGACTGTGATGGTTGGCGTAATAGACTCGTGAATGCTCGAGTTAACTCGCCCGAATAAAATAAAGTAAAGCACCTGAATGGATTTTCTTAAAATTAATTTATATGAACACCTCGCTGGAAAGTGGAGATTAACAAACTAAATTCATCTGAACTTTGCAGCTAGAGCTCGCCATCTCAGGTTCACAGGGTCAGATCACTCTCATCTTCTTCATATTACACTGGAAGAAGGAAGTTCCACACAGCCAGCTTATTTCCAACAAGGATGGGATACTTCCTCTATCACTATAATCTTAATCTCTTAATCCAATCCATGGTCAACTATTATCTCTCCTAAATCATAATCTCTACTTACTTCCGTCTGTTACGTCCATACGACAACCTCATTCAGTAATGCTCTACAATGAGTAGCGCCTAGGCGTTGTATTTATTTTTTTAATCATTTCACCCAAGCAAGGCGATAATGCCACTAAGACGTAAAGTGTTACTATGAGCGAAAGAGAATAAGAAGACTTTATGGGGGAGTAGTGAAGAAAAAACAAAATAAATGAGCAGGTTTCAGGAAGATAGAAGATTGCGATTGGCGTAGCATTTAAAGTTTCGAAGATTGCAGATGACTTCGAAGCAAGAAATAGGAAGGCAGTTCCACTGGCAAGAAGTGCGAGAAATAAAACTATTCGAATAGAACATACGGTTGCATTTATCTAGTTAAAAAAATAAAACGATGAGACCTGGTTGCCAATGTAATCTTCTTTTATGTGCTGTGTTACTCCAGGACGTAGGCGATCATTGCCCTCCACATCTTCTTGTTCCTTGTAGCTCTTAATAAGTTTTGTCTTTTTGTTATTTCTCCCAAACCCTGTTCTCCCAGCTATGTATTCAAGCTCATTCTCCTACTTCTATGTGCCTTGTCACTTCAGGACGTAAGCGATCATGGCCCTCCATATCTTCCTGTCCCTTATAGCTCTTAATAAGTTTTGTGTTTTTGTTATTTCTCCCAAACCCTGTTCTCCCAGCTATGTACTCAAGTTCATCAAGTATTTTTCGCGCTGCCTTTTGCTGTCCCTCTTTTCCCCAGCCTGTCCTGTGAGTATCAGATTTTCTAAGCCCGCATTCCTCATTATGTTACCCAGAAATTTCAACTGCCTCTTGCTGATGTTAAGTATAAGTTTCCTTATTGTTTCTATTTTCTCTAAAACCTCGTCGTCGCTCAGATGCTACGTTTAAATTCATGCAGTCGATGCACTAAGGAGCAAAGCTCATGCGAACAATAGCCATGAAAATATTTGTAGACAAGACAGAGCGAAGTCACGTCGGTGAGAAAGTGAATGACGTCGAGATACCATGATCACGATTTCTGCAGTGACTGTGATCCTTACTGCGCGTTCTATATTTGTGGGGTTTTTTGTTGCCAGTTTTTTTGCAAGTTTTGTACCTCCACCCAGAAGAAACACTTATTGATACTTAAACAATATTATTGCCTAATCTACACTCCGTAGTGTATTTTTATAAAGGTAACACTTCGACAGATGAAGTAAGAAATTGTTGGACACTGAAAATCGTTTCAATTGCCTGTGTGTGTAAGTGTGGGTGTGGTTAAGAAAGTTTCCTGGCTTCGTTAAAGTACCTGGAAGAAAAAGAAAGAAAAACAGACATTATGTTGTCTGCAGGAACATAGAGAGAAATCACATTGTCTGGATAAAATGCAAAGGTCAGGCGTGAGACGACGAAGACACGACAACAACGAGACAGATTGCGCTCTTTATTAAAGAAAAGGTGTGACGTCCATTAACTCTGGGACATCTCTAGGTGGCAGCAGAAGCCGAGAGACTGTGAGGTATCAACGGCCTGCTTTGCTATGAAGGCGTCTTCGCGCCTCAGAAGAAAAAAAATTTCGTTACAGGAACCTCATTGTCTGCATTATTTTGTGAATGTTTTCCCATTATATTTGATATCGTCCTAAACATGAAATAAAAAAATATCTAACATTAAAATCCTTTCAAATGCGTCATTTATTGCTGTTTGCTTTGAATGTTTAACGGAATATCAACACTAATTAATGCCGAATTTTAATTTTCGTGGGAGCTTTGCAGTAATAAAAATATGATATATGTTATTCTGCTTTCACAACTGAATACATGGTAGATAATACTCAGCTTTTGTGCATATACATGTTTGTTTCAACGCAATCTTTTGACCGAGAATTATTGCGTTGAAGCAGGAAACAGGCTTGTTTGTTGATCTTAGTGTCCACTTTAATATTTGCAAATTCTCTATCAGTGATATTGAGCACTTTTACCATACATATAGCATACTTAAAACAATATTTTATCTTATATATGGCTCAGAGTCGTGGACTCCATACAGGTATCATATACGCCAGCTAAATGTTTTCCATAAAAGCTGTCTGCGAGCAATCTGTGGAGTTAACCTTCAAGATAGGACATCTAACGTAGACCTGTTTAACAGGTATAATACTGGAGGAATCGAGACTTTTCTGATACAGTCTCAGTTACGGTGGACTGGTGATGTCTTGATGACAGGATACCCAAGATCCTTATGTACGGTCAGTTAGATCAGAGCTACAGGAATGTAGGACGCCCATGGCTAAGATACAAAGACAAGCTGAAGAGCAACTTGTCAGCTATCAATACACCACATAACACCCTTGAGCGCTTAGCTTTGGAGCGGGTAGAATGGAGATCAACGTGTTTTAGTGTCTGAATCATCTTCAAGAAGCGAGAGCAAGATCTAAAAGGTCAGCCAATCCAACAGTGATCTCATCTCATAATCCTCACACTTGTGCCCTCCTTTGTAAATCACTAGCGGGTCTTAAATGCCACTTAAGATTATCGCACAAAAATTCAGAACTGAATCAACTAAGCTGTTAGATCCTCATACGTCGAAACCGACGGGAGAGTCCATTATATATATATATATATATATATATATATATATATGGAAGATTCCAATGTCGAACGTTGAAAAAGAACACGGGTGTATTAAAAAATTCCGACTCTGAAGTCTTTCTCTTCGTGCGTTAATTTAGTCAAAAGTTTAATATATAATAAATATCATCAATATCATCATTATATATATATATATATATATATATATATATATATATATATATATATATATATATATATATAGTACTGTTGAGTGATAAGCTAATCCTATAAACAACAGCCACCTGCACTAATGCAAAGCTCTTCAGTAAAATGAATGGAGCACTTTGGCTGATTGGCATTTGTTTACATTTGTAAAAACAATACGCTAGATTTAGTTGTGTAACTCTACCGAGTGAAGATAGCTCTGGCTGACACAAAATTAGTTGTGTTTCAATCCTGGCTTGAGGCATTCGGATGTCTAACACACTGAGGAGCTGTGATACAGCGAAACAGTACTGTCTGTGAATGACATAATATATATATATATATATATATAATTGTTTATTTAAAAATTATAACATAAATATGTTAATTGTTGGTTATTGGAATTTATTCTGTATACACCAATCCTAGACTTGTATATATATATATATATATATATATATATATATATATATATATATATATATATATATATATATATGTTCCATATTCCATATATATATATTAGTGTTATATATACATATATATATATATATATATATATATATATATATATATATATATATATATATATATATATGAACAAATGCTTGGAGGTACAAAATCTATATACTATTTTAAAAACAAGGAATTTATTAATGGTAATAGTCCCTAAGGCCCTTTCGTCCAACATTTCATCAGGAGAAAATCGTTGGAAAATTGATAAATTAAACGAAAAGAACAGTAACGAAAATGAAGAACAAAAAAAGCGGGGAAAACACGCTAAAATCAATAAGTATATATACTTATAACGGGTGTAGGGGAATTGCGTGTAAATAATTAGCGAGGGACAGTTAAAATAAAATATCCCCCAACAAATTAAGGGACATCACAAAATCCTTCTGCCGGCAAAGTGAAGGTTTCCGTAATGCTATACAGATTGATTCCAAAATCTTCAAATGATTGTTGGAACCAGTTATGTGAATAATTTTGAACCATTCTTTCGTATACGTTTGCGTTTCCGTCGTTTAGCAAGGATGAATTGCCTTACATCAAATTAAGTAATTTGGTATATGAATTTAATTGCCAGTGCGCTGCTGGTTATGTGGGGCGTACAACCTTGCATTTGGAAACAAGAATTAATCAATACGTACCTTCTAAAATACGACTTGGCAAAATAGATATCATGTGTTATCTTCCTTCTACAAATATGGAATCGGCTATTGCTCAACACCTAGTAGAGAATAAAGGCCGTGCCAAGTCGTATACGAAAGAATGGTTCAAAATTATTCACATAGCTGGTTTGGAAAGTGATTAAAGCTGAATTGCTAGGTCAGAATTCTTGTTAGTACTCAATAGAGTATATTTTTTGAATCGTTGCAAATTGTTCTTTAGATATTTTCAAGAATCTCTTAACACATAACAGAAGAACCAGACCATATGTGACTGCAATATTGCAGGCAAGAACGAATGGTTGACTTCTAGATGTGTAAGATAAAATCTGTCGATTAAAATTATCTCGCACGACACAGTGAACGAAGTTTCCAAGCAGCAGATCTAGCAATTGACACAATATAATCTGTCCACTTCATTTCAGCGGAAAACGTTAGTCTAAGTCACTTTCCCGAAGGTTAGCATCAGTCCTGCTGATGTAAGGTAAAAATGGTTCTCTAAGATGATTAACAGAAAGAAATTGCGTTAAAATTAACAAGACATTCCCTGTTCCAATTACCAATAAATTATTTAACAGCTATTTAAGATTAAGATCAGCTGTCAATTTGACCATATCGGACTGATCATTTAGACAGGAGTAAATAGTTATATAATCAGCGTAGACACCAAGTTTAGAACTGATGATTTCGGGACGGTTATTGATGAAAATTAGGAGCAACGTACGCAAAAATGATAAAGCCCTGAGGACACCTGCATTAATACCAGATCTAGAAGAGTGGCCATTTAAGACAACATTCATGTCGAGATTTGATAAGATCAGATCAGAAATTCGTACAGAAAATATAACCTTTCAATTTGTGAAGAAGACCAAGCAAGCACGCTTCTTCGAAATATGCAAAGCACTAGCCTGTGCTCCAGCATTCTTGATAGACTATTTCAGCAATACTTGTTAACACATCAGCAGCAGTTGACCTAGAGAAGCGAAAACCAATTGGCCACAAATGGTTCTGTCAGTGTATACGATGGTGGGCAGGCATTGTAAAGCTGTCACCTCCCTACTTCCAAAAGTCTGACCGAATAACCAAACATCAGATGTTTTTGGGAAGAGCTTCTTGGTCTGGCCGAGAACTTTTCTGTATCCACTTGTCTATATTTACGTAAGTGTTTGTGCACTGGTAAGTAAAAATACACTTTTATGTATATAAATTGTTTTATGTTTACCTAATTGTTTTTGCAACCTTACTTGGAGACGCTCAATCACTTATACAGCGCACCCAGAGATATGAATCTTCGAAGAAATTTTATTTATTTATTGTCGCTGGCTTTTTTTCCCCATAATTCAATCGATAGATCATGACGTCCAAGTATTTTGTCGTCTCACAAGCCTCGATCTGGCTTCACCCGCTCTCTTGCAATGACAAGCCTCCTTTCCAATTCTCGAATACGTGTCAGGGCTTCCTTTGCTATGCTACCGTCTATTTTATTTGCATTAGAAAATAGTTCCTCACTCAATGTCTTTAGATTTGTTTTTCCTTGATTTTCAAATCATTTCCGTATTCTTCCACTTTTCTCTTCCCGTTGTCTATTTGTCTAAGTGCTAGTTTTCTTTTTTCTTTCATTCTTTCTTTCTTTCTTTTTTAATGCGTCGTTCTTCTTTTTTCTATACACTTTCTTTTTGTTCTTTCGTTCTTGTCACGTTTCTTTCTACCGTTTCTTTCTTTCTTTTTCCTTCCTTTCTTTCTTTTTTCTTTCATTCTTTCTTTCTTTCTTTTCCTTTCTTTTTTCATACTTTCTTTTTCTTTCTTGTTAACATAATTTCTTTCTTTCTTTTTTAATATTCTTCTTTCTTTTTGTAGTACTTTTTCTTTCTTTTTTTGTTCTTTCTTGCTACGTATTTCCGTTTCTTTCTTTCTTTCTTTCTTTCTTTCTTTCTTTTCCTCGTTTATTTCGTCCTGTCCTTCTTTCTTTTCTTTCTATCCTGCATCTTTTCCTTTTGGTCTTTTCCTGCTTTCTTTTTCTTTCTTTCTTTCTTTCTTTCTTTCTTTCTTTCTTTCTTTCTTTCTTTCTTTTTCTTTCGTTTTTCTATACACTTTCTTTCTTTCTTTTTTGCTCTTTCTTTCTTTGTGCTTTTCTTTTTCTTTCATTCTTTTCCTTGTGCTTTCTTTCTTGCTTACTTGCTTTTCCCTTTTCTTTCTTTCTTTCTTTCTTTATATTTGCAAATCTAACAAAAAATCAAATAAAAATATGAAAAGTGAAAAGCTTGTGTCTGCTTTGAAAATCAGCTTTCAACATTTTCGCTTTTTATCTGAGTTCGAACCTTGATCAATAGCGACTTAGAGGAGGAATACACGACTTTTCTATTTTCGGTCATTCCATTTCTGAGTATTTCTTTCTTGACGCTTTCTTTCTTTCTTTTTTCATTTTTCTTTCTTTCTCATTCCTTATTCTTTCCTTTTATAGTCTTTCTTTTACTTTTTCAATAAATCTCTTCTTCTCTTCCTTTAATCTTCTTCTTTTTTCCACCATTACCCCTCCTTTGTCTTTCTTTATTCATTTTTTATCAATTCCATCTTTTATCTTTTCCATTTCAGATGGCATTTTTCTTATAAATTTATATTTTTTTCTTTTTCCACCTTGTTCTTTTTATTATTTTTTCCGTTTTTATCGGTTGCTCCCCACTCCCAATGAAACCATTGTTTATGCCTAACCCCGCCTGTCAGTATTGGCGCCCTGTCAGCTACCGATCCTCGCCTGCCCCTGGAGGATGCCTCAACTTGACAGTCCGACTGTATCGGAAAAAAGGCGGGAAAACGGCAAGATATGGCCGCCTTTGCAGCGCCTCAAGCACTGGCGTCATCTCAACATGGCCGTGATGAATGGCCGATAACTGAATCAAAACAAAAATCCGACAAGTGTTATTTCATCTACACCTTTTGCCGCCAGAGGGCAGTAGCAGCGGATATTGCCGCTTTCCCAAAGTCGTGATCACTTGCAAGTCATTTTTTTAAACTGATTTTCGTTTTTAGTTTGTCTATCTTTCACTCTCCCTATACATCCCTCTCTCTTTTTCTCTTTCTCTCTCTCTCTCTCTCTATATATATATATATATATATATCTTTTACTTTCTCTATCTCTCTCTTTTCGCTTTCTCTGTTTTACTCTTTCTCTCTCTCTTTTTATCACTCTTTTTCTCTTTCACTCTTTCTTTCTCTCTCACTTTTTCTTTCTCTGTCTCTTTCTTTTTCTCTTTCTCTTTCTTTTTTTCTCGTTCTCGTTCTCTCTCTCTTTTTCTCTTTATCATTCTCTTCTTTTCTTCCCTTCCTTCACCATTCACCTTTCATTCACTTTTTCTTTCTTTATCTTTTTTCATCCCTTACGCTTTCTGTGATCTTTTTCTTTCCCGCAATAACTTTTTAAAATCTTTTTTTCGTTTTTCTTTTCTCCTATTTTTACCTACTCGCTTTACTTTTTTGCTTTTAGTTTTAGCTTGCTTCGTATTACATTTTACTGAAAGCATGCGGCTGTTTATATATATATATATATATATATATATATGTGTGTGTGTGTGTGTGTGTCTGTGTGTGTGTGCGTGTGTGTGTGTGTGTTCAGCAATCAGTCCCTCATCCAATCCACAGCATTCAGCTAGAAAAAAAGCATGACACCAAGAAAATTGTGATAGAATTTTCAAGAGGCCAATAACGATGCGTTTAGGGCAGTAGTTAGTAAACTATGTACCATGGTACAAGATGTAGCTAAGTGCGCGACGAAAAAATATAAAATAATAATAATAATAATAATTATAATAATAATAATAATAATAATAATAATAATAAGAAGAAGAAGAAGAAGAAGAAGAAGAAGAAGAAGAAGAAGAAGAAGAAGAAGAAGAAGAAAAAAAAAGAGAAGAAGAATAGAGCAGTGTGATTTTTATTCCATTCGATGCGTTCAGCTAGAAAATAAATCATGACATCAAGACCATTGTGATAGAATGTGCAGGAGTCAAAACGTCTTTATCGATTTTTAGAGCAGTAGTTAGTAAATTAGTGAGCCGCGGCACACTGGTAAGCTGCGGTACACTGATGAGCTGCGGCACACTGGTGAGCTGCTGCACACTGTTGATCTGCGGTACACTGGTGAGCTAGGGCACACTGGAGAGCAGTGGTACACTGGTGAGCCGCGGCACACTAGTGATCTGCGATACACTGGTGAGCTGCTGCACATTGGTGAACTGCGGTACACTGATGAGATGCGGCACATTGGTGAGCCGCTGCTCACTAGTGAGCTGCGGTACACTGGTGAGTCGCGGCACATTGGTGAGCCGCGGTACAAAAGTGTAGTGAGTCGTGAGATGTAGCTAAGTACGCTGCTAAAAAAATACAATCTGAATAATAACAATAATAATAATAATAAAAATAATGAATTATCTATGATGAGAAAATCGATATATGAAACAGAAAACCCTTGCACAGAGCATTTACACCAGAAACCTTGAAAAAGGAAACCGAAGAGATAATATGGGCAGCGCAAGAGAAGACTTTAAGATCAAATTTTATCTTTACCGCCGAAACGCATCTTCCCTTCGTCCGTTCTATGAATATTTTCAGGTCAATTGTTCTGACGTTCTTTCCTCCTTGGTAACTCGACTACATGAATTTAAGCGTACTACTATAGTGGCAATTAGGTCTCATTTTTTTGCTGTAGAAATACCTAAATGCAACCCATAAGTTCCATTTTAATAGTTTCTTTTCTCGCGTTTCTCGCCTGTGAAACGATCTTCTGGCTTCTTGCTTCTCTGTCGCCAACGATCTTCAAAATTTCAAATACTACATAAATCGCAGTCGTCTGTCTTCTGGAGTCCTCTTCTTTTATTGTCCTTTCTTCTCACTAACGTTTACTCAATTCTCCTTCACTCTCAGTAAATCTTTGCGGCTTTTTTCCCTTGGTGCTCCGACTATATGAATTTAAGTGTGTTACTTGATTGGCAGTTAGATCTCACCGTTTTACCGTTGAATTAAATGCAACCGCCATTCCTACTCTTTTCGTTTCCTTTCTCGAACTTAACATTTGTGAAAATGAATTCTTACTTCGTGCTTCTCTGATAGCTACAATCTTCAAAAATTTAAATGCAGTATCAATCGCCATCTTCTTGAACTCCTTTCATCCTTTCCTCGATCCTCCCTATTCTCAGTCTTTCTCACCCCTTGTAAATCCCTGCGTTCCAGTTGCGTTATCCCCTCGCTTGACGTAAAACAATAATAATAATAATGATAATAGAAAATACATATTAAGAACGTCTCAGGAAATCCGTTTTTATGGGAAATACAAAAGATTGTGTAAACAAGTACCCCCGTGCATACTTAGAAATTGATCTTTCGATATCTTTAAAAGAAAGGCATTTACCTTTGATATCAAATGAAAACCATGATAAAACAAACAGGAAATACAAAGAGGCAACAACGTTAATAATAATAATTGTTACACCGGCCTTTCTAACACAAGGGAAATACACCGGTTCTCACTACATATAGTGCCAGTAATACCTACCCGGTGTGTAAGCAGCGACAGTACTACAACTGCCTAGCTGAGTAGTACCCGTTTCCTACCTTTGTATCTGTGATGTTAAATGCACTTGTTCCTTAAAACAACCTCGACTTGATTTTCTTCTTTTTACTATTGTGCCACGACACAACAACAATAATAATCGTAATAATAATTATAATAATAATAATAATATGCAGGAAATGTGGCCCCAAGTGCGCAGAGAAGAGGTACGAGCAATCACCACCCGCAGTAAGCGAGAATGATCAACCAATAAAGAGACAACAAAAGTTATTGTTTGTGCTCACTATAAAAGACGGCTCCAGACCTCATTTCCCCTTTGCTCTTTTAGCTGCTTAGTCCGACGTTTTTTCCATCCTCCCTATTCTCAGTCTTCTCACTCCCTCTAACCCCTGCGTTCCAGTGGATTTATCGCCTTGCTTGACGTGAAACGATAAAAAAAAGATGAGGAAATACTCCATTTATAGAACAGGTGATTTGTCCAGGCTGTGTAGAAGATGTACTGAAAGTGTGCAACACATTGTCAGCGGATGCACTTGGGCTGGCGCAAAAAAAGTACAGACAACGCCATGACGAAGTTGTCCCCAGAATACACTGAGAACTATGCAGGAAGTGTCGTCTCGAGTCCGCCGAGAAGCGGTACGAGCATTCGCCACTGACAATGACCAAGTGAAGCTCATGTATGATACGATCGTCTTGACTAACAAACGCTTGGAGAACAATCGCCGTTGTGCACAAAATAAGCCACACATTCATCTTGATAAACATTGCGCTACCTTTTGGATAAGACCCCCGCCGTGAAGGAGGAATCTAGAAGTACCAAGGCCTGGCGGGGCAAATCCGAGAAATGTACAAAGCAATAGATCAGGTTGTATTTGTCATGGTTGGCGCACTCTAGATTATTTGCCAGGAATTTTTCTGCTTCGCAAGACACCTTGGGTGATATCTGACATCATTGGGAGTGTTGTGTTTTTAAGCTCAAGGTAAGAGTTGAGATGTGGCCATCATCACCGAGCTGAAGCATGGAAAATCGAAGAGGATACTGATATTTTGGTAGCAAGGAAGGACAAGTGGTCCAACCGGCAGCGGAGGAATACAAATATGAATAATAATAATAATAATAATAATAATAATAATAATAATAATAATAATAATAATAATATTAACTGCACAATACACACTTACAAATCAAAGCCAACCGCTCAGACATTGTTATTAAAGACCACAAACAAAATAAGTGCCACCTTATTGATATGGCAGTCCCTGCAGACTGCAATGTATCTTTGAAGATATTCGAAAAACTGTCAAAATACAAGGACCTTGAAATAGAAATCTAAAAAATGTGGCACATGGGAACATCAACAATCCCTGTTGTAGTTGGAACCCTTGGACTGGTTGGAAAAGATTCCAGTAGACTAATTGAAGGGATCCCGGGAAGTCCATGCCTCAAAGAGATACAAATAATTGTTCTGACAAGTACAGCCCACACTTTACGAAGGGCTTTATCTATGTAATTATTTATTTATTTTGCAGTGGAAAGTGTCATGATGCCATTTCTAACCTTAGGTCCCTGGGCTGGACCCGGAAAGAAATGTGTAAACGCCAGATATCAAAGAAAATAAAAGTAATAATAATAATAAATTACAGTAAAAATTAATTTTGCAACATAATAATAAAACAAAAATCAAAGCTAACCGCCCAGACATGTTGTTTTTAGATGCCGCAAACAAACAAACAAAAAGGTGCCTCCTTATTGATATGGCGGACTGCAATGTATCTTTGAAAATCTTCAAAAAGCTATCAAATACAAGGAAATAATTGAAATCTCAAAAATGTGGCACATGGGAACATCAACTATCCCTGTTGTAGTTCGAGCCCTCGCATTGGATAGAAAAGATTCCAATAGACTAATTGAAGGAATTCCTGGTAGCCCATGCTTCAAAAAAATTGTTCTCACGAGTACAGCCCACACCTTACGAGGGGCATTATCTATGTAATTTTTTTTTTTTTCAGTGAAAAATGTCATGATGCTATTTCTAATCTTAGGTCTCTGGGCGGGACCCGGGACGAAATGTGTACACACCAGAAATCAAAGGAAATAAATTATTATTATTATTATTATTATTATTATTATTATTATTATTATTATTATTAATATTATTAATAATAATAATAATAATAATAATAATAATAATAATAATGAGGTGCAAGGTATTGTCAGTAGCTGCACACAAATAACACGAAAAGAGTTCAGACGATGCCATGAGAAATTGGTCCTTAGAGTACACAACCAACAATTAAGGAAATATGCTGGTAAGAAGTGATAAGAAGCCGAGAATGTGCAAGTGAAGCTCATTTGGGATACGACCATATTTACACGTGTTCACACGATCAGTCATGAAGTGATCCTGATAGGCGTTGCGGTAAATTAGGATAAAAGCATCCTGAGGGCGGAAATACCAAGGTACAAGGATCAGCTAGGGCAAATCGGTGAAACGTACAAAGTACGTTTTTGTGACAAGGAGACGTCAGAACTGGTTTCAGGAATCTTTTTGCCCCGCAAGAAATATTTGACATCATTTTGAGTGCGCAGGTAGCAGCTTGCTTGGAATGCTGACGTAATGGCGGCGTATAGCAGCTGAAATACTGCCATCATCACCTTCGCGAATCATCTAAAAGTCGAAGAGGACACAAAATTCAATAATAAAAATGATAAACGTCGACTTGTCATAAATTGTTTTATTTATTGTCACTATTTTAGTGTGTGATGTTTCTAAAATTTTCTCATAAGAGATAACTTTAAATGGTGTTGACAGCTTTTAATCCATGAGGATCTTGCTATCTTTTTTTATCTACCTTGAAAGATTTTGAGTCGCCATAGTAATACAAAGATGGCGTCTTTTTATTTGAACTATTTTAATAGTATTTCCCACTTTACATCAATGTGAATTACGCTTTTATTGTCCTATTAAATGCAAACAAAAAACAAGAAAGATTTCTGAAAGGAAATATGAATATGTCTCCTATACATCCTAACACTAATTTTTGAAGGGATTTGCTTTATCCGAAATTATTTCTTATTACTATAAATATTATTTACGTAACGAGTACAAAACTTAAGCTAGCAATTATAGATTCGCAGAAGTCCCAGCGACAGATGTGCTTTCCTTAAATAGGTCTTTCCAATCTTACTCTGTGGCCAAAATGGTAGCGGTACGTTGTGGGTAAAAAAGCGGTTTAACTGATAGTGAAAGCGATACAAGTTCGATTACTGCAGAAGGCATAACTATTTCTTTTAGCAGGATTTATCAATGTTGGCCGGTTGCTATTAAATTCACTGTTTTGTTAAAAATGAAAAAAATAATAGATGTCAGGTCAGTCACAAAGACTATAAATAGCTACGGCTATTAACCATGAGGCAGTTGAGTGCAGTTGAGTGCATACTACTTCCCGTAAGTCAGTTACAGTACAAGATGTTTTGACGAAATTTATTTTCAAGAAATTACAAAAAGCTAATTTGATTTGTTAAAGCGACAGAGTTTGTAAAAATAAATGCAATATTTTCTTTATCTTTTTTCCAACTTTTGAAAATATTACTAACGTAAAGCAAATAATTGTACATACGTGAATCAAAGAATTGTACATACGTGAATCAAAGACTTGGAATTACGTGAATCAAAGAATTGTACATACGTGAATCAAAGAATAGTACATACGTGAAGCAAAGAATTGTACATACGTGAATCAAAGACTTGTACATACGTGAAGCAAAGAATTGTACATACGTGAATCAAAGAATTGTACATACGTGAATCAAAGAATTGTACATACGTGAATCAAAGAATTGTACTTACGTGAAGCAAAGAATTGTACATACGTGAAGCAAAGAATTGTACATACGTGAATCAAAGACGTGTACATACGTGAAGTAAAGAATTGTACATACGTGAATCAAAGACTTGTACATACGTGAAGCAAAGAATTGTACATACGTGAATCAAAGACTTGTACATACGTGAAGCAAAGAATTGTACATACGTGAATCAAAGAATTGTACATACGTGAAGCAAATAATTGTACATACGTGAATCAAAGAATTGTACATACGTGAAGCAAAGAATTGTACATACGTGAATCAAAGAATTGTACTTACGTGAAGCAAAGAATTGTACATACGTGAAGCAAAGAATTGTACATACGTGAATCAAAGACGTGTACATACGTGAAGCAAAGAATTGTACATACGTGAATCAAAGAATTGTACATACGTGAATCAAAGAATTGTACATACGTGAATCAAAGAATTGTACATACGTGAAGCAAAGTATTGTACATACGTGAAGCAAATAATTGTACATACGAGAAGCAAAGAATTGTACATACGTGAATCAAAGAATTGTACATACGTGAAGCAAAGAATTGTACATACGTGAATCAAAGACTTGTACATACGTGAAGCAAAGACTTGTACATACGTGAAGCAAAGAATTGTACATACGTGAAGCAAAGAATTGTACATACGTGAATCAAAGAATTGTACATACGTGAATCAAAGAATTGTACATACGTGAATCAAATAATTGTACATACGTGAATCAAAGACGTGTACATACGTGAAGCAAAGAATTGTACTTACGTGAAGCAAAGAATTGTACATACGTGAATCAAAGAATTGTACATACGTGAATCAAAGACTTGTACATACGTGAAGCAAAGAATTGTACATACGTGAATCAAAGACTTGTACATACGTGAAGCAAAGAATTGTACATATGTTAATCAAAGAATTGTACTTACGTGAAGCAAAGAATTGTACATACGTGAATCAAAGAATTGTACATACGTGAAGCAAAGAATTGTACTTACGTGAATCAAAGAATTGTACATACGTGAATCAAAGAATTGTACATACGTGAATCAAAGAATTGTACTTACGTGAATGAAAGAATTGTACATACGTGAAGCAAAGAATTGTACATACGTGAAGCAAATAATTGTACATACGTGAAGCAAAGAATTGTACATACGTGAAGCAAAGAATTGTACAAAATCTTAACACTTTGTAGAGTAATTGGACATGGTTAAATGTCATTATCAGAAATTTCCAACAAACAGAATTGGCAAAGAGATAACAAGAGAAAGAATAAGACAGGGCAAAAAGAATAATATCAAGTCAGTAAGCAATAAAGGAATGGCAAAGCAACATTAATAAGGCAAAATGCTCACAAACTAAGAATGGTGTCAACACAAAAAAGGGGATGCAGACAAGAGATCGCAGCGTTTTGGCTCTAAGACAAGAAATACCGGAACTGAGTCGGATAAGACCGAGAAGTGGCCTAATCTTATTGCCTAAGAAAAAAATTCCAGCATTCATCTGTGTGCTGTCTATAAATTGGGCAAGGGTGTTTTGCAGTCATTCCTATTATTGTTTTGAACCAACACCCTTCACTGACGATGCATGGCACGTGGAACTAGAACAATCTACCCCGGTGGACAAAATAAAGAATTCGGTTCAAAATTCCAATCACTTGAAGAAGGCCAAGCGTACAACAGCCGAAACGTTGTGAATATGGCAATTAAGATGAGGATAACAGTCCGAATAGTGTAAATAATGCAAGTAATCTTTATTATTTTCTGTCGTCCTTATTTTTCCATCCGTTTACCTAAACTCGTTAAATAGGTTACTTGCAGCTTTCTTCTTCTTGCCTTCAATATACTATGAGTGTTAAATACACCAAGCCATCTTTACTCCTGTCTCTTTCAGATCGTTAATAGCAGTTTCTTTGACGTTCCTATCCCCCTTTAAAATTTCCTTGTAGCTCACGTGTTCTGTCTACAGAACTCGTCTATAGAACCACATCTCTATCGTTTCAAGTCTCTTCTCGATCAGTAAAGAATTGGAAAACATTCACTGCCATATTAAAGATGAAATACTACATAGCACACCAGCAGTTCTTTTCTTTATTTTAAAGACATTTTCCGAATCTGCAATACGAGATAATTCCAAGATAACGAATTTTAGAGTCGTTTCTATCATCAACAAAGACAGAAGTTTGCAGTTCAAGTCAGTTTTAATTGATGTATTCACAAATTTATTGGATGCCATGCACGTTAGAATTATAAAATACAACTCATACTCGAACGACATTTAAAAAAATCCCTGCTCCTTCAGGATGGAGGCGTTCGTAGATTCCATTTTTCTCTATCTGTAATTTTCTATGACTTCCTGGTAAGAGGAGTGGTTTCTGCCTTCTCCATTTATTTTAATTCAGAGTTGTCTTTCTCCTAGACTGGCTGCAACCCAAGGCTCGGGAGACCGGTCTAATCTGTTATTTAGCACGTAGCTGGTGGAAAGGGAAATGGAATCATGCCATTCCCAATTACAGAGAAGATCAGCATTTATTTTCTTTGATTCTAAAGACATTTTTCGATCTTTTAATACTTCGCTCGATTTCTTCATGTAGGTTTTCGCTCTGCTTCTTCGGATTTCGGTGTCACACATTTTGGCGATTCTTACTACGTTACACAGAGAATGAAATTTTCACACATGTAAGAGGTTAATCCATTGCTTATTAAATGGGCGAAATAACATTTCACTTAATCTCTGGAGGTTCCCCAGCTGGCTGAAGATTTTAGGCAGCACCCTTAGAGTCTTTAATCCGGCATTGGCTTTAGAGGTATTCATTTTATTCCCCAAAGTCAGCCCTACACTTACAATGATAACATTCTTTCTTTCTTTCTTTCTTTTTTTCTTTTTTTCTTTTTTTCTTTTTTTCTTTTTTAGTTCTTTATTTAGTTAGTCAGTCACTTCTTTCTTTAGTTCTTCGGTACTTTCTATCTTTCTTTCATTTTTAGTTCTTTTTTTCATTATTTCTCTAGGGATTCGTCCCTGTGCTGGTTGTATCACAAATACGACTAACTTGGACCGGCACTGACCAGTTTGGACCAGCTATGACAAGCCAAGACCAGCTATGACTAGCTTAGACCAGCTCTGACCAACTTGGACAAACTATGACCAGCTAAGACCAGCTTGGACCAGCGGCCCGAGTGAAAACACTCGGGTCCCCACGTTAAAAACTGACCTTGTGTCTAAACTTGACTCAGTGGGAGGTCAAGTAAATCTCCTTACTCTAGTTCTTTCTTTCTTTCTTTGTACTTTTTTCTTTCTTTCTTTCTTTAGTAATTTATTTATTTAGTTCTTCGTTTCTTTCTTTTAGTTTTTCTTTCTTTAGTTTTTCTTTCTTTATTCATTTATTTATGAATAGATTTCCTTATTAATGTAATATAAACATTTTCATTTGATTCCTTCACACTGCTTCAGTGAATTTGCAACAGAAGATTTGACAGAGAATTAAGGTTCAAATATACTGTTGCAATTACCAATCCCCGTGGAATGAATCTAGAAAACAGAATGCGGGAACAATATTGGAAAATAAGACAACTGAAAGAGTCAGCACACATGCTATGCTATCATAATGTTCATCCTTTATTTGCTCTTTCTTTCTTTAGTTTTTCCTTTGTGCTTTCTCTTTCAATATTTTATTCAAATCATTTTCTCTTTTTATACCGTATATTGATCGTCACATTTTTTCTATGTTTTATATTGCAAGTATTTTTGTGACTGCACTTTTTCTTTTTTTTTATAATAGAAAGCACTGTGACCTTTCTTCCTATTGACTACAATTATCTAGGAAGAATCGCGAAATTCAAATATTGTGATAAAATGTTCAATGGACTAAACTATATCGATATTATGTATTTAGTATAATTGAATGCGTGGAAAGAGAAAAGAAATATCTTGGTTTTCTCCACTCTCCAAGGCCCATATTAAGCATTAGTTCATCCGTAATATACTAATACGTTAATACAAAGGAAGGAGCAGAATAACTCAGAAATCAATTCCAAAAATGAATTGACTAAAAAGATTTAATTTAAAAAAAATGCCAGTAATACATTTTTGAAAGAAAAAATTACCAAAGCTCACAAGAAAAGAAAATTTCGACATTAAATGACCCATAAGAAGTTGATCTGACGTTAAACAAACAAACCATTCAATTTCAAAGAGTATTTAAACATAAGTGAATATAATGAAGTCGACTGAAATTTGAACTTGGCTCTCCGATTTCTACAATGCAAGGCATTATTCATTACACGACCGCTCATCCACAGACACACACACATATATATATATATATATATATATATATATATATATATATATATATATATATATATATATATATATATATATATATATATATATATATATATATATATATATATATATATATATATATATATATATATATAAATAAAAAAATGGACAAAGTTCGACAATTATTTTAAGACATTTTTGTTTATACATTCTTTTTATAGAATCAAATATTTAAGTAATTGCTCTGTTTATAATAAACAGTATTTATAACATTTACCAGCCTGAATGTCCGAGAAATTTTCATAAAAAATATCATTCGTCCCCCAACAGGAATCGAACCTGTATCCTATACAGAACCGTCATATAGCCTGGCGTGCCTTAACCAATTGAGCCACAGAGGATCGTTCGTTTACTGATTTTAAACTACAATCTTCCATGAATCTCTCACGTACATTCATATCTGCTCAGTGCGTATCCAAATGTAAACAAATGACGTCATACATTATGAAATGGATAAAGTCCGACAATTATTTTAAGACATTTTTATACATTCTTTTTATAAAAATGTCTTAAAATAATTGTCGGAGGACATTCAAGCCGGTAAATGTTATTAATACTGTTTATTATAAACAGAGCATTTACATAAATATTTGTATCTATAAAAAGAATTTATAAACATAAAAATGCCTTAATATATATATATATATATATATATATATATATATATATATATATATATATATATATTGAGAAATTAAAAAATAAAAAATTTCAGACACACTGGGTTGTATATTAATATTTGACCATCATCAGGAGAAAAAAATCCCTACTTGTTAGTAGCAGTGAATTACAGGAATAAATGACTTTCTGAAGAAAATGAACTTTATCTGTAGTTTTCATTTGTTTTTTATCGTTAATTTTGGTCAGGCCTTGTGTTGGTCAAACGGCTTCTTTTAAGTTGCTTTACCCTCAACAGAAAACCCTCCCTGCCTCCCATCAGAATCGTTACGTCTGCCTGGTCTCGCGCAGTTCGCTGACATGAGGTGGAACAACTACATTGAATCAATAGCTTCATCTACCACAAGGAAAGTTGATTCTATATGTCTTGCCAGAAAGTTTTTCTCGCCTGAGTCCATCCTTCAAATCTATAAATCAACCATCCGTCCTTGCATGGAATGTTGCTGTCATATATGTTATGGTGCCCCCACTGTACGCCTCTCGGTCCTTGACAAAATCCAGAGGTCCTGAGCTGACATCTCGGCCACAGCCGCTTTTTCTCACAGGCGTGCCGTGGCTTCCCCCTGTCTCTTCTACACGTATTTTCACGGCAACTGTTCTGACGGTCTACTTTCGCTGGTTATTTATTTACCTCCGTTACAATTTTTCCGGATACCATTTTCAGTCTTACTCTTTAAGTCTGGAATAAACGTGTGGTTTGGAAGAAAATGGTATGTTGGAAAATAAAAAGGTACGTTTGTAAATAAATGGGTAGGTTCGAAAATTAATTCTAGCTTCTAATTTGGTTGTAGGGGGGAAAAAGAGACACGAGGTTGTAAAGTTTGGAATAAAGATGAAAAATTGAGAAAAAAGGTGGAATATAATATAAATGGGGTCTGGTATAACTGTTCCTAAACTGGAAAAAAATCGAAGTTTAAATAGCCGGGCACATCTGCCTATTCCGTCCCCAGGACTATAAAATAAATCTGCTAAATGACTGTCACCCAGCGAAGTGAAGAAAAGTGATTTTGCCCGAGAAATACCGGTTATACTTTATGATTTATTGTTTGTCAAGTGTATGTTTTGATGTTTATTTTTTCTCTTTGCATTTATCTCCCTTGGCTGTTCGCTTTCAAAATTGTTATACATATAAAGACTTTTGAGTAATAGTCTCTTTTCTTGGTTTTAAATAAAAACAAGTGAAATAATGTTTTTTTTATACTTACCACTTTATTTACTCTGACTAGCTTTGTTTTCTTTCTCTATCTTTATTAATTTATATCCCCAAAACACTGCTTGATTTATTTTTAGTTCTTTATTTTGGATTTAATCGAGCTACCAGGCTGGCATCTTGGTCCCACCCTTTCACCGTCGAAACGATTAAATGTAACCGTCTCTTCTACTCAAACAGCGTCTTCTCGCGCACTTTCCGTCGGTGGAACTCCCTTCCTCTTGCTTGCTTCCCTGATAACTATAATCTTTAAATATTGAAGTGGAATGTCAATCGACATCTTCTGATACCTTGATCTTGTTCCCCATCCTTCTCTTTATCCTTTCCTCAAACACGCTTCTTAACTCTTGCTCTCTATCCTCTGTAACCCCTTGCGTGCTAGTGGCACTCCCGCCTTTCTTGTGTTGAATTGCTTTAAAAAAATATTCCATATATTTTATAACGAGCAATGCTCTCTAATCTTTTCTTTGCTTAGAAATTCATGCCGTGTTGAAATCTATACTAACGTGTCTTCCACTAACTTCAAATTTCTCATATTCAAGCTCTGTTTCCTAGCTATTATTTGAACCTCATTTCAGAGAGAGCTGAATGACAGTTTCTCTATGCGTTTATAACTACAATGACGGTGCTAACTTCTTCATTTATGTAAATAAAAAGATGTCCATCCATCCTTGCATCGAATATTGCTGTCATATATGGTCTGGTACCCCCTGCTGCAAGTTTCGAAGTCCTTGACAAATATGCAATGTGATAGGTCCTCATCTGGCATCTAGTCGACAGTCACTTTCTCAGAGATGCAGTAGCTTCCCTCTGCCTCCACTATAATTATTTTCACGGTAACTGTTCTGAATTTAAGCGAGCTACTAGCCTGGCATATCCTTCCCACCATTTCATTGTCGAAACGGTTTAATGTAACCGTCTCCTCAACTCAAACAGCTTCTTCTCTCGCACTTCTCATATGTGGAACTCCCTTCCTCTTGCTTACTTCCCTGATAACTATAATCTTTAAATATTCAAGTGTAATGTCAATCGATATCTTTTGATACCTTGATCTTGTTCGCCGTCCTTCTTTGTATCCTTTCCTCAGACACGCTTCTTAACTCTTGCTCTCTATCCTCTGTAACCCCTTGCGTGCTAGTGGCACTCCCGCCTTGCTTGGGGTGAAATGCTTAAGAAAAAGCTTGTTTCGCAAGATCAGTTACGACTAAATAGTGAGTTCGATCGTCACTGAATTTCGGCCTTGTTCTACATCTAAGAGACGCTTAGAAAATCAGCATTACTCCAGTGTACTTCCGTCGTAAGTATGAGTCACCTAAGTAGAATAATATATAATGATATAATTTATTAGAATTCAGGTAACAATAGAAGCTATACATTCTTCAATGTCTACTGTTAAGGCGCCCATCCAAGAGAAATGAATTGGTCCAAAAATACACTATTGTCCTCATCTTTGTCGCCATATTTATCAGAACGTTTCGACCGTTGTATGCTCCGGCTTTCTTCAGGTGGTTGGAATGTCGAACTGAACATCTATCTATATTTCTGAGATGAGGTATTATGTACACTATTTACATTATTCGGACTATTGTCCTCATCTTTGTCGCCATATTTATCACAACGTTTCGGCCGTTGTACACTCCGGCCTTCTTCAGGTGGTTGGAATGTCGAACTGAACCCTTTATTTCGCTTACTGGCGTAGACTCTTCTAGTTCCACGTGCCATGTCTAATGGATGTTAGCTATCAGTTATCTCCTGTTAATTCCCCTCTCCAAGTTCTGCACTGCCTTAACCGGGTATTGAACTCACACTCTTTGTGTCCTGTCACTGGATGTAACCAACGCCTTTATCCACTGTGCCATGTGTTCTCGAGGACAGATACTAGTCCTAAAATATAACAAGAATGCATCTTCTTACAGTTTTGTTCGACGATAATTGTGGGAGCAATGTATTACAGCGGAAATCAATATCATTAAATAAGCGAATATAAGGACAAAAATGTAACGGTGAATTTGACATCGCACTAGGTACTTTTGATTCGGCAGAAGTGTGTGAGATGGTAAGGATTTTTCTGCTATGGAGAATTAGTGATTTATTTGAATCACCAATCTATGAGGTTACACGGTGGAACCCGTCAAAAGAAACTTGCAAAATTAGAAACATAATTAAATTCTTTCAAGAGTACGGCCTGAGAATTGCCACAATTAAAAAGAGGTGAGAGGTCATTTTTTTAAGTCATTCAATTTAAATTCGGGAATTTATAGACCTTTTGAAGAGAAATTTGGAGAGAAAAATTGAAATATGTCGAGAGAGTGCTAAATCACCCGCTTCCATATTAAAATACTCTTTTGTTTAATCCAATATGTGAAGCGACCCAAATTAAATATAAAAAAACATTTATCGAAAGCAAGCACGAAATTTGCTTAGTTTAATGAGAAGCATAAAAAAACAGAAAAATAATAGTAATATTGTTTAACGCATTGGTATGCGTTAACAAAATATCACTAGAACGATGAAAACCAGGATCAAGAACATTTTTTAAATTAGTTAATAAAAATTTTTCAAGCACGCCATTGAGAAAATTGTTCAATAAAAATAACTCTATAATCAGTTATAGCTCGTAATTAAATTGGGTGGAGCAATTGCTAGCCATTATTTAAAAAAAAAACAACAACGAAAGATAGTGAAGATGTTAAGAGTTGTGATAAGAATTATGAATCATTATTGGCTTCCCGCTCGATGGAAACTGTTTGGCAAAAAATGTAGTCTACAAGGATGGATTAAGACCATATTTATTTTTATTCGGTCGAACTAGCTCGGACATTCATGAATCAATCAGGCCTACCATTGCGGTCCTTCATCAGTCAAGATCGCAAGGTCATAAGGGTGGAATTATGTGTCATAATGTAGGTGACTGCTGGGTAACCAGCCCCTCTTGCGCCATAGCTAGACGACCAGAGCAGTAGATCAAATTCTTGTCTTGCTCACCAGCAGTGTCCTGCAAAGTGTAAATGAACCTAAATAATATATATATATATATATATATATATATATATATATATATATACTATTTACATTATTCGGACTATTGTTCTCATCTTTGTCGCCATATTTATTACAATGTTTCGGCCGTTGTACACTCCGGCCTTCTTCAGGTGGTTGGAATGTCGAACTGAACCCTTTATTTCGCTCGCTGTGGTAGACTGTTCTAGTTCCACGTGCCATGTCTAATGGATGTTAGCTATCCTGTTAATTCCCCTTTCCAAGTTCTCCACCACCTTAACCAGGTATTGAACTCACACTGTTTGGTTCCTGTTACTGGATCTAACTAATGGCTTTATCCGCTTTGCCATGTGTTCTCTCGACTGCTTTTGGGTATTTTTTACAGTAAATTTCACCCTGTGCAACACTCAGTGGCCACTCGAGGTAGAGGGTGGCGTTAAGGGGTAGTTTATATAGATAGAAGGGGAAGATAACGGTTAACTCTAGACTTGAACAAACTTGAAAAGTTATTGAAACCAATTACGTAAATGGACGTTCAAACAGAAATTCATTTCGCGTACTTCGCGATTTTTTTGGCCAACATAACCGACCAACCAAGAGTGCAATTGGAAATCATGTAATGTTGATGTGGAGGTGTTCAATTCCTGCAAGCCATGACGAATAGAGGTGTCTGGACTTTCAGCCACATTCTCGTGCACTGCAGCAATGTTTTCAGCTGAACGGCGTAAACGAGCACGCAATGGTGCTTTCACATCTGCCACCGACCAAGTTTGTTTGAATTTGCGAACATTTTTTCCAATTCCACTCTTGAAACTTTAACACGCTGTTTCATTGGTAACCTTTACTTGGTTGAAATTGACAAAGACCTAAGTTGTTAAATCTGAAAGAAAAAGAAAAAAATATCAATAGACGCTTAAACTTAATTCACATTTAAAATTGGTCCAAGTTATTGGAACATCCATTATTAGGACTAATTTGAGATAAATAAACTCTCATCTCGTCATCAACACAAATGAAGCCTTTCACCTTTTTGAGTTTTGATATTTTTCAGAACTGAAATTCCTTCTTCACATCAATATGCCTTGAAGAACTGTAGAAAAATCGGTTATGCTCCTGAACAATGATAAAATCAGCCAATAATCATTTCTAACTATTTATACTGGGACTCATGCCTGCAATTACAAGTAATCCATAATAATATTTTAAATTTTGAAATCATATTTATTTTTGGCATATGAATTTTTAAAAAACTGTTTCTAAATCTTTGACTGTCAATCATTCCACCTGTTATGGTAATTTACCAACGCAAGCATGGACTCTCCCAGCTATAAATTGGAGCAGGTACTGCCTTTTGGAGAGTGAAGTTTCCAGCAGTCAGCACTGACAGTCGGACCAAACATTCTTGCTGTAACACTCTCGTTTGTATTACTGTTTTCTGTTAATATATTTGTTTAACTCATTCCCTCTCTTGTGTCTTTAATCCTGGCCCTAACAAAGCCACAACACTGCCTCACCTGCTATCCTCTTCCGCCGAACCGTTTGCAAACAACTGGTCTAGACTGAACTGGAGTTTAACAGGTACCAAAAACCTGTACTAGACTAAGTTTGTCTATACACAATGGTTTCTCGCCGTCGATTAACGGTTAACGAGCTAGTTTACCATGCCAAACTTGCTCTCGCCTCGCCAAATGTTATGTGATACAGTACATTTAAAATTTTTTAAAAATAACAGAGAGAGGGTTAAAAGGAGATAACGTCAGATTCAAAGTCAGAACATTATCGTTGATAACTCTTTGCTCCAATTTGCGAACCCTAGTTAATATATTCTTAATATTATTTAAAACTATTTATACTGGGTTTTATGCATGCAATTACTAGTAATCCAAAATAATATTTTAAATTTTGAAATCATATTTGTTTTTAGCATATGAATTATTTGAAACTGTTTCTAAATCTTTGATTGTCTTCCAATGAATGCGCCTCACCTGTTATCCTTTCGCAGCACTGTTTCGGAACCACTATGTTAAGGTGTTAGTAAATTCTATACCATTATTGCCTAATATGGGCCTTGGAGAGAAGAGAAAAATGTTATTTCTTCTTTCTTTTCAAAAAACCCATTACAGGGATTGTTCGGAATGTTAGCCATAATGAGTAACGCCTCTCGAAGTATTTTCCATAACGTTTTACTTAGATCTCCGCTGCGTGCACGCGTAGATGTGTGAACATACATACATGGCATACACTTATATTGCAAGTAATGCATATAATATCTTAATCTGAAGATATGACCCATGAAAGCAGTTTATGTTTCCACCTCACTCACAGAGTCGCAACGTCAACTACGAAATAATCCGTGTGTCGTCCATCCTTGCCGGACAACTCTCGCCCCCCATCAATCAGAGTTGACAAGGTTATATCTTGATCACCACTGCTTGGCCACGAGGTCACTAACTTCATACTGACTAATTTCACGGGCCAAGATCAATTTTCCCAGTGACAACGGAATGTAACGACTACGTTCAGATTTTTGTTTTATCCACAACCAGTCTAGTGAATATGTATGACTTGTTAAGTTAAACGAGGTTGAAAAGAATGCAGAGAAATTCCAAAAGGTTATGCTCTTTCATCTTGCTTCTCTCTCTATGCTTGTCATGAGAATGAAGAGACAGTTTTTTCTTATACTATTGTTAACTCACTACAAGGCACAAGAGGCATCCATGGTAGAGGCTTCCTGAATTAAGTTGTTGTAAGCGCGTACAAAGAGAGAGAGAGACAGACAGAGTAAGAAGTGTACATTATGAGCATATGTAGAATATATAACGGTAACCTTATACTTGAAGAGGTTAAGATTGCAATCGCTCGTGAAAGCATCCTCTCGGGAGTCAATCCCACAACGTAAGATTTCTGAGTGGAATTTACTCCTTACTAATGGAATACGAAGATAATGAAGACGAGTCGACTCGGTGTACATGGCATGGCGGGTCCTGTGGGGGTCTGGACTGAGGAATGACGCTTGTCTGAAAATCTGTAATGAATATATCGATAGAGTAGCGAGAGGTTAGGAACATTTCGTCTGTGGGGAAAGTGATTGTAGGGTAGAAAATAATCGATCACCTACAAGCCACGTACACGCTTTTGGACTTTCTGGGAAAGGACGGAAAGTGCGACACGATTCGAAGGCACATTGAAATGACCAAAGGTGCCTTCAAAAAGCTAAGCAGAGTATTAAGAGACAGACAAATTTCGTTAGAAACAAAGAAAAGAGTACTGAGCTGTTACGTTATATATGTCCTTTTATATGGCTGTGATGCTGGACTATCTCCTCAAAGATGAAGAGAATTAAAGCAAGAGAAATGTGCTTCTACAGAAGGATACTGAGGATACCATTGACTGAATATGTGAGCAAGGACACATTTTTAGAGAACATGGAAACAAAAGAAAACATTTACTTATCACCCGGAAGATGTAGTTGAAATTTCTACAGCGCATAACGAGGAAAGAGGGCTTGGAAAACTTGATACTTATAGATTGAGGCAAGAGGGCCAGGAAAACAATGAATAATATACTTCGTGGGCTTGTGTAAATGGGTGGTGGAACAAGGGTTAGATGAAATAACAAGAAGACAATTTATTAAGAGATAAAAACGACAGGAAACTGTGGAGAGCCATGATAGCCTACGCCCTAACAGGACACGGCATATAAAGAAGAAGGATGAAAAGTGAGGATGGGCCAACTCTAGCCCATATATGGCAGCAATACTCCAGTTGTCTGGTGGGACTCTTGTAAAGAAAGAGTATGGCAAAAGGAGCCAAGCATTTTCTAAAGCTGTACAAGAGAGCGATAATTTGTGAGACGCTCAAACCCTATATATTGTTCAATGGTTTTTACTTATTGCTTGGTCTCTCGACTGTCAAGAATATGTGATGATTATATTAAAGGCATAGCAAAAAAAAAATCATTCAACAACAAACAATCACTGGAAACTTCAAATTTGAATTTCCTTAAGATTTTATTGAAGTATTCACCGAGAAATTATACAATTAAATTGATCTTATCTCCACACATAAACATCAATTCTGTCTTAGGTGACATGTTCTCTGAGTGTTCATTGTGAAAAATTGTTCCCCCTGTTGTTCATGATGACGGTAGTCTTTGAGTATAGAATCCAGAGGTTGGCAGTGAATATTTTGAAGACAGTAGGGAAGCGTAGTTCAGGTTAGAAGTGGATGTCTCGATAAAGTAGCAGAGCGTAGTTCTTCCTTATGTTCAGGTCATCTTTGGTTCTGACAGGTTGGCATTGGACATTTGGAGAGAGTAATCAAAATGGCCGCCTTTATACAAGACGGATTGAATATTTTACGCCTCCTGATTGGTTAATCTTCCTTCCAGGAACTATAAAGTGAGTCCAGTCATTTGAGTTTGCTCACTAGTACACAAATTACATAATGTACTCAAAATAATTTAACACCCCCACTATACACAGGATCACACTTGGGCACCCGGAGGCGGTGTAATGGTTAGCACGCTTGTTTCGCTAGCACGATTACGAATGAGTAGTGAGTTCGATCCTCACTGGGTGCCCCATACTTTCGGTCTTGTGCCGCATCTAACCTACGCTTGGAAAATCGCTACACAGGATCACACTTATCATCATTCTAGCCAATCAGATATCAGAGTAGAAACTTTTTGTAACCAATACCTGTTAGCTATTTCCCTGTTCCAGATATTGACATACTAAACTAATTCAAACAAAGAGTTAGGGTAGAAGCACTCATCGATACTAAAAAAAAAGCGATAGCAGTGTATTTGTGAAAACAATTTTTACCGGAAAATTGTTTTAATGGAAAGATTTTATAAATTTCAACCGAAGCTATAACTGGCTACTCGTTTAATGAATGCCAACTGTTTCCTTATAAGGAAACATTTGATATTACCATTACCATGCATTTGTAATCAGATCAACATAAACATCACTTTAGTCTGATGAAGTCTTAGATCAGTGGTTCCCAAACTGCGCGGCAGACGTCATAGGTGCGATGGGCTGCCTACGTGCGGTAGACGAAGATAGCAGGTGAGGCGGAATGATTGACAGACAATCTTTGATTTAGAAACAGTTTTTTAAAAATCATGTACTAAAAGTAAATATGATTTCAAAATTTAAAATATTATTATGGAGTACTTGTTATTATATGCATGAGCCCCAGTGTAAATAGTTAAAAATAATTATTAACCAATTTTATCATTGTGATGTTTTGCATTATATCAAGTATTAAGAATATAGTAACTAGGGTCTGCAAATCAGAGAAGAGAGTTATCAATGATAATTACATACATGAGTCCCAGTATAAATAGTTATAAATAATTATTGACTGATTTTATCATTGTGATATTTTTGCATTATATCAAGTATTAAGAATATAGTAACTAGGGTCTGCAAATTGGAGGAGAGAGTTATCAATGATAATTACATGCATGAGTCCCAGTATAAATAGTTATAAATAATTATAAAGCAATTTTATCATTGTGATGTTTTTGCATTATATCAAGTATTAAGAATATAGTAACTAGGGTTTGCAAATTAGAGGAGAGAGTTATCAATGATAATTACATGCATGAGCCCCAATATAAATAGTTGTAAACAATTATAAAGCAATTTTATCATTGTGATGTTTTTGCATTATATCAAGTATTAAGAATATAGTAACTAGGGTCTGCAAATTAGAGGAGAGTGTCATCAATGATAATTACATGCATGAGTCCCAGTATAAATAGTTGTAAATAATTATAAACCAAATTGATCATTGTGATGTTTTTGCATTATATCAAGTATTAAGAATATAGTAACTAGGGTCTGCAAATTAGAGGAGAGAGTTATGAATGATAATTACATACATGAGTCCCAGTATAAATAGTTATAAATAATTATTGACAGATTTTATCATTGTGATATTTTTGCATTATATCAAGTATTAAGAATATAGTAACTAGGGTCTGCAAATTGGAGGAGAGAGTCATCAATGATAATTACATGCATGAGTCCCAGTATAAATAGTTATAAATAATTATAAACCAATTTTATCATTGTGATGTTTTTGCATTATATCAAGTATTAAGAATATAGTAACTAGGGTTTGCAAATTAGAGGAGAGAGTTATCAATGATAATTACATGCATGAGCCCCAATATAAATAGTTGTAAATAATTATAAAGCAATTTTATCATTGTGATGTTTTTGCATTATATCAAGTATTAAGAATATAGTAACTAGGGTCTGCAAATTAGAGGAGAGTGTCATCAATGATAATTACATGCATGAGTCCCAGTATAAATAGTTGTAAATAATTATAAACCAAATTGATCATTGTGATGTTTTTGCATTATATCAAGTATTAAGAATATAGTAACTAGGGTCTGCAAATTAGAGGAGAGAGTTATCAATGATAATTACATACATGAGTCCCAGTATAAATAGTTATAAATAATTATTGACAGATTTTATCATTGTGATATTTTTGCATTATATCAAGTATTAAGAATATAGTAACTAGGGTCTGCAAATTGGAGGAGAGAGTTATCAATGATAATTACATGCATGAGTCCCAGTATAAATAGTTGTAAAATAATTATTGACTGATTTTATCATTGTGATATTTTTGCATTATCTCAAGTATTAAGAATATAGTAACTAGGGTCTGAAAATTGAAGGAGAGAGTTATCAATGATAATTACATGCATGAGTCCCAGTATAAATAGTTGTAAAATAATTATTGACTGATTTTATCATTGTGATATTTTTGCATTATCTCAAGTATTAAGAATATAGTAACTAGGGTCTGCAAATTGGAGGAGAGAGTTATCAATGATAATTACATGCATGAGTCCCAGTATAAATAGTTATAAATAATTATAAACCAATTTTATCATTGTGATGTTTTTGCATTATATCAAGTATTAAGAATATAGTAACTAGGGTTTGCAAATTAGCGGAGAGAGTTATCAATGATAATTACATGCATGAGTCCCAGTATAAATAGTTATAAATAATTATAAACCAATTTTATCTTTGTGATATTTTTGCATTATATCAAGTATTAAGAATATAGTAACTAGGGTCTGCAAATTAGAGGAGAGAGTTATCAATGATAATTACATGCATGAGTCCCAGTATAAATAGTTATAAATAATTATAAACCAATTTTATCATTGTGAAGTTTTTGCATTATATCAAGTATTAAGAATATAGTAACTAGGGTCTGCAAATTGGAGGAGAGAGTTATCAATGATAATTACATGCATGAGTCCCAGTATAAATAGTTATAAATAATTATTGACTGATTTTATCATTATGATATGTTTGCATTATATCAAGTATTAAGAATATAGTAACTAGGGTCTGCAAATTAGAGGAGAGAGTTATCAATGATAATTACATGCATGAGTCCCAGTATAAATAGTTATAAATAATTATAAACCAATTTTATCATTGTGAAGTTTTTGCATTATATCAAGTATTAAGAATATAGTAACTAGGGTCTGCAAATTGGAGGAGAGAGTTATCAATGATAATTACATACATGAGTCCCAGTATAAATAGTTATAAATAATTATTGACTGATTTTATCATTATGATATTTTTGCATTATATCAAGTATTAAGAATATAGTAACTAGGGTCTGCAAATTAGAGGAGTGAGTTATCAATGATAATTACATGCATGAGTCCCAGTATAAATAGTTATAAATAATTATAAACCAATTTTATCATTGTGAAGTTTTTGCATTATATCAAATATTAAGAATATAGTAACTAGGGTCTGCAAATTGGAGGAGAGAGTTATCAATGATAATTACATGCATGAGTCACAGTATAAATAGTTATAAATAATTATTGACTGATTTTATCATTGTGATATTTTTGCATTATATCAAGTATTAAGAATATAGTAACTAGGGTCTGCAAATTGGAGGAGAGAGTTATCAATGATAATTACATGAATGAGTCCCAGTATAAATAGTTATAAATAATTATAAACCAGTAGCTTTCTGAATACATCCATCAAGTAGCTTTCTGAATACATCTGTCAAGATGCTTTCTGAATACATCTGTCAAGTAGCTTTCTGAATACATCTATCAAGTAGCTTTCTGAATACATCTATCAAGTAGCTTTCTGAATACATCTGTCAAGATGCTTTCTGAATACATCTGTCAAGATACTTTCTGAATACATCTGTCAAGATGGTTTCTGAATACATCTGTCAAGTAGCTTTCTGAATACATCTATCAAGTAGCTTTCTGAATACATCTATCAAGTAGCTTTCTGAACACATCTGTTAAGTAGCTTTCGGAATATATCCATCAAGAAGCTTTCTGAATACATCTGTCAAGATGCTTTCTGAATACATCTGTCAAGTAGCTTTCTGAATACATCTATCAAGTAGCTTTCTGAATACATCTATCAAGTAGCTTTCTGAATACATCTGTCAAGATGCTTTCTGAATACATCTGTCAAGATGCTTTCTGAATACATCTGTCAAGTAGCTTTCTGAATACATCTATCAAGTAGCTTTCTGAATACATCTGTCAAGTATCTTTCTGAATACATCTATCAAGTAGCTTTCTGAACACATCTGTGAAGTAGCTTTCTGAACATATCTGTCAAGTAGCTTTCTGAATACATCTGTCAAGTAGCTTTCTGAATACATCTGTCAAGATGCTTTCTGAATACATCTGTTAAGTAGCTTTCTGAATACATCTATCAAGTAGCTTTCTGAATACATCTGTCAAGATGCTTTCTGAATACATCTGTCAAGATGCTTTCTGAATACATCTGTCAAGATGCTTTCTGAATACATCTGTCAAGTAGCTTTCTGAATACATCTATCAAGTAGCTTTCTGAATACATCTGTCAAGTAGCTTTCTGAATACATCTATCAAGTAGCTTTCTGAACACATCTGTTAAGTAGCTTTCTGAATACATCTGTCAAGTAGCTTTCTGAATACATCTGTCAAGATGCTGTCTGAATACATCTGTTAAGTAGCTTTCTGAATACATCTATCAAGTAGCTTTCTGAATACATCTGTCAAGATGCTTTCTGAATACATCTATCAAGTAGCTTTCTGAATACATCTGCCAAGTAGCTTTCTGAATACATCTATCAAGTAGCTTTCTGAATACATCTGTCAAGATGCTTTCTGAATACATCTGTCAAGATGCTTTCTGAATACATCTGTCAAGTAGCTTTCTGAATACATCTATCAAGTAGCTTTCTGAATACATCTGTCAAGTAGCTTTCTGAATACATCTATCAAGTAGCTTTCTGAACACATCTGTTAAGTAGCTTTCTGAATACATCTATCAAGTAGCTTTCTGAATACATCTGTCAAGATGCTTTCTGAATACATCTGTCAAGTAGCTTTCTGAATACATCTATCAAGTAGCTTTCTGAATACATCTGTCAAGTAGCTTTCTGCATACATCTATCAAGTAGCTTTCTGAACGCATCTGTCAAGTAGCTTTCTGAATACATCTTTCAAGATGCTTTCTGAATACATCTATCAAGTAACTTTCTGAATAGATCTATCAAGTAGCTTTCTGAACACAGCTGTTAAGTAGCTTTCTGAAAACATCTATCAAGTAGCTTTCTGAATAGATCTATCAAGTAGCTTTCTGAACACGTCTGTTAAGTAGCTTTCTGAATACATCTATCAAGTAGCTTTCTGAATACATCTGTCAAGATGCTTTCTGAATACATCTGTCAAGTAGCTTTCTGAATACATCTATCAAGTAGCTTTCTGAATACATCTGTCAAGTAGCTTTCTGAATACATCTATCAAGTAGCTTTCTGAACACATCTGTTAAGTGGCTTTCTGAATACATCTATCAAGTAGCTTTCTGAATACATCTCTCAAGATGCTTTCTGAATACATCTGTCAAGATGCTTTCTGAATACATCTGTCAAGATACTTTCTGAACACATCTATCAAGTAGCTTTCTGAATACACCTGTCAAGAAGCTTTCTGAACACATCTGTTAAGTAGCTTTCTGAATACATCTATCAAGTAGCTTTCTGAATACATCTGTCAAGTAGCTTTCTGAATACATCTATCAAGTAGCTTTCTGAATACATCTGTCAAGAGGCTTTCTGAATACATCTGTCAAGATGCTTTCTGAATATATCTGGCAAGATGCTTTCTGAATACATCTTTCAAGTAGCTTTCTGAATACATCTATCAAGTAGCTTTCTGAATACATCTGTCAAGATGCTTTCTGAATACATCTGTCAAGATGCTTTCTGAATACATCTGTCAAGATGCTTTCTGAATACATCTGTCAAGTAGCTTTCTGAATACATCTATCAAGTAGCTTTCTGAATACATCTGTCAAGTAGCTTTCTGAATACATCTATCAAGTAGCTTTCTGAACACATCTGTTAAGTAGCTTTCTGAACACATCTGTCAAGTAGCTTTCTGAATACATCTGTCAAGATGCTTTCTGAATACATCTGTCAAGATGCTTTCTGAATACATCTGTCAAGTAGCTTTCTGAATACATCTATCAAGTAGCATCCTGAACACATCTGTTAAGTAGCTTTCTGAATACATCTATCAAGTAGCTTTCTGAATACGTCTGTCAAGATGGTTTCTGAATACATCTGTCAAGTAGCTTAATGAATACATCTATCAAGTAGATTTCTGAACACATCTGTTAAGTAGCTTTCTGAATACATCTATCAAGTAGCTTTCTGAATACATCTGTAGAGATGCTTTCTGAATACATCTGTCAAGTAGCTTTCTGAATATATCTATCAAGTAGCTTTTTTAATAAATCTGTCAAGTAGCTTTCTGAATACATCTGTCAAGTAGCTTTCTGAATCGATCTGTCAAGTAGCTTTCTGAATACATCTATCAAGTATCTTTCTGAATAGATCTATCAAGTAGCTTTCTGAACACATCTGTTAAGTAGCTTTGTGAATACATCTATCAAGTAGCTTTCTGAATACATCTCTCAAGATGCTTTCTGAATACATCTGTCAAGATGCTTTCTGAATACATCTGTCAAGATACTTTCTGAACACATCTATCAAGTAGCTTTCTGAATACACCTGTCAAGAAGCTTTCTGAACACATCTGTTAAGTAGCTTTCTGAATACATCTATCAAGTAGCTTTCTGAATACATCTGTCAAGTAGCTTTCTGAATACATCTATCAAGTAGCTTTCTGAATACATCTGTCAAGAGGCTTTCTGAATACATCTGTCAAGATGCTTTCTGAATATATCTGGCAAGATGCTTTCTGAATACATCTTTCAAGTAGCTTTCTGAATACATCTATCAAGTAGCTTTCTGAATACATCTGTCAAGATGCTTTCTGAATACATCTGTCAAGATGCTTTCTGAATACATCTGTCAAGATGCTTTCTGAATACATCTGTCAAGTAGCTTTCTGAATACATCTATCAAGTAGCTTTCTGAATACATCTGTCAAGTAGCTTTCTGAATACATCTATCAAGTAGCTTTCTGAACACATCTGTTAAGTAGCTTTCTGAACACATCTGTCAAGTAGCTTTCTGAATACATCTGTCAAGATGCTTTCTGAATACATCTGTCAAGATGCTTTCTGAATACATCTGTCAAGTAGCTTTCTGAATACATCTATCAAGTAGCATCCTGAACACATCTGTTAAGTAGCTTTCTGAATACATCTATCAAGTAGCTTTCTGAATACGTCTGTCAAGATGGTTTCTGAATACATCTGTCAAGTAGCATAATGAATACATCTATCAAGTAGATTTCTGAACACATCTGTTAAGTAGCTTTCTGAATACATCTATCAAGTAGCTTTCTGAATACATCTGTAGAGATGCTTTCTGAATACATCTGTCAAGTAGCTTTCTGAATATATCTATCAAGTAGCTTTTTTAATAAATCTGTCAAGTAGCTTTCTGAATACATCTGTCAAGTAGCTTTCTGAATCGATCTGTCAAGTAGCTTTCTGAATACATCTATCAAGTATCTTTCTGAATAGATCTATCAAGTAGCTTTCTGAACACATCTGTTAAGTAGCTTTGTGAATACATCTATCAAGTAGCTTTCTGAATACATCTGTCAAGATGCTTTCTGAATACATCTGTCAAGATGCTTTCTGAATACATCTGACAAGATGCTTTCTGAACACATCTATCAAGTAGCTTTCTGAATACATCTGTCAAGATGCTTTCTGAATACATCTGTCAAGATGCTTTCTGAATACATCTATCAAGTAGCTTTCTGAATAGATCTATCAAGTAGCTTTCTGAACACATCTGATAAGTAGCTTTCTGAATACATCTATCAAGTAGCTTTCTGAATACAACTCTCAAGATGCTTTCTGAATATATCTGTCAAGATGCTTTCTGAATACATCTGTCAAGTAGCTTTCTGAATAGATCTATCAAGTAGCTTTCTGAACACATCTGTTAAGTGGCTATCTGAATACATCTATCAAGTAGCTTTCTGAATACATCTGTCAAGATGGTTTCTGAATACATCTGTCAAGATGCCTTCTGAATACATCTGTCAAGATGCTTTCTGAACACATCTATCAAGTAGCTTTCTGAATACATCTGTCATGATGCTTCCTGAATACATCTGTCAAGTAGCTTTCTGAATACATCTATCAAGTAACTTTCTGAATACATCTGTCAATTAACTTTCTGAATACATCTGCCAAAATGCTTTCTGAATACATCTATCAAGTAGCTTTCTGAACAAATCTGTTAAGTAGCTTTCTGAATACATCTATCAAGTAGCTTTCTGAATACATCTGTGAAGATGCTTTCTGAATGCATCTGTCAAGTAGCTTTATGAACACAGCTGTTAAGTAGCTTTCTGAAAACATCTATCAAGTAGCTTTCTGAATAGATCTATCAAGTAGCTTTCTGAACACGTCTGTTAAGTAGCTTTCTGAATACATCTATCAAGTAGCTTTCTGAATACATCTGTCAAGATGCTTTCTGAATACATCTGTCAAGTAGCTTTCTGAATACATCTATCAAGTAGCTTTCTGAATACATCTGTCAAGTAGCTTTCTGCATACATCTATCAAGTAGCTTTCTGAACGCATCTGTCAAGTAGCTTTCTGAATACATCTTTCAAGATGCTTTCTGAATACATCTATCAAGTAACTTTCTGAATAGATCTATCAAGTAGCTTTCTGAACACAGCTGTTAAGTAGCTTTCTGAAAACATCTATCAAGTAGCTTTCTGAATAGATCTATCAAGTAGCTTTCTGAACACGTCTGTTAAGTAGCTTTCTGAATACATCTATCAAGTAGCTTTCTGAATACATCTGTCAAGATGCTTTCTGAATACATCTGTCAAGTAGCTTTCTGAATACATCTATCAAGTAGCTTTCTGAATACATCTGTCAAGTAGCTTTCTGAATACATCTATCAAGTAGCTTTCTGAACACATCTGTTAAGTGGCTTTCTGAATACATCTATCAAGTAGCTTTCTGAATACATCTCTCAAGATGCTTTCTGAATACATCTGTCAAGATGCTTTCTGAATACATCTGTCAAGATACTTTCTGAACACATCTATCAAGTAGCTTTCTGAATACACCTGTCAAGAAGCTTTCTGAACACATCTGTTAAGTAGCTTTCTGAATACATCTATCAAGTAGCTTTCTGAATACATCTGTCAAGTAGCTTTCTGAATACATCTATCAAGTAGCTTTCTGAATACATCTGTCAAGAGGCTTTCTGAATACATCTGTCAAGATGCTTTCTGAATATATCTGGCAAGATGCTTTCTGAATACATCTTTCAAGTAGCTTTCTGAATACATCTATCAAGTAGCTTTCTGAATACATCTGTCAAGATGCTTTCTGAATACATCTGTCAAGATGCTTTCTGAATACATCTGTCAAGATGCTTTCTGAATACATCTGTCAAGTAGCTTTCTGAATACATCTATCAAGTAGCTTTCTGAATACATCTGTCAAGTAGCTTTCTGAATACATCTATCAAGTAGCTTTCTGAACACATCTGTTAAGTAGCTTTCTGAACACATCTGTCAAGTAGCTTTCTGAATACATCTGTCAAGATGCTTTCTGAATACATCTGTCAAGATGCTTTCTGAATACATCTGTCAAGTAGCTTTCTGAATACATCTATCAAGTAGCATCCTGAACACATCTGTTAAGTAGCTTTCTGAATACATCTATCAAGTAGCTTTCTGAATACGTCTGTCAAGATGGTTTCTGAATACATCTGTCAAGTAGCTTAATGAATACATCTATCAAGTAGATTTCTGAACACATCTGTTAAGTAGCTTTCTGAATACATCTATCAAGTAGCTTTCTGAATACATCTGTAGAGATGCTTTCTGAATACATCTGTCAAGTAGCTTTCTGAATATATCTATCAAGTAGCTTTTTTAATAAATCTGTCAAGTAGCTTTCTGAATACATCTGTCAAGTAGCTTTCTGAATCGATCTGTCAAGTAGCTTTCTGAATACATCTATCAAGTATCTTTCTGAATAGATCTATCAAGTAGCTTTCTGAACACATCTGTTAAGTAGCTTTGTGAATACATCTATCAAGTAGCTTTCTGAATACATCTCTCAAGATGCTTTCTGAATACATCTGTCAAGATGCTTTCTGAATACATCTGTCAAGATACTTTCTGAACACATCTATCAAGTAGCTTTCTGAATACACCTGTCAAGAAGCTTTCTGAACACATCTGTTAAGTAGCTTTCTGAATACATCTATCAAGTAGCTTTCTGAATACATCTGTCAAGTAGCTTTCTGAATACATCTATCAAGTAGCTTTCTGAATACATCTGTCAAGAGGCTTTCTGAATACATCTGTCAAGATGCTTTCTGAATATATCTGGCAAGATGCTTTCTGAATACATCTTTCAAGTAGCTTTCTGAATACATCTATCAAGTAGCTTTCTGAATACATCTGTCAAGATGCTTTCTGAATACATCTGTCAAGATGCTTTCTGAATACATCTGTCAAGATGCTTTCTGAATACATCTGTCAAGTAGCTTTCTGAATACATCTATCAAGTAGCTTTCTGAATACATCTGTCAAGTAGCTTTCTGAATACATCTATCAAGTAGCTTTCTGAACACATCTGTTAAGTAGCTTTCTGAACACATCTGTCAAGTAGCTTTCTGAATACATCTGTCAAGATGCTTTCTGAATACATCTGTCAAGATGCTTTCTGAATACATCTGTCAAGTAGCTTTCTGAATACATCTATCAAGTAGCATCCTGAACACATCTGTTAAGTAGCTTTCTGAATACATCTATCAAGTAGCTTTCTGAATACGTCTGTCAAGATGGTTTCTGAATACATCTGTCAAGTAGCATAATGAATACATCTATCAAGTAGATTTCTGAACACATCTGTTAAGTAGCTTTCTGAATACATCTATCAAGTAGCTTTCTGAATACATCTGTAGAGATGCTTTCTGAATACATCTGTCAAGTAGCTTTCTGAATATATCTATCAAGTAGCTTTTTTAATAAATCTGTCAAGTAGCTTTCTGAATACATCTGTCAAGTAGCTTTCTGAATCGATCTGTCAAGTAGCTTTCTGAATACATCTATCAAGTATCTTTCTGAATAGATCTATCAAGTAGCTTTCTGAACACATCTGTTAAGTAGCTTTGTGAATACATCTATCAAGTAGCTTTCTGAATACATCTGTCAAGATGCTTTCTGAATACATCTGTCAAGATGCTTTCTGAATACATCTGACAAGATGCTTTCTGAACACATCTATCAAGTAGCTTTCTGAATACATCTGTCAAGATGCTTTCTGAATACATCTGTCAAGATGCTTTCTGAATACATCTATCAAGTAGCTTTCTGAATAGATCTATCAAGTAGCTTTCTGAACACATCTGATAAGTAGCTTTCTGAATACATCTATCAAGTAGCTTTCTGAATACAACTCTCAAGATGCTTTCTGAATATATCTGTCAAGATGCTTTCTGAATACATCTGTCAAGTAGCTTTCTGAATAGATCTATCAAGTAGCTTTCTGAACACATCTGTTAAGTGGCTATCTGAATACATCTATCAAGTAGCTTTCTGAATACATCTGTCAAGATGGTTTCTGAATACATCTGTCAAGATGCCTTCTGAATACATCTGTCAAGATGCTTTCTGAACACATCTATCAAGTAGCTTTCTGAATACATCTGTCATGATGCTTCCTGAATACATCTGTCAAGTAGCTTTCTGAATACATCTATCAAGTAACTTTCTGAATACATCTGTCAATTAACTTTCTGAATACATCTGCCAAAATGCTTTCTGAATACATCTATCAAGTAGCTTTCTGAACAAATCTGTTAAGTAGCTTTCTGAATACATCTATCAAGTAGCTTTCTGAATACATCTGTGAAGATGCTTTCTGAATGCATCTGTCAAGTAGCTTTATGAACACAGCTGTTAAGTAGCTTTCTGAAAACATCTATCAAGTAGCTTTCTGAATAGATCTATCAAGTAGCTTTCTGAACACGTCTGTTAAGTAGCTTTCTGAATACATCTATCAAGTAGCTTTCTGAATACATCTGTCAAGATGCTTTCTGAATACATCTGTCAAGTAGCTTTCTGAATACATCTATCAAGTAGCTTTCTGAATACATCTGTCAAGTAGCTTTCTGAATACATCTATCAAGTAGCTTTCTGATCACATCTGTTAAGTAGCTTTCTGAATACATCTATCAAGTAACTTTCTGAATAAATCTGTCAAGATGCTTTCTGAATACATCTGTCAAGTAGCTTTCTGAATACATCTGTCAAGATGCTTTCTGAACACATCTATCAAGTAGCTTTCTGAATACATCTGTCAAGAAGCTTTCTGAACACATCTGTTAAGTAGCTTTCTGAATACATCTATCAAGTAGCTTTCTGAATACATCTGTCAACTAGCTTTCTGAATACATCTATCAAGTAGCTTTCTGAATACATCTGTCAAGAGGCTTTCTGAATACATCTGTCAAGATGCTTTCTGAATACATCTGGCAAGATGCTTTCTGAATACATCTGTCAAGTAGCTTTCTGAATAAATCTATGAAGTAGCTTTCTGAATACATCTATCAAGTAGCTTTCTGAATACATCTGTCAAGATGCTTTCTGAATAAATCTGTCAAGATGCTTTCTGAATACATCTGTCAAGATGCTTTCTGAATACATCTGTCAAGTAGCTTTCTGAATACATCTATCAAGTAGCTTTCTGAATACATCTGTCAAGTAGCATTCTGAATACATCTGTCAAGATGCTTTCTGAATACATCTGTCAAGTAGCTTTCTGAATACATCTATCAAGTAGCTTTCTGAATACATCTGTCAAGTAGCTTTCTGAATACATCTATCAAGTAGCTTTCTGAATACATCTGTTAAGTAGCTTTCTGAATACATCTGTCAAGTAGCTTTCTGAATACATCTGTCAAGATGCTTTCTGAATACATCTGTCAAGTAGCTTTCTGAATACATCTATCAAGTAGCCTTCTGAATACATCTGTCAAGTAGCTTTCTGAATACATCTGTCAAGTAGCTTTCTGAATACATCTATCAAGTAGCTTTCTGAATACATCTGTCAAGATGCTTTCTGAATACATCTATCAAGTAGCTTTCTGAATACAGCTGTCAACTAGCTTTCTGAATACATCTGTTAAGTAGCTTTCTGAATACATCTGTTAAGTAGCTTTCTGAATACATCTGTCAAGATGCTTTCTGTATACATCTGTTAAGTAGCTTTCTGAATACATCTGTCAAGATGCTTTCTGAATACATCTGTCAATTAGCTTTCTGAATACATCTATCAAGTAGCTTTCTGAATACATCTATCAAGTAGCTTTCTGAATACATCTGTCAAGATGCTTTCTGAATACATCTATCAAGTAGCTTTCTGAATACATCTGTCTAGTAGCTTTCTGAATACATCTATTAAGTAGCTTTCTGAACACATCTGTTAAGTAGCTTTCTGAATACATCTAACAAGTAGCTTTCTGAATACATCTGTCCAGATGCTTTCTGAATACATCTGTCAAGTAGCTTTCTGAATATATCTGTCAAGTAGCTTTCTGAATACATCTGTAAAGTAGCTTTCTGAACACATCTGTTAAGTAGCTTTCTGAATACATCTGTCAAGTAGCTTTCTGAATACATCTGTCAAGATGCTTTCTGAATACATCAGTCCATTAGCTTTTTGAATACATCCATCAAGTAGCTTTCTGAATACATCTGTCAAGATTCTTATTGAATACATCTGTCAAGTAGCTTTCTGAATACATCTATCAAGTAGCTTTCTGAATACATCTGTCAAGATGCTTTCTGAATACATCTTTCAAGATGCTTTCTGAATACATCTGTCAAGATGCTTTCTGAACACATCTATCAAGTAGCTTTCTGAATAAATCTGTCAAGAAGCTTTCTGAACACATCTGTTAAGTAGCTTTCTGAATACATCTATCAAGTAGCTTTCTGAATACATCTGTCAAGTAGCTTTCTGAATACATCTATCAAGTAGCTTTTTGAATACATCTGTCAAGATGCTTTCTGAATACATCTGTCAAGATGCTTTCTGAATACATCTGTCAAGTAGCTTTCTAAATACATCTGTCAAGATGCTTTCTGAATACATCTGTCAAGTAGCTTTCTGAATACATCTGTCCAGTAGCTTTCTGAATACATCTATCAAGTAGCTTTCTGAATGCATCTATCAAGTAGCTTTCTGAATACATCTGTCAAGTAGCATTCTGAATACATCTGTCAAGATGCTTTCTGAATACATCTGTCAAGTAGCTTTCTGAATACATCTATCAAGTAGCTTTCTGAATACATCTGTCAAGTAGCTTTCTGAATACATCTATCAAGTAGCTTTCTGAATATATCTGTTAAGTAGCTTTCTGAATACATCTGTCAAGTAGCTTTCTGAATACATCTGTCAAGATGCTTTCTGAATACATCTGTCAAGTAGCTTTCTGAATACATCTATCAAGTAGCCTTCTGAATACATCTGTCAAGTAGCTTTCTGAATACATCTGTCAAGTAGCTTTCTGAATACATCTATCAAGTAGCTTTCTGAATACATCTGTCTAGTAGCTTTCTGAATACATCTATTAAGTAGCTTTCTGAACACATCTGTTAAGTAGCTTTCTGAATACATCTAACAAGTAGCTTTCTGAATACATCTGTCCAGATGCTTTCTGAATACATCTGTCAAGTAGCTTTCTGAATACATCTGTCAAGTAGCTTTCTGAATACATCTGTAAAGTAGCTTTCTGAACACATCTGTTAAGTAGCTTTCTGAATACATCTGTCAAGTAGCTTTCTGAATACATCTGTCAAGATGCTTTCTGAATACACCAGTCAATTAGCTTTTTGAATACATCCATCAAGTAGCTTTCTGAATACATCTGTCAAGATTCTTATTGAATACATCTGTCAAGTAGCTTTCTGAATACATCTATCAAGTAGCTTTCTAAACACATTTGTTAAGTAGCCTTCTGAATACATCTATCAAGTAGCTTTCTGAATACATCTGTCAAGATGCTTTCTGAATACATCTTTCAAGATGCTTTCTGAATACATCTGTCAAGATGCTTTCTGAACACATCTATCAAGTAGCTTTCTGAATAAATCTGTCAAGAAGCTTTCTGAACACATCTGTTAAGTAGCTTTCTGAATACATCTATCAAGTAGCTTTCTGAATACATCTGTCAAGTAGCTTTCTGAATACATCTATCAAGTAGCTTTTTGAATACATCTGTCAACATGCTTTCTGAATACATCTGTCAAGTAGCTTTCTGAATACATCTGTCAAGATGCTTTCTGAATACATCTATCAAGGAGCTTTCTGAATACATCTGTCAAGTAGCTTTCTGAATACATCTGTCAAGATGCTTTCTGAATACATCTGTCAAGATGCTTTCTGAATACATCTGTCAAGTAGCTTTCTGAATACATATATCTAGTAGCTTTCTGAATACATCTGTCAAGATGCTTTCCGAATACATCTGTCAAGTAGCTTTCTGAATACATCTATCAAGTAGCTTTCTGAATACATCTGTCAAGATGCTTTCTGAATACATCTGTCAAGATGCTTTCTCAATACATCTATCAAGTAGCTTTCTCAATACATCTGTCAAGTAGCTTTCTGAATACATCTGTCAAGTAGCTTTCTGAATACATCTGTTAAGTAGCTTTCTGAATACATCTGTTAAGTACCTTTCTGAATACATCTGTCAAGTAGCTTTCTGAATACATCTATCAAGTAGCTTTCTGAACACATCTGTTAAATAGCTTTCTGAATACATCTAACAAGTAGCTTTCTGAATACATCTGTCCAGATGCTTTCTGAATACATCTGTCAAGTAGCTTTCTGAATACATCTGTCCAGTAGCTTTCTGAATACATCTATCAAGTAGCTTTCTGAATACATCTATCAAGTAGCTTTCTGAATACATCTGTCATGTAGCATTCTGAATACATCTGTCAAGATGCTTTCTGAATACATCTGTCAAGTAGCTTTCTGAATACATCTATCAAGTAGCTTTCTGAATACATCTGTCAAGTAGCTTTCTGAATACATCTATCAAGTAGCTTTCTGAATATATCTGTTAAGTAGCTTTCTGAATACATCTGTCAAGTAGCTTTCTGAATACATCTGTCAAGATGCTTTCTGAATACATCTGTCAAGTAGCTTTCTGAATACATCTATCAAGTAGCCTTCTGAATACATCTGTCAAGTAGCTTTCTGAATACATCTGTCAAGTAGCATTCTGAATACATCTATCAAGTAGCTTTCTGAATACATCTGTCAAGATGCTTTCTGAATACATCTATCAAGTAGCTTTCTGAATACATCTGTCAAGTAGCTTTCTGAATACATCTGTTAAGTAGCTTTCTGAATACATCTGTTAAGTAGCTTTCTGAATACATCTGTCAATATGCTTTCTGTATACATCTGTTAAGTAGCTTTCTGAATACATCTGTCAAGATGCTTTCTGAATACATCTGTCAAGTAGCTTTCTGAAAACATCTATCAAGTAGCTTTCTGAATACATCTATCAAGTAGCTTTCTGAATACATCTGTCAAGATGCTTTCTGAATACATCTATCAAGTAGCTTTCTGAATACATCTGTCAAGTAGCTTTCTGAATACATCTGTTAAGTAGCTTTCTGAATACATCTGTTAAGTAGCTTTCTGAATGCATCTGTCAAGTAGCTTTCTGAATACATATAAAAAGTAGCTTTCTGAACACATCTGTTAAGTAGCTTTCTGAATACATCTAACAAGTAGCTTTCTGAAAACATCTGTCCAGATGCTTTCTGAATATATCTGTCAAGTAGCTTTCTGAATACATCTGTCAAGTAGCTTTCTGAATACATCTATCAAGTAGCTTTCTGAATACATCTGTCAAGTAGCTTTCTGAATACATCTGTCAAGATGCTTTCTGAATACATCTATCAAGCAGCTTTCTGAATACATCTGTCAAGTAGCTTTCTGAATACATCTGTTAAGTAGCTTTCTGAATACATCTGTTAAGTAGCTTTCTGAATACATCTGTCCAGTAGCTTTCTGAATACATCTATCAAGTAGCTTTCTGAACACATCTGTTAAGTAGCTTTCTGAATACATCTAACAAGTAGCTTTCTGAATACATCTGTCCAGATGCTTTCTGAATACATCTGTCAAGTAGCTTTCTGAATACATCTGTCAAGTAGCTTTCTGAATACATCTATCAATTAGCTTTCTGAACACATCTGTTAAGTAGCTTTCTGAATACATCTGTCAAGTAGCTTTCTGAATACATCTGTCAAGTAGCTTTCTGAATACATCTGTCAAGTAGCTTTCTGAATACATCTTTTAAGTAGCTTTCTGAATACATCTGTTAAGTAGCTTTCTGAATACATCTGTCAAGATGCTTTCTGAATACATCTGTCAAGTAGCTTTCTGAATACATCTATCAAGTAGCTTTCTGAATACATCTATCAAGTAGCTTTCTGAATACATCTGTCAAGATGCTTTCTGAACACATCTGTTAAGTAGCTTTCTGAATACATCTAACAAGTAGCTTTCTGAATAAATCTGTCCAGATGCTTTCTGAATACATCTGTCAAGTAGCTTTCTGAATACATCTGTCAAGTGGCGTTCTGAATACATCTGTCAAGACGCTTTCTGAATACATCTATCAAGTAGCTTTCTGAATACATCTGTCAAGTAGCTTTCTGAATACATCTGTTAAGTAGCTTTCTGAATACATCTGTTAAGTAGCTTTCTGAATACATCTGTTAAGTAGCTTTCTGAATACATCTGTCAAGATGCTTTCTGAATACACCTGTCAAGTAACTTTCTGAATACATCTATCAAGTAGCTTTCTGAATACATCTATCAAGTAGCTTTCTGAATACATCTGTCAAGATGCTTTCTGAACACATCTGTTAAGTAGCTTTCTGAATACATCTGTCAAGATGCTTTCTGAATACATCTGTCAAGTAGCTTTCTGAAAACATCTATCAAGTAGCTTTCTGAATACATCTATCAAGTAGCTTTCTGAATACATCTGTCAAGATGCTTTCTGAATACATCTATCAAGTAGCTTTCTGAATACATCTGTCAAGTAGCTTTCTGAATACATCTGTTAAGTAGCTTTCTGAATACATCTGTTAAGTAGCTTTCTGAATGCATCTGTCAAGTAGCTTTCTGAATACATATAAAAAGTAGCTTTCTGAACACATCTGTTAAGTAGCTTTCTGAATACATCTAACAAGTAGCTTTCTGAATACATCTGTCCACATGCTTTCTGAATACATCTGTCAAGTAGCTTTCTGAATACATCTGTCAAGTAGCTTTCTGAATACATCTATCACGTAGCTTTCTGAATACATCTATCAAGTAGCTTTCTGAATACATCTGTCAAGATGCTTTCTGAATACATCTATCAAGTAGCTTTATGAATACATCTGTCAAGTAGCTTTCTGAATACATCTGTTAAGTAGCTTTCTGAATATATCTGTTAAGTAGCTTTCTGAATACATCTGTGAAGTAGCTTTCTGAATACATCTATCAAGTAGCTTTCTGAACACATCTGTTAAGTAGCTTTCTGAATACATCTAACAAGTAGCTTTCTAAATACATCTGTCCAGATGCTTTCTGAATACATCTGTCAAGTAGCTTTCTGAATAGATCTGTCAAGTAGCTTTCTGAATACATCTGTCAAGATGCTTTCTGAATACATCTATCAAGTAGCTTTCTGAATACATCTGTCTAGTAGCTTTCTGAATACATCTGTTAAGTACCTTTCTGAATACATCTGTTAAGTAGCTTTCTGAATGCATCTGTCAAGTAGCTTTCTGAATACAACTATCAAGTAGCTTTCTGAACACATCTGTTAAGTAGCTTTCTGAATACATCTAACATGTAGCTTTCTGAATACATCTGTCCAGATGCTTTCTGAATAAATCCGTCAAGTTGCTTTCTGAATACATCTGTCAAGTAGCTTTCTGAATACATCTATCAAGTAGCTTTCTGAATACATCTGTCAAGTAGCTTTCTGAATACATCTGTCAAGATGCTTTCTGAATACATCTATCAAGTAGCTTTCTGAATACATCTGTCAAGTAGCTTTCTGAATACATCTGTTAAGTAGCTTTCTGAATACATCTGTTAAGTAGCTTTCTGAATACATCTGTCAAGTAGCTTTCTGAATACATCTATCAAGTAGCTTTCTGAACACATCTGTTAAGTAGCTTTCTGAATACAACTAACAAGTAGCTTTCTGAATACATCTGTCCAGATTCTTTCTGAATACATCTGTCAAGTAGCTTTCTGAATACATCTGTCAAGTAGCTTTCTGAATACATCTATCAAGTAGCTTTCTGAATACATCTGTCAAGTAACTTTCTGAATACATCTGTCAAGATGCTTTCTGAATACATCTATCAAGTAGCTTTCTGAATACATCTGTCTAGTAGCTTTCTGAATACATCTATCAAATAGCTTTCTGAACACATCTGTTAAGTAGCTTTCTGAATACATCTAACAAGTAGCTTTCTGAATACATCTGTCCAGATGCTTTCTGAATACATCTGTCAAGTAGCTTTCTGAATACATCAGTCAATTAGCTTTTTGAATACATCCATCAAGTAGCTTTCTGAATACATCTATCAAGTAGCTTTCTGAATACATCTGTCAAGATGCTTTCTGAATACATCTGTCAATTAGCTTTTTGAATACATCCATCAAGTAGCTTTCTGAATACATCTATCAAGTAGCTTTCTGAATACATCTGTCAAGTAGCTTTCTGTATACATCTGTCAAGTAGCTTTCTAAATACATCTGTCAATTTGCTTTCTGAATACATCTGTCAAGTAGCTTTCTCAATACATCTGTCAAGAAGCTTTCTGATTACATCTATCAAGTAGCTTTCTGAATACATCTGTTAAGTAGGTTTCTGTATACATTTGTCAAGTATGTACAAAGGGTTTCTCGGTTAAGTTTTCGTAATGACGGTAAGGTAATGACTGTCAGTAATGATTGTTGTAGAAACACATTCAAAGATTGCAATAACCTTCTTATTGAATTTTTTTATTAGAACGATGTTCACCCTGTACAATGCCTGGGGTTCACTTGAGGTAGAGGGTTAGAGAGTGAGAGTAACAGCTCATGCTTATATGTGGGGAAGATAACGGATAGACCTGGACTTGAAGAGATAAAGATTGTGTTGATTGGAGAAGCAGTCTCATGTGAGTCGGTTCCACAATGCAGTGGTTCGTGAGAAGAAGCCGCTTGAGTGGAAATTACTTCTCACCCCCATGGAATACGAAGGGAATGAGGATGGTTCGCTACAATGTACGCAGCATGCGTGAAGATTAGGACTGATGGAATTAAAGAGTTTAGTTAATCTGAACGCCCACCAATAGCGACAGAGCATCGAGGAGCTAGCGACGTCTCGTCTGTGCGAGAGTGGAAAGGGAAGACTGGTCAGATTCAACTATGAATTGATGAAACATTGACGGCAATCTAGTACTACGCTTAAATTCATGAAATCTAGGAACCATACCATGTTCATTTAGAGAAAAGGCACAGGGAGACTACATTGGCGTAGAAAATAAAATAAAATCCAGTCTTGCTCATTTTCGTTCTCTCGAAAATGACAAATTCATTTTTTTATTTTGTTCTTTGAATTCAATTTTTCAAAATAAACATTTTGTTTTTCATTTTTATCTAAACTATAAAAACCAGACCGGTCACCCAAGACAGTTTCCATAAAAATGCAGTTGGAAATTATATTTTAAAAGGAGGGTTTGGAAACCCCACGGTACTAATGCTATGACAACCCCTCACGGTACTAACAGAGGAAGGTTAAAAGAGAATACTGTGGGTCATTTTCTCGTAGAAAACTTTTAATACGGGAATGAATCAAGCTTCAGAAAATAAAATCATTATCCTCTTGCTTTTGATTTCCCGAAGTTGATCTCCCTCAAATCTCTCTAAGCAGGAATTTGAATGGCTTCTTTTTATCATTCTCGATTTAGTTCCGTTGGCTGACAGTGCGATCTTCAAAAGTCTATCTGAGTCTATTGTGAAGACTAACTTGTCACCAATGTCACTCTCATCCAATCTCGCCGCATTAAGAACGTATATTTTGAGTTTCATATGAAGGAACATAAATCCAGTAGCCCAATAAAAGATTATCTTCAGAGATTTGATTAAACTTTGAATAGTGTGTTTCACGAATAAGAAAAAAATATGTTAAAACTTTATTTAAAAAAATGAAGTAAAATTCGGGACATTTTGGCAAAAAGACGTCTTTTGTTATGAATATAAGCGCACGGCTAGATTGGCAACAATTTTTCATCAGTTTAGATTTGAATTTTCTAAATGCAACCGCAAGTTCTATGTTAACAGTTTCATTTCTCGCACTTCTCGCCTGTGGAACTCTCATCCGGCTACATGCTTTCCAGCCAACTTAGATCTTCAAAAATTTATATGCAATGTCAATCGTTATCTGCTGTCTCCCTTATTACTCTTCTATTGTTCTCGCTCCTTAATAATGTTTCTCTTTTTTCTTATTCCTTCAAACTCATTAACACCTTCTGTCTTAGTGGCTTTACTGCCTTGCATGGGGTGAAATGATTAGAAAATAATTTTAAATGCATGTCTTCTTGATTACTCTTCTATTGTTTCTGCTCCTTAATAAGATTTCTCTTTTTTCTTATTCTTTCACACTCAGTAACCCCTTCTGTCTTAGTGGCTTTACTGCCTTGCGTGAAATTATTAAAAAAAAACGTATTACAATCCAAACCGCAAATATTTTAATGACTAACATCGAGACTTTCATACGGATGTCATGCTACATTATTTACATTATTCAGACTATTGTCCTCATCTTTGTCGACATATTTATTACAATGTTTCGGCCGTTGTACACTCCGGCCTTCTTTAGGTGGTTGGTATGTCAAACTGAACCCTTTATTTCGCTCACTGGGGTAGACTGTTCTAGTTCCACGTGCCATGTTTAATGGATGTCAATTATCAGTTATCTCCTGTTAATTTCCCTCTGAAAGTTCTCCACAGCTTTAACCGGGTATTGAACTCACACTCTTTGGGTCCTGTCACTGGATCTAATTAACGCCTTTTTCCACTGTGCCATGTGTCCTTTAGGACAATACACGGTTCAATAGCCTTGGACGGCAACTCGTCTAGGAGAAGGACAACTCTGAATTCAAAACCTGCGGAGGTCCTTGTGGCATCAGTGCACCAGGTCCCTGTATTCGTCCCTCCAAAAAGTGTGGATGGCCCTGCACAAAGCCTTCACCACTATAATCAAATCTCATGTATCGGTGTCGGGCTCTCAGTTTCTAGGAACTGATCTGCCTGACCCTCATACGTCGAATTCGACGGGAGAATCCATCATATATATAAACCCAGAAGTTTATGCTGCAACCACGTTAGACACACGAATTCATTCACTAGCTCAGTTACTAAGTCTACTTTCAAAATCTACGATGACTCTAACTGTAGAAGTCATAACATAATTTACCTCCTAGAATGCACACTATGCCGGAAACAATATGTAGGAAAATCTGAATGGCCCTTTCACTACAGTATTAATAATTATCGCAATCGAATTAAGTCGACTCCCCATGAAAAATTATTACCTGTAGAACAACGTTTCCGCATAGAAAAACACGACTTTAAAACCCATGCCAAATTCACTATAATTGAGAGAATAGAAAAGCCCAAAGCAGATAACATTAGAAAGATTTTAGAGTTCCATGAAAATAAGTGGATACGACGTTTAAAAGCACACTATCCAGCCGGGCTAAAACATAAATTTATCAATATAGATAGTAGTAACACATAACCCTACAAATCAAAACCTACCCACATTTCTCACCCACACAAAACAGACATGCTTACGGAGGTGTTGAGGCCTCACACTTATGCACACACCCACACGAATATACACACTTACACACATCATACTCACTCACTCCCTAAGAACTAAATAACACACACACACTTAATAGAGACACATCCCCTCTCCAAGTATCAATAAAACTGCCAAAATGACCAAGGGAATTCAAAGCAGCATGAATCCATCCAGCTCTTATCTCAAATAAATTACTTAAAAGAGACTGTTTGGCCAACACAAGGGATGTTAAAAAATTCATGTTAAAAACATAAAAAAACAAATAAAAAATAAAATGAAAACTACAGACAAAAGTTCATTTTCTCCATGAAGACATTCATTTCTGTAGTTTACTGCAACCAGCAAGGAGAAATATTTTTTTCTCCTGATGATGGCCATGTTTGCCGAAACTAGTCGAGGAATCTAAATGAAATAATAATAATAAAAACGAAAGAATATTAATCTACAACCCAGTGTGTCTGAAGATTTTAATTTTTTTAATAATTTTTATCGTTCAATATATATATATATATATATATATATATATATATATATATATATATATATATATATATATATATATATATATCACCAGCAATAAAAATCATAGGTTTTTTGTAGGTTCCTTGTAAATATGTGGAATTGTGGTATATGACGGATTTAATAGTGATGGTTGAGTTCTTGTGGTGAATGAGTAAATTCTAATGGATGAATGGGTCGTGAATCTGATTAGCTAGGTCTAGGATTGTTTATGTTGACCAGCTCTACCCCACTACACATTTGGCCTTGTGCCAAAATTGTTATTTTTTACAGCAATAAATAATCATTCCCGATTAGAACTAACATCAATTCAACCTCCTAAAAAAAAGGTGAACATTGTCCTGAAATAGAAAACAAGGGAGATAAATCGTTAATGTCTTTCCAACCAGGAAAGTGACGTATAAAATTAGACAATTATGCTCCAAGGAAACTAACACACGACTCATTTCAACAAGCATCACGTTAAAAAAAATGACTGAAAAATAAAGACCAAAAAAGAAGAAACGCTGATAATGTAATAAGAATGACAAATGACGATACCTAAAACTTGGATCAACAGTAATGTAATTCCATCTTCTATTTTGGCAAGAGAAAGATTTCTTCAGAGATAGGGGTTACTCCACAGACAACAATTCGAGAATACTTTAAGAATTAAAGAAAGTATGTGTTTAAAGAATTCATATAAACAATTCTTATTTCTTTTTGTGTGCAACCTTAAGCAAAACAATGGCATCAGAATACAATGAATGTGGAAATTCTGTTCTACTTAAATTGAGTGGTTCGCTCATAAAATTCTTTTTCAAAATTACAGACAGGAGGCGGTGAATAAATTTTTGTAGATTAGAATTTATTTGACTTTCTGCGAGTCACGACATTTTTCAGAATGTAAAAATATTGATCCATTTATCATTTTAGAAATAGGGGTCTGCTAAACTAAATGAACCAACAACTAACAAAGGTCAGCAATCATCGAAGTTAAACAACGCCGTGCTTGGTCAATACCTAGATGGGTGACCGTTTCGGAATACCAGGTTCCGTAATTTTGGATGTGCAGGAAGTGGACTGGATAATGGCTCGGAATTGTTAATCAAAGAGCTGAGAGTTCCAACTCCAGTTGGGTTAGTTATATTCACTTACGCGCAAATACCCTTGAGAAAGTAACAAATCCAACTCTTCTCGCCCATCTATGGGTTAATTAGTAAAATTGTATCACTAAACTATTATTATCACCCCATCAAAAAAAATTTTTCTGGCAAAGGCTTAATACACTGAATAAAACAAATCAATCAGTGAAATGCGGTTTAGCTACACATGCATATTTTTTAGCTTTATTTACATTCTCTGGAGTATAAATGTATAGAAGCTACCATTGCCATAAAGTGAGGGATCAGTTTATATACTGATTTTAATATATAATTGATCCCCCACTTTATATTCACATTATAACGTATTGTTCATCTAATTCTGATTAGGTATAAATCCACCTCTTCTTCCTCTATCTATGAGTGAAATAGTAAGACATATATCACTAAATGATTATTATCTCAAAAGAATTCTTACAGATTAAGAATATTTTCGTGCTTTCAAGGACCTGCGAACGGCTGATAAACGGTAGAAAATGAATCAAGAAGTATAGAGTCACCTGCAACGAGACTATTTCATCCAGATAACAAAAAAAAAAAACAGAAAATTTTGCCGTGTTCATATTTGCTACTATTATTCATGCATTGGCACATCCATATCGAATGTGAGGTGATCATTATCGAAGATTGATCGACAGCAAATCTCCTCAGATCTCCAGCGCCATTCACAGTATTTTCGAAGACACCAGCAAGAAAGTTATTGACAAACCGTAGAAAATGAATGAATCAATCGATAAAAAGAAATGGAAAATTCGGAACCGTGCTTATGTCATTGATAATCGCGTACTATTATGGAAATAAGCGTAACATCAAGAGTACACAGTTACAGATATTTTGCACACACTTGTAAGATTTGAGTTCATAGTTTTAAGTATTTCAAAAGATATCGAAAGAAGCTGGCAATTAGGTCTCATCATTTTACTGCTGAAATAGCTAGATGCGACTGTAAGTTGAAGTCTGATAGTTTCATTTCTCGAACTTCTCGCGTGTGGAATCCTCTTCTGGTTACTTGCTTTTCTGCCACCTACAAGATTCAAAAAATTAAATACAGCGTCAATCGTCATCTTCTGTATTCCTGAAACCTATTCTTTTATTGTCCTTTCTCTTCAATGAAGCTTCCTCATTCTCTTATACTCCAAGTAACCCCTTGCATCTTAGTGGCATTATCAACATCTTCTGCCTTATTGAAAACTGTTCTTTTATTGACATTTCACTAAAGTTTTCTCATTCTCTTTCACTCCCAGTAACCCATTGCATCTTAGTGGCATTATCACCCTCTACTGCCCTATTGAAAACTGTTCTTTTATTGACATTTCACTAAAGTTTTCTCATTCTCTTTCACTCCCAGTAACCCCTTGCATCTTAGTGGCATTATCGACATCTTCTGCCTTATTGAAAACTGTTCTTTTATTGACATTTCACTAAAGTTTTCTCATTCTCTTTCACTCCCAGTAACCCATTGCATCTTGGTGGCATTATCACCCTCTACTGCCTTATTGAAAACTGTTCTTTTATTGACATTTCACTAAAGTTTTCTCATTCTCTTTCACTCCCAGTAACCCATTGCATCTTAGTGGCATTATCAACATCTTCTGCCTTATTGAAAACTGTTCTTTTATTGACATTTCACTAAAGTTTTCTCATTCTCTTTCACTCCCAGTAACCCATTGCATCTTAGTGGCATTATCAACATCTTCTGCCTTATTGAAAACTGTTCTTTTATTGACATTTCTCCTCACTAAATTCTTCTCATTCTTTTTCACTCCCAGTACCCTTCTTCCATCTTAACGGTATTATTGCCATCTTCTGTCTTCCAGAACCCTGTTTCTTTATCCTTTTTTCGTCACTTCTCCTGTCTAAAATCTTCTCATTCTCTTTCACTCCTTGCGTCGTAGTGGCATTATCACCATATTCAGTCTTTCTGAATTTTTTTATTATCTTTTCCACACCTCTCCTTACTATAGTCTTCTGGTTCTCTTTCACTCCCAGTAACATCCTTGCGTCTTAGTGGCATTATCGCTATATTCTGTCTTCCTGAAACCTGTTTCTTTATTGTCTTTTCTCACTTCTCTTTAAAGTCTTCTGGTTCTCTTTTACTCTCAGTAACCCACTTGTGTCTTAGTGGAACACTCGCCATCTTCTGTCTTCTTGAAACGTGTTCTTTTATTGTTCTTTCTCCTCCCTCAAGTTTTCTTATTAGTAACCCCTTGTGTCTTCGTGGCATTGTCGTCGTCATCTGTCTTTCTAGAACCTGTTCTTTTATTGTCCTTTTCTCCTCACTGAAGTGTCTTCTCATTCTCTTTCACTCCCAGTAATCCCTTGCATCCTAGTGTCATTATCGATTTCCTCAGGGTGAAATGATAAAAAAAGGGTTTCTCGCAAGGTGAAGATTGTACTACCCGTAAAATACTATTTTAGAGCCGAAAAGGCTTCAAGAGAACTTTGCTTCTTTTCTTTTTTAACCTCGAAACTATAGCGGGGAGGGTTTGCTACATGTAATAAGCTTTTCTGTTTTACGAAGTATGACAATATCAGCCATTTATTCTGGATTCACCTGTCAAATAAGGAATTTTATGTTGAGACTACACCAGATTATTATTATTATTATTATTATTATTATGATTATTATTATTATTATTATTATTATGTTGGTGCCGACCATTGATGTAGATAATGGAAATTCTGTTCTTGATGAATGGTAGTAGGAAGATGCGTCACAACTCAATAACTTTTCGAAGAAACTTAGCATTGTAAATGATTGGAATCTTAGTCTCAGTTCCAATTTTTCTCTAAATGCTCTCTTAACTTTCATTGCTTCAACAATCGTTTCCATTGCTCTTTCAATTCACTAGCTAGATTATTATTATTTTCTACAACTTTGTTATAAAATGAACAAATGGAATAACCTGTCACCCCCATGAGTGACTACACTATAGGTAGTAACTTTCCTATAAGGCTCTGTAAGTCAACGGACTGCAAAATCTCGCTGAAATATTTTCGGCTCGACGGTCGAACACTCTGCCTCTGATGCGGGTTCTACGGGCATTTTTTGGCCGAGCTTACGGGCTCGGAAAACCCACGTTAAACCCGGTTTTGTGCCACATGCAACCCTTGTGTGGGGAGGCTAAATATAGTCTCGCTGGAATCTGTTCCAGCTATGCTTGTCAAACTCTCTGCCTCCTATCCCACGACGAGGCTGTGTCGAAGGGCAAAGCCTCGTCTAGGGAAACAGCTACCCGCCCCTGTTTTATACTGGGATTTTTTGGCTGAACCGACGGGATCGGATACCCCACATTAAATTCGGCCCTGTGCCACATCTGATCGCGTGTGGAAGTTAATAAATACACCAGTTGGGATCTGTTATTCAGATTTTGGCTGTTTTTGAACTCTCTGTCTTCGGATAGAGAGGAACCCGGACGAGGCTATGCCGAAGGCTATGCAGAGTCTCGTCCGTGAAGGTAGACAGACCCGAACCCGTTTATGCGGGGTTACGGGGAATTTTTGGCGGGGCCTACGCGCTCCGATTACCCGACACTTAATTCGGCCTTGTGCCACATCCTACCTCGTGGGGAGGCGGGTAAATATTGCCTAGCTGGGATCTGTTACTCAGCTCTTAGCTGTTGACAAACTCTCTGCCTTTGGGTAGAGAGGAACCCGGACGAGGCTATGCCGAAGGGCAGAGTCTCGTCCGAGGAGGTAGAGAGACCCGAACCCGTTCATGCGGTTTGCGGGGAATTTTTTCGGATTGCCTCACACTAAATTCGGCCTTGTGACACATCCTACCTTGTGGGGAGGCTGGTAAATATTGTCTCGCTGGGATCTGTTGAGAACGACTCAGACTTACGCGAGAACTACCGACCTTCCAATAGTAGCACTCACTACTGGATTGACTTGAGACGACCTTGTGCATAACAGTTACCTTTGTTTTTATTGTACTGGTTTTTTACAATAAACCTTTACTTATTTTATCCACCTTGTTTTTCAAGTATATATTCCTATTAACTCGGAATATAACATAAAACAAATCTAGTCCCCTACTTAATATCCATTGTTAAACAAATATTGATGATCCCCAAGCAAAGTTGCTAAATTCGGTTTCAAGTCGAAAAGTGTGCAACATCAAAAAGACCAACACTATTTTTGATTGACTTTCTCATTAGCATCGTAACCCAGATTATTTTTTTAAATAGACTCACGGGTGGCAAATATCAAGTCAAAATATACTAGTTGTTGGTATATTAATGGTTAATCCGATCTACAGCCGTGGTTTTGTTGAGATAGTCTGTCTTGATGGTTATTATTATTAACGATAATAATTTGGCTAATAGGTATTTTCTCTTTATTTTTTTTTACTTCTCATCCGCACCTCTAGTTCTTCCTGCTGCTGTTATTATTATTATTATTATTATTATTATTATTATTATTATTATTATTATTATTATTTTAAAAAATCAATGTGATTATCGTCAGTGCCAATATGATTTTATTGCCATTATTTTTTTTTAAAGTCTCTTTCCCATTGCTCTTATCATAATTAAAACTTATAACTCTCACCGTCGTCGTCATTATACGGATGTCGTAAAATTCTTTCACTGATGTGAGGTAGACGTTGTGAAATCGTTATCGGCAATTTACAGAAAATTCATTGAAATTGGTCGATCTTTCGGATTTGTTCCTTTTGTCTTGGAGTCTTTGCGGAATTCTTGGCAAGACAGATTTGCAACAGAGATAAGAAATAAGAGGAAAGTTTTTAAAAAATAATTAAAAAAAAAAAAGAGAAAGAGAGGGCGGGCGGGCGGGATTTGCTAGGAAACAGATACGAAGAACGTAAAAGGTGGTTCCAATCCGAACTGTCCAACATCTGACTGGATAAGAGATAATGATAGCCGCTTTTATTTGTTTATTCGCATCTTTGTTTCCTTGTTGGCTTTGTTTGGGTTAAATGAATTATACATACGTACACAGACGATGGCCAATTCTTGCCCGCTCTTTTTTGACATAAATGCTTACTATTCTCTCTCCCTCTGTACACGCACACACATACACATAAATATATTTATATACATATGTGTGTGTGTTTGCGTGTGTGTGTGAATGTGTGTGTTTTTATGTATATATATATATGTGTGTGTGTTTATGTATGTATATATATGTGTGTGTGTATGTTTGTGTGAATGTGTGTGTTTGTGTGACTGTATATATATATCTGTGCGTTTCGCTTCTTTTGGTAAACTTACAAAATTATGTATTCACTCGCTCTCTATCTAAGCCTATATTTTTCTTCGGCAAACATGGAAATTCGGACCCACAAAATAATGTAGTTTTACGGATTTATTTGCTTATAAAACGGTAAATAATAAATCTTTATAAAACGTAATTAATTTGATGATCTTGTAAATAACCATTACCGAGGGAACAAATTTAAAATATTAACTGTGTACATGTTTTCTTTTACGGGCACGAACGTCGATGTTTGCATTTTCTTCTATACTCTTTCTTGCTCTTCTCTTTCCTTATATCATATATATATATATATATATATATATATATATATATATATATATATATATATATATATCATATATATATCATATATATATATATATATATATATATATATATATATATATATATATCATATATATATCATATATATATATATATATATATGGATATGAATTTCTGACCCCGGGTTTCATGCTTTTGCAATCATCAGGAAAACTCATATCCATACAATTGAATATGTTAGCTCTATCACTGAAATTAAGCGCTTTCCACTAAGTACTGCACATGCAAAATAAAATATTTATCTAATATATATATATGATAAAAATATAGTTTTAACCCTAGAACACTAACCATCAATTAAAGTCACATCACTACTAACCATGGGTATATCATACCCGATTTTGAAAATATCAACAAAAAAAAAAATTAAATATAAATCTTTATTTGAAATATTTTACATGCAGGCACTTCAAACTTTGTACCTTGAGTTAACATTAATAGGAACTGAAAAACATTATTTAGATAAGAAGATCAGGTACTGAAAATTGTAATTAAAAATAGGAAAATTTGCGCTGGGTACTATATACCCATGGTTAGTGTTCTAGGGTTAAGTTATGTTATATATATGGGCTAAACTGTATATTGTGGATGGAGTGTATGTAAATATAAAAGTGATTAGCAGCGAGTCATGCTTAAACGAAATCGTTAGGCCATAAATATTTATTTTTGTATAAATACAAAATATGTGACACAAGGCTAAAAGTGGGGGTGGGGACTACTGGTCTTCATTCTGTCTTATCTTAAAAAATTTAACTAGCCTCAATCACTGATACAAACTATACAATACTCTTTGCACCAAAACACCACATTCTAACTTGCCATATGTACAATTTGTCTGTGAGGAGTGCGGTTTAAAAATAACAACTTTTAAAAATGAAAACCCCGATGAATATTTACACAATGCATAACAGTGTATAATAGTGCATAATACAAGAAACTGAACAAAATGGTGTAATAAAAAAACACATTCATTAATTGTGGCAGAAATATCAGTTCACTGGACGAAATTTATGCTAGTCTTGGATAAATTAAAACCAGTCATTCGACCTACCATACACATAATTACGCACTCATTTAGACATGACAACAAATACGAAAAACATTAGAAAAACGAAAAGTATCCCGCATCTACCAGGAAATTAAAATTTCAGGTCACCTAACGAGGGAGGGAATGAAGAATTAAACTAAAGAAAGTGGGGACAAAACTAAAAGGGGCAAATGAGCATACATCCCTTATTGAAATTATTACGGAGTCGCTAACTGGGTGCCCTGTGATTGGATGAAAAACAACCAATCACAGGCTACCTTTTTAGATTTTCACCAAACCCCACGAGAGCGGTTTTTATGAACTCTCTTCCTCTTTTGCTAGTTGGGACCCTCAGAGACAACACGTTCCCCGTCTGCACCCTCCGTCATCTAAATACCATGACGTGTGAGGATTTAGACCGCAACTGAAGCTCAGAAGTCAAGGCTCTATTTCTTCAACCCAGCCAAAACGACACTGGAAATGTAAAACTGTTAAAAGGACGCATCTTTCAGATAAGTTCCGCAAACCCGACTGTTTGCAAGAAACTTTCCTCTCTTTTCCTACAAATACAAGTTTCTTCAAACATTTTCATCTGTGTTTGTGTTCCTTTCTTCTTGCCGGCGTCACAATATTTTTGTTACCAAATATAATTGGGAAAATCCGAATTGGGATTTTCCCAATTATACCCTAGCTAAGTTAACTTTGGCGTAAAAACTAAAAGCAAAGCAAGACTAAAATAATCTAATTTTGGGGCGGGTTTACATTAGTATGACATACGGGGGTGGGAAGAACGAAGAGTCGGTAAAGGAGAATTGAGTAGATATGCGAAACACATACTTCTGCCTTCCACTTTAAGGAGAGATTCCTCCGAGATCACAGACGAACTTTGCCGTCGAACTTCTGCCGCACCTCCGACCAATTCATTTCCAGCAAGAGGTCGGGACCGAAGAGATGCTGAGTATCTTGACCAGCCCATCCGTCCAGATGAAAGGCCCGGGAAGAGAACCCCGCTTCCACTCTTGCAACCGCAAGCCAACATACTTATCGCGAGTTGAAAACTAGGTCTGCTATACACAACATATATCCACACCGAGACGCCGAAGATCGCCATTGTGTCTCGCCCTGCAAATCCCCGACCTCAGGCGTCGGCCATTTATACTATACCAGAGAGACATGATCATTCCGACTAGCGTTGGGGATCTGCATTAAACAGGGCCGGGGTAATGATGCCGAAGGCCTGTGCCATTGAGAGTCTTGACAAATCTCACTTTTGATGGTGTCGTCAAGAGAAAGGCCACCAATATCCCAAGGGAATGTTAACTTCAGACCTTTATACAGAGATGGTTGAACAAAAACAGTGGCCCTCCCTGAACAAAACTGATTTCATTTTTTTTAATGTTTTCTTCGTCAAAGAACGCCAGGGGAGGGAAAGACGTCATTTGCCTCTTCTAGCATCGCCCATATTTGTCGGGATCCCTGTCCCGATCACACCACAATCAAAACCCTCTTGGCTTTTAAAAAATTTATAGGGTTTTCAATGTATTTTTTTATCGTCTTGGTTTTTCCTTTTTTTATCCGGCGGTTGCTTTTGGGGTGCGTGTTGAGACAGACAGATTCTTTTTAACGAACAGACTTTTGTCGGTTATTTTTGAGAAGATTGAACCTTTTATTCTTTGTGTATTTTTATTATAGGGAAAAAAAGGAAATTTTAAAATATAAACAATTGAGCTAACGAAAGCGATAAACAAACAGAAACAGTATTAAAAAAACAGTAAAAAAAAAAGGAATGAAGACAAAAATTAAAGTATTTTTACAAAGTGTGGAAAAAAATAAAATTAGTTTAACGTACAAACAGTAACAATGAAAACAAAATAAAACGAAATCGAAAGATCTGAGTTCACCAGCAGACGTATAGGATCAAGATCCCATATAATTCGTAAAACCCCCAAATCACAGCCTACAAATTTAATAATACAACAACGCATTCTGATTTGCTGAAAAATATCAATTATGTGTCAATTACGTCCGAATGTACCGACCCTATTCTTGACCTAAGCAAAAATACATTTGCGCCAAAAATTCTGGAGACTAACACGTGACGTATATTGTGTATATTAACGACATAAAATCCAGAAAAGGACAGTGAGGTGGAAATATCCAATCCGGAGCTATACCGTAAGCGTCACTATTCTTCATTTCAGACTTACGTTAAAATTCTTTTAACACTAAAACAGTCTGCATCGCTCTTTCAACACAAGCTAAAAGCCAACAAATATCAAAGAAAGACAACTCACTTAAAACATGAAGTAAGTACACTTCATTCACACACAATTTTCGTAAACCTCGAGCTGTTTAATTTGAACATAGACCACATTATACTGTATTATACTATCTCATGTTCATACGCGTTATTCCACAACTCAAGAACTATCTAATCAGAACATTACTAAAACTCAAATCCAAACATACAAAGACATTTGAATGTTTTAAACAACTTTTTCAACAAATGTTTGTACCTTTTGTTATATAAAAAAAATTATTTACTGTTATGCAAGCACTCTTGTCTTGAATATTATTGTTCTCTTCTTGTTCATTATTTTGTTACATTTGTGATAATATAAATGCGTAGGGGATTTTTGACGTCTACCTATAAGCACGCAAGATTTCTCCCTACAGACGAAAGAAATTACAAAAAGGTTTAACAAGTAAAAATAAAAGAAATCCAATTCGAAGACATAAGCAATAAAACAATGAAAATGGTGGTGGTGGGGTCTTTAAAATTAAACAAATAAAAAATAACAACACCAATGCAAAATATTTAAAGGAAGACTGTAGCAAAAACAAAAAAAGGTTCGGCTATCGAGTAAACAAAATGGCCGAAATAAACCGAAAACTAAAAATTAAACTGGGAAATGAAACTTTTTAAAAATTGGATTTGAGACGAGATTTTTAAGAATAAAGAAAGACAAACTTAAACATTTACCACAAAATTAAAAGCAAGAAGAAAAAAAAACACCAGTGCAACAAATAAAAATGGATGTTACAGCAGAAAAATAAGAATTAGTTTATTGCCGGGGAGAGTGAAAGAAAACTGAAAATAAAAAAATAAAAAATACAAAAACCTCAACAGATACGGTAAATATAAAATAAATGTAACCAAAATAACTTCAAATTTTTTTAGCCATCTTTGAAAAAAAATGACGTCAAATCAGTGATGTAGTCTATACAAAATTTAGACAGTCAGATATAAAGGCAAAAGGCAAGCGATCGGTCACGTTTTGTGTTTTGACTCGAGTATTTATATATACTGGTCAGTGGGGGCACCTTGAGGCGGTGTAATGGTTACCAAGCTTGTCTCGCTAGAACGATTACGACTGAGTAGTGAGTTCGATCCTCTCTGGGTGCCCCATGCTTTCGGCATTGTGCCACATCTAAGCTATGCTTGGAAAATTGCTATACTGGTCAGTGGTGCATTATGGGTATTATTATTGTATTATTCTAACGGTTATTTGGGTGGGCGGTAACGGTTATATTTCGAATTATTCTAGAGGCTATTGAGTGGAAATAATTGTGGATCTGAATGCAGATTTGTGGCTGTTTTATAGTGATTTTTTGTTATCTTTTTTCTCAATATTTATTATTAATCATTTTATTGCTTGTTTTGTTTGTTATTAGTACGTTTCTTTGTGCGTTCGGAGTTTGTTGATTTGTTTATTATTTACTTATTTATTGATTTGGACTAATTTATTTTATTTATTTATTTTTATTTATTTTTGTTCGTTTTAGTTATCGATTAAAAATGTTTTTGTGTCTGAATTTTGAGATGAGTTCAAATCGTTTATTTAGTAATTTGTGTTGGACAGTGAAGGTAATTATAGCTAATTATATCTATTTTCACTCCAGACAAAGTTTATATTGTTGGGATTTATTATTGTAGGCTGATACTGTTTTCCTTATTTTCTATGATATAATTGTTGTGATTTGTTTTATTACTTGTAATTTCCCAGATATGTTTAGAAAGCGTTGTGGTTTTAGCGTATTTACTATTTGTAAAAAAATGTTTGTGCGTGTAGTTCCTCTATTTCCAGGCTCCTTCAGTTACTCCTATGTATATATTTGTTGGTGTGTGTGTTTTTAATGCTTTCTTTTTTATATTGTTAGGCATATTGCATTGTACATTTATATTTATTCTCACTCTCTCTACTCTCTTTCTCTCTCTTTATTTCTCTGTTTAAATTTCTCCATAAAGATCTTTCTTTATCCTCGCTCTTTCTCCACACCCTCTCATTTGTATATTTGTCAGGGTGAGTATTTGTTCGGCATTGCAATTCTATTTACCCTGTTTCTTTATTCATTCTTTCTTTCTTTCTTTCTTTTTTTTCTTTCTTTCTTTCATTTTTCTCTTCTTTTTCCACTTTATTCTTGTTCTATTCTTATTTTCTTGTTCGTTTTTCTTCTTCCTTCACTCTTTTCTCTTTTTTCACTTCTTTCTCTTTTTCACTTCTTTTTCTATTCTTTTTTCCCCTTTCCTCTTTTCTTTTCTATTATCAATTTTTTTTATCTGTAATAGAACCAAGAAAATTGTTTTGCGCCAGTCTCCAGAGAAGTGACGAAGCCTTTTGACTTCAGTATTCTAAATTATTACTTTTACCAGAACTCGAACACTGGCCAGTGGTGCCGTGGAAAATGTACCACCAATCCGGTTAGCTACAGTCAACCTGTACTGCATCTGGCTCAGGCACATTGATCAGTCTCCCGTCAAATTTATGCATCATTTCACATAATTTGTGAATACATACAGAATATTCGAACTCAGTTTGCCAATTTCATTATCCGTTCTCGTTAACATTCTATCTCCGCTAAATATTTGTTTATATCTGACTTTAACAGCCGGTTTATTTCACGTGCGGCAGGTATCAGGTTAGAACGAATGTCCTGTCCGATTTTACCGTGTATATTCCAAATGGAAACAGTAATGCTTATAGAAATATTTAATCATCAATACAGCCTCCATTACTTCCTAGAATCTCACTCCATATGTCAACAAGTTTATAAATGTCCCGTTTTTAAAGCTCTTTAGGTTTTGATGTAAAATATGAGATCAACACTCGTTTAAACTCTTCTCTTGATACCAACCAGAGATGGTTATTAGCAAGGTCGAAAGAATATGGAGGATGAAGCAATACTTTCCAACCCTTATCCTCTAAGGGACCTTTGACAAATTGGGCATAGTGTGGGGACGGGCATTAACGTGATATAAGTTGCCTCCTTTCTGCTGTCTAAACATGGGAGTTTTCTGTCCAAAATTGCTTTCAAACGACAAAGTTGTTGGCAGTAGAGGTGAGCGTTGATTGTTTAATTATTGTTCATAATGGACAATTCTTTTAATATCTTGCCATACACTGAATATGATCTTCTTTGGATGAAGTTCTCTCGGTTGCTAAGCAGGTCTTCCTTATTGATGAACTGATGACTGCGCTTAACATTATCGTAAAGGATCCACTTCTCATCACCAGTAATAAGCCCGTACAAACGTTGCCGTGTAAGCAATGACTCGCAACAATCGATACGTTGTTGGTGATTCTATGGAGTTAGTTTGTGCGGGACCCATTTTCCAAGGACTGAAGCCTTTCTAAACATTTTCAGTTCGCGTAGGACTGTCGTATGTCTAATATTAAACTTCTCACTGAGTTTCCTAGCCATAGTGTCAGGATTTGCTGTAACAGCAGCTTTTCAAATCCTCTAAATCGAACCCTTTTAGACGACGGCGACTGGACTAAAATTTCCAGTTTGAAAACAGGACAACCACCATTTGAAAATTTCACTTAATGCATCGACCTCATAAAAGCGCTTGGTGGATTTTTCTTTTTTTTCTTCTTTTTTTAAGCTTTTCACCCCAGGCAAGGCTGGAAGCCACTAGCACGCAAGGGGTTACAGAGGATTTGGAGCGAGAGCAAATAGGAGTGTTAGAGAGAAGGATGTGGAGAAGGATAGAGGATAGATCAAGGCAACTGGAGATGTCGATTGACGTTACACTTGAATAGTTGGAGATCATAGTCATCAAAGAAACAGGAATGAGGAAGGGAGTTCCACAGGCGAGAGGTGCGAGATACGAAGCTATAGAGACATCTACATTTAACAGTTTCAACATTGAAAGGGTGGGAACGGGATGCCAGCCTCGTAGGACGCTTGAATTCATGGAGCCTGGGAACCAGCGATAGCAGCTCATCGGAGCAATTACCATGGAAGTATTCATAAAAGAGACAGAGAGAGGCGACGGTGCGTCTGTGAGAGAGAGACTGCAGACGAGAAGCCAGATCAGGGCTAATTACATTGCATACCCGTCTCTGGATCTTATCAAGAACCTTGAGGCAAACAGAAGGGGCTCCAGACCATATATGGCAGCAATACTCCATGCAAGGGCGGATGGTTGCTTTGTAAATTTGGAGGATCGATTCAGGGGAGAAGAATTTCCTGGCCCGGCACAGGGAGCCAACTTTTCTTTCTGCGCTTGTGTTGGCACCTTTATAAAACATTGAGTACAATATTTCTAATGTGTGATATATTTGGGAAAGGGAAACAAGGGAAAGTTTCCAACCATATTATGAATAATATAAATTACTTATCATAGCAGCATTTCTAAACAACATAAAGTGACAATATTTTAATAAATTTTGTTCAATATTTTCACTTTAAAAATCGGAATGAACTTTCATTCCATTACTTAAGACTAAAGTGTGAAAGAGAACAAACATCAATATACCAGGAGCATCACAGATGAAGTTAACTTCTTCGTGTGTTATCAGCCTGGTAACCTATTTTAGAATTCCATCTGGTCATCTGGTCATCTGGTCGCTTTCAAGAAATATCTCTCTCTCTCTCTCTCCTTCTCTCTCTCTTTCTCTCCTTCTCTCTCTCTCTCCTTCTCTCTCTTTCTCTCTCTCTCCTTCTCTCTCTCTTTCTTTCTCTCTCTCTCTCTCTCTCTGAGTCGGTGTAGATAGCTGCTAGTACCATGAGCATATAGTGCCATTTCATTTCTTGTGTCAATTCGAAAGCTGTTATGTTAATGCCCTCGATAAGAGTAAAATTGAAATGTGAATATCAAAATTGTGCATACTGCATAACATTAGGTTAGGTCATATTCCAGTTATTGTCCATTAAATATGTTCTTAAAAATCTGGTCTTCTCTCTGTGTTAATATATATATATATATATATATATATATATATATATATATATATATATGTGTGGGGGGTGCGTGTGTGTACCTCCAAAGATCCGCTGACATTTTTTTTTTATATAAAATATTATACAGGATGTCCATAAAGTTCGTGTGCACTTTAAAAAAATTATAACTTTATTTGTATTTGCGATAGAAATAATCTGTAAAAAATGTTATAAAGTTTAATGTACCCAGTTTTAAGTATAGCTAAAATAACTAATGTAATTTCAGGCATAACTGTAAATCAGTTGGCAAATGTTTACTATGAACTGCAAAATCGTATTACCCTTTGTATTGCTAATGATGGAGGACATGTGGAAACTTAAATAAAATTTCAATAAAACCTTAAAACATATAGATTTACTTCTTTCTAATCCTTTTTGCAAATTATTTCTATCGCAAATACAAATAAAGTTATAAATGTTTTAAAGTGCACACGAACTTTATGGACACCCTGTATTTTTAATCTTTTTTAGAACCTTCAAAATAAGACAATGAAGCCAATGTACATAAAATTCAATAAAATATTTTCAATTTTTAGCATTATTGTGCAGTTAGAATTGTCTAATAAAGGGCGTTCAAGTTGTATTCATCATGTAATTTTGCAAGTATTTCTTCCTTACATAAATCTCGCAATCGTCAGATTATCTATAAATGAGTTTACACCTCATAAAAACACACACCTCTGTGGTAAAAAGAATGCTTTTCTACGATATTTTAAACTGAAAATAAGTGATATTTGTTCAATTCAGATTAAAATTTATATCAATTAATATTCATCTAATAAAGTTTCAGAAAAGAATATTTTATTTTTTAAAGTTTTTTTTTTTAATAATGGGAATTACTTTGGGTTGACAGATTTGTCAATATGGACGATTTTAGCAATTTTACCGGTAATAAAATATAATTCCACTCACGATTTAAAAAATTTTTAAATTTGAAATACAGCAAACAATTTTGGTTATTGGAAATATTCAATTTTCAAGAAATATATTTAAAATGCCTTTTAAACTTTGGATATCGCTTTTTTTGGAGATAGGTATGTGTGCGTGAGTCTCTCTCTCTCTCTCTCCCCCGTCTCTCTCTCTGTCTCTATCTATCTATCTATATATATATATATATATACATTTGACAATTGTGTATTTGGGCATCAATCACTCTTTTATACAAATTTCGTTAAAGACGGCTAACAGTGTATTGCGATTAAGCTTTTTATTTAATTTTCCTTTTCAGTAACATTAACTATGAACAGGGCCACAATGTGCTGACCGTGTTTGGAAAATAAAACACCCTTTTAACTCTAGATATATACACACAACTCATACATTCATATAAAAATAAGAAATAAAATTAGTCATTGATAACGGCTAAAAGAATAGCCGAAAGCACTCTGATATGCAGAACTTTTGCATACTTTTTACACACTTTGTGTCTAGAAAAGAAAACACTTGTACGAACACAAGTAAAATTAAATAATAAGCTCAACCTCAGTACATTGTCAGTCGCTTTTAATGAAACATATATATATATATATATATATATATATATATATATACATTGTGTGTATTTAGGCAGCATTTTTTCATTAATACATGTTTGATTAAATAATATAGATAAGTGTTGTCTATATATTTTATGCAAGTTTTTTTCATATAGTCTGATAATCTTAATAACATTATCATTAAATAATGAAAGAAAATCACAATATTGATACATACTTTTTTTTATTTAATCCGATCTGAGCTTTCGGCTTACATAAGCCATTATCAAAGATGACAATTACACAATATATTTATGCAATACACGAACAAGAAATTGATGATAGTATTATTTGTTTACATGGATGATTTCCAAGCAACGATAAACACGTGCATATAAAACGCTGAAAGCGAAAATCGCACGACAGCTCATGACGTCACACATGACCACGCGAGAGTGAATCCGATGAGTATTGAGTATGGAAAGCCGTTGGTATGAACCAATGACTTCTGTTACTAATTATAGGCATTTAAGGATATTTTTGGAGATTTCATAGTTTATTTTGTTCAGGTTAGGTTTCAACTGTTTTATGTATATAGCTTCAAGAATTTTTAGTTTTTGTTTATTGTTTTCATGTTTAAGTATAATTGTGTTTTCGACGAGGATTTTCCGGAATTGTGTATGCGGCCAGGCATGTTGTTTTAAATGTCTAAAAATGTTAGAGTTATCATTCAAATGTAGTGTCAAGCGTCGTGAAAGCGAGTTTGTGGTGTGACCAACATAGATATTATTTAGTTCGTTGGAGATACAAATTCAGGTGCCCTTTGGGAGATTGTATCTCCAACGAACTAAATAATATCTATGTTGGTCACACCACAAACTCGCTTTCACGACGCTTGACACTACATTTGAATGATAACTCTAACATTTTTAGACATTTAAAACAACATGCCTGGCCGCATACACAATTCCGGAAAATCCTCGTCGAAAACACAATTATACTTAAACATGAAAACAATAAACAAAAACTAAAAATTCTTGAAGCTATATACATAAAACAGTTGAAACCTAACCTGAACAAAATAAACTATGAAATCTCCAAAAATATCCTTAAATGCCTATAATTAGTAACAGAAGTCATTGGTTCATACCAACGGCTTTCCATACTCAATACTCATCGGATTCACTCTCGCGTGGTCATGTGTGACGTCATGAGCTGTCGTGCGATTTTCGCTTTCAGCGTTTTATATGCACGTGTTTATCGTTGCTTGGAAATCATCCATGTAAACAAATAATACTATCATCAATTTCTTGTTCGTGTATTGCATAAATATATTGTGTAATTGTCATCTTTGATAATGGCTTATGTAAGCCGAAAGCTCAGATCGGATTAAATAAAAAAAAGTATGTATCAATATTGTGATTTTCTTTCATTATTTAATGATAATGTTATTAAGATTATCAGACTATATGAAAAAAACTTGCATAAAATATATAGACAACACTTATCTATATTATTTAATCAAACATGTATTAATATATATACATATATATATATATATATATATATATATATATATATATATATATATATATATATATATATGTTACGCTCTCGTTATTCGATCGAGCACTATAGAGAAAAGGGTAATTTCAAAACAGTAGCCGATACTGCTACTGACGCATCGCTCTTCATTAATGAATTGAGCCCACTGGCTGCTGGCGTTTGTACACACCCGTATATAATACGTAAACATTTTCCTTTCTCTGCCGTGGGCCGATAGCTTAGGGGTAGGATCTCAGACTGATCGGTCGGGTTTCGATCTCGGTCTGAAGCAATCGGATGTCTAGTCACACTGACAGCGAAACAGGCTTGTATGTGGATGACTATATATATATATATATATATATATATATATATATATATATATATATATATATATATATATATATATATACAAGTATAGGATTGGTGTATACAGAATAAATTCCAATAACCAACAAATATTATTCTTTAAAAAGTGCTCTATACAGAGTAGAGCAAATATAATTATTTATTCGAAAATTATAACATAAATATGTTATAAAATCACTAACATGTTTATGTTATAATTTTCGAATAAATAATTATATATATATATATATATGTGTGTGTGTGTGTGTGTGTGTGTGTGTGTGTGTGTGTGTGATAAAATAACTTATATGAAATATCCGAACAAAATATGCAAGATAGAATTTGAAGACATGCTAGATTTTTTAAATTTGCTATTTTCTTCTTAACGTTTCGCTCTGTAAGAGCATAATCCGGATAACTAAATATATCCAATGGAAAATCGTTACCATGGCAACGTTACTAATTAAAAAGGCTGTGGTTAATTAAAAATAATAAAAGTTAAAAAATTTAATAAATATGTTAACAAATCAATTTGATTTGTTCATAGGAAATTGTTCAAATAAAATAAAGATATTTTCTCAGTCTGTTCATATCTATTTTCATCTATCTATATTTGTCTCCGTCTATTTATGTCGCCTTTCGCAATTTCCTCCAAGCCAGCCGGAGTCACATGTTCTTTTTATCTCTCTTTATATATCGTCGAACCATCTTTCTGTTCTTTTCATTTCCCTGTTCTTCATTTTCTCCCGCAAAACATTTCCCAACCTCAACACCTTTCTCTATCCTCGGTACAAAACGGGCGCAAATTGGCCTCGAATACAACGAAGCAGGCACACGCTTCGTTCTTGGCATTCTGCCTTGCCAGTGCGCCGAGAGTCTTACGAAATAGAAATGCTTGAACGACCCATCCGTCGACCCCAGACAAGAATAGTACCGTGTTTATCAGTGCTTCAACATTCATTAGATCACCACCAACAAGTTTCAAATATATGATGGTATTGGAAAACCATATGTCAAATTTCGTTATGTCCTTGGACAGATTTCTGTTCGCCAACGCGTCATTTGCTTATCGGAACCAAATGTTTCGGTTTTAGAGAGTCAGTCATTTATTTCCTAAAACTCTTTTTCTGCGTTTGTGCCATTGTAATGAGATGCTAGTATTGGGAAGGATTTCAATGGCTCCCCAAGAATTTGTTTTATTTAGGTATGGGTACAAAATCAGTTAAAACATTTGATACATTTTTAAATGACATTAACATATTAAAAAGTAACTATATTCCGCTAAAAGTGGCGTCATTCTTAAGAGGATATATTAAAGCAGAGGTCGGCACCCGTTTGCTATGTACCGACTTAGGGTTTTAAAATCCTTCAGTGTGCCAACAACATACGTATACAAGTCAATACCTGATCTACAATATATTTCATATAATAATATATAGTATATATACTTCAGTATATATTAAAATTGAAACAGCTAAATATCTTCTTTGCGTTGTAGTAGTTATTGGTTCGGACTTTGTGATGTCATTTGCGGCTGTGTGCCATTGGAAACTACTTGGTGTGGGCGCGTGCTGTAAGTGGCTGACCCCTGTATTAGAGAATGCTTTTCGTTACAAATGCAATACCTTCATTATTTTCATCTTTTATCCTTTTATTAGAAATACCAACAATGTTTTCATTTTATATGCTTTCATTACAAATGCAATACACCATTTTTTTCATTTTTTTCCTCTCTTGTTACGATTGAAAGATTTTTATTTGCATTTTTTACGCTCTTGTTACAAATGCGATACTATCAATATTTTCATGTTTTACGCTTTCCCTACAAATGTTAGCAATATTTTCATATTTTACGCTTTCCTTACAAATGTTACCAATATTTTAATTTTTACCCTTTAATTATAAATTCAATATCTTTATTATTTTCATGTTTTACGCCTTCGTTAAAAGAAAAATATTCAAAACTAACACACAAAAGTGACATCTATATAACTTCAGTTTTTCATAATACCCGTCTCATATCTGTCTATATTTCTGAGATGAGGTATTATGTACACTATTTACATTATTCGAACTATTGTCCTCATCTTTGTCGTCATATTTATTACAACGTTTCGGCCGTTGTACGCTCCGGCCTTCTTCAGGTGGTTGAACTGAACCCTTTATTTCGCTCGCCAGGGTAGACTGTTCTAGTTCCACGTGCCATGTTTAATGGATGTCAGTTATCAGTTATCTCCTGCTAATTCCCCTCTCCAAGTTCTCCACTGCCTTAACCGGGTATTGAACTCACACTCTTTGGGTCCTGTCACTGCATCTAACTAACGCCTTTATCCACTGTGCCATGTGTCATTGAGTATGAGTTCAATACCCGGTTAAGGCAGTGGAGAACTTGGAGAGGGGAATTAACAGGAGATAACTGATAACTGATATACATTAAACATGGCACGTGGAACTAGAACAGTCTACCCCAGTGAGCGAGATAAACGGTTCAGTTCGACATTCCAACCACCTGAAGAAATCGGAGCGTACAACGACCGAAACGTTGTAATAAATATGGCGACAAAGATGGGGACATTAGTCCGAATTATGTATATAGTCTACCCGTCTCATAAGGTAAACATAAACTGTTTTCAGTTCCACTTTGGCACGAACTTGAAATTGAGGCATGAAGAATTCAGTGATCAATGAGTGGAATATATGACTTTTTTCCTTCACATTCTCTGGTGTATTATCGGCGAGCTGATATCATATGTCATTAAATATCGTATATATCAGATTCTAAATTATTATTATTATTATTATTATTATTATTATTTAGTAAGAGAACAGCGCGCCAACAAAGTGATGCTTAGTAACAAAGTTATGATTTTCGACATGCCCGATACCCCCTGTCTGAAATTTGCTATATCAGGCACGTGCATCGCAACAAGATGAGGTAGATGTTATCTCGTTCTAACGATTTTCAAATAAGCTTAGTAATACGTATACGCAAAGAGCTTTTCGGGAGGTGCGGGTAACGAGTAGCTGCCTCGTCGCATTCTCTTCGATTTGCTCGGCGTCTTGTCATCTTGTTCATTTCAAATGCGATTTGATTTCCGAAGAGGAAAAAGGCGCCGCAAGGGTCGACAATATAGTGGTTGTCGGACCTTCGGAATGTTGTACTTGACCAAAAACTGCTGCACAAGCCATGTTCACTGATGGTGTCGTGAGACGACCACACTCTACACACTTTCCTTTCGAAATTTTCTAAAAACAACACAAGTGAGCGAGAACGTTATAACTTAGTCATTTGTTTACATTTGGATATGCATTGAGCAGATATGAATGGATGAGAGAAAATCGTGGAGAATTGCGTTTAAAAACAGTAAAATCGACATTGCTAACCGAACGCTCCTCTGTGGCCCAATCGGTTAAGGCACGTCAGGCTATATGACGGTTCCGTATAGGATACAGGTTCGATTTCTGTCGGAGAACGCATATTTTCTATGAATATTTCTCGGACATTCAGGCCGGCAAATCTTATTAATACTGTTTATAATAAATAGAACATTTACTTAAATATTTGTATCTATAAAAAGAACGTATAAAAATAAAAACATGTCTTACATAACGTAGTGTGTATGCGTGACAGAGCTCCTGGTCAGTCTGTGCCAAGCGGTTTCACTCTGCCAACTTTAGCTTCGTTACCCTAGCAATAGTCACGAAGCTTTTTTTTGTCAAACCTCTTATGATGCGAAAAGATTTTAACTTAAAATTAAATTCATATCATCCTTTTAAAATTTTATTTCTTTTCCAGTTTTTATACGGATTTTCGACCAAGACAACGAGCAAGTTTGACGTCAGGATTGGCTCACATGTGGAATTCTACTCATGTGGGTAATTTCCATAAGTTATTTTTCTTTTATTGCAGATCAATTTAATCAAAAAAAAACAAAAAACGAAAGCCCCTACTACTCCGGCTTCATTTTTCGGAATTGCCACGAATTTCAAGAATATCTTCTTTTTTTTAAAATTTTAACAGCAAACTTTTTTTCTGAATCATCTTCATTAGGGAGAAACGGAAGAATATTTCCGAGTAGTTAACTGCTCCTTCCGGTTCCTATATTTTTTTAATGACAGTTTCCTTAAACGTATGTCTACCAGGACCCCGAATTTCTGTCTTTAATCTGATGCCATCTACAGCATAACATATTGTATACTGGAAGCAAACCATAACCAGCGTTGTTGTAAGTCTAGTTCAAAAGCAATCCAAACCGGTGATGACTAGGATAAAATTTAGAGTCTGTTCCAGCAGTATCCGACCGCCTGCCAACAGCTCCCTGCCATCAGTAGCGGCTTCAGCTAGCCAGCTATTCTCATCTCCTGCTCGAGCCATCTCCAGTAGACCTCTAGCTACTGTCGCTCAAGCCATCCTTGCCAACGATATGCAATAAACTGTCCTTTTCAGGACATCCACTCTCCAGCGAACACGAAACTGTCCTTTTCAGGACATCCCCTCTCCAGCGAACACGAAACTGTCCTTTTCAGGGCAACGCTCTCTAGTGACCACAAAATTGTCCTTCTCAGGACAACGCTATTTCTTTATTTTTTCTTTACAAAAATAAACTTGGCAATATTTATTTTTACTCAAGTCTTCGTTCTGGTTGTTGTTATCTTATGTCATTCGATATCTGTTTGCGGACCAAAACACCCCTCACACCAAAATGGCATAACATTAATAATGGCGGACAAACTGACGAATGTCTACTGAGTTTCAAAACTGGAACATTCAGTTTCTCACATTGTCTCACGACTGCAGACCGATTTATGTGTCTGTATATAAGCAAGAATGGTTTTATTGGCGCCGTAATGAAAAGGATCTTCAAATGACTGAGACGTATTGCTTTACTTCAGTATGAAATGTAGTTTGAAATCAAGCAAGCCATCAGTTTTGAATGGCCTCTGCGACATTTATAAAGAAATGACAATTGTTTGAGATTTTCTCTTAGGAGAGATTGGCGACATTGTGGAGAAAACATATCAACGATGGGGCCTAGAATGCTGATATTGACCTTTATCTTCACGGCTATTTCTGGTTATTAATATTATTATTTCAAAACTTTCGTCACCTACATTGGCCACTCGAAAGAAGAAAATTAACCGGCTTTACGCAGCGGGATTCATAGCAATGATGAAACCCCAGTGGTTGGAGAGGATCGTGTTTTGTGGCTGATTTTTCCTAGTAAAGCTATTTGATTAACTGTCAGGAATGGTAATCAAGGCGACAGCCCTAACAACGAGAGGGCAGATCGGTAGTGATCCTGCAGAGTAGTCAATGGACAAAATCACGTTGATTGACAACTTATATAGGAACAGATAGAAAATATTTAACTTGGATATTTATTCCTTTCTTCATCCTTTGTTTTTCTTTCTTTGCTTTTCTTCATTTAGTTTCTTTCTTGTTTCACTTGGCCTACGGCTGTATCACTTTGAAATACCGACTCTCGTACGATCAACAAAGTTAAGCAACGTCAAGCCTAGTTGTAAGCTTGGGTGTGCGGATGGAGTAATGGATAAAGGCTCGGAATTGGAAATCGGAGTACCGATTTCTAATTCCATTACGGTTCATTATTTTCACTTATGCGCAAAAACCATTTGCAAAGGTATGAATCTCCTAGCTATGGGTTAATTAGTAGGACTTGTATCAGTAAATCATTATTATCTCTAAAACATTCTTACAAACTAGAAATGAATTTATATCTTTCCCAAGGGCATTTGCGCGTAAAAGAATATAACGAACCCAACTGGAATTAGAACTCAGCTTTTCAATTTTCAATTCCGATCGATCACCCACTGCACCACCCGCACATGCAATCTTACAGAGACAGGTATTCCGAAGAGGACACCCATCTAGATACTGGAATGAATGGCAACAATAACTGTGACTTCCAGGCGCTTTCGTAACCGAGATGACATTACTGGCGCTACATGACATAACAAGTGCCGTATGCGAACCTCTTTTGAGTTCTCTTAGACTTCTAGAAACACCAAAAATAATAAAAAATAAAATACACATTCTTTGGTAATTGTTCGGAGGAGCTTGTGCGGATCTATTACGCACGAACAAACATACATACATACATACATACATACATACATACAAAAATACAAATCACATAGAACGCCAAGCATTTATTGGTTAATTAATCACCCCTACGTTATTATAAACAATTTACAAATCGCAGCAATGCGACAAATTTGTCTCCCCAAAGCTTGCTCGCTGATTGGTCTATGCCAACCAATCAGATCGTCTGCACGTGAAGAATTATTCTTCCCGCGCAGCAATCTGGATGGAGCCTATAGTCACTTATTTAAGCAAGAATTTTTCTTAGCTAATTAGTGAGAATTCAGCTGCCAAACGAATCCACGACACTTGAAACCATGCGCCAACCTTCTCACTCCCACACACCACTCACACGGTGAACATACATTGTAACACTCACATAATCTTTTCTAACACGGCAAATCTTTTAAGAAGTCATTATAAGAGACTCTCAAGAACATTATTCCAGTGAACTTTGAAATACTAAAATAACAGATAAAGAGAGATAACTCTTGTTTATTTCAACCATTTCTTACTTAAATGCATGCTTTCTTTCACATCGTCGCTTGATATTGTACATCTTGTTAAATACATATTTTATGTGTAACAATGTCTTTTGCTTATCCTTTTCTGCGTCAGCCATGTTTCCTGATCTAAAGTTAAATTAATATGGTGAAGTCCGCCACAAGCTCTTCGCTATGGTACCTAAACTTAACGAATTTAAGCGCAGTACAAGATCGCAACGAGGTCTCACCAATTAATATAAAAGCCATATAAGATAAAGTTCAGATGTTGGAAAGTCGCAATACATGAACAGCATTTACAAATATGTTTTTGATACATGTACATTAAACTTACGTCTTAATTCAATGGGGTCTCAATTCATACCCAGTAAATAAGTATAAAGCTTGAAATTTTTCTTATTTACCTTTTAAATTAATTGTGATGAAAAATGGAGCACAGCTAATATATTTCCACGAGCCGCATAATTAAAAATCAAAGAGCCTCGTGCGGCTCGAAGGCCGCGGTTTGGTTACCCTTGTTCTCCATTAACAGTTTCTTTTCTTACACTTCTCGCTTGTAGAACTCTCCTCCGGCTCCATGCTTTCCAGACAACTTTAATCTTCAAAAATTTAAATTCAATGACAATCGCTATCTACAGTCCTCCTAATTACACTTTTTATTCTCAATCATTGGTTTTGTGATGTCAACAAACACTTGTTGCCACTTTTGTAATGCTAACGAATACTCTTTGTCACTTTTGTAATGCTAGTTGTAGTAGAGACTTTGTAATCACATATTACAACTATAGTAACGCCGTTGAACAATACTGGTGTCAGACGCCTTCGATAGCACTCGCGACAATAGTACTTGTTCTATAAAACTCGCTCGTAAAGTAACCACCGTATAGTGATCTGAATAGAGAAGTAGTATAGTGAATAGAGTAGAAAATAGCGGTCCGTATAGTAATAGAGGATAGAGTAGAAATAGAGATCCGAATTGTAATAGACGATAGACTAGAAATGGAGATCATTTAGACGTCACGCGACTTCCTACTTCCTATGCGTTTCCTCTATGGTCACGTGGTCTACTTAATTCAATAATGGGATCACCTGTTTGCTCACTGGCGATCTATAATCAAACTCAAGTGTCGGCAGCGACACTTTATTCCTACATAACAATTAGTAATGTTTCTGTTTCTTATTCTTTAACACCCAGTGACCTCGTGTCTTTTAGTGGCTTTACTGACTTGTTTGGGGCGAACTCGATTAAAAAACAACATAGACTGATAAAAATACTTGATGCTAACAGAGTTTCATGTAATTTGGCCCTGACAAAAACAAATGACCCTAGCATCATCTTTCCACCATCTCACAAAACGTAATGCCCATAAAGCGTATTTGCAAAGTACCGTACTATATTTTGTTCGCGCGCACTATTCAAATTGCCCGCCTTTTGGATATATTACTTTCGATCGGGTGTTACTACGTTAAACAATTTAATTTACAATCCTGATTGAAATTGACGTCCTCAATGTGTAATTTGCACTTTATGCTGTCGCTTTTGCCCACCACCATACATGGAGTGACTACAAATGATAAAATACTGATATTACAATGCAGAATGTACGAGGATCATTCAATAAATAAGGTGAATTTTTCGGTATAAGGACTTCTAATACAGATAGAAGCTTACTTTTTTTAATTTTTCAACGGAGTCTCCCAGCACTGTCACACACATTTCCCATCTGTGCACAAGCTTCCGTATTCCCTCAGCGTAAAAATCTTTGGACTGATGTCTCACAACACTTTTGACTTCATCGTCACTTTTAAACTTCGTGCCTCTCGTGAACGCTTTCAAGGGACCAAACAGGTGAAAGTCTGAAGGGGCAAGGTCTGGGCTGTTTGTGCTCTGCAGTAAGCATCTTTGGCACCCACCGGCAGCTGACCTTGTGTGCTGTCCCAACAGATAAGCTCAAAGTCCTTGCAATGTCATCCACTGTCACCCTTCTGTCAAACTGAATGAGGTCATTGACTGATTCGATCACCTCAGGAGACCTCACTTCTGTAGGCCTCCCAGGCCTGTCTTCATCCACAACACTGCTCCGCCCTTCTTTAAACAATTTAGCCCACTTGTAGACATTTGTTTTGGATGAAACATGTGGCACCATACACAGTTGACATTCTCCTATGAATTTCAACTGGTTTGCACCCTTCAGCAACCAAAAACTTGATAACTGACCGCTGTTCAATCCTGGAGCATGCTTCTTGGTCGGCCATCATTGTTAATCGCCAAAACTCTGAAAGTTTTTTTTAATCTGCAAAAGAAATTAAATCTATGTGAAAAAGAAGTAAAAGAAAAAAGAAAAAAGTAAGCTTCTATCTGTATTAGAAGTCCTTATACCGAAAAATTCACCTTATTTATTGGATGAACCTCGTATATTCCTAGTTTTAAAAAAACATCATACAAAAAGCAACATTCTAGTTCCTCCTCGTCCGAATCCTCATCCGCGGGGCTTTTACACTCCACTGCAGTAGCCACAACTATTTGGATCAATTCAATGGATCCAACCAAAGATTTTATCCACTGTCAAGTCAATGGATCCAACCAAAGCTTTTATCCACTGTCAAGTCAATGGATCCAACCAAAGATTTTATCTATTGTCAAGTCAATGGATCCAACCAAAGCTTTTATCTACTGTCAAGTCAATGGATCCAACCAAAGCTTTTATCCCCTGTCAAGTCAATAGATCCAGCCAAAGGTTTTATCTATTGTCAAGTCAATGGATCCAACCAAAGCTTTTATCGAACCAAAGCTTTCATCCAGTAGATAAAATATATGCTTGTGCACTGGGCCATGTGTCCTTGTCTACCGGACCATGCATCCTAAAGGACACATGGCCTAGTGGATAAAAGCGTTGGCTTGATACATTTATAATTAACTTGTAATGGTGAACAAAAAGTTGGCGAGTTGAATTAAATGGAGATAACTGAGACATCCAGAAGAAGCATGCCACGTGGAACTAGGACAATCTTCCCGGGTGGACGAAATTAAGGGTTTAGTTCGAAATTCCAACCACCTGAAGAAGGCCGGAGCGTACAACAGCCGAAACGTCGTGAATATGGCAACAAATATTAGGACAACAGTCCGAACAATGTAAATAGATTAAATAATTACAATATCTCATCTCAGAAATATAGAGAGATTCTTGATTCCTGTTCTTTTATTGTTCTCTTTCCTTGATAATGTTTTCCTTTTCTCATGTTCTATCACACTCAGCAACCCATTTGCGTCTTAGTGGCTGCCCTTGCTTTGCTTGGGGTGAAATGATTTAAAAAAATGTTAAACCCTGTTCTTGGCAAATTTTCCCCCTTTTTTCTCCTTTGCATTGTCGAAATGTTGCTAATATAGGTTCCCCCTTCATCATAATCGCCGAGGACACTTAGGACGTGGTATAATAGAAAGAATTCTTCGCTAGATCTATCACGATTGAGTAGAGAGTTCGATCGTCACAGGCGGCTTCATATTTGCGACTACAGCTAAGCTATGCTTAATAAATCACTAATCGCTTCAATGTGTAGCATCTGTTCTTTTACTTAATGAAGAAGACACTAGGCCCCGGGGATTCCAACCCTGCAGCAGCACCTACTTTATTGCACTAAAACAGGGAGGTCGGTGAAATGTCGACGCCGGGTTGAAAGTGGCCGCAAAGACTTCAAGATTTTTGGATTAACCTATTGAAGGCGGCCTTGTGTTGCATCTTATACCTGTCGGGATGTGAGTAAATACCATCATAATCGTTCGATGATAACGGTTTGGCCGTGAAATCCAGATTTGCGTTTATAACCGCGTGACACAGATATCCCTTTTACTTTGTCGTGTATTCACGCAATGTTATAACGTTCTCGCTCACTTCAGTTTGTTTTTAGAAGTGCTTGGAAGGAAAGTGTATAGAGTGTGGTCGTCTCACCACACCACAGGTGTTCCATCAATGACCATGTCTCATGCAGCAGTTTTTGGCTATGCACATTCCCCAGAAGTGATAATCGCGATACTCTCCAGACCTTTTTTCTCTTCAGAAATCAAATCTCAGTTGAAAGGAATATTTGAAGACATCGAGTTAATCGAAAAGAATGCGATAAGGCAGCTTCTTGCAATTAAAAAAAAACGGAACCCCAGGAATGCTTTCATCAATGGAAACGATCTGGATAAAATGTGTGACTTCAGATTAGTGATTACTTCGAAGGAGATTAAATACTTAATTTTATGTGTTGTAGTTTTGTTTTTATAGCACCATTCCGGATACTTTTTGGCTAGACCACGTAAAGGTAGCAGCCTGTTTCTTTGTAAAAATTAGTATAAGTTTTTGTACTTTCCCTTTAAATTTTAGACGTTTCGTTCTGATATATATGGCTAGAGGTTTCATTGAATATAACACACAAGCGTTGATTTAGAGTTTGTTATTTTTTTTGTTTTTTTGCGCGCACGCGGTTCTTTTGTTTGTTTTATGATCAACTAGTCTACGTCGAAGAGAGGATGTAGATATTGCTCGAACGTTAGTGGTCGATCTCTTTCAGTCATACTTCTAATGGTTTTCCTGATCTGAGGCGGTAATGTCCAAATTAATGTACCTATGGCCCCTCTGAGACCCATTATTTCCCAGATCCCACTAGCACTTATAAAAATACTGTCTAAAATTATAACTACCTTCCAAATACAGCCTCATATCCACGCAAGAATTCCTTCAGAAATTGCAGTCTTTAAAACCTCGCAGTGGGATGAAAGCTTCCCTCGACGCCGACCAACTTTTAACTAATGGACCAATTAATGACACGATAAACATTGACCTTGAATACATTATTTCTTCCCCAAACAATCAAATTCAAAATTTTGCGTAAATTACTGCTAGCTATTACTACCAACGTCTTTTTCTGTGACCCCCAAAAGCAACATCTCAACACAGACTAATGGCGTCCATTTCCCATCTATTACTTGTATGACATTGACAATACAGTGTTCAATTGTTGGCTAGTTGATTTTGTTTCGCAGCATATCAACACCTCTATGGGTCATTTAATGACGAAATCTAAATATTTCGAACGCAATTTTATGCCTTTGACTACAGATATTTTTGTATAATTTCATACGTTCAAAGAAAGCATGTTTTTTTTAGATATACTGTTTGTAGATGAGAAAATTTATTTTCGATAATTCCTTTTAAAATATATTGGTGGCAATTTTACTATAAAATGTATTTTTTACTTTTTTAGTGTTGTATTGCTGGTATTCTTCTATATCTATAAAACAGAAGATGTCTGTGTGTCTGTGTGTGTTCTTTATGCATGTCCATATTTCTCGACCAATTTCGATGAAATGTGTCTACAAACACATGTTGCAAATTTACCAAAGAAAGTCAAGACAAACTTTTCAATCTCCACCGCCCCACCCTCGGGTTTTGTAGAAAAATCGATAAAACTGAAGGTGGGTACGACATTTTGCAAAAAATCAAGGCAAAGCTACACGAGAACAAATTTTTTACTGGATGAGCTGATGTGCTTTGCACTTACTGCAAAACATCAGCTCATGTTACGAGGTTTATGTAGAGTGTCTGATAGTTTTCCTTCGAGCAATGACC
>OZ038500.1:84932470-85324970 GCA_964036315.1 Acanthosepion esculentum
GATCAAGAATGTGTTGTGTAACATAAAATGGTTCGAAATCGACAGAGTCCTGGTTGGTTGAACTTGGCTAAGTACAGAGAGAGAAATGTAAGTTTATGTTACGAAATTCTGTGTCTGTGTGTGCGTTCGAAATGTTATGAGCAAGATCGTGGATTTGTGTAGACAGGCGAAATTTTCTGGATCCTACTGACGACTTGTGAAAAAGTAGCCTCTTTTAAGGAAAAAAGGTAGGCTCCCAGAGAAACGCGGGAAAAGTTAATCCTGCATTAAAAAATATGTGATTGATTAAAAATTAACCAACCACTACATTCGTACTAACGAAACAGGCAAGCAAGCTCAAAACCGAAGTATTCAAAGAAACGACTGCGATGGCTAAATTGTCCTATAGAAAAGTAGTATTGATTTATTAGCCAATCGCAGACGAATAAAATGTGAGCGTGGAAAAACATAGCAGTCGCTACAAGATAAAAAGCGAAAATGCTGAATGTTGGTTTTCAAAGCAGATAAAAATATTTCTTTCGGAATATGAGTCAAACCACAATTCACTATATTCTCAATTTTCTTTCAGATTTGTAAATAACAAGAAAGAAACAAAGAAAGAAAGTAAATGGAAAAACAAGAAAGAGAGTACAAGAAGAGGAAAGAAAAAGTCCAAAGAAAAAAAAAGAAAGTGGTATAAGCAAGAAATAAAACCAAAGGAAAAGAAAGAAAGAAAGAAAGAAAGAAAGAAAGAAAGAAAGAAGGAAAGAGAGAGAGAGAGAGAAGGATTTTATATTCTTTATGAGAGTGATCTTAATTTTCAATGTCGTATACCAAATGTTCATGACTTTTGGACGGCATTATTTTCTGTTTAGGATCAACAAGAGAAAACGTCGAATGATACTCTCAAAAGAAATCTGAAATAATAGAATATTTTTTATTTTCTCTCGCAGCTTCCGTGTCTAGCGACTTGAAAACACTGACACATTCAATGATGATAAAAATCGTCCTGGACACATAAAGACAAACATCTAATGTTTAATAAATTTCCATCGTTTTCGTCTCCATTCTCCAAATACCTGACATAGCATTCCAAACAATCACACACACATATATACAGTGATAGCTCGACTTCAGTCGTTTCGAGTTTACATAAATTTTAAGTTGGTTTTTACTTAATGATTTTTAATTGTTTCAATAAAGCGAAACCTTAGACCATGTGTCATACATGTGAGCTCTCTATATACGTTTTAAGATTCTTTTGGAAATGATTAATTATGAAACCGATCCTTCCCAGGTCATTTCTTAATGACTAATGGCCAATGTTTCCAGGTGTTATAAAATGTAGAACATACAAAAACGAAGTGAAATATGCAAAGAGATAACGACGTATCGTCTGAAGGTCCCTTGAGCCATGAAACTTAAAGTTCCCAAGCAGTATTCGTTTCTTTGTCCACACTTTGTGTATATGTGGTTCTAGGATAGTTGCATACCAGACAATTGCATCCCGGACAATTGCATCCCGGACAATTGCATAACAGACATTTGCATCCCGGACAATTGCATAACAGACATTTGCATCACGGACAATTGCATACCAGACAATTGCGTCTCTGGATAACTGCGTACCTCTGATAATTTTTTGAAGCTTTTGAATGCAATTGCCATCAATTTTGAAAAAGAACATAGGTAGCAGTCATTATTTTTTTAAAAAAAGGATCAAATTTAAAAAAGTTAAAAGTTTATTTTTGTTTAAAATGCAATGACAGATTAACAGTGCTGCGACCATCGCTCTGTCCATTGCCAGTATGTTTTTGTTTCATCGGTATTTTTCTTATGATAATTTTCCTCGTCCACAAATATTTTTCAACCAGTGTTTGATTTTTGGAACTTAACCATGGATTCCAAATAAAAATATAATCTATAAAATCAAGAATCTATTAGATGTTTGTGGTACGCACTGCTGGAGTGAACTAAAACTGCTAGCTTAATTTTCTCTTGCTTTAAAAAAGAAATTTTTCACTTTTTTTTTATTTATGGTAACTACCTTTCTGCTTGTTTAGAGTAATTAAAGGCATTGGTGCTCACATTTCTATATTAAACAACTCTTTAAATGTTTCTTCTTTCAAAATTTATATTAACTACCTTTTTGCTTGTTTAGAATAATTAAAAGTTGGTTTGCAATTAACAACTCTTGAGAAAAGAAAAAATGGTAACTTCAAAAAATTATCCGAGGTACGCAATTATCCAGGGATGCATTCGTCTAGAGACGTAATTGACTGGGACGCAAATGTCCGGCAACAGTCCGCCCACAGTGTGTATGAGTTTTTGTGTGTTTAATGTGCCGGTATTTAAGGGAAGACATCATCACTCATTCTAAGAGGTTCAAAGTCAACAACAAATCCATGTCCGATGATTAGTCGATCGTTACATTAATCATTTAAACTTTTTGAATTTTTTTCATTTATTTCCAAATCTCGAAGAAAGTCACGATTAATAATTCCAGTAATTTACATTTTCTGGTGAGTCAAAATTCCCTTAAGCAATAATGTAATAAGAGAATTCTTGAAAGTTCTTTGATTAAAAGATTCAGTTCCAAATTGTCTTGATGCAATTCCAAAATTACTATCCTGGAATCCATGTTTTAGAGCTTTTTGTTTGTCAGCAGCTGATAAAAATACCATTCTTTTAGAGTGATATAGCAAGAGAAGACGGAAAGAAAAAATGGCACGAATCTCGCAATCGTTGTACAGCACGAACCTCGCAATCGCTGCTGATTATATCTAGGTCGGTGGCAAGGTCTCACTAATTCACAGTTGAATTGATTAGTTGCAAACGTAAGTTCTGTGCTAATAGTTTCTTCTGTTGCTCGTGGAACTCTCTTCTGGCTTCTTGCTTCCCAGTCAACTTTGATCTTTAAGAATTTAAATGAAATGTCAATCATTGTCTTCTTATTCTTATTCTTTTATTGTTCTCTCTCCTTAATAGTAGTTTTTCTCATATTCTCTAACACTCTGCAACATCTTGGAGCTTTAGTGGCTTTATTGCCTTGATTGGGGTGACATGATTAAAATAATTAATATGCAGTCCTTGGCCTTCGTCAGTCTTTCAATCATTAATCTTGAATTTGGAATCAAAACAGTGATGGCTATTCGATGAATCTATCATAAAAAAATCTTAGCTTACGGTTACATTTAGCCATTTCAACTGTCAAACGATGAGACCTAACTGCCAATCTAGTACTGTACTTAAATTTATAACGTCTAAGAAACATAGCGGAAAGTAATATTTATTTTGTTTTAATACAAAATGTGTCACAAGGCCAATAGTGGGGATAAGGGCAAAGCTGGTCTTCAGTGTGTCTAAACTTAGCTAGCCACGATTACTGACCGAAACATACCAGGGTATTCCTTCCACCAAAACAACACATTCTTACTTAGCATTTTTACTACAGCCACCATAATACATCCAAGTTTCCATCAGAGTTGGGCAACATTAGGCACGCGACTGTCATAAGACAATTGGAGTACGGAGAGAGTATAGAAGAGTACAAGTTTAAGGTAGTGTCCCTATTTAACGAGGACTTTGTGGTTGGACCTTAATAGGGGGTCTGGAAATGAAGAAACAGTTGCTGAGTATATTTAGAGGAGGTCTGAACAGCATGCAGGTACAAACTCAAATAATTAGGCAGGAGCCGGCAACCCTAAAAGAAGCTGCCCGGATAGCGATGTCAGAAACCTCGATCCTATTCCAGGTTAGGTGTAAAGCTACCACGAGGCAATGGAAATCGATCAACACGGGTAGAGAATTAATAACAGGTGATAAATAGATATAGAAATCAGGATAAGAAGCAGATTATAAGGGATTTCCGGACCGGTCAAGAACCACCGCAGAGAGATAACGATCGGGAAAATAGTCCGTCTAGTTGAATATCTTCGGAAAGTCCAGCTAGAAGAATAGTTTCGGAACGTGAACCTAGAAGAATAGTCTCGGAAATTCCAGCTAGAAGAATAGTTTCGGAACGTGAACCTAGAAGAATAGTCTCGGAACTTCCACCTAGAAGAATAGTTTCGGAACGTGCACAGATCACCTGTTGGAGATGTGGCCGTAAAGAGCATTTGCAGAGAAACTGCAGGGTTCAGGGAAATTATATACGATCCGTCTGTAAGAAAGTCACAGAACGGACAGGAGGAATTCAGATGCTAGATATAAATTCTATGGGAAATCTTAGTACAGTTACCATTAGCATTGATAGCGTAAGCTATAGAGCGCTGATAGGTACAGGAGCAGAGACATCGATTATGCATAGGAGGGTGTTGGATTCTATAAAGAATATGCCTGCACTTTCATATAGAAAAATAAACTTACAAACAACTAACGGCTCATACTTGAAGGCCAACTGGTACTTGAAGATCATACTTGAAGTTCAACAGGTACTTGAAGGTCATACTTGAAGCTCAGCAGATATGCGGCTGTCAGTTTTTGAGTCGGTCGACTAGCAGCCAAACACGCATTCTGCGATTCGAAATTTAGGCAGAAATCTTAATCTGGGTCGTGATTGGCTGCAGAAAATGACACACTTATTTAGTATGATTCAGGAGCTTTACACATCAATGATACATATGTGTCTTTAGAATAGGATTTCTTCATAGCGGATATAGAGCGGATGACCTTAGACACCACATTAAAGCCTCAGGGGGCCACTTTATGTTTCGTTAGAATTAGGAATAAGAGAAAGAACAACCACATTACATTGAACAGATAAATTCGGGATATCTAATTAATTTCACGGGTATTTCAGTGTCGAGTGTGTTAGTAAGGACGAAATATAATAGAGGAAGATACCGGTAGTTGTTATTAATGTTATGATGTTGGTTTGGGGTTTGTAGAGACAAACGACAAATAACACGTAACAATAAAAAGGGTTTTATTGGTTGGTAAAAGGCACAGAAATCGCCTGAGTAGTCTATAACTAGCTCAGCCTAGAACTTTCTCTCGCCCTCTGTCTCTCGACGTGCCGCTATTTAAAGTCTTTAGACGCAGACAAGTTCATCTTCAAGAGGGGTGGTAGGTTTCCGACACAACAATTAACAATACAAATCAAGCGGTTAAGCTTCGAAGAGGATGTGTAGTGGGGAGAGTTTTTCCAGTCGTCAACGTGAATACTGTGTCTGTGAATACTGTAAGAATACAGATACCAGTAATGTCGTAGTACCCAGTGAATTTAGGGCTCCTATTCTTTCTTTTTATGTGCCGTGTCCTTTCAGGACGTAGGCGATCATGGCTCTCCATCTCCTCCCTCTATCCCTTGCAGCTCTCAACAAGTTCCCCCCCTGCTTCCTCCGCCAGACCACGTTCTGTCATCTACTTGCTTAAGGCCACCAGGTATGTCACGCGTTGTTTTCCCTTGTCTCTCTTCCCCTCTATTCGACCCGTGAGTATCAGATTCTCCAGACCCTCCTTCTTTATTATGTTTCCCAGAAACTTCAGCTGCCTCTTCCTGATGCTAAGTATAGGCCTTCTCCTAGTATGCAACCTCTCTAAGACCTCATCGTTGCTCACACGCTCGGTCCATGATATCCTTAGCATCCTTCTGTAGAACCACATCTCTATCGTCTCGAGTATCTTCATCTTTGAGGAAATCGTTCGACAATCGCTACCGTAAAGAAGGACAGATGTCACGTAACAACTCACTATTCTTTTCTTTTTTACCAAAGATATCCTCCTGTCTCGCAATATTCTGCCCAGCTTTTGGAAAGTATCCTTGGCCATCCCTATACGTCTACGGATCTCAGTGTCGAACTTACCGTCCTCTGTCAAGACTCTTCCCAGATATTCAAACTTCCGCGTCTACTCGATTCTAGTGTTCCCGACCTGCAAATCGCATTTCGGGCTCATCCTTTTACAGATGACCATGCATTCCGTCTTCTTGTACTTTATGCTTAGTCCTTTCTTCTCACTCTCCGTCGTTACATTCTGTAGAAGATTTTGTAATTTCTTTTCCGTGTCTGCTATCAGTCATGTGTCACCCGCGTATCCAGGGAATTTAGGACTCCTATGCGAAAGTTATTAGAAGAAAATAAAGAATTATTTGCGGCTAGAGATAAAGATCTCGGTAGAACTGATAGGATGAAGATAAGGATTGATACTGGTAGCCGCCGTCCAATAAAGAGGAACCCGTATTGTACGCCTTTGAAGCGCCGGAATCAAGTAGATAAGGCCCTCGATGAGATGTTGGATGCTAGGGTGATAGAAAAATTACAAAGCGCTTGGTTTTTCCCCCATAGTTTTAGTCCAGAAAAAGGATGGAATAAAACGTTTTTGCCTTGACTTTCGTTGTTTAAATGAGATAACCTGGAGTAATGTATGCCACAGTCGGTTACAGATGATATATTTGCAACTTTAGTTAGCGTTAAATATTTTTCTAAATTAGATTTGAAATTGAGTTATTGCCAAGTGGAGATAGATGAACGAGATAAGGAGAAAACAGATTTTTGTTCCCATAGGGGACGTTTTTCATTTTAATTGCATGCCTTTTGGATTAACAAACAGGCTTAGTATTTTCCAGGAATTAATGTCTGCTGTTTTAGAGGGATATAGATATTTTAATTCTGTCTACGACAAAGGAAGATAATTTAACCCTTTGAGCCCTGCGTTCCTGAACAATTTTAACTCTTCTCTGCCTGAGCTTCTGAGTCAAAATTCGCAAATAATTGGTATGTAATGTTTCACGGTAGATATAAAAATAGTTACAAGTGTTTACCAACCGTTCAACCGGTGGCTGGGCATTAAGTCATTTTTCTCTACCACTGCTTAACTGGTGGCTGGGCATTATGTCATTTTTCTCTACCACCGGTAAAACGGTGGTCAAGTCTCAAAGGGTTAAGTGAGTGTAGAAAGAGAATATTGCCCCAAGTGTTTTCAGAAGCCGTTTTAAGGAGTATGTTTCATATATTTTCCTGCGTTTATATTCGAAATTGTATTAAGCCGAAGCAGTAGTGTTCGGTGATCATTATTCTCTGGGTTGGATGATTTCAGTTAATTTTTTATATGATAGATTTTTCTCTTTGGCCGATGCTGTCTATCTTTCGAGAAGGTTCTCTCCAGAACATATTGGTGTCATTTTTTCTCGTTGCCTCATAGGTGATATAATTTGGACATTGTATATTTGCCTACAACTTTAAGTCATTAAGTCATTATATTCTACTACTGTTCAATCGGTGACTGGGCATTACGTCACTTTTCTCAAACACCGGTAAGGCGGTGGTCAGGGCTAAATAAGTTAAGGCATATACAAAATGTATTTAATCAGATACGTAGATAAGTAGATAATTTTCAGTTAGTGAAATTTCAATTTTTTACGAAAGAGATACATTTGTAAGGTTTTACCGTAAATAGAGACGGCATTAAGCTTGATCAGGATAAAGTAACGGCAATAAAAACATTACCCATTCCCAAGACAATTAAACAAGTTCGCGACTTTATTGGAATGCGTTCTTATTACAGGCGCTTTGTTAGGAAATTTTCAGGACTGGCAGACCCGTTAATAAACTTAACAAGAACGTCAGGTTTAAATGGACGGAAATTATTTCAGCAAGCCTTTGATATTTTAAAAGATAAACTTAGTTCAGTATCTATACTCGCTTACCCGGATCTGAATAAGCCATATAGACTCTATACAGACGTTTGGATGTCAGCTATTAGCGCGGGCCTGACGCAAACACATTTTGGCGAAGCAGCAGGCAAGGTGATAGAAAAGACCCTTTATTTCCTGCCTCACCGATTAAGAGATACACAAACTCGCTGGTCAACCATAGAAAAGTAAGCGTTTGCTATTGTTTACGCATTACAAAAACTAGTTCACTACCTTCATAATACGAAATTTATAATATTTACACTATTTACATTATTTGGACTATTGTCTTTGTCGCCATATTTATTACAACGTTTCGGCCGTTGTACGCTCCGGCCTTCTTCAGGTGGTTGGAATGTCGAATTGAACCCTTTATTTCGCTCACTGGGGTAGACTGTTCTAGTTCCACGTGCCATGTTTAATGGATGGCAGTTATCAGTTATCTCCTGTTAATTCCCCTCTCCAAGTTATCCTCAAGGATAAAGGCGTATGTTAGATCCAGTTGCAGGACCCAAAGAGTGTGAGCTCAATACCCGATTAAGGCAGTGGCGTACAAAGGTTGAAACGTTGTAATAAATATATCTAGTGTACATAATACCTCATCTCAGAAATATAGACAGATATTGCTTTGTTTTTCACAAAAAAAATCAAATAATGTTAATTCCATGCTTTTATTTGATAGAGGATATTTGAACTTATACTAAGTTAATAGAGGATATTTGAACTTATACTAACTTAATAAATAATATCATACTGTCAGTTTCATAACAATCTCTACACACACTCCTTGGGTCCTGTCACTGGATCTAACCAACGCCTTTATGCACTCTCCTATTTGTCCTTGTATTTACGTACCATCAATCTCTTCACTTCATTTTGAAGTCGCCAATGCAAAATAAAAAGATTCAACTGTGGACACTTAGTATCGAGGGGTATGATTATAGGGTAAAATATTTAGCAGGTAGAAATTTGTGTGTAGATCTTCTATCACCAGTGAATAAGGATTTTAAGCCATTATACATAGATAATAGACCGTATAAGGTAGCGGTAATTAATAATTAAGTTCGAACGGCAAGATTTTGCATCGCATCGCCTGGAAGAAACACCAGTTACAAATAAAGTGAAACCACAAATACAGTGTGTAAATAGTGATTTTCCAAGCGTAGCTTAGATGTGGTACAAAGTCTAAAGTATAGGGCACCCTGTGAGTATCGAACTCGCTACTTAGTCGTAGTTCAGAGCAAGATGCGGATAAGGACATTAAGGACATCAGGTAATGTGAGTGTTAAGGAAGGGAATAAGTATGTTCTGCTGGAGGATATACTTTACTTATTTAATCTAGACGACGAACCTACCGTACGGTTATATGTCCCAAATCATCTTCGTATGAAGATTATACGATAGTATCATGATGAAAATGGTCACGTAGGAATGGAAAAGAGTGAGAGAGTTATGAGGTGCAAATACTTTTGGTCTGGTTTGTATAAGGACACTGCCAATCACATTAGTACGTGCGTCTCATGTCAATCTTTAAATCTCCAAAAAGTAAATCCTAGAACGGAAGAAACTGACCTGCAACTATACCCCTTTGCTAAGATTGCAGTTGATGTATCAGGACCTTACCCTTGTTCATTATAAGACAATCAGTACATAATCTAACACTTCGTCTCCAGCCCCTCAACCTCCGGTGTCTTCCTCTTTGGATTGAGGTGTCCACTCGGTCCGAACCGAACTTAGGGGTAACTGGCCGTACGCTCCCTGAGTACCCGTTGATTATTTCGACCGGTCAACTGGTCAAGTCCCGCTCGCTGCCCACGCTGTGTTAGTTTTTAGATCCAGTAAGCGGGGTGTTGTCCATACGTTCACGGTCGACTGGGGATGTAGACACGGCTGTGAGAGTTGGCGCTAGGAATATTAGATTGTGGCAAAATAAAACAAGAAATAATATCTGCAGAAGCCGGACAACAATGGGGAAATATTGACGTCGTTTATCTAAGAAAATAACACCAGAACAGAGGTTACAGGGAGAATAAAAACATTTAACGTAAATGAAAAAAAAAAGACAAAATGCATCCAGCGAATTCCCAAAAGAGAGAGGGTTTGTGTGTGATAAACGCGTATTGAATCGCCTGGGGTAGGTTTATGACTAATAGTCCAGTCTCATACAGACTTCTCAGAACAGGGGGCAGTCTTCTTTCTCTCCTCCAAAAAATCTCCCGCAAATCTCTCGACTCACTGCGACGACAGTCTCGTGACTCTCTCCACGACAGTCTCTTTTCCCCGTCTCTTGCTTATTAGCAAAATCTCGAGTTAATATAGAAAAAGGATCAACTGATCACAATTGACCCGGCACGGCACGCAGCTACCACGAACCTCAACTAATCATGCGATTTCCAAAGTGCCAAAAACTATCCCGTGATATGTAAACCGATTCTCCAATTATTTACCTTATCTCAATCACGAGTTCTTCACGCTTCACCAAAATTATACTTTGGGATATCTAAACATTAATTCGACCTTTCAATCAAAACAAATACTGTTAAACAAAACCAAGTATCTCACCCATCCCCATTGTTTACCAGTGACCCAGGTTTAAAACATCGCCTCCTGCTGTGAGATCGTGTTTCTCATCGGTAAACAAACATCTTAACTCAAATTATACTTTGATATATATACACTATTTCCATTTCCAGTCAATAAAAGTTATATTTGCGTGTGTGCATTCATGCGGGGGGTGTATGTCTCTCTCTGTTACATTATATAATGATAAAAGTACGCAGGTGTAGGTTTCAAGAAAGCTTTTTTTCAGCTGAGAATACAAGGTTCGCGTATAGTGTCCTTTTATAGTCCCAGTAAATAGAAATAGGTCTCTCAAAGAGGAGAGTAACAAAACCAGGGGAGACCACTCTTGATTATTCATAACACATAGTTTTATCAATTTATATAGCGGGTGCCCTGAGGCACATGCCGTTCCTAATATGAAAAAGGTGACGTCATCGTTCATTTGTTGATAGATGAAATTTTTCGTCGTTTTGTTGCTACATTGTTGATAGTTTCACATGACGTAAATCAAATTATGAAAGAAATGCTGGAAAAGATGAGAATCGAGCATGTTACGACTTCGTTTTACCATCCCCAAATTAACGATAGAGGGGAGAGACTTCAACACACGATGCACGGCATAATCTCAAAAGAGACTAGCCGACAATGAATGATCCTGGGATGTACACTTGATTCAGACGCTAGCAGCGATCAGAGTCAACAAAAACGAGACAACAAAGTTTTCGCCTTTTAAACTAATATATAATGAAGATATGGTGTTACCTGTATATATTATTTTACAACCTAGATGACCTTACTATGAAGATGAACATCACCAAATAGCTTTCCAGGAACGCTTTCACCAAACATCACCAAATAGCTTTCCAGGGACGCTTCCACCAAACATCACCAAATAGCTTTCCAGGAAAGCTTTCACCAAACATATCTAACACTTTCGCCCCAGACCCTCAACTTCCGACGTCTTACTCTTTGGGTTGAGGTGTCTACTCGGTCCTAACCGAACTTAAGGTAGTGGCCGTAAATCCACTGAGCATCCGTAGATCATTCGACCGGCCCACTGGTTTAATCCTGCTTCCTGTCCACGCCGTGATTTGTTTGATCCAGAAAGCAGAAGAGATGTTCATCCGTTCACGGTCGACTGAAGATGTAGACACGACTGGAGAGTCTGCTCTAAGAATTTTAGAATGCAGCAAAAAAAAGAAAAGAAAATTAAGATCTGCAGAAAGCCGGACAAACAACTATTCAATGGTTGAACTCTTAATGACTTTTATATAGCAGAAAAGAATAGTATAGAAAATAAACGGGTTACAGAAAAGAAAAGTATTTGACGTAAAAACTCATACACTGGATTCTAGACAGAGAGAGAGTGTATTGGGATTAACTTGTTAAATCGTCTCAGAACGATATATGACTCTTGCGATAGGGGGATAAAGATTTCTGTGGGAGGCTTAAAGTTTATAGTGGCTTTCCTCCTCAGTAGTAGTAACAGTAGTAGTGATATTCATGGTAGCAGAAGCAGCGGTATTTATATCAACAGTACATGTTAGCGGACGCTTCGTTCCAATCTCTGACGTCACTTCCTCTTCTCCTCGCGTCTTCAACTCGATTCTCCACTGTCTCTAGCCCAACTCTTGCCCGGGCTAATTCTATTCATCTCGCCAAGAATTTTCTCCCGTCTCTCACTTTCATAGCATAACTACGCGTTTATATAGAAAAACCCGGCTGGTCATAACCGACCCTTAGCCCTAATAATTCGCACGGCATTATCACGGGGTTCTGGCTGCTTCAACCAAAATCATGTGAATTCCATAGTTCCTTATAGCTTACTAAGCTCTATTTCAATTTTCAACTGATGAAAAGTATTTCGACCATTTCCATTGTCTTTTAATGACGCAGATTCAATGGGTACAACTTCTGCTCTAGATCAGATTTCCCATCAGTAAACAAAATGCTCTGATCTAATTTCGCTACTCAGATCTACTTCAATTTCAATAAAAAAAATATACGTGTGTGTGTGTGTGTTTCCCAAGCTCTCTCTCTGTCACATTTCCTCCCCTACCCATCTGTCATTTACTAGTAAATGATACACGAGCTTTCATATCAACAAAATATCCAATGTCCAACATGTTTCTTACTAGGGGGCTACTTAAATATACGTCTCTTCCAGTATGCAAAGGTAGAGTCCTCAGTTCTTCTTAGGTCTCTTTATGCCCATTTATATTTTCCTTGTCCTTACGGCACATATATACATGCAATTTCCGGTTAAAGTTCACCGTTTTGGTGATCTCGTGCAGTAGAACCTTTTCACATCGTTCACTAGTTCGAGTGTTCTTTCCTTTTTTTTATTATTGGAGTTCGCAACACTCCTTACCAATTATTTCAATCTCATTACTAAAAAAAATTCGATTTATTTCGTAAATCTCTCCCTCCAATTTTGTCTCGCCTTCACAACAGGCTTTGTCGAATTTTTTTGTTGGTTCAGGTCCTTCCACGACAATCGTGGACTCTTCTTCAATATCAGTCAATGCTCTCGGGTCTCTCTGTCACACATCACCAAATAGCTTTCCAGGAACGCTTTCACCAAACATCACTAATCACAGGAAAGCTTTCCTTAGAATGAAACCAAACGTATCTAAAGCTAAGAAAAAGCAAATGGAATATGCGGAACATAACAGTAAAGAAATTAGCTTTGACATATGAGAGCCAAAATAATTTAAGAATCATCAAAAGCACAAATTAGATACAAGATGGAAGCCATTGTAATGACAGAAGTACGCAGGTGTAGGCTTTAAGAAAGCTTAAATTCAACTGAAAATATAAGGTTTGCGTATAGTGTCCTTTTATAGTCCCAATAGACAGAAATAGCTCTCTCAAAGAGGTGAGTAACAAAACAAGGGGAGACCCCTCTTGATTATTCGTAACAGCCATATTATATAGTTATAGAAAGAAAAGGACCGGTTTCCTATAGAATTAAGGATCAGCTTACGGATGCATCTACAAGGCACACGCTGTCGATCTTCACAGTGCAAAGGTCGATAAATGGAATATTCCAGAAGGGAGAAATAGACGATGTGAAAGTTTACCTTAGCGGCACCTATGAGTGATAATGACTCAGAGGGTATGATGATAGATCCTCCGCCCAATATAATCGATAGGTTTCGGAGGATGAGTGAAAAACCTGGAGAAGCATGCGCCGTACCGAGAGAGCTGTGATACAGAGGGAATTAGATTTTTTTTTAAATATTGAATAATTAGTTAGGACTCCGAAGAAAAAAATACCGAAATGTATATATCTGTGAAAATATTAATGTAGCTAAGGGTGTTCTTTTGTAAATTTCTTGACCATACGTCCCTAAAATCGACAAGTGATAAGGAAGAAAGACAAGTGGTACTCGAGGAGACCCAGAGGAAAAATTTGGTTTTATGTTTAAGAGAAGAAGAGAAGTGTAAAAAATTCAAAGTCTGTCTGATGAGAATATTGATTTCCTGAAATAACGGGCCGAGTTTAAATTTTTTCATTCTGATAGATCCATGAAGGAAGTCAAGAGGGACTTTCAATGAAATTGAACGTTCAATGGAAAATTGATCCAAAGTATTAGTATCAGCCAGAAAAAAAAACCCCGAAAGTTGTGAATAACAACACAGAGTGCAATTGCTCTGCACCATGTGAAATGAGATCTTTCCTCGATTTTCTGCTAGCAAAATAAACTCCTTATCATAACACCAAATATTTTTTTGAAGCATTCAACCCCAACCAAAACTGGAAGCCACTAGCACACAAAGAGTTACAGAGAGTTGGAGCGAGAGCAAAGAGGAGTGATAGAGGAGATGAAGAGGTTAGGGGATAGATCAGGGCATCTGGAGACGGCGATTGACATTACATTTGAATAGTTGGCGATTATAGCTATCAGGAAAACAAGAACTAGGGAGTGAGTTCCACAGGCGAGAAGTGCGAGTCATGAAGCTATTTGAGTAGAAGAGACGGATACATTTAACAGTTTCGATAGTGAAAGGGTGAGAGCGAGATGCCAGCCTAGTTGAACGCTTAAATTCATGAAGTCTGGGAACCAGCGAAAGCATCTCATCGGAGCAGTTACCGTGAAAATATTTGTAAAAAAGACAGAGGGAGGCAACGGCACGTCTGTGAGAGAGCGGATGCAGACGAGATGCCAGATCAGGGCCAATTACATTGCATATCCGTCTTTGCATTTTATCAAGGACCTTGAGACAAATAGATGGGGCTCCAGACCATATATAGCAGCAATACTCCATGCAAGGGCGAATGGCTGATTTGTAGATTTGAAGGATTGTCTCCGAAGGTTATTTTAACTTTTCTTTCGTTCTTAATGGACAGATATTTGCACTGATATCCCTTTTTTGTTATTATTGTTGAAATGTTATTTGTTGATTAATTTATGTGTGTTCTAAACCGTAAATATTGCTGTAGCGAGGTAGAGACGAGAGAGGAGAACGAAAAGAAAATATTTAACAATATTTTTTCTTTAAGACACACGACACATTCACATTTCAAAGGTGTATCTGCCACAACAGATGGCGCTCCCAGCCTAACTGGTAAGAAGGCAGGATTTGTAAATCTGTTTGCAAAAGATGTTGGTCATCCACTGATAAGTTTTCTTGGCATCATACATGAGGACGCTTTGTGCGTAAAAGCTAGCCTAAAGGAACTCCAGGAAGTGATGCAAACGGTTACTAAGGCTGTTAATTATATTTCTGCTCGGGCTTTAAATAAAAGACAATTACAAATTTTACAGACTAAGGTAGAATCTGTATATAAAGGACTGAAAATGTACAATAATGTTTGTTGGCTTAGACGAGGTTTGGTTCTGAAATGATTTGTTGAATGCTTAGATGAGATAATGTTCTTTTGGACTGACCAACAAGTGTCTTACTAAGAATTTTCTGACATCATGTGTGCTTGTAAATTGATGTTTTTTTTTTCAAAATATTGTGAACATTTAAATGACTTGAATATTAAATGACAGGGCTCTTGTAAGACACTTGATGTTATGTTCGGTTACATAAAAGCTTTTCAAATGAAACTAGAAGTTTTTAAGAGGGATGTAGATAATGAGAAGTTTAGATATTTACTAGACCTACAGAGGTACATCAATGATCCCAAAAAAGATGGCAGAACATACCACCAATGTCTTCAAAACCGGTTTGTAATCACCGAATCAACTGTTGAGCAGTTCTTTACAAGATTTGATAAATTCAGAGAACTGGAAGAGACAGCAAAATTCATTAAGTTTCCATACAGTATCAAATTGGATGAACTAAACTGCAAATGTTTTCATGGAAAGACATGGATGATTTTGAAATGTCGTTGATTGAATTTCAAAGTAGTCCAATTTGGAAGAAGAAATTTGTTGACCTTAGAGTTGACCTGAAAAATATTGAAAGGGAGTACCAGAGATAAATGCGGAAAACGGAGTATTAAGTACTTGGAATACAATTCCATAAAATATTGTCTGTTTAAAAAACTTGCAACAGCATTACTATCCATGTTTTCATCTACATATGCGAGTGAACTTTTGTTCTCAGTGATGAAATCTCTTAAGTCTCGTAACAAGGGTACGATGAATCTAGTCGTACATGCATCTCTCTCAAGGCTACTAATTATAAACCTGTTATAAAATCTCTGTCAACAGTAATGCAACAGCAGAAGTTCCATTGATAATATATAAAGAATCAGCATTTTTTGTGTATCTAGCTTTATCTGATGTTTCCTTTTGAAAGTGGCAAAGGTTCAGGGCTGTAGAATTTAGTTTTGAACTTAAATAAATATATTTTGGGTTTTTTCACATCATTTATAAGGGATTTAAAATCAACAAAAGATTATTTTTAATAACCTTTTACTATGTTTTAGTCATAAAAATGTATAACTGGGAAAAGATTATGTTGATTAATCGATAAAATAATAGTGATAACTTTTTGTGTTGATGCTAATAATAGTTAATAGTGACTTTAAATTCTGTGAGTATGTATGGCAGTTGCATTTATATTTAAAGGCTAAGAAAAAATATCACAAAAATCTTGTCATAATTTCTTTTCATTCAGTCAGTTTTAAATGATTTACAAAATTTCTTACAATACTGTGTCTTTACTGCTCCGGGGTGATTTTTATCATTTAAAGGAGTTCTTCATATACTTAAGAGATATTAAATGTTATGTTCCCAAAAGATTTTCCTCGGCACGTGGAAACATTTTGTCTCAGAGATTTGACTGATTTTTACAGACACTCTCTCCTGGGTAGTTCTAACTAGTTCCCATATACAACATAACGGAAAGTTCATTACAATAATTGCAATGAAAATATTTATAGAAAAGGCACAGGGTAGCTACGTTACGGCGGTGGGAGAAGGACTGAAGCCGAGATGCCAGGTCAGGACCAGTAACATTGTCGATTCTCATTTTGATTTTTATCAAGAATCTCTAAATATATAACAGGCGCACCAGACCAGATTTGGCAGCAATATCTCAAAGCAAGGACGAATGGGAGATTTATTATGTTTCACCATGATTTTTCTATAAAAGAGTCGCATCAGACTAAAAATAGATTATTGCCAATTATTGACTGGGGCTGCACTTTGCAGCCTTGAAAGATATTTTCCACTATACAACCGATGGATGAAACGTAGCAAGCCTGTTGATAATCTATTGCTATTTCCATAGCAAAGGTTTTCATGAGCTTCATTCTTTAGTGTCACCAGCTTAGAGATTTACAGCCAAGACCCGCCTTGCTACGTCCACAGGGTTGAATCACCCTTGTTCCCTACATGTTCCTTTGATCTGAATGCCGTTCTACTTCGTCAGCTCTTTTCGTTACTTTGAGGAACAGACTGCTGCGTGGATTCATTATAATCTTCAAGTCCAATTTTATCTATCCACCGTATGCTCGTAATAGTCGCTTCCTAGTTTCGCTCATATCACACATTACATTAAGTAGCTCTATCTTGGGTGTCTCTTAGGCCTTGTACTGGGTGAATTTTGGTTAAAATAATTATTGTGAAAATATTCATAAACATAAAATCTGTACATAGTATACATTCGGGATTCGTTTTACTTTTATGTGAAGTGTAGGAAACAACCCCCTTCCCTTCTTTCAAGACAGCAAGAACTAAAACATTTCTCGCCATAATCTCGCTTTAACAGTCAAATTCAACCAACCAAGAATAATTCTTCGTGGTTTTTTCCTGCCTTTCGGCAATATTTTTGGTCTCAACTTCGAGAATATTCGCCGGGACGTGCCAAACAGGAAATGGATTCACTGAAAAGGTGCGCTTGACTTGTGACCAGGGAAAACCTAAATCGGCATCGGTAGAAAAAAAAAAGCGAAAGACAACGGAAAGTAAATTTGCGAACGCGATAGATACGAGAGACGCATGCGCAAAAATTTAAATAAACAAGATGGCGCATTGAAGTTGAATTTGCTGCCGTATCAACGAATCGTGATTTTTTTTTTAAATTCTTGTTTGATTTCATTGGACTGTTGTTGCCTGTTCTATCTTTTTGCCATTTCTTTATTTCATGCAAAGAAAAATATTTTTTGAATGTTTGTTCACTTCTTTGTGACGCGAAAAAGATGTGCTATTCTTTATTTAGGCGTTTAGTTCTTTCTCAAGAGGTTGAATGGAATCGTTTTAGAAACAAAAAAAGAAATCTTAGAGAATAAATAGCAAATAAACATGCAACTAAGGATGTAAGTCAATTGAAGAAAAAAAGGAAAGAAAACACAAGATATATAAAAAAGGATATTGTGGATTTTACAGGAACTTAAAGATACTGAGTTATTTTCTTGGTGCTGTGTCCAGTAAAAACATAGGCTATTCTTTGTATTTGTAGCTCTTAGCATTTTGCTATTTTTACTATCCCACTTCCTGTTCTGCATTCATGCTCATTAGATAGGTTACTCGCTCCCGTTTAAATGTGTTCTGTGAGTGATAAATTCTCCAAAATCTCTCTCCTTGCATTATTTACATGATTCGGACTGTTATCCTCATCTTCATTGACATATTCACAACGTTTCGGCAGTTATACGCTCCGGAATTTCGATTCGAACCCTTTATTCGTCCATCGTGCCACTCCTCTTCCGGCTATTTCCCTTCAACTCAACAAGTTTTGGTTTACCTGCAATCATTTTTTTTTGGCCTCACAAGAACTCACAAATCCTTGTGTCTAGTTACTGGATCTAAACGTCTTTATATATAACGTCTATGTCTCCTTGAGTGCATCTGTGTATGAATTTTTGGGACTTATGAACCTTAGGTCTGAGCAACCATTTTTACCAGTGCTCATATTGCAATTTTTATTATTATTAATTTTTTTACCAGTGCTCATATTGCAATTTTTATTATTATTAATTTTTTTACCAGAGCTTATAGTGCAATTTTTATTATTATAATTAATTTTTTTACCAGAGCTTATAGTGCAATTTTTATTATTATTAATTTTTTTACCAGAGCTTATAGTGCAATTTTTATTATTATTAATTTTTTTACCAGAGCTTATATTGCAATTTTCATTATTATTAATTTTTTTACCGGAGCTTATAGTGCAATTTTTATTATTATTATTTTTTTTACCAGAGCTTATAGTGCAATTTTTATTATTATTAATTTTTTTACCAGAGCTTATAGTGCAATTTTTATTATTATTAATTTTTTTACCAGAGCTTATAGTGCAATTTTTATTATTATTAATTTTTTTACCAGAGCTTATATTGCAATTTTTGCTGTTATTCATTGTTTTCTCTAGCACTCATTACTAACTTCCATTTCAAAGTGTTCTGTGAGTCTTAAATTCTCCAAAATCTCTCTCCTTACATTATTTACATGATTCGGACTGTTATCCTCATATTCATTGCCATATTCACAACGTTTCGGCCGTTGTACGCTCCGGAATTTCGAACTGAACCCTTTATTCGTACACCGTGCCACGCCTCTTCCGGTTATTTCCCTTCAACTCATCAAGTTTTAGTTCCACCTGCAACCATTTTTGTGGCCTGGTATTGAACTCACAAATCTTTGGGTCTAGTCACTGGATCTAACCAACGTCTTTATACACTGTGCACTCATTATTACTGGTTCCCATATTGTATTCATTTCTATGCTTGGTCGGCCCAGGAAGATTTTTTTGGCCTAGCATATGTGCTGATTACTTAGGTTTTTGTATTTCGTATGGCAATGAAGATGAGGATAACAGTCCGAATAATGTAAGTAGTCATAAGACCTAATCTCAGAGATTTAGACAGATATTGTCTTTTCTTATTATGCATCCTAGAAATTTCAACTGTTTCTTCCTTACTCTAAAATAAGTGTTCTTTTGTTTCCATTTTTCTACTTTCCTGCACACATGTTCAGTCCCTGATATACTCAGCATTCTTCTATATAAACACATCTAGGTTTACGGCCAAATCATGTTGAAACACCGGTTCTCGTACGATAACTGAAGTTAAGCAATGTCGAGTCTGGTCAGTACCCAGATAGGTGACCGCTTTGGAATACCAGGTGTTGTAAGCGTTGTGCGGGTGGTGTAATGGATAACGGTTCCGAATTGGAAATCGGAGAGCTGATTTCTAATTTCAGTCGGGTTCGTTATATTCACTTACAAGAAAATACCTTTGGGAAAGGCATGAATCCACCATTTCTCCCTACAATCCTAATGATTAGGACTTGTATCAGTTAATCATTATCATCTAAAAAAAATTTTTTTTGGCTTGAAATAACCTGCAAAATGTTGATTAATCGTAAAAACAAATCCGTAAAAAAAATTTCATATGTGAAGTAATTGTCATACAGAAGAATTGATATCATATAACGTTACTTAGGGAAACAAAGGAAGGGAAATTGTGGAGAAAAACAAATGAAGAAAAGTGTCTTCAAAAAAACAAAAAACAAAAGCTATTCAAGGGTGGGTAGCACCTGTTAAGGTCCCTGTTATGGGAAAATGGTGAAACCCCAAACAAAAACAACTATGAAATTATAAAAATACATTTTTATAGTAAAATTACCAGCAATACAGTTTTAAAGCAAAATGAGCAGCAATGTATTTTATAATAGAATGACCAACAATACATTTTATAGTAAAATGACAAATTATGTTCGAAATATTTAGATTTCGGCATTAAATAACCCACAGAGGTGTTGATATACCGCTAAACAAAATCAACCAAAAAGTCAAAAATGCGGTTGCTGTAGTTCTATGTTTCATAAGACACCAAATTTTTGTTTTTCATCTGATGTTTAAAAGTTTTCTCTTTGGTTAAAATGGCTCGTTGCCCATTTGTACGGTCGGTCTTGTAATTAAAGCATATGATAAACCCGAAACATGGAAACCCGAGAGTCTTTTTTTTAAATTTCTGCTGGTATTGGGCCGTTTGCCATTCAAAGAACAGTTTTCCTGAAAATTTAACATTTTTCTCTGGTCCAGTCTTTTGGGAATTTCTGACAGAAAAGAAGAAAGACCTTCGGAGGGGTCAATGGTGTTGGTGCCGATGCTGGTAGATATAAGCATCCACTGATTACCATCGTTTATAATTTCATCGATTTTACTTTCCATCTCAACTAGCAATGACTGACTCAACAAGCTTTCTTATCTTTCTCCCTTTCTTTCTTTTTCAGAACGTTTCCTATTTCTCTTTCTTTCTTTCTCTTTTTCTTTCTCTTTTTCTTTCTTTCTCTCTTTCTTTCTTTTTCAGAACGTTTCCTATTTCTTTCTTTCTATTTCTTTCGCTTTTTTCTTTCTTTCTCCCCTTCTTTCTTTTTCAGAACGCTTTTATTTCTCTTTCTTTCTTTCTTTCTTTCTTTCTTTTTTCAGAACACTTTCTATTTCTCTCTCTCCTTCTTTCGTTCTTTTTCTTTCGCTTTTTTCTTTCTTTCTCCCTTTCTTTCTTTCTTTCTTTCTCAACATATTACAACTTTCTGTATTTATCTTTCAACAAATCACAACTTTTAACAGATTCCACTTTTCTTTGTCCTTTTTCATTGTTTCAAATCATCCCCTATGACCTTGAGTGATACTTTCCGTTTTGGTGAAATAATTGTCACTTATCATGTATCCACCTAGCAGATAATCATACATGACAGTTACGAATAAATTTAGAATTGCCACCACAATGCACAGTGGATTAAAGAATAAATTCCTTAACGCCACTAATGAAGGCACTGCATTTACGTCAGTTCAAGCGAGGAAAAGACATCGAGACACATATGTGGTGTTTATGTTCAATCGGTCATAACTGATTGGCAATTATGGAATTGGTTTGCAAAGTTTCGTTTTGGAGAAACATTGTTGGAAGATGAAACCAAACTGTGGCGCTTATCGAACATTGATGATGAAGCTGTAAAGTTATTAGTGGAAAGCAATGTACAGCAAAGTAATTGTATTACCTGATATAGCATTATTACATTTATCTGATATAGCATTATTACCTTTACCTGATATAGCATCATTACCTTTACCTGATACAGCATTATTACCTTCACCTAATATAGCTTTATTGCCTTTATCTGATATAGCATTATTACCTTCACCTTATTATTACCTTTATCTGATATAGCATTATTACCTTCACCTGATATAGAATTATTACCATTACCTGATATAGCATTATTACCTTCACCTGATATAGCATTATTACCTTCACCTAATATAGCTTTATTGCCTTTATCTGATATAGCATTATTACCTTCACCTGATATAGCATTATTACCTTTATCTGATATAGCATAATTACCTTCACCTGATATAGCATTATTACCTTTATCTGATATAGCATTATTACCTTCACCTGATATAGCATTATTACCTTCACCTAATATAGCTTTATTGCCTTTATCTGATATAGCATTATTACCTTCACCTGATATAGCATTATTACCTTTATCTGATATAGCATTATTACCTTCACCTGATATAGCATTATTACCTTTATCTGATATAGCATTATTACCTTCACCTGATATAGCATTATTACCTTCATCTAATATAGCTTTATTGTCTTTATCTGATATAGCATTATTACCTCCACCTGATATAGCATTATTACCTTTATCTGATATAGCATTATTACCTTCACCTGATATAGAATTATTACCATTACCTGATATAGCATTATTACCTTCACCTGATATAGAATTATTACCTTCACCTAATATAGCTTTATTGCCTTTATCTGATATAGCATTATTACCTTCACCTGATATAGCATTATTACCTTCACTTGATATATCATTATTACCTTCACCTGATATATCATTATTACCTTCACCTGATATAGCATTATTATCTTTTTCGATCACTAATAAACGCTTCCAAGGGGAAAATTTGAATGAAAATGACATCCACAGGTCTAAAACTTTTTCACCTGCGAAATTTTACTCAAAAGGTATCGTAATAAATGGTAGCAAGTTATGGCAAATAATTGTGAATATATAATTGAATAAAATGTTATTTTACTTTATTTCTTGAAGAATAAATTCGATGAACAAAAACAGAAATTATTCATGGGTCATCCTAATATTTCTTTCGTTCTTTTCTTTTGTTTCTTTCAATTTACTTGATAAGTGTCTTTAACATATATAAAATTTCTTAAAATAACTTCCTTCATTTATTTCCTTTTCCCTTTTTCAGTACATCCCATAATATTTCTTTCATTCTTTTTTTCAACATATAATTTCATTTCTTTTCTGTCCTTTTTCTTTCTTTTTCTTCTTCGACAATTTTCTTTTCTTTCACACCATCTTTCTTTCATTATTTCAACATATGATTTTCTTTTTTTCTATCCTTTTTCTTTTTTTCTTTCTTTAACGTCTTTATTTCTTTCTTTTTCGTCCTTCTTTTTTTTTTCGTCCTTCTTTTTTTCTTTTCGTTCTCCTTTTTCTTTCTTTATTTTTCTTTCGTTCTTTCTTCCATTCAAATATACCTTTCCTATTCATGCATTTAGTTTCATTAATATTCTTTTATGGCTAACTTAGGATGACGCAAAGATAAAAGACAGAAAGAGAATAATGTTACGTCTTTCTATTCTCGGTTGGTTGCGCCTGGCAAATGCTGGTTTATGCTTCGGCTTGAACGCTGACTTGCACCACCGTTTACGTAATGCGTAGTCATTTCAACCAGAAACCCCGGTCAATTTCTTTCTTTCTTTCTTTCTTTCTTTCTTTCTTTCTTGCTTTCTTTCTTTCTTTCTTTCTTTCTTTTATATTTTTTTTTCTTTGCCATCAAATATATACCGTTCGAAATATTCCTGCTCCAGCGTAATGCTTAGCGTGTTAGGCCATTGCCAGTTTAGTGTATTCGAAATTGTCCGACTATTTTGTGTCGGTGTCACACAATGCATGGCAATGTTTTATAGGGGTTGTTTAATTTACCTTTCTCTCGTCTTTTTTTTTCTGTTTATTTTTTATTTTTCTTTCTTTCTTTCCTTTATATTCTTCTCACTTTTCTTTCACTGTTTATTTTTTCCTTCTCTTTGTTTAATTTAATCCTCTCTTTCTCTCACGGTTTCACGACCGTTTTTCTTTCTTTATTTCTTCTCTCAGTTATTTTGTCCTCCTACTTCTTTCTTTTTCTGCCTTTCTTTCTTTTCTTTCTCTCCTGCATCTTTTTCATTCGCCCTTTTCCCGCTTTCTCTTCCTCGTTTCTTTCTTTGTTTCTTTCTTTTTTCTTTTCCTCGTTTTTTTCGTCCTGTCTTTCTTTCTTTTCTTTCTCTCCCGTATCTTTTCCCTCCGCTCTTTTCCTGCTTTCTCTTCCTCGTGTCTTTCTTTCTTTCTTTCTTTCTTTCTTTCTTTTCCTCGTTTATTTCGTCCTGTCTTTCTTTTCTTTCTCTACAGCATCTTTTTCCTTCGCTCTTTTCCTTGTTTCTCTTCCTCATCTCTTTCTTTCTTGCTTTTTTTCTTTCTTTCTTTTCCTCGTTTTCCTCGTTTATTTCGTACTGTCTTTCTTTTTATTCTTTTTCTCCCGCATCTTTTTCCTTCGCTTTTTTCCTGTATCCTCGTTTCTTTCTTTCTTTCTTTCTTTCTTTCTTTCTTTCTTTCTTTCTTTCTTTCTTTCTTTCTTTATTTCATCTTTTAGTCCTGTCTTTCTGTTTTCTTTCGAATCTTTTTTTCTCTTTCTCCACCTTTCTTTTTCTCATTTTCTTTATACTTCTTTATTACTTTTCTCCATTATTTTCGTTATCCTCTTCATATTCTATTCTTTTGTCCTACAAGCAAATAAATTTGTTCCTTCCTAATTTCTACCCTAACTTCCTCCTCGCCATTTTTATTTTCTTTCTTTTTATTCTTACTCGTCGTCTTCAGTACAGTCACCCACTCCACCATTACGAACAACTAAATGACTCTAAATTTATTTACAAGCCACACTTTTTTCTTCAAAGTCCCGGGAAATTACAGTTCTTTGTTGAATCTATCCTTTTATGTAAGCATTCGATGTTGGGTAATCCCACAGGAAACATTCTTTACTTTGACCACACCCGTCTTTTGTACATTTACCTTGCTTTGTAGAAGGTTAAAGAGAACAAACATTTTGGACAACAATGTCTGCTACAATTCCAAGTGCAAATTCCAAGCAACTGCACCGTGTTTTCCAGATATTTTGAAAGCCGTGTTGGTTCAGACCATTTTTTTTAATCTAACCCGCCATGAAAAATGTTTGAGGCGTTCTTTTTTAACTTGGGAGGAATAGAACAAGAAAGAAAGAAAGAAAAAAGAAAAGGATAAAGAAGGAAATAAAGAGAAAAGTAAAAGAAAGAAAGAAAGAAATCGATAAAAAAATTAAAGAGAAAAGTAAAAGAGACAAAGAAAGAATGAAAAACGATAAAGAAGAGGAGAAAGAGAAAAGTAAAATAAACAAAGAAAGAAAAAAGGAAAGAAAAAGATAAAGAAGAAAAGAAAGAGAAAATTAGAAGAAAGTGACAAAGAAAGAAGGAAATGAGGAAAGAAAAGGATAAAGAGGGAAATAAACAGAAACGAGTAAGAGAAAAAGAGAAGGAAAAAGAGAAAAGTAAAATAAACAAAGAAAGAAAAAAGGAAAGAAAAGGATGAAGAAAGAAAGAAAGTGAAAAATAGAAGGAAGAGACAAAGAAAGAAAGGAGGAAATGAGGAAAGAAAAGGATAAACAGGGAAATAAGCAGAAAAGAGTAAGAAAAAAGAAAAGGTAAAAGAAGGAGAAAGAGAAAAGTAAAAGAACGAAAGAAAGAAAGAAAGAAAGAAAGAAAGAAAGAAAAGGATGAAGAAATAAAGAAAGTGAAATATAGAAGAAAGAATAGAGATAAAAATTAATAGAAAAGAAAGAAAAGGGATGACCTTAAAGAGAGACAGATGAAAGAAAGATGGCAGCTTTTGAAAACATGCTTTCTGGCTAATTAATAACCCAAGTCTGGCACAAGGATACAATACTCAGGTATCCATGATAAATGAACTCTTCAAATGGGAATGATCTGGATGATAATCTTCATAAGCAATTCGTTACGAGAATGTTAAAATTTTCAATATCAGTTGATGACTTTTGGACAATATTATTTTGTGTATAAAACGATAGAAAACCTTGAACGTCACACACAACTTCCTTCTTGCAAAAAGAAAAAAAATCTGAAGCATAAATGAATACTTTTTGTTTTGTTTTGTTATTGCTACCTATCTGCGGGAACCTGCAGACACATTCACACATTCCGTCTTCGGTTAAGATGACTTCCCAAATATTTCAACTGACACCCATACATTCTGTCTTCTTGTAATTGATAATTAGTCCTTTCTTCTCACTTTCTTTTACTACCTTCTCTAGGAGCTCCTGCAATTTCCTTTCACTGTCTGCTATCAATACTGCGTCGTCTCGAAAAATTAAAAAAAAAACAGACTCTCTTTTAATCCTCTGAGAGAATCCTTTGCATCTTACATCATTTCGCCTTCTCGGGATAACGTTTTTCACTGACATCAAATAGAAAGATTATATTCGATCAACTGCTAAATCTGCTTTTAAGATAATTGGTTAAGTCCGACAATTATTTTTAAGACATTTTTTTAATGTTTATACGTTCTTTTTATAGATACAAGTATTTAAGTAAATGCTCTGTTTATAATAAACAGTATTAATGACATTAACCGGCCTGAATGTCCGAGAAATTGTCATAGAAAATATGCATCCCGACAGGAATCGAACCTGTATGCTATACGGAACCGTCATATAGACTGACTACCGATTGGGCCACAGAGGAGCGTTCGGTTAGCAAGGTCGATTTTACTGCTTTTAAACTACAATTCTCCATGATTTTCTCTCATATATTCATATCTGCTCAATGCGTATCCAAATGTAAACAAATGACGTCATAGGATACAGGTTCGATTCCTGTCGGAGGACGCATATTTGTTGTTAATACTGTTTATTATAAACAGAGCATTTACTTAAATATTTGTATCTATAAAAAGAACGTATAAACATAAAAATGTCTTAAAGATTGGTTATGCGTATCGTGCTAGACAATTAGTCCACCATTCATCCACGCTTAGAATATTGCTGCCACATCTGGTCTGGTGATGTATTCAGAAGTTCTTGATAAAATTCAAAGAAGAATCTGCAATGTTATCGGTCCTGACCTGGCATCTCTACTGCATTAATATTTAAGCTTACCTTTTAAAAGTTCAACGATAATTCTTCTGCCGCCACTCAATTTAAAGATAATTTTATCTACGTAGGTCCTTACTTTCCGTACAAACAAGTATTTTTATTTCATGGGTGATTTTCGCTGGATTTCGTAATTATCCTCAAATTTATCTACAAGCTATAAAATTTGTTATCAGACAAAAAAAATTCGTGGCAAAAAATCACGTAAAAAATCGCCGAAAGCAATCGGAATCCTAAATTTCAGGATTGCAGTTCGGAACCTGACCCAGAAGGTTTTCAATTTGCTCACAGCGACGGCCCGATACCAAAATGGTAGACTATGTTAGGCTACGGCCTCCAGGAGTAGAGTTGAAAACATGGACAATTTTATTTTGAGAACAGTATTTTTAATTTGAGAACAGTATTTTATTCTTTTGAACATGAGCTATTGAAAGTTAGAGAGTTGTGTCCCTTTAATAGTTTTTGTCAGTAGAAACCAATATGGCGGAATCCCAAAACACTGGCAGTAATGAAAACTTGGGAATATAATAATTTCAGGATTTCGGGTCCGTATACTACCATGAATGTTTTTAACTTGCTCGCGGAATCGGCCTGATTCCAAAATGGTATATGTTGTGCTACGACCTCTAGGAGTAAAGTTGAAAAAGTGTGACACACTGACACACTGTTCAACACTCATGGCATCTTTACCGTTTTTTATTAAAGTTTTCAATTCCCAACGTCACTGAAGGTAGCCACAATAAATCCAGTTATCTCACTGGTAGTCCGATAGAAATTTTTTGAATGGAAGAATTGAGTTTTGTGAGCAAAGATGGTGGAGTGTCACTTGTTGTCACTGAAGAGGCAATCCTCGTGGATATTTCCAAGGAAAAACACAGGAGTTGGTCCGTGTCATTAAAACTATCCAAGGGTAACATATATCGATCCAAAGACATCAAGAAAAAAGCGGATTTGTCTTTGGTGAACAGAAACTTAAATTTTTATTTTTGGTCAACTACATTATTCAACTTTTTATCAAGAAGAAACCTTATGTGGACGTTAAAAATCACCGCAAATTATTGTTAATATAGAATGACCCATTATGACAGGTCTCTAATTTGTATTTAGATTGTGCCGATCTGTATCGCACACACATACATACATACACAAATACAACTCACATACAACGACAAGCATTCATTGGTTAATAAATCACCCCTACGTTATTATAGACAATTTACAAATCGCAGCAATGCGACAATTTTGTAATCGCTCTATTTTTATGTAGTCAGTTTTGAGCACTTTTGGGAGAAACGGATCCCAGAAGCTTTCTTGAGTCTCCCCAAATCTCGCTCGCTGATTGGTCAATGCCAACCAATCAGATCGTCTGAATGTGAAGAATAACTCTTCCCGCGCAGCGATTCAGAGCCTATGATCACCTATATAAGCAAGAAATATTCTTAGATAATTAGTGAGAATTCAGCTACCAAACGAATCCACGAGAGATGAAACCATGCGCCAATCTTCTCAGTCACACCACCACTCACATGCTGAATATTCCTTACACTCACACACTCTTTTCCTTACACAGCGAAACTGTTGAGAATATTTATTACAAGAAACTATCACAAACTTTTTTCAGTGAACTTTGGAATACAAAATAATAGTTAAAGAGAGACAACTCTTGTTTTATTCAACCGTTTTTCCTACTCAATGCATGCCTTCTTTCACATCCTTATACATCTTGTTAAATACATATTTCATGTGTAATGATGTCTTTTGCTTATCCTTTTTCACGCCAGTTTTGTTTCCTGATCTAAAGTTAAATTAATGTGGTGAAGTCCGCCACAAGATACATTTTATTTATTTTCAATTTTTCTCGTTGAACTGTTCACATACAGGGTGGGTCAAAATTTGGCTTACACTTAATAGGTATGCATTTTACATTGTTACAGAAGATTTTATTACATCTATGTTTATTTGTTATTATAATTATTTTTGTTTAAATATGATTCCATCACGACAGAGAAAATTTCCATGTTTCAAAATTGAATCTAAATTTATAAATTTAATTATAAAAATTAAACTCAATAGTCTCGTTCCATCGTCAAGAGATGATAGGAATAAACTTGCAAAGAAATTTAAATAATTTATACTGATTTTCCAAGCGTAGCTCAGATGTGGCACAAGGACGAAAGTAAAGAGCACCCAGGGAGGATCGAACTCAATGATCAGACGTAATTGTTCTAGCGAGACAAGCGTGCGAACCATTACACCACTTCGAGGTGCCTAATTTGCTTAATTTATAAGCGCAGACTATATTGATATTATGAGTGGTTTAGGTTAAGGAAAATCTATTCTACTTTAGGGGTGGCTGGGTTTTAATTTCCCTAGTCAGCTTATGTTTCCAATATATGTTACTACAAAGTTAGTTTAAGTTTAGGTGGGGTTGGTGTGTCTGCTAACGAACGTATACTTCCATTATTCAATGAGTTGTTTGGGTTTTCAATGATAAAAAAAATCTTCTTTTTTTTTTAAATAACTGCTAAGAACACTGGATTATAAATCTTACCGTTCTTTCTTATCATTTTAATACGTGTACATTTATTTGTTAGAGTCATATTTGTTCAAGGCTGCCTATGTCCATTTGTTTAAAACTTTACTTACATTTTTTAGCACAGTTTTATCTCTTAATTGATCAAAATGTCCGCCTTCAACATGGCAACATTCCTCGAGCCTCTCTCCATAACACTATAGCACACAGCACGACAAAAATCTCTATCTGCATCAATGTCAATAAATACTTCTTAGATGCACTCTTTTAATTCGTTCACTGTGTGAAGATTTTTCTAATTAACCATGTTCTCTACTACACCCCCACCCCACAAAATAATAAATCATTGGTGTCAGGTCAGGTGAACGTGATGGCCATTCGATGCTACCAACGCTGTGGAAAGGTTTAGTTAAGGCAGTCCTTTACTGGAAATGCTATTAAGCTATTTCCTCCAATTTAGGTTTCGATGGAATTATGATTTGGATACATTTAGATCTAAAACATGACAGAAATAGTGAAACAACTGTCAGCCTAAAAATAGGGAGAGTGGGTCAAAAGTAGACAGGGTTGGCCAAAAGCAGGCAGGGTGGGTCAAAAGTAGGCAGGGTTGGCCAAAAGCAGGCAGGGTGGGTCAAAAGTAGGCAGGGTTGTCCAAAAGCAGGCAGGGTGGATCAAAAGTAGGCAAGGCAAGTTAAAAGTAGGCAGGGTGGGTCAAAAGTAGGCAGGGTGTGCCAATATGAGGTAAGGTGGGTCAAAAGTAGGCAGGGTTGGTCAAAAGTAGGCAGTGTTGTCCAAAAGTTAGCAAGGTGGGTCAAAAGTAGGAAGTGTTGTCCAAAAGTAGGTAGAGTGAGTCAAAAGTACGCAGGGTGGATCAAAAGTAGGCAGGGTGAGTCAAAAGTAGGCAGTAGGCTAAAAGTGGGCTTACACTTAGTAGACATGCACTTTACATTTTTTTAAATCATTTTATTAAATTTATATTTATTTGTTAGAAAAGCTATTTATGTCCACTTGTTTAACACTTTATTTACTTTTTGCTTTGGCGCAGTTTAATCACCTAATTGTTCAAACTGTCCTCCTTCAATATCGCAATGTTCCTCGAACCTCGTCTCGAACACTATGACTCACAGCACGACACACATCCCGATCTGAATCAATTTCAATAAATAATTCAGAGAGACACTCTTTTAATTAGTTCAATGTGTGGGGATTTCTCTCATAAACCTTGTTCTTCACTACCCCCCCCCACATACACACACAAAAAAGAAATCATTGGTGTTAGGTGAGGTAAACGTGGTGGCTCCCCTCGATTCCGAACCAATTCTGTGGAGAGGTTTGGTTAAGGTCGTCCATTACTGCCAAAGCATAGTGGGGAGGTGCTCCATTTTGCTCAAAGAAAACTTATTACTTGGACAAATTAGATCTAAAACGTGAAACTGTAATTCTACTTTTGGCCCACTCTGAATATAGGATAGTGATGTAATTAGATTACAATGAAATTTGTATTTTATATGAATGTAACTTCATTAAAATTTAGATGTAGTAGGGTGGAGATATTCGTTGGGTGGGGATGAGATTCTAGTACCTGACCTAGCCGAAGTCACCCCACCCGTGATAACCCAATTTTCATGAAAGGATCGAGACAAAAAAATCTATCAAAGTCTTGTGAATTTGTCAAATAAAATAAAGGTTAGGTTTTGCCAAATGCTTCATTAATTTTTTTTATCTCGTGACCCGCACTGCAGCCACAGTAGAAGTGATGCTTCTCTCCAGGCCGATTTTGAATTCAGAGTTTTTCCTAACCAAGGTTATAGAACCCAGTTTGTCCTGCTATTTTTCCATAGCTGGGGGGATTAATAGAGAATGCATACTAAATATAAAGGAACCGACAGGAATTCGAACTCGGCTCTCCGATTCCTCAATCCGAGCCGCTATCCATTACTCCACTGTACCTCATTTTAGTCTTGTTATTGAATCCGAATGTAAAATGCTGCAAAGGAAAACCATAAAGCCTCTGGGTTGGTAAAGTTACGTCAGCACTGGAGAACTCCATGGAAAGATAAGCCCTAAAATTTCTTATCATAATGAATACATTTAGATATATGAAATTCTACAATTTTAATAAAACAGGCTCGTCCCAAAATAGGATGTTTGTGTGACGTAATGGATAGGTGTTCGGAATGCAAAATCTCGGAGACGCGTTCGAATGCCTGTCAAGTTCGTTACATTAACATATTTGTAAATACACTTGGGAAGAGTATGAATAGATATCTTCCTCCAACTATGGACTTGTGTCTAGGATAATCGCTACTGTCTCCAAAATATTTTTATTGCAATATTCACTCGGAAAAAAGTAAATTATTCTTACAACCTCAGCTTTAAATAATTTATTTTTATCGTAAGAAATTAATTACTTAGAAATAAGAAAAGTTTGGTTGTAGGGGGTGGGGAGGCAGTTGTTCTTCAGGGTATCTCTTTTGCTTTTTGTACTTTTGACAAAATGGCCGAGTTACTTCGGTGTTGAAACCACTTGTGGGGAATATGACTAAGTCCTTGACATTTGATTGAAGAAGGGAAAAAAGTCGTGGACACTTCGAAACAAGAACATACTGTTTGTTTCTTCGACTTTTCATTCTAAATTAGATTAATTTAAAAACAAAAAAAGAAATGAATACTGCAGAGAATTTTGTTTAACTTGGGACCTCTTCCAGATCACCAGTCTTGTCCATATGCAAAACGTCCTAGCATGCACGTTGTTCTGATTTCTCTCTCTCTCACACACGCATAGAAACACGATATATATATATATATATATATATATATATATATATATATATATATATATATATATGTATATATATATATATATATATATATATATATATATAATTGTTTATTTAAAAATTATAACATAAATATGTTATAAAATCACTACAAATATAGCCATTTTTTTTCAACACCTCCCGTATCTTTTCAAGTGATGATGTTGAATGTAGAATAAAGGGTTTTAAAAGTTTCAAATTAATTAACGATCCTTCGCAAGGGAAAAAATGCTATTACATAAGCAAGAATGACCAATCAAAATACAAGTATACGGGAATTCAAAAAACTTGATAACGAAATAAGGATATAATAGCTATTAAAAGCTTTAAAGTTGGGGTCTTACTATATATATATATATATATATATATATATATATATATATATATATATATATATGTGTGTGTGTGTGTGTGTGTGTGTGTGTGTGTGTGTGTAAAATTAGTGTTCAATATACACACACATATATATATATATATATATATATATATATATATATATATATATATATATATAAATAAATTTCCAAGAGTATAGAATCCAGCTAGAACTCAATGTCCAGGAGAGAGTAATAATATATATGTATAGTTTACTCTCTTATCGTGAATGATAAATGAAGGTCAGCAGCGGATGGTGCCTTTCGTTTTACACTTATGCATGCTAGCAGGGGCTATTGTGGAGAAAATCAGGTAAGGGAAAGACATATTTCATTTGCGCTTTGTTAAGTGCGATACTAGCCCAGCCTTGCTGCGGGCGACAATGCCACACTGACAGATGAAATTTGTTAAAGCAGGATTTTGATAGTGTCACTGCTTCAGAGCTTGACGAAGCTCATCACAGTGTTTCAGTCTACTGTCTTCAAAACCCTTTAACTTAATGAAACATGTCTAACGCCACTCCTTTCGGTTTGATGTTTGGGCTCCAGCACATTGCGATACACTGGCTGATATTTACTTACATTATTTACATTATTCGAACTGTTATCCTCATTTTCATTGCCATATTCACAACGTTTCAGCCGTTGAACGCTCCGGTTCGAAATTCCAATCACTTGAAGAAGGGTCAAACGTTTAACGGCCGAAACGTTGTGAATGTGGCAATGAAGATGAGGATGCCAGTCCGAAAAATGTAAATAATGTAAGTAATCATAATACTTCATCTCAGAGATATAGAAGCCGAAACGTTGTGAATATGGCAATGAAGATGAGGATAACAGTCCGAATAATGTAATTAATGTAAATAATAATAATAGCAAATCTCAGAGATATAGACAGATACTAGCTGACATCTAGCATCAAAGATGGATAGGTAGGGGAGGACCAGTTCCATGGCCAGCACGTTCTACCGATCTCAATCCGTTGGATTTTATTTGTGATGCCACCTAAATTTGGCGTATTCAGAAGGCATTAAAAATGCATAGACGCTTCACTAACGTGTCATGGGGGCCTACGAAACCATTCAATACCGTGTAGAAATATTTGAAAGTGTCCACCAGTCAGTGATCCGACGGGGGCATGTGTGTGTAGCAGCAAGTGGAGGATGTTTTGAATATTTGTCATGTGTTGCTGTATTTAGATAGAACAATGGCCTTTTGGACATAGTTTTATATGGATATTTGACCTTTTTGGGGGTGTCAGAAATCCGCCCTAAAGTTTGTAAAAGTATTTTGGGATTGTATCTTGGATTGTACATTTAACAGCGTCTACCATGAACATTAAACTTAATAAATGAAAAATGAAGGATTTGCGGACGTATGTTTATATGAACATTTGTCATTCTTTTAGTGTGAGGAACCCACCTTTAAAGTTTATAAAAATATTTTTGATACACCCTATATATATATATATATATATATATATATATATATATATATATATATATATATAAAGAAATAACAGTAAGATATAAAATCCGGTGTTCTTGTAGATATTTTTATTTTTACACAATAGTGCTCAATGTAAGTTTACAGAGCATTAATATTATAAATTAACTGATTTAAAAAAATATGCTTTTTGAAACATGGTTATCATTGTGTAGCGAAAAAAACATATTTTAAATCAGTTAATTTATTATATATATATATATATATATTTATATATATATATATATTTATATATATATATATATATATATTTATATATATATATATAAAGACATTTTTATTTTTGTAGGTATGTCATTTCCATACAAACAGAATAGGTGGCGCCAGTATGTGAGGGACGCATGTTGAATGTTTTGTTGTATGAGAACGACTAATATATATATATATATATATATATATATATATATATATATATATATATATATATATATATAAGAGAACATAGAAGTCAACACTTAGAGGCGACAGTCTGTTTCATGCTAGATGCAATCGTCAGGCATCTAAGTGTTGACTTCTATGTTCACTTTTATATTTACACACGCTCTATCTCTGATATTGAGCACTTTATCCCATAAATATAGCACACTTTAAGACTATATTTCTTAACATTAAAATGTTTAACATTGTTTTTATAGATACAAATATTTAAGTAAATGCTCTGTTTATAATAAACAGTATTAAATAACATTTACCGGCCTGAATGTCTGAGAAATTTTCATAGAAATATATATATATATATATATATATATATATATATATATATATATATATATATATATATATATATATATATAATGTGCAAGTGTGTGAATAGTTACGTCGCTTGAGACGTTACAAGCTGAAATTTGAAAATTTTACTGTACAATATTGGAGCTAAGTTATTAATATTCACTACTCTCTATGAAAGAAATTAGACTGTAAAAATCATAGGGGACGTTAGAAATACCTCGCCGTATACATACGTAATGGTATGACTTTAGTGACAACGGTGTCTTCATCTAGGCAATATCTTACCATTATGTGGAAGGTATTTCTGGGAGGTATATGTGACAAGTATTCATGCCCCAACCTGTGTATATATATTGGCTAAGGCACGTCAGGCTATATGACGGTTCCGTATAGGATATACAGGTTCGATTCATGTCGGACGATGTATATTTTCTATGAAAATTTCTCGGACATTCAGGCCGGTAAATGTTGTTTAATACTGTTTATTATAAAACAGAGCATTTGCTTATATATTTGTATCTATAAAAAGAATGTATAAACATAAAAATTTCTTAATATATACATATATACATATATATATATATATATATATATATATATATGTATATATATATATATGTGTGTGTGTGTATATATATATATATATATACACACACACACATGCAATTCATTAGTGGATCAGAGTTAATTTTATAGCGACATAACCTCTCTCTCTCTCTCTCTCTCTCTGTCCCCCTCTCTCTGTCCCTCTCTCTCTGTCCCTCTCTCTCTCCAGCCTCTCTCTGTCCCTTCCTTCTCTTTCTCTCTCTCTTTCTCTGTCCTTCTCTCTCTGTCCCCCTCTCTCTGTCCCTCTCTCTCTGTCCCTCTGTCCCTCTCTCTCTCTCCAGCCTCTCTCTGTCCCTTTCCTTCTCTTTCTCTCTCTCTCTCTGTCCCCCTCTCTCTGTCTCCCTCTCTCTGTCCTCCTCTCTCTGTCCCTCTCTCTCTGTCCCTCTCTCTCTCTCTCTCTCCAGCCTCTCTCTGTCCCTTTCCTTCTCTTTCTCTCTCTCTCTCTGTCCCCCTCTCTCTGTCCCCCTCTCTCTGTCCTCCTCTCTCTGTCTCTCTCTCTGTCCCTCTCTCTCTCTCTCTCCAGCCTCTCTCTGTCCCTTTCCTTCTCTTTCTCTCTCTCTCTCTGTCCCCCTCTCTCTGTCCCCCTCTCTCTGTCCTTCTCTCTCTGTCCCCCTCTCTCTGTCCCTCTCTCTCTGTCCCTCTCTCTCTCCAGCCTCTCTCTGTCCCTTTCCTTCTCTTTCTCTCTCTCTCTCTCTGTCCCCCTCTCTCTGTCCCCCTCTCTCTGTCCTCCTCTCTCTGTCCCTCTCTCTCTGTCCCTCTCTCTCTCTCTCCAGCCTCTCTCTGTCCCTTTCCTTCTCTTTCTCTCTCTCTCTGTCCCCCTCTCTCTGTCCTCCTCTCTCTGTCCCTCTCTCTCTGTCCCTCTCTCTCTCTCTCTCTCCAGCCTCTCTCTGTCCCTTTCCTTCTCTTTCTCTGTCTCTGTCTCTGTCTCTGTCTCTCTCTCTCTCTCTCTCTCTCTCTCTCTCTCTCTCTCTCTCTCAGCCTGACGAAGACTTTATCCGATAATACGACGAATCGTGACAGCCGATGTCCGGTCTGAATTAGATGACGAGGACTTTAATTTGACACGTCCATCACGCACTACACGGCACTTGCTGGAACCGGCTTCATGACCGTTGGATCAGTCGATCTCATGTGCCTAATCCACCGGATGTCTTCACATGCAATAGTGCTGACAGACCCGAAATTATCGAAGGTTTGGACCCGACGACTACCTTCACCTGGTTTGCTCACCAGTCGAAGCACGTCGACTGCCTTAACCTGGTTTGCGCACCAGACACTGAAATATTCGTACTGGATCCAAGTGAGGATCAAACTCATTACTCTGTCGTAATTGTTCGAGCGAGACAAACCTGCTAAACATTACACCACGTCGGGATGCCTAAGCGTAGCTTAGATGTAGCACAAGGCACAAGGCCAAAAGTGTGGGGCACCCAGTGAAGATCGAACTCACTAATTCGTAATTGTTCTAGCGAGACAAGCTTGCTAAACATTACACTACGTCGAGATGCCTTAAATATTTTTACAAGCGTAGCTTAGATGTGGCACAAGGCCGAAAGTGCGCAACCTTCAGTGGGGATCGAACTCACTACCCAGTTGTAATTTCTCTAGCGAGGCAAGCTAGCTAAACATTGCACCACGTCGAGGTGCCTCAAATGACTCAAATAGCTTAGATGTGGCACAAGGCCGAACGTGTGGAGTCCCCAATGAGAATCGATCTCACTGTTCGGTCTTAATTATTCTAGCGAAGCAATCTTGCTAAACATTACACCACGTCGATGTGCCTTAAATGCTTTTACAAGCGTGGCTTAGATGAGGCACAAGGCCGAAAGTGAGGAGCACTTAATTTAGGATCAATCCCACGAGTCTGTCGTAACTGATCTCGCAAGAAAGTTTGCTATTACACCACGCGGAGGGGCCCCATCTACAGCAGTGTACTGAAAAGTAAACGCAATAAAGAAATTGAAAAAGCAGCTGTGCATATTATGTGGATTAGTTTGGCTTGCCTGATGTAAATACAATACAAGGCAATTTTTTTTAAGCTTTTCACCCCAAGCAAGGCTGGAAGCCACTAGCACGCAAAGGGTTACAGAAGGTTTGGGGGAAAAGCGGATAGGAGTGGTAAAGGAGAGGGTGTGGAGAAAGATAGTGGATCGATCAAGATAAGGGGGTTACAGAAGATTTGGAGCGAGAGCAAATAGGAATGAAAGGGGAAAGGATGTGGAGAAGGGAATTGGGTAGATAAAGGCAACTGGAGATGTCGATTGACGTTACACTTAAATAGTTGGAGATTGTATTTGTCAGGGAAACAGGAATAAGGAAGGGAGTTCCACAGGCGAGATGTGCGAGACATGAAGCTATTGGAGTAGCAGAGACGTCTACATCTAACAGTTTCAACGGTGAAGGGGTGGAAACAGGATGCCAACCTCGTAGGACGCTTAAATTCATGAGGCCTGGGAACCAGCGAAAGCAGCTCATCAGAGCAATTACCGTGAAAGTATTTGTAAAAAGACAGAGCGAGGCAACTGTGAGAGAGCGACTGCAAACGAGATGACAGATCAGGGCCAATTACATTGCATATCCGTCTCTGGATCTTATCAAGAACCCTGAGGCAAACAGCAGGGGCCCCAGACCATAGTTACTTTTTACTGTATATATTCAATTTATGCTAGGATGTTTTAGACGAGGAGCAATTTGGTAACTGACTGCTTTGGCATTCTGACATCTGGTTTCGACTTCTCTGTCTAGTTTGCCGTTTTCTAAAACATCCCATCATTTCAATGAGCACCAAGACAAATCTCATCAACGCCATTTTCCTACCAACGTTGACATACCAGTGCCAGACATGGCCACTAACAAAAACCCTTGAGAGGAAACTGATCACTTGTGAGATGAAATGCCTGAGGAAAGCAGTGAACAAGACCAGGCGAGACAAGATCAGAAATGAGGCAATAAGAGATATGTTAGAAACAATACCAATCTTACAAGTGGTTCGGACACCTTACCTATCAACCAACCAGCCATACGAACATAAACCCTCAGGTACTCTGTCTAGAGAGAGAGAGTGGCAGACCAAGAAAACACTGGAGCGACTCAGTGGCAGACACTCTCAAAGCCCACGAGATATCTCTCCTCCAGGCCACTCGCCTTGCCGCTGACAGACGACTGTGTCTCCCCGCGACGCCTAACAGCACAAGCGGAACGAAAAACTAAAACTAAACCTATTCAATTTAATAGACTTTTGAAAAAAATCGAAAACAATAACGGCGGAAGTTTCCGTCCAACGTCCAATATCAACTGGTTAGATATTATTCTATAGGATTTCATAGATCCATTGTTTATTTTATCGCACTTTATAGTGCATATTCCTTTTAGACGCACAAACACGCATATACACATATATATATATATGCAGCCTTGTGATTGAGGTGTTATTTTCCACCCTAGAACTCCTTACCCACAGACGAAACATTGCAAGCGTATTGCTAATCTATCGCCAATTCCATGGAAATTGTTCAGACCAGTTCCAGCGTTCATGGGTAATACCTGCCATGCCACGCATATTGTAGCCAACCACCATTATTTTATTTGTATTCCACTGGTGAGATAAAGGCTTCTCTCAAGCAGCCTCTTCCCACGAACTGCTGCTTTGTGACGCAGGCTCCTAAGAGGATGCTTCCCGTTCACAACAATCCTGTTCAAGTTTAAGGTTAACTAATATCTTTCCCCACATATCTTAATTAACTAACTGTGACGTATGCGCCTGGTACACTCTTATCAGACTGGATACCATGATGGCTATACCGGATTTCCTTTAATGATTAACACGAAACGGAAATCTTACATATTTAATATTACATTATATTCCACTCCAATAGTTCAGCCTTTATTCTCGTCCAGTATGTGATACTGTAATACTCTACCTCGTGTGGCTCTTTGGCCTCATACAGGATGAACATTATTGCGAATATTCCTATTAGACACACAAACACACATATACACATATGTATGCAGCCTTGTAGGTGAGGTGTTATTTTCCACCCTACCACCCGTTTCCCACAGGCGAAACATTGCAAGCGTATCGCTATTCTATCGCCAATTCCATGGAAATTGTTCAGACAAACTATGGAGTTCCACCAGTTCCAACGTTCATGGGTAATACCTGCCATGCCACGCATATTGTAGCCAACCACCATTATTCTCTTTGTATTCCACTGGTGAGATAAAGGCTTCTCTCAAGCAGCCTCTTCCCACGAACTGCTGCTTTGTGACGCAGGCTCCTAAGAGGATGCTTCCCATTCTCAACAATCCTGTTCAAGTTTAGGGTTAACTAATATCTTTCCCATATATTTTCATTAACGCCTGTTACTCTGTAATACTCTACCTCGAGTGGCCCTTTGGCCTCATACAGGATGAACATTATTGTATGAAACATTTAAAGACTAATCATGATATAATTTTTTTGCAGGTCAGTCTTAAACTCACTCTATCCAATATGGAAGCAGTCTCTATAAACTTCGAGAGAATTTTGGAGATTGTCTTCCAGGTGAGAGGATAAAGTGATGCAGATTTCGTTCGAAGTTTTCGCTGCACTTGATTTGGAAGATTGAAGGACGTCTTGTCAAGCTGCCATTTCGCGCATTGGTTCTAACGTTCGTGCCGTAGAGCCATAATAATAACGGAGATAAAATTTCCCAGAAAGTGAATTACCAATCCATGTCAATTGGTATCAATTTGACAGAAATCTGGAAAGTAAAACGAAAAAGAATATCTACACGATGTCAAATTCCATTATACACGTCGATGCTTTCACAATAGATTTTCTTATTAACAAAAAAAAACAACGTTGGTGATATTTTCAGAAAATATTAGTATTTGTTTTTTAATCATTTCACCTCAAGCAAGGCAATAAAGCCACTAGGACGCAAGGGGTTACTGAGTGTTAGAGATTATAAGAAAAACTACTATTAAGAAGAGAGAACAATAAAAGAATAAAAAATAAGAAAACACAAGATAACGATTGACATTGCATTTAAATTAAAAGTTGACTAGAAAGCAAGAAGTCGGCAGAGAGTTGCACAATATTCATATAATTTATATAGTATTATGTCGGAATAGACTTTGCACTCATTTTCACACCAGATCAAAGAAGCCAGGTGCGAGACTGACCTAATGTTACTCTTGTTGCTGAATGCATATATACGTAGCCTCACAGCTGCATTTGCAAGTGAGGGAGCGGAATACACGAAAGTGGTAGTTATAAACGCTCCAGAGATGATTTCAGCAGTTTCTCATACATCGCGTACGAAAATGTAAGGGTCATGTTTTGGACAAGAACGATGCGACCTAACACACACATACTGGACGAGACTAAAAGCTGAACTATTGGAGTGGAATATAATGTAATATTAAATATAAAAGATTTTTGTTTCGTGTTATTCATTAAAGGAAGTTCGGTATAGCCATCATGATATCCAGTCTGATAAGAGTGTACCAGGCGCATGCGTCACAGTCAGATGCGCGCGATATGGTGATAGGTTTTTAATAAAACCTGTAGATAACATTACGGTTAACCTTCAGCTTGGATAGCTCGGTCCGCTCAAATGGTCTTCGACAGAAAGCATCCCAAAGTATCCAGCTGTGACCCCCAGATCGCTTTGGTCGCCACACCCCTCAAACATAAAAATAGATAAACAACACTTGTAACCCCTGCCAAAAGGATACTCCACTACTCCCGCTCATAAGCAGAGATATACAGTGAGTAAGCTCCTCAGAAAACTGGTTAGTAGATTTGTAGCACTGAATGATATACTTATTTTAGCCAATCTTAATTCACTAATACAAAACATGTACATGGTAAAAAATCCAATCTCGAACAAAAGCCATGAGAACCATGCCTGGTGTCGCAAGAGGGACTTTATTATTATTATTTTTTTTAATTTATTTACTTTGATTCATGGTGTGTACACATTTCTTTACGGGTCTCAACCAGAGACCTAACAGTCCTGGGTAAGACGATAAATTAAATCCGCGTCCTGAGTAAGACGATAAACTACATCCAGCAGCAAGGCCTCTGATTAGGAGGTTTTGAGGAGCGTTGAACAACCTCTTAATTGCTGGTGTTCCCAGGTCCACACTGACCTGGGGGTAGTCCCAGCTATAGGCAAATAGTTAAAAAACACACACACACAAACACACAAAAGGAGTCAAAAATACTATGAAAGTATAAAAATAGGTTTTAATACCAGCAATACATTCTTGTAAGGTTATTACCAGCAATGAATGTTTGAAGAAAAAATTATTACCAGCAATACATTTTTGAAAAAATATTAACAGCAATAAAAATTTTGTCGGCATTAAATAACCCATTGAGGTTGATATACCGTAAAACACAACAAATCAAACCAGAGACGTAAGTTCAGGAATGGCATCATGACATTTTCCTCTGAGCATTCTTTAAGAAAAAAACAAAACAAACCTAAGAACACGCACATTTTACATAGATAAAGCCCTCTGTAAGATTTGGGCTGTACTTTTGTATTTCTTTAAGGCTACCAGGAATCCCTTCAAGAAGTCTATCGGAAGTTTTTCCAATCAATCCGAGGGCTCCAGCTGCAACTGGAATCGTTGATGTGCACATGTATCAGATGTTTTAGTTTTCGATTTCAAGATCCTTGTATCTTGATAGTATTATATTTTTTATAGGTTTGATATTATTATTATTACTATTATTATTATTATTAGAAATATTTATAACAACATATTTGCTGGTAAACGATGCCTTCTAAACGCAAGAGAAATGTTTAAGAAACAGGAAAAGTTTGTTAGAAATAAATTTAAAAAAACTCCTTAAATACTGTGTAATATCAATCGTCCTATATGATAGAGAATGCTGGACAATCTTGCAAATGGAGGGCAAACTAAAGGTGTGGTCCTACAAAAGGACTCTAAGAATACCTTGGACGCAGCATGCAAGTGATGAGGAAGTTGTAAGAAACATAGGAAGAAAAAAGAACATTTCTACTTAGAATCATAAAAGGACAGCTGTAGTTTCTGGGATTCATAATGAAGAAAGAAGGCTTAAAGAATTTGACACTCACAGGCCGCAGTGGAGGCAAGTGGGTCAGAGTGAAACATTGAGTAACCGACCTAGTGAGGTTGTGAAAATAGATAGCAGAACAGAATCTGGGTGTCCTCGGTAAGACGATAAACTACATCCAAAAGCAAGGCCTCTGATCAGGAGGTTTTGAGGAGCGTGGAAGCACCTCTTAATTCCTCATGCTTCCAGGTCCACCCTGATCCGGGGTGGTAGCACCTATTAGGGTCCCAGCTATGGGCAAATAGCTAACCCCCAAACTGGGGTCAACACACAATAAAAGTGTAAAAATAGGTTTTAATACCAGCAATACTTTTTTGTAAAGATATTACCAGCAATGAATTTTTGAAGAGAAAAACACTACTACAAGGAATACATTTTGAAAAAAATATTACCAACAATACAATTTTGGAAAAAAAGGAATTTTTGAAAAATACTATGAAAGAGTAAAAATAGATTTTACTACCAGCATTATTACCAGCAATACATTTTTGAAAAAAATATTACCAACTGTTGTGTAGGATCCACCTAATCTGCATAGGTGACTACCAACTATATAAATAATGGTTGATACCGGAAGACGAGAGAGAAGGAATCACGAGATTTTCTGTTCGTCTTACGTGTTTTTTGGACCAGCTATAAGCTAAGTTGGAAAGTTACATTTTTTTAAATTTGCACGCATTTTGTGAACCCTTTCTTTCCGTTTTTTTTTAATTTGTACGCATTTTTGAACCCTTTCTTTCTTTTTTTGAACACTTTCTTTTTTCAGTTTGATATTTGTTTAGTTTTTTATTTCTTTTATTTTGCTGTTACCCTCCCCGACTTTTATTTGATTCTGTTCTTTTTCGTTTACTGTTCATTGTTGGTTTTATTTATTTTTCCCGGATTTCGGTCCGACCTTTTTTATTTTGGTTTTATTTATTTGTTAAAAATTTCTGCTTAAAAAAAAAAAAAGACAAGTGTGAGAAAAGGAACTATAGTCAGCCGCGGTGAACTTTGTTCACCAAAATGGCTGAGAAAAACATTGACACTCCAGCTACACCGTTAACAATACCGGTGTCAGCTGAAAAAACGGCCTGGAGCCAAAATAGCCCGCTAAAAAAGGATGGCGTATTTTACGCAAACGAAAGAATTCGTCTCCAAGAAACCTTCAGTGGCAATGAATTCTTAACAATCACCGAGGCATTCGAGGAGGTGAAACCTCGTACCATTTCTTTGCTCACCTCGGATGTCAGGACTCATAAGCTGGTTGGAGTGAGCAGGGAGGGTATGGAGGAGGCCCTGAAGGCGTTAGGCATTTGTCCGAAAATTTTAGCACGAAGAACAAATGCTCTATGGGACCTCCTCCTACACACTGAAGAACAAGCCAAGAAATTAGCCGGCAGTGTCTTGAATACAAAGTCTTTAAGACTACAAACCGAGTATATGGGCACCCGTCGAACAAAGGTGATGGTTCATGGGGTGCCCATAGACATTTCCGGTGACAGACTCGGGGCCTTCTTCGCCGAATTCGGAGAAGTTAACGAAGTGAAGGCCATCAGCAGTAAGGCAGGAATCGAGACGGGAGATTTCGAAATCCACATCACATTGGACAGAGAAGGATTCCAGAACATCCCAAACGTATTAATCTGCCGCAACAGAAGGATGTTGGTAGTGGTGGAGGGCAGAAAGCCGTTCTGTTGGTCATGCGGAGAGGCAGGACACATGGCAAAGGCGTGCCCTAAGAAAGAGAAGACACCAGCCCCACCACCTCCAGCACCTGCAGCAAAAACCAGTACCCCAGAGAAGGAAACCCCGAATCCGGAAGGCGAGTGGAAGGAAGTCACTAAAAGGCGGAAGCCCCAAAGTGCGCCGACTCCACCCCAGAAGGAGATTCCCCCCAAAAGGCAGACGGAAGGGGAATTTAAAAAGCTACCCAAAGAAGGCCAAAACAAGCGGCCCGAGGATCAACCTAAACTGCAACAGAAGCAAATAGAACAGCAGCCTCAACAGCAGAAGCAACCTGAACAACCTCAACAGCAACGACAGAAGAAGCAACAGCAGCCTCAACAGCAGCGGTCACAGCAGAAAACCAAGAAGCAGCAAGAGCATCCACAGATGGAGCAGCAGCAGGAAGCACCAATGGAGGTAGAAAGTATGCCTCCACCACGAGCTTCCTCTTTAAAAAGAAGTAGGGAGGAAGACTCTGAAGAGCAAGAAAAAGGTACCTCTGGACGTAGCAGGGCAGAGTGTAGCATGGACAGAACCAGGCGGCATTCCTTCCCTGCATCGCCCATAAGACAATCTGTTTCCCCTAGAGATAGGAGTCTCCCTTCCTCCCATACACGTACTCCATCCCCCTCTCCCTCTACTTCTTCCCCCAGTTCTCTAAATACACCACCCCATACATCCACTTCTTCCCCTCCCCATCCTTCAAGGGAGAAGAAAAAGAAGAAAAAGAAACTTTTCGAAGGGCCCGAATCAATTTGTCATGTAGACAAAGAAGTCTACAAGAACGGGCTCACCAAGCAAAGAAAAGCACTGTCGGGGCTCCTTTTCCAAATGAACGAGGTTGACGGGAAGTCAACAGAAGACCCTCGTAACTTTCCTAAGGCGCCAGGAGTGATAACCTGCGTAAGAGACACGGGGGCTTACTTGCGTGTGTGGAGTCATTTGTTTGAAGCTAAAGAGGCCTTCCCGAACATCAGAATGTTCGATATGGAGGACCCCAGTATAAGAAGATTGCGACAATTTTGTGCAGGGAGGGTCCCCGTTTTGATCCATCCCTCATTATATAGAGCGATCAAACTAATATACCCCATGGACGTTGGCGGTATTGCCCTGGATGGACGCATTACGTCAGAGTTGGGAGTAGGGAGCCTGGGGCAATCCGTCGGGGTCCTGTCCAGCTCAGATTTCCGCCCCGTATGTGTCTAAGGTTTTTGCACTAATTCTTTTTTATATTTGCAGGCCTAGAAAATGGAAATAAAGATAGCCAGTTTGAATGTGAAGGGCTTGAGAAATCGGGGTAAGGCTGCCCGCCTGCTTCGGGATCTCCTGTCCTTCGGTGTAGATGTTGCCGCGATCGAAGAGACCCACTTTGTTTGCACTTCCGATGCGTGTGTGCTGGAGGATGACTTTGTCGTCTATTCAGCATATGGGGACCGGTTGGCCAGAGGAGTTTCTTTGTTAGTCAAACGTACTCTTGATGCGAAGGTGGACCTTGTGCATACCGATGCCGAGGGCAGGTTAATCGTGGCCGATATTGCCGTGAAAAGTGGTTCGTTTCGGGTCGTTGCGGTTTATGCGCCCAACGACCAGGGGGAGCGGTGTGACTTTTTTCGGCAGTTAGGGCCGTTCCTAGTCGATTCTTCGCGCCTAGTTCTAATGGGGGACTGGAATGCCATCCTGGACCCCAAGTTAGATAGGGGGCGGGGCGCTAGCGGGAGAAGGGGCGATCGCAGCCTGGTCGATCTGATCGGCGATTATGGTCTCGTCGATAGATACCGGGTCGATCATCCCAGTGGGAAAATGTGGACGTGGGCGCATAATTGGCCGTCTGACAAGGTAGTTAGCTACCTTGACAGAATGTTAGTTCGTAGGGCCGACATAGACCTGTTAGATTGTCCCACGTTCCACTGGGTAGGCTACACGGACCACAAACTCGTTTGTGCCCGTGTGGCGTTAGAACATAGGCCTAGAATGGCTGGTTACTGGAAGTTCAATCTGTCCTTACTGGACAGGCGGGACTTCCGGGAGCAGCTAATTAAATTAGTGCAGCGGGAGCTAGTGGGGGCGGTTATCGGGAATAGGTGGTGGGAAAAACTGAAAGATAGAATTAGGTCTTTCACCACCGATTTCAGCAAACGGCTCGCTCTAGATAAGGCTGAGAAGGTGAAGACACTTAAGGCTAATTTTTCCCGGGCGGAGGCTGGGGGGGATCCCCTAGAGATAGCTCTAGCTAGGGAGGCCCTGCAGCGGTCGAATAGCGATCGTTACATGGGTCAGGTAATTAGGCATAAGTTAAGTAAGATGTCTAACGAAGCTGTGAACCTGGGCGCAGATCTGCGTCGGGAAGAAATCCGTCGAGGTGGTGATCGTTACGTTCGTCAAGTCGAAACCCCGGAGGGGCGTACTCTGCGGTCGACTGACGACATGTGCGAGGCGTTTCGGCGGCATTTCGAGAGCCGCTTTACCAAGGAGCCTGGTCTCCGTGAGGAGGAGTTTCGCAGCTATTTGGCTGACTTTCCTCGGCTTGCGCCGACTGAAGCGGCTAGCTGCGAGGGAGAGATCACGGAGGGCGAAGTCTATGAGGCACTGAAGAGGGTCGGCAGAGGCAAGTCGCCCGGTCTGGATGGTTTGCCCTATGAATTGTACTTGAGGCTGTCGCACATCTTTGTTCCGATTTTGACAGCAGTGTTCAACAACTGGTTTCGGTCGGGGTCCATCCCCAATCGCATTTCCAGGGGTGTGATCACTCTGTTGAAAAAGGGCAAGGGTGTTGGGGGGAAACTAGATGATTATAGGCCCATAACTCTGCTAAACACAGAGTTAAAGATTATGGCCAAGATCCTGCAGGAGCGTTTGCAGTCAGTTGCCGAGTCTCTGTTGGGACCTGAGCAGACTTGTTCTGTGAGGGGCCGAACAATTCAGAGCAACCTGCATTTGATCCGCACGATCGTAGAGGGCGTAAAAGACGACGAAGAAGCCGCGCTGATCAATTTGGATCAGTCCAAGGCATTTGATAGGGTCGACCATCGCTACCTTGCTACTGTCCTGCAGGCCGCCGGATTCGCACCCGACTTCTGCCGCTGGATTAGCCTCCTGTATCGCTCCCCCAGTGCTGTGGTACAGGTGAACGGAAAGTTGTCGGGCGCTTTTGTTCTGTCGAGGTCGGTTCGTCAGGGTTGTCCGCTGTCGCCTCTCCTTTACGCTTTGGCGTTGGAGCCTCTCCTGCGCCGGCTGAAGGACGAGGCGTGCAGTCCGGCCCTACGCGGGATCGCCGTTCCTGGAGGGTCTCGAGCCAGGGTTTCCGCGTACGCCGATGACGTATCTGCTTTCGTGTCGTCCCTTAACGACATTGAGGCGGTGCAGAAGGCGCTTGATCGGTACGAGAAGGTGACAGGGGCCAAGATAAACCGCGACAAGTCTTCCGGCTTGCGGTTAGGTGCCTGGAAGGGGCGTGATCTTCCGGGCCGCTTCGGTTGGACGGACGGTCCTGTCCGCATTCTTGGAGTGTGGTTTGGACCCGACCTCCAGCTGAAGAAAAATTGGTCTGAAGTACTAGCAAAGGTCGTTTCTGCCGGTAAGACTTGGAATCGACGGAGGTTGTCCGTAAAGGGCAGGGCGGAGGTGTGTGTTACATACATTTTCCCCCTGATTCTTTATCGATTGTCAGTACTTCCTCTCTGTGAGGCCCAGATGACGGCGCTCGAGCAGGCGCTATCCTCCATTTTGTGGAGGGGACGCGCCAACAGGGTCGACAGACGAGTCTGCACCAAACGTCCGTGTCATGGGGGGCTGGGAATGCCACACTTGGAGAGTCACATCCGTGCCTCTCGCTTGGCTTTCCTACGCCGCGCATTGACTAGAGGAGATCCGATTCTGGAGGGGATTGTTAGGGACGCCTTCCCTAGCCTTACCATCAATCCCCCCATCTCGAAGGCTGAGCGCCATTGTAAGTCTCGAGATGAATCGCTTTTCCTCAGCGAGTGTCGGTCAGCCTTGAGGGCTATTCCGCGGTCCAGTGACCTTTCACGGCCTAGGAAGGTCTTCTATCGGGAATTAGTGGAGGGTCGCGCGAAGGATTCTCTACGTGATACGCTCGACTGTTCGGAGGAGCAGTATCGCTCCTACTGGTCTTGGGCGCCAGCGGCGGATTATCTCAGTAACCCTGAGTTTTCGCTTACCTGGCGATTGGCTCGGAATCGGCTGCCTCTCAACGACATGGCTTTCATATGGGGCTTGGCGGATTTGCCAGACTGTGATCGGTGTGGCCTTGGCTTAGAGGAAACGGCTGCGCACGCCTTCTACCATTGCCCCCGGGTCCGCCCCTTATGGGACCATGTCGGCGAGCTGACGGCTCGTCTCGCTCCCGAAGAACTCGTGTCCATTGATCGCGCATACGCGTGTGACAATGTGTCGCCCCCGTATTCCGGGGTGAAACGAATGGTGTTTCTAACGCTGCTAGCCACGGCTCGAATGGTGATATGGACGACGCGAATGGAGGAGGTCTTGCGAGGCAATAGTCTTTCGCATCAGGATCTGATCCGATTCTTTGAGCATCAGCTCAAGATGAAGATTAGAACTGATAGAAAACGATTGCATTCGACAGTCTTCACTGAAAGGTGGGTAAAAGAGGCGAGCTTGGTTCGTTTGAACGGGGTTAGCCTTGATTTTCTTTTCTAGGTCAACCAAAGTCACATCGGGGTGGTTTCCTGTGGAACCCTCCCCTCTGTTAGGTTAGACATGCTTAAGTGTACCTAGTTAATATGAGTAACTGTTGTTCCCGGCCTGTTTCCCGGCCTTCATTTTAGTTATGATCCAAGTCGAGATTCCCAACCTCCCCAGTTTGTTTTGGCCTCCTTTTTCATCTCAACTGGATCAGCCTTTTACTTCCCCACGTCCCAGTTATTTTATCTCTTTCCCACTCCCTTAGCGAGAGTGCCTCTTGATTTTGTCCTCTGGCCAGAATACAGCGGCCTCTCTATTTTGAGGGTTGGACGGGCCCTACTAACATCAATTATGTTTTAGTTTAAGATTTTGTTGAAATTTTAGTTTGTTATGGGGTTCATCTCCCTCCCCTTTCATCCGCTCACGACGATATTTTTATGTATTTTCATTATCATTAAATGGGGCGCTTTTTTGTAGGTCCCCCCTGGTGTGGATGTGGTATTATGGTGTTCGGAGGATCGAATGGTGATGGACGAATTCTTGTGGTGAATGCGTCAATTGTAATGTATGAATGGGTCACGAATCTGATTAGCTAGGTATAGGATAGTTAGTCAAGACCAGCCTTACCCCTCCCCCTCTCTAGGCCACGTGCCACAATTTGTATTTTATACGAATAAATCCTGAGAAGGAATCACGAGATTTTCTGTTCGTCTTACGTGTTTTTTGGACCAGCTATAAGCTAAGTTGGAAAGTTATATTTTTTTTTAAATTTGCACGCATTTTTTGAACCCTTTCTTTCCGTTTTTTTTTTTAATTTGTACGCATTTTTGAACCCTTTCTTTCTTTTTTTGAACACTTTCTTTTTTCAGTTTGATATTTGTTTAGTTTTTTATTTCTTTTATTTTGCTGTTACCCTCCCCGACTTTTATTTGATTCTGTTCTTTTTCGTTTACTGTTCATTGTTGGTTTTATTTATTTTTCTCGGATTTCGGTCCGACCTTTTTTATTTGGTTTTATTTATTTGTTAAAAATTTCTGCTTTAAAAAAAAAAGAAAAGTGTGAGAAAAGAAACTATAGTCAGCCGCGGTGAACTTTGTTCGCCAAAAATGGCTGAGAAAAACATTGACACTCCAGCTACACCGTTAACAATACCGGTGTCAGCTGAAAAAACGGCCTGGAGCCAAAATAGCCCGATAAAAAAGGATGGCGTATTTTACGCAAACGAAAGAATTCGTCTCCAAGAAACCTTCAGTGGCAATGAATTCTTGACCATCACCGAGGCATTCGAGGAGGTGAAACCTCGTACCATTTCTTTGCTCACCTCGGATGTCAGGACTCATAAGCTGGTTGGAGTGAGCAGGGAGGGTATGGAGGAAGCCCTGAAGGCGTTGAGCATTTGTCCGAAAATTTTAGCACGAAGAACAAATGCTCTATGGGACCTCCTCCTACACACAGAAGAACAAGCCAAGAAATTAGCCGGCAGTGTCTTAAATACAAAATCTTTAAGACTACAAACCGAGTATATGGGCACCCGTCGAACAAAGGTGATGGTTCATGGGGTGCCCATAGACATTTCCGGTGACAGACTCGGGGCCTTCTTCGCCGAATTCGGAGAAGTTAACGAAGTGAAGGCCATCAGCAGTAAGGCAGGAATCGAGACGGGAGATTTCGAAATCCACATCACATTGGACAGAGAAGGATTCCAGAACATCCCAAACGTATTAATCTGCCGCAACAGAAGGATGTTGGTAGTGGTGGAGGGCAGAAAGCCGTTCTGTTGGTCATGCGGAGAGGCAGGACACATGGCAAAGGCGTGCCCTAAGAAAGAGAAGACACCAGCCCCACCACCTCCAGCACCTGCAGCAAAAACCAGTACCCCAGAGAAGGAAACCCCGAATCCGGAAGGCGAGTGGAAGGAAGTCACTAAAAGGCGGAAGCCCCAAAGTGCGCCGGCTCCACCCCAGAAGGAGATTCCCCCCAAAAGGCAGACGGAAGGGGAATTTAAAAAGCAACCCAAAGAAGGCCAAAACAAGCGGCCCGAGGATCAACCTAAACTGCAACAGAAGCAAATAGAACAGCAGCCTCAACAGCAGAAGCAAGCTGAACAACCTCAACAGCAACGACAGAAGAAGCAACAGCAGCCTCAACAGCAGCGGTCACAGCAGAAAACCAAGAAGCAGCAAGAGCATCCACAGATGGAGCAGCAGCAGGAAGCACCAATGGAGGTAGAAAGTATGCCTCCACCACGAGCTTCGTCTTTAAAAAGAAGTAGGGAGGAAGACTCTGAAGAGCAAGAAAAAGGTACCTCTGGACGTAGCAGGGCAGAGTGTAGCATGGACAGAACCAGGCGGCACTCCTTCCCTGCATCGCCCATAAGACAATCTGTTTCCCCTAGAGATAGGAGTCTCCCTTCCTCCCATACACGTACTCCATCCCCCTCTCCCTCTACTTCTTCCCCCAGTTCTCTAAATACACCACCCCATACATCCACTTCTTCCCCTCCCCATCCTTCAAGGGAGAAGAAAAAGAAGAAAAAGAAACTTTTCGAAGGGCCCGAATCAATTTGTCATGTAGACAAAGAAGTCTACAAGAACGGGCTCACCAAGCAAAGAAAAGCACTGTCGGGGCTCCTTTTCCAAATGAACGAGGTTGACGGGAAGTCAACAGAAGACCCTCGTAACTTTCCTAAGGCGCCAGGAGTGATAACCTGCGTAAGAGACACGGGGGCTTACTTGCGTGTGTGGAGTCATTTGTTTGAAGCTAAAGAGGCCTTCCCGAACATCAGAATGTTCGATATGGAGGACCCCAGTATAAGAAGATTGCGACAATTTTGTGCAGGGAGGGTCCCCGTTTTGATCCATCCCTCATTATATAGAGCGATCAAACTAATATACCCCATGGACGTTGGCGGTATTGCCCTGGATGGACGCATTACGTCAGAGTTGGGAGTAGGGAGCCTGGGGCAATCCGTCGGGGTCCTGTCCAGCTCAGATTTCCGCCCCGTATGTGTCTAAGGTTTTTGCACTAATTCTTTTTTATATTTGCAGGCCTAGAAAATGGAAATAAAGATAGCCAGTTTGAATGTGAAGGGCTTGAGAAATCGGGGTAAGGCTGCCCGCCTGCTTCGGGATCTCCTGTCCTTCGGTGTAGATGTTGCCGCGATCGAAGAGACCCACTTTGTTTGCACTTCCGATGCGTGTGTGCTGGAGGATGACTTTGTCGTCTATTCAGCATATGGGGACCGGTTGGCCAGAGGAGTTTCTTTGTTAGTCAAACGTACTCTTGATGCGAAGGTGGACCTTGTGCATACCGATGCCGAGGGCAGGTTAATCGTGGCCGATATTGCCGTGAAAAGTGGTTCGTTTCGGGTCGTTGCGGTTTATGCGCCCAACGACCAGGGGGAGCGGTGTGACTTTTTTCGGCAGTTAGGGCCGTTCCTAGTCGATTCTTCGCGCCTAGTTCTAATGGGGGACTGGAATGCCATCCTGGACCCCAAGTTAGACAGGGGGCGGGGCGCTAGCGGGAGAAGGGGCGATCGCAGCCTGGTCGATCTGATCGGCGATTATGGTCTCGTCGATAGATACCGGGTCGATCATCCCAGTGGGAAAATGTGGACGTGGGCGCATAATTGGCCGTCTGACAAGGTAGTTAGCTACCTTGACAGAATGTTAGTTCGTAGGGCCGACATAGACCTGTTAGATTGTCCCACGTTCCACTGGGTAGGCTACACGGACCACAAACTCGTTTGTGCCCGTGTGGCGTTAGAACATAGGCCTAGAATGGCTGGTTACTGGAAGTTCAATCTGTCCTTACTGGACAGGCGGGACTTCCGGGAGCAGCTAATTAAATTAGTGCAGCGGGAGCTAGTGGGGGCGGTTATCGGGAATAGGTGGTGGGAAAAACTGAAAGATAGAATTAGGTCTTTCACCACCGATTTCAGCAAACGGCTCGCTCTAGATAAGGCTGAGAAGGTGAAGACACTTAAGGCTAATTTTTCCCGGGCGGAGGCTGGGGGGGATCCCCTAGAGATAGCTCTAGCTAGGGAGGCCCTGCAGCGGTCGAATAGCGATCGTTACATGGGTCAGGTAATTAGGCATAAGTTAAGTAAGATGTCTAACGAAGCTGTGAACCTGGGCGCAGATCTGCGTCGGGAAGAAATCCGTCGAGGTGGTGATCGTTACGTTCGTCAAGTCGAAACCCCGGAGGGGCGTACTCTGCGGTCGACTGACGACATGTGCGAGGCGTTTCGGCGGCATTTCGAGAGCCGCTTTACCAAGGAGCCTGGTCTCCGTGAGGAGGAGTTTCGCAGCTATTTGGCTGACTTTCCTCGGCTTGCGCCGACTGAAGCGGCTAGCTGCGAGGGAGAGATCACGGAGGGCGAAGTCTATGAGGCACTGAAGAGGGTCGGCAGAGGCAAGTCGCCCGGTCTGGATGGTTTGCCCTATGAATTGTACTTGAGGCTGTCGCACATCTTTGTTCCGATTTTGACAGCAGTGTTCAACAACTGGTTTCGGTCGGGGTCCATCCCCAATCGCATTTCCAGGGGTGTGATCACTCTGTTGAAAAAGGGCAAGGGTGTTGGGGGGAAACTAGATGATTATAGGCCCATAACTCTGCTAAACACAGAGTTAAAGATTATGGCCAAGATCCTGCAGGAGCGTTTGCAGTCAGTTGCCGAGTCTCTGTTGGGACCTGAGCAGACTTGTTCTGTGAGGGGCCGAACAATTCAGAGCAACCTGCATTTGATCCGCACGATCGTAGAGGGCGTAAAAGACGACGAAGAAGCCGCGCTGATCAATTTGGATCAGTCCAAGGCATTTGATAGGGTCGACCATCGCTACCTTGCTACTGTCCTGCAGGCCGCCGGATTCGCACCCGACTTCTGCCGCTGGATTAGCCTCCTGTATCGCTCCCCCAGTGCTGTGGTACAGGTGAACGGAAAGTTGTCGGGCGCTTTTGTTCTGTCCAGGTCGGTTCGTCAGGGTTGTCCGCTGTCGCCTCTCCTTTACGCTTTGGCGTTGGAGCCTCTCCTGCGCCGGCTGAAGGACGAGGCGTGCAGTCCGGCCCTACGCGGGATCGCCGTTCCTGGAGGGTCTCGAGCCAGGGTTTCCGCGTACGCCGATGACGTATCCGCTTTCGTGTCGTCCCTTAACGACATTGAGGCGGTGCAGAAGGCGCTTGATCGGTACGAGAAGGTGACAGGGGCCAAGATAAACCGCGACAAGTCTTCCGGCTTGCGGTTAGGTGCCTGGAAGGGGCGTGATCTTCCGGGCCGCTTCGGTTGGACGGACGGTCCTGTCCGCATTCTTGGAGTGTGGTTTGGACCCGACCTCCAGCTGAAGAAAAATTGGTCTGAAGTACTAGCAAAGGTCGTTTCTGCCGGTAAGACTTGGAATCGACGGAGGTTGTCCGTAAAGGGCAGGGCGGAGGTGTGTGTTACATACATTTTCCCCCTGATTCTTTATCGATTGTCAGTACTTCCTCTCTGTGAGGCCCAGATGACGGCGCTCGAGCAGGCGCTATCCTCCATTTTGTGGAGGGGACGCGCCAACAGGGTCGACAGACGAGTCTGCACCAAACGTCCGTGTCATGGGGGGCTGGGAATGCCACACTTGGAGAGTCACATCCGTGCCTCTCGCTTGGCTTTCCTACGCCGCGCATTGACTAGAGGAGATCCGTTTCTGGAGGGGATTGTTAGGGACGCCTTCCCTAGCCTTACCATCAATCCCCCCATCTCGAAGGCTGAGCGCCATTGTAAGTCTCGAGATGAATCGCTTTTCCTCAGCGAGTGTCGGTCAGCCTTGAGGGCTATTCCGCGGTCCAGTGACCTTTCACGGCCTAGGAAGGTCTTCTATCGGGAATTAGTGGAGGGTCGCGCGAAGGATTCTCTACGTGATACGCTCGACTGTTCGGAGGAGCAGTATCGCTCCTACTGGTCTTGGGCGCCAGCGGCGGATTATCTCAGTAACCCTGAGTTTTCGCTTACCTGGCGATTGGCTCGGAATCGGCTGCCTCTCAACGACATGGCTTTCATATGGGGCTTGGCGGATTTGCCAGACTGTGATCGGTGTGGCCTTGGCTTAGAGGAAACGGCTGCGCACGCCTTCTACCATTGCCCCCGGGTCCGCCCCTTATGGGACCATGTCGGCGAGCTGACGGCTCGTCTCGCTCCCGAAGAACTCGTGTCCATTGATCGCGCATACGCGTGTGACAATGTGTCGCCCCCGTATTCCGGGGTGAAACGAATGGTGTTTCTAACGCTGCTAGCCACGGCTCGAATGGTGATATGGACGACGCGAATGGAGGAGGTCTTGCGAGGCAATAGTCTTTCGCATCAGGATCTGATCCGATTCTTTGAGCATCAGCTCAAGATGAAGATTAGAACTGATAGAAAACGATTGCATTCGACAGTCTTCACTGAAAGGTGGGTAAAAGAGGCGAGCTTGGTTCGTTTGAACGGGGTTAGCCTTGATTTTCTTTTCTAGGTCAACCAAAGTCACATCGGGGTGGTTTCCTGTGGAACCCTCCCCTCTGTTAGGTTAGACATGCTTAAGTCTACCTAGTTAATATGAGTAACTGTTGTTCCCGGCCTGTTTCCCGGCCTTCATTTTAGTTATGATCCAAGTCGAGATTCCCAACCTCCCCAGTTTGTTTTGGCCTCCTTTTCATCTCAACTGGATCAGCCTTTTACTTCCCCACGTCCCAGTTATTTTATCTCTTTCCCACTCCCTTAGCGAGAGTGCCTCTTGATTTTGTCCTCTGGCCAGAATACAGCGGCCTCTCTATTTTGAGGGTTGGACGGGCCCTACTAACATCAATTATGTTTTAGTTTAAGATTTTGTTGAAATTTTAGTTTGTTATCGGGTTCATCTCCCTCCCCTTTCATCCGCTCACGACGATATTTTTATGTATTTTCATTATCATTAAATGGGGCGCTTTTTTGTAGGTCCCCCCTGGTGTGGATGTGGTATTATGGTGTTCGGAGGATCGAATGGTGATGGACGAATTCTTGTGGTGAATGCGTCAATTGTAATGTATGAATGGGTCACGAATCTGATTAGCTAGGTATAGGATAGTTAGTCAAGACCAGCCTTACCCCTCCCCTTTTTAGGCCTTGTGCCACAATTTGTATTTTATACAAATAAATCCTGAGAAGGAATCACGAGATTTTCTGTTCGTCTTACGTGTTTTTTGGTCCAGCTATAAGCTAAGTTGGAAAGTTACATTTTTTTTTAAAATTTGCACGCATTTATTGAACCCTTTCTTTCCGTTTTTTTTTTAACTTGTACGCATTTTTGAACCCTTTCCCTCTTTTTTTGAACACTTTCTTTTTTCAAGTTTGATATTTGTTTAGTTTTTTATTTCTTTTATTTTGCTGTTACCCTCCCCGACTTTTATTTGATTCTGTTCTTTTTCGTTTACTGTTCATTGTTGGTTTTATTTATTTTTCCCGGATTTCGGTCCGACCTTTTTTATTTGGTTTTATTTATTTGTTAAAAATTTCTGCTTAAAAAAAAAAAAAAGAAAAGTGTGAGAAAAGAAAGTATAGTCAGCCGCGGTGAACTTTGTTCACCAAAATGGCTGAGAAAAACATTGACACTCCAGCTACACCGTTAACAATACCGGTGTCAGCTGAAAAAACGGCCTGGAGCCAAAATAGCCCGATAAAAAAGGATGGCGTATTTTACGCTAACGAAAGAATTCGTCTCCAAGAAACCTTCAGTGGCAATGAATTCTTGACCATCACCGAGGCATTCGAGGAGGTGAAACCTCGTACCATTTCTTTGCTCACCTCGGATGTCAGGACTCATAAGCTGGTTGGAGTGAGCAGGGAGGGTATGGAGGAGGCCCTGAAGGCGTTAGGCATTTGTCCGAAAATTTTAGCACGAAGAACAAATGCTCTATGGGACCTCCTCCTACACACAGAAGAACAAGCCAAGAAATTAGCCGGCAGTGTCTTGAATACAAAGTCTTTAAGACTTCAAACCGAGTATATGGGCACCCGTCGAACAAAGGTGATGGTTCATGGGGTGCCCATAGACATTTCCGGTGACAGACTCGGGGCCTTCTTCGCCGAATTCGGAGAAGTTAACGAAGTGAAGGCCATCAGCAGTAAGGCAGGAATCGAGACGGGAGATTTCGAAATCCACATCACATTGGACAGAGAAGGATTCCAGAACATCCCAAACGTTTTAATCTGCCGCAACAGAAGGATGTTGGTAGTGGTGGAGGGCAGAAAGCCGTTCTGTTGGTCATGCGGAGAGGCAGGACACATGGCAAAGGCGTGCCCTAAGAAAGAGAAGACACCAGCCCCACCACCTCCAGCACCTGCAGCAAAAACCAGTACCCCAGAGAAGGAAACCCCGAATCCGGAAGGCGAGTGGAAGGAAGTCACTAAAAAGCGGAAGCCCCAAAGTGCGCCGGCTCCACCCCAGAAGGAGATTCCCCCCAAAAGGCAGACGGAAGGGGAATTTAAAAAGCAACCCAAAGAAGGCCAAAACAAGCGGCCCGAGGATCAACCTAAACTGCAACAGAAGCAAATAGAACAGCAGCCTCAACAGCAGAAGCAAGCTGAACAACCTCAACAGCAACGACAGAAGAAGCAACAGCAGCCTCAACAGCAGCGGTCACAGCAGAAAACCAAGAAGCAGCAAGAGCATCCACAGATGGAGCAGCAGCAGGAAGCACCAATGGAGGTAGAAAGTATGCCTCCACCACGAGCTTCCTCTTTAAAAAGAAGTAGGGAGGAAGACTCTGAAGAGCAAGAAAAAGGTACCTCTGGACGTAGCAGGGCAGAGTGTAGCATGGACAGAACCAGGCGGCACTCCTTCCCTGCATCGCCCATAAGACAATCTGTTTCCCCTAGAGATAGGAGTCTCCCTTCCTCCCATACACGTACTCCATCCCCCTCTCCCTCTACTTCTTCCCCCAGTTCTCTAAATACACCACCCCATACATCCACTTCTTCCCCTCCCCATCCTTCAAGGGAGAAGAAAAAGAAGAAAAAGAAACTTTTCGAAGGGCCCGAATCAATTTGTCATGTAGACAAAGAAGTCTACAAGAACGGGCTCACCAAGCAAAGAAAAGCACTGTCGGGGCTCCTTTTCCAAATGAACGAGGTTGACGGGAAGTCAACAGAAGACCCTCGTAACTTTCCTAAGGCGCCAGGAGTGATAACCTGCGTAAGGGACACGGGGGCTTACTTGCGTGTGTGGAGTCATTTGTTTGAAGCCAAAGAGGCCTTCCCGAACATCAGAATGTTCGATATGGAGGACCCCAGTATAAGAAGATTGCGACAATTTTGTGCAGGGAGGGTCCCCGTTTTGATCCATCCCTCATTATATAGAGCGATCAAACTAATATACCCCATGGACGTTGGCGGTATTGCCCTGGATGGACGCATTACGTCAGAGTTGGGAGTAGGGAGCCTGGGGCAATCCGTCGGGGTCCTGTCCAGCTCAGATTTCCGCCCCGTATGTGTCTAAGGTTTTTGCACTAATTCTTTTTTATATTTGCAGGCCTAGAAAATGGAAATAAAGATAGCCAGTTTGAATGTGAAGGGCTTGAGAAATCGGGGTAAGGCTGCCCGCCTGCTTCGGGATCTCCTGTCCTTCGGTGTAGATGTTGCCGCGATCGAAGAGACCCACTTTGTTTGCACTTCCGATGCGTGTGTGCTGGAGGATGACTTTGTCGTCTATTCAGCATATGGGGACCGGTTGGCCAGAGGAGTTTCTTTGTTAGTCAAACGTACTCTTGATGCGAAGGTGGACCTTGTGCATACCGATGCCGAGGGCAGGTTAATCGTGGCCGATATTGCCGTGAAAAGTGGTTCGTTTCGGGTCGTTGCGGTTTATGCGCCCAACGACCAGGGGGAGCGGTGTGACTTCTTTCGGCAGTTGGGGCCGTTCCTAGTCGATTCTTCGCGCCTAGTTCTAATGGGGGACTGGAATGCCATCCTGGACCCCAAGTTAGACAGGGGGCGGGGCGCTAGCGGGAGAAGGGGCGATCGCAGCCTGGTCGATCTGATCGGCGATTATGGTCTCGTCGATAGATACCGGGTCGATCATCCCAGTGGGAAAATGTGGACGTGGGCGCATAATTGGCCGTCTGACAAGGTGGTTAGCTACCTTGACAGAATGTTAGTTCGTAGGGCCGACATAGACCTGTTAGATTGTCCCACGTTCCACTGGGTAGGCTACACGGACCACAAACTCGTTTGTGCCCGTGTGGCGTTAGAACATAGGCCTAGAATGGCTGGTTACTGGAAGTTCAATCTGTCCTTACTGGACAGGCGGGACTTCCGGGAGCAGCTAATTACATTAGTGCAGCGGGAGCTAGTGGGGGCGGTTATCGGGAATAGGTGGTGGGAAAAATTGAAAGATAGAATTAGGTCTTTCACCACCGATTTCAGCAAACGGCTCGCTCTAGATAAGGCTGAGAAGGTGAAGACACTTAAGGCTAATTTTTCCCGGGCGGAGGCTGGGGGGGATCCCCTAGAGATAGCTCTAGCTAGGGAGGCCCTGCAGCGGTCGAATAGCGATCGTTACATGGGTCAGGTAATTAGGCATAAGTTAAGTAAGATGTCTAACGAAGCTGTGAACCTGGGCGCAGATCTGCGTCGGGAAGAAATCCGTCGAGGTGGTGATCGTTACGTTCGTCAAGTCGAAACCCCGGAGGGGCGTACTCTGCGGTCGACTGACGACATGTGCGAGGCGTTTCGGCGGCATTTCGAGAGCCGCTTTACCAAGGAGCCTGGTCTCCGTGAGGAGGAGTTTCGCAGCTATTTGGCTGACTTTCCTCGGCTTGCGCCGACTGAAGCGGCTAGCTGCGAGGGAGAGATCACGGAGGGCGAAGTCTATGAGGCACTGAAGAGGGTCGGCAGAGGCAAGTCGCCCGGTCTGGATGGTTTGCCCTATGAATTGTACTTGAGGCTGTCGCACATCTTTGTTCCGATTTTGACAGCAGTGTTCAACAACTGGTTTCGGTCGGGGTCCATCCCCAATCGCATTTCCAGGGGTGTGATCACTCTGTTGAAAAAGGGCAAGGGTGTTGGGGGGAAACTAGATGATTATAGGCCCATAACTCTGCTAAACACAGAGTTAAAGATTATGGCCAAGATCCTGCAGGAGCGTTTGCAGTCAGTTGCCGAGTCTCTGTTGGGACCTGAGCAGACTTGTTCTGTGAGGGGCCGAACAATTCAGAGCAACCTGCATTTGATCCGCACGATCGTAGAGGGCGTAAAAGACGACGAAGAAGCCGCGCTGATCAATTTGGATCAGTCCAAGGCATTTGATAGGGTCGACCATCGCTACCTTGCTACTGTCCTGCAGGCCGCCGGATTCGCACCCGACTTCTGCCGCTGGATTAGCCTCCTGTATCGCTCCCCCAGTGCTGTGGTACAGGTGAACGGAAAGTTGTCGGGCGCTTTTGTTCTGTCGAGGTCGGTTCGTCAGGGTTGTCCGCTGTCGCCTCTCCTTTACGCTTTGGCGTTGGAGCCTCTCCTGCGCCGGCTGAAGGACGAGGCGTGCAGTCCGGCCCTACGCGGGATCGCCGTTCCTGGAGGGTCTCGAGCCAGGGTTTCCGCGTACGCCGATGACGTATCTGCTTTCGTGTCGTCCCTTAACGACATTGAGGCGGTGCAGAAGGCGCTTGATCGGTACGAGAAGGTGACAGGGGCCAAGATAAACCGCGACAAGTCTTCCGGCTTGCGGTTAGGTGCCTGGAAGGGGCGTGATCTTCCGGGCCGCTTCGGTTGGACGGACGGTCCTGTCCGCATTCTTGGAGTGTGGTTTGGACCCGACCTCCAGCTGAAGAAAAATTGGTCTGAAGTACTAGCAAAGGTCGTTTCTGCCGGTAAGACTTGGAATCGACGGAGGTTGTCCGTAAAGGGCAGGGCGGAGGTGTGTGTTACATACATTTTCCCCCTGATTCTTTATCGATTGTCAGTACTTCCTCTCTGTGAGGCCCAGATGACGGCGCTCGAGCAGGCGCTATCCTCCATTTTGTGGAGGGGACGCGCCAACAGGGTCGACAGACGAGTCTGCACCAAACGTCCGTGTCATGGGGGGCTGGGAATGCCACACTTGGAGAGTCACATCCGTGCCTCTCGCTTGGCTTTCCTACGCCGCGCATTGACTAGAGGAGATCCGATTCTGGAGGGGATTGTTAGGGACGCCTTCCCTAGCCTTACCATCAATCCCCCCATCTCGAAGGCTGAGCGCCATTGTAAGTCTCGAGATGAATCGCTTTTCCTCAGCGAGTGTCGGTCAGCCTTGAGGGCTATTCCGCGGTCCAGTGACCTTTCACGGCCTAGGAAGGTCTTCTATCGGGAATTAGTGGAGGGTCGCGCGAAGGATTCTCTACGTGATACGCTCGACTGTTCGGAGGAGCAGTATCGCTCCTACTGGTCTTGGGCGCCAGCGGCGGATTATCTCAGTAACCCTGAGTTTTCGCTTACCTGGCGATTGGCTCGGAATCGGCTGCCTCTCAACGACATGGCTTTCATATGGGGCTTGGCGGATTTGCCAGACTGTGATCGGTGTGGCCTTGGCTTAGAGGAAACGGCTGCGCACGCCTTCTACCATTGCCCCCGGGTCCGCCCCTTATGGGACCATGTCGGCGAGCTGACGGCTCGTCTCGCTCCCGAAGAACTCGTGTCCATTGATCGCGCATACGCGTGTGACAATGTGTCGCCCCCGTATTCCGGGGTGAAACGAATGGTGTTTCTAACGCTGCTAGCCACGGCTCGAATGGTGATATGGACGACGCGAATGGAGGAGGTCTTGCGAGGCAATAGTCTTTCGCATCAGGATCTGATCCGATTCTTTGAGCATCAGCTCAAGATGAAGATTAGAACTGATAGAAAACGATTGCATTCGACAGTCTTCACTGAAAGGTGGGTAAAAGAGGCGAGCTTGGTTCGTTTGAACGGGGTTAGCCTTGATTTTCTTTTCTAGGTCAACCAAAGTCACATCGGGGTGGTTTCCTGTGGAACCCTCCCCTCTGTTAGGTTAGACATGCTTAAGTGTACCTAGTTAATATGAGTAACTGTTGTTCCCGGCCTGTTTCCCGGCCTTCATTTTAGTTATGATCCAAGTCGAGATTCCCAACCTCCCCAGTTTGTTTTGGCCTCCTTTTCATCTCAACTGGATCAGCCTTTTACTTCCCCACGTCCCAGTTATTTTATCTCTTTCCCACTCCCTTAGCGAGAGTGCCTCTTGATTTTGTCCTCTGGCCAGAATACAGCGGCCTCTCTATTTTGAGGGTTGGACGGGCCCTACTAACATCAATTATGTTTTAGTTTAAGATTTTGTTGAAATTTTAGTTTGTTATGGGGTTCATCTCCCTCCCCTTTCATCCGCTCACGACGATATTTTTATGTATTTTCATTATCATTAAATGGGGCGCTTTTTTGTAGGTCCCCCCTGGTGTGGATGTGGTATTATGGTGTTCGGAGGATCGAATGGTGATGGACGAATTCTTGTGGTGAATGCGTCAATTGTAATGTATGAATGGGTCACGAATCTGATTAGCTAGGTATAGGATAGTTAGTCAAGACCAGCCTTACCCCTCCCCTTTTTAGGCCTTGTGCCACAATTTGTATTTTATACAAATAAATCCTGAGAAGGAATCACGAGATTTTCTGTTCGTCTTACGTGTTTTTTGGTCCAGCTATAAGCTAAGTTGGAAAGTTACATTTTTTTTTAAAATTTGCACGCATTTATTGAACCCTTTCTTTCCGTTTTTTTTTTAACTTGTACGCATTTTTGAACCCTTTCCCTCTTTTTTTGAACACTTTCTTTTTTCAAGTTTGATATTTGTTTAGTTTTTTATTTCTTTTATTTTGCTGTTACCCTCCCCGACTTTTATTTGATTCTGTTCTTTTTCGTTTACTGTTCATTGTTGGTTTTATTTATTTTTCCCGGATTTCGGTCCGACCTTTTTTATTTGGTTTTATTTATTTGTTAAAAATTTCTGCTTAAAAAAAAAAAAAAGAAAAGTGTGAGAAAAGAAAGTATAGTCAGCCGCGGTGAACTTTGTTCACCAAAATGGCTGAGAAAAACATTGACACTCCAGCTACACCGTTAACAATACCGGTGTCAGCTGAAAAAACGGCCTGGAGCCAAAATAGCCCGATAAAAAAGGATGGCGTATTTTACGCTAACGAAAGAATTCGTCTCCAAGAAACCTTCAGTGGCAATGAATTCTTGACCATCACCGAGGCATTCGAGGAGGTGAAACCTCGTACCATTTCTTTGCTCACCTCGGATGTCAGGACTCATAAGCTGGTTGGAGTGAGCAGGGAGGGTATGGAGGAGGCCCTGAAGGCGTTAGGCATTTGTCCGAAAATTTTAGCACGAAGAACAAATGCTCTATGGGACCTCCTCCTACACACAGAAGAACAAGCCAAGAAATTAGCCGGCAGTGTCTTGAATACAAAGTCTTTAAGACTTCAAACCGAGTATATGGGCACCCGTCGAACAAAGGTGATGGTTCATGGGGTGCCCATAGACATTTCCGGTGACAGACTCGGGGCCTTCTTCGCCGAATTCGGAGAAGTTAACGAAGTGAAGGCCATCAGCAGTAAGGCAGGAATCGAGACGGGAGATTTCGAAATCCACATCACATTGGACAGAGAAGGATTCCAGAACATCCCAAACGTTTTAATCTGCCGCAACAGAAGGATGTTGGTAGTGGTGGAGGGCAGAAAGCCGTTCTGTTGGTCATGCGGAGAGGCAGGACACATGGCAAAGGCGTGCCCTAAGAAAGAGAAGACACCAGCCCCACCACCTCCAGCACCTGCAGCAAAAACCAGTACCCCAGAGAAGGAAACCCCGAATCCGGAAGGCGAGTGGAAGGAAGTCACTAAAAAGCGGAAGCCCCAAAGTGCGCCGGCTCCACCCCAGAAGGAGATTCCCCCCAAAAGGCAGACGGAAGGGGAATTTAAAAAGCAACCCAAAGAAGGCCAAAACAAGCGGCCCGAGGATCAACCTAAACTGCAACAGAAGCAAATAGAACAGCAGCCTCAACAGCAGAAGCAAGCTGAACAACCTCAACAGCAACGACAGAAGAAGCAACAGCAGCCTCAACAGCAGCGGTCACAGCAGAAAACCAAGAAGCAGCAAGAGCATCCACAGATGGAGCAGCAGCAGGAAGCACCAATGGAGGTAGAAAGTATGCCTCCACCACGAGCTTCGTCTTTAAAAAGAAGTAGGGAGGAAGACTCTGAAGAGCAAGAAAAAGGTACCTCTGGACGTAGCAGGGCAGAGTGTAGCATGGACAGAACCAGGCGGCACTCCTTCCCTGCATCGCCCATAAGACAATCTGTTTCCCCTAGAGATAGGAGTCTCCCTTCCTCCCATACACGTACTCCATCCCCCTCTCCCTCTACTTCTTCCCCCAGTTCTCTAAATACACCACCCCATACATCCACTTCTTCCCCTCCCCATCCTTCAAGGGAGAAGAAAAAGAAGAAAAAGAAACTTTTCGAAGGGCCCGAATCAATTTGTCATGTAGACAAAGAAGTCTACAAGAACGGGCTCACCAAGCAAAGAAAAGCACTGTCGGGGCTCCTTTTCCAAATGAACGAGGTTGACGGGAAGTCAACAGAAGACCCTCGTAACTTTCCTAAGGCGCCAGGAGTGATAACCTGCGTAAGGGACACGGGGGCTTACTTGCGTGTGTGGAGTCATTTGTTTGAAGCCAAAGAGGCCTTCCCGAACATCAGAATGTTCGATATGGAGGACCCCAGTATAAGAAGATTGCGACAATTTTGTGCAGGGAGGGTCCCCGTTTTGATCCATCCCTCATTATATAGAGCGATCAAACTAATATACCCCATGGACGTTGGCGGTATTGCCCTGGATGGACGCATTACGTCAGAGTTGGGAGTAGGGAGCCTGGGGCAATCCGTCGGGGTCCTGTCCAGCTCAGATTTCCGCCCCGTATGTGTCTAAGGTTTTTGCACTAATTCTTTTTTATATTTGCAGGCCTAGAAAATGGAAATAAAGATAGCCAGTTTGAATGTGAAGGGCTTGAGAAATCGGGGTAAGGCTGCCCGCCTGCTTCGGGATCTCCTGTCCTTCGGTGTAGATGTTGCCGCGATCGAAGAGACCCACTTTGTTTGCACTTCCGATGCGTGTGTGCTGGAGGATGACTTTGTCGTCTATTCAGCATATGGGGACCGGTTGGCCAGAGGAGTTTCTTTGTTAGTCAAACGTACTCTTGATGCGAAGGTGGACCTTGTGCATACCGATGCCGAGGGCAGGTTAATCGTGGCCGATATTGCCGTGAAAAGTGGTTCGTTTCGGGTCGTTGCGGTTTATGCGCCCAACGACCAGGGGGAGCGGTGTGACTTTTTTCGGCAGTTAGGGCCGTTCCTAGTCGATTCTTCGCGCCTAGTTCTAATGGGGGACTGGAATGCCATCCTGGACCCCAAGTTAGACAGGGGGCGGGGCGCTAGCGGGAGAAGGGGCGATCGCAGCCTGGTCGATCTGATCGGCGATTATGGTCTCGTCGATAGATACCGGGTCGATCATCCCAGTGGGAAAATGTGGACGTGGGCGCATAATTGGCCGTCTGACAAGGTAGTTAGCTACCTTGACAGAATGTTAGTTCGTAGGGCCGACATAGACCTGTTAGATTGTCCCACGTTCCACTGGGTAGGCTACACGGACCACAAACTCGTTTGTGCCCGTGTGGCGTTAGAACATAGGCCTAGAATGGCTGGTTACTGGAAGTTCAATCTGTCCTTACTGGACAGGCGGGACTTCCGGGAGCAGCTAATTAAATTAGTGCAGCGGGAGCTAGTGGGGGCGGTTATCGGGAATAGGTGGTGGGAAAAATTGAAAGATAGAATTAGGTCTTTCACCACCGATTTCAGCAAACGGCTCGCTCTAGATAAGGCTGAGAAGGTGAAGACACTTAAGGCTAATTTTTCCCGGGCGGAGGCTGGGGGGGATCCCCTAGAGATAGCTCTAGCTAGGGAGGCCCTGCAGCGGTCGAATAGCGATCGTTACATGGGTCAGGTAATTAGGCATAAGTTAAGTAAGATGTCTAACGAAGCTGTGAACCTGGGCGCAGATCTGCGTCGGGAAGAAATCCGTCGAGGTGGTGATCGTTACGTTCGTCAAGTCGAAACCCCGGAGGGGCGTACTCTGCGGTCGACTGACGACATGTGCGAGGCGTTTCGGCGGCATTTCGAGAGCCGCTTTACCAAGGAGCCTGGTCTCCGTGAGGAGGAGTTTCGCAGCTATTTGGCTGACTTTCCTCGGCTTGCGCCGACTGAAGCGGCTAGCTGCGAGGGAGAGATCACGGAGGGCGAAGTCTATGAGGCACTGAAGAGGGTCGGCAGAGGCAAGTCGCCCGGTCTGGATGGTTTGCCCTATGAATTGTACTTGAGGCTGTCGCACATCTTTGTTCCGATTTTGACAGCAGTGTTCAACAACTGGTTTCGGTCGGGGTCCATCCCCAATCGCATTTCCAGGGGTGTGATCACTCTGTTGAAAAAGGGCAAGGGTGTTGGGGGGAAACTAGATGATTATAGGCCCATAACTCTGCTAAACACAGAGTTAAAGATTATGGCCAAGATCCTGCAGGAGCGTTTGCAGTCAGTTGCCGAGTCTCTGTTGGGACCTGAGCAGACTTGTTCTGTGAGGGGCCGAACAATTCAGAGCAACCTGCATTTGATCCGCACGATCGTAGAGGGCGTAAAAGACGACGAAGAAGCCGCGCTGATCAATTTGGATCAGTCCAAGGCATTTGATAGGGTCGACCATCGCTACCTTGCTACTGTCCTGCAGGCCGCCGGATTCGCACCCGACTTCTGCCGCTGGGTTAGCCTCCTGTATCGCTCCCCCAGTGCTGTGGTACAGGTGAACGGAAAGTTGTCGGGCGCTTTTGTTCTGTCGAGGTCGGTTCGTCAGGGTTGTCCGCTGTCGCCTCTCCTTTACGCTTTGGCGTTGGAGCCTCTCCTGCGCCGGCTGAAGGACGAGGCGTGCAGTCCGGCCCTACGCGGGATCGCCGTTCCTGGGGGGTCTCGAGCCAGGGTTTCCGCGTACGCCGATGACGTATCCGCTTTCGTGTCGTCCCTTAACGACATTGAGGCGGTGCAGAAGGCGCTTGATCGGTACGAGAAGGTGACAGGGGCCAAGATAAACCGCGACAAGTCTTCCGGCTTGCGGTTAGGTGCCTGGAAGGGGCGTGATCTTCCGGGCCGCTTCGGTTGGACGGACGGTCCTGTCCGCATTCTTGGAGTGTGGTTTGGACCCGACCTCCAGCTGAAGAAAAACTGGTCTGAAGTACTAGCAAAGGTCGTTTCTGCCGGTAAGACTTGGAATCGACGGAGGTTGTCCGTAAAGGGCAGGGCGGAGGTGTGTGTTGCATACATTTTCCCCCTGATTCTTTATCGATTGTCAGTACTTCCTCTCTGTGAGGCCCAGATGACGGCGCTCGAGCAGGCGCTATCCTCCATTTTGTGGAGGGGACGCGCCAACAGGGTCGACAGACGAGTCTGCACCAAACGTCCGTGTCATGGGGGGCTGGGAATGCCACACTTGGAGAGTCACATCCGTGCCTCTCGCTTGGCTTTCCTACGCCGCGCATTGACTAGAGGAGATCCGATTCTGGAGGGGATTGTTAGGGACGCCTTCCCTAGCCTTACCATCAATCCCCCCATCTCGAAGGCTGAGCGCCATTGTAAGTCTCGAGATGAATCGCTTTTCCTCAGCGAGTGTCGGTCAGCCTTGAGGGCTATTCCGCGGTCCAGTGACCTTTCACGGCCTAGGAAGGTCTTCTATCGGGAATTAGTGGAGGGTCGCGCGAAGGATTCTCTACGTGATACGCTCGACTGTTCGGAGGAGCAGTATCGCTCCTACTGGTCTTGGGCGCCAGCGGCGGATTATCTCAGTAACCCTGAGTTTTCGCTTACCTGGCGATTGGCTCGGAATCGGCTGCCTCTCAACGACATGGCTTTCATATGGGGCTTGGCGGATTTGCCAGACTGTGATCGGTGTGGCCTTGGCTTAGAGGAAACGGCTGCGCACGCCTTCTACCATTGCCCCCGGGTCCGCCCCTTATGGGACCATGTCGGCGAGCTGACGGCTCGTCTCGCTCCCGAAGAACTCGTGTCCATTGATCGCGCATACGCGTGTGACAATGTGTCGCCCCCGTACTCCGGGGTGAAACGAATGGTGTTTCTAACGCTGCTAGCCACGGCTCGAATGGTGATATGGACGACGCGATTGGAGGAGGTCTTGCGAGGCAATAGTCTTTCGCATCAGGATCTGATCCGATTCTTTGAGCATCAGCTCAAGATGAAGATTAGAACTGATAGAAAACGATTGCATTCGACAGTCTTCACTGAAAGGTGGGTAAAAGAGGCGAGCTTGGTTCGTTTGAACGGGGTTAGCCTTGATTTTCTTTTCTAGGTCAACCAAAGTCACATCGGGGTGGTTTCCTGTGGAACCCAACCCTCTGTTAGGTTAGACATGCTTAAGTGTACCTAGTTAATATGAGTAAGTGTTGTTCCCGGCCTGTTTCCCGGCCTTCATTTTAGTTATGATCCAAGTCGAGATTCCCAACCTCCCCAGTTTGTTTTGGCCTCCTTTTCATCTCAACTGGATCAGCCTTTTACTTCCCCACGTCCCAGTTATTTATCTCTTTCCCACTCCCTTAGCGAGAGTGCCTCTTGATTTTGTCCTCTGGCCAGAATACAGCGGCCTCTCTATTTTGAGGGTTGGACGGGCCCTACTAACATCAATTATGTTTTAGTTTAAGATTTTGTTGAAATTTTAGTTTGTTATGGGGTTCATCTCCCTCCCCTTTCATCCGCTCACGACGATATTTTTATGTATTTTCATTATCATTAAATGGGGCGCTTTTTTGTAGGTCCCCCCTGGTGTGGATGTGGTATTATGGTGTTCGGAGGATCGAATGGTGATGGACGAATTCTTGTGGTGAATGCGTCAATTGTAATGTATGAATGGGTCACGAATCTGATTAGCTAGGTATAGGATAGTTAGTCAAGACCAGCCTTACCCCTCCCCCTCTCTAGGCCACGTGCCACAATTTGTATTTTATACGAATAAATCCTGAGAAGGAATCACGAGATTTTCTGTTCGTCTTACGTGTTTTTTGGTCCAGCTATAAGCTAAGTTGGAAAGTTACATTTTTTTTTAAAATTTGCACGCATTTATTGAACCCTTTCTTTCCGTTTTTTTTTTAACTTGTACGCATTTTTGAACCCTTTCCCTCTTTTTTTGAACACTTTCTTTTTTCAGTTTGATATTTGTTTAGTTTTTTTTTTATTTCTTTTATTTTGCTGTTACCCTCCCCGACTTTTATTTGATTCTGTTCTTTTTCGTTTACTGTTCATTGTTGGTTTTATTTATTTTTCTCGGATTTCGGTCCGACCTTTTTTATTTGGTTTTATTTATTTGTTAAAAATTTCTGCTTAAAAAAAAAAAAAAGAAAAGTGTGAGAAAAGAAAGTATAGTCAGCCGCGGTGAACTTTGTTCACCAAAATGGCTGAGAAAAACATTGACACTCCAGCTACACCGTTAACAATACCGGTGTCAGCTGAAAAAACGGCCTGGAGCCAAAATAGCCCGCTAAAAAAGGATGGCGTATTTTACGCAAACGAAAGAATTCGTCTCCAAGAAACCTTCAGTGGCAATGAATTCTTAACAATCACCGAGGCATTCGAGGAGGTGAAACCTCGTACCATTTCTTTGCTCACCTCGGATGTCAGGACTCATAAGCTGGTTGGAGTGAGCAGGGAGGGTATGGAGGAGGCCCTGAAGGCGTTAGGCATTTGTCCGAAAATTTTAGCACGAAGAACAAATGCTCTATGGGACCTCCTCCTACACACAGAAGAACAAGCCAAGAAATTAGCCGGCAGTGTCTTGAATACAAAGTCTTTAAGACTACAAACCGAGTACATGGGCACCCGTCGAACAAAGGTGATGGTTCATGGGGTGCCCATAGACATTTCCGGTGACAGACTCGGGGCCTTCTTCGCCGAATTCGGAGAAGTTAACGAAGTGAAGGCCATCAGCAGTAAGGCAGGAATCGAGACGGGAGATTTCGAAATCCACATCACATTGGACAGAGAAGGATTCCAGAACATCCCAAACGTATTAATCTGCCGCAACAGAAGGATGTTGGTAGTGGTGGAGGGCAGAAAGCCGTTCTGTTGGTCATGCGGAGAGGCAGGACACATGGCAAAGGCGTGCCCTAAGAAAGAGAAGACACCAGCCCCACCACCTCCAGCACCTGCAGCAAAAACCAGTACCCCAGAGAAGGAAACCCCGAATCCGGAAGGCGAGTGGAAGGAAGTCACTAAAAGGCGGAAGCCCCAAAGTGCGCCGGCTCCACCCCAGAAGGAGATTCCCCCCAAAAGGCAGACGGAAGGGGAATTTAAAAAGCAACCCAAAGAAGGCCAAAACAAGCGGCCCGAGGATCAACCTAAACTGCAACAGAAGCAAATAGAACAGCAGCCTCAACAGCAGAAGCAAGCTGAACAACCTCAACAGCAACGACAGAAGAAGCAACAGCAGCCTCAACAGCAGCGGTCACAGCAGAAAACCAAGAAGCAGCAAGAGCATCCACAGATGGAGCAGCAGCAGGAAGCACCAATGGAGGTAGAAAGTATGCCTCCACCACGAGCTTCCTCTTTAAAAAGAAGTAGGGAGGAAGACTCTGAAGAGCAAGAAAAAGGTACCTCTGGACGTAGCAGGGCAGAGTGTAGCATGGACAGAACCAGGCGGCACTCCTTCCCTGCATCGCCCATAAGACAATCTGTTTCCCCTAGAGATAGGAGTCTCCCTTCCTCCCATACACGTACTCCATCCCCCTCTCCCTCTACTTCTTCCCCCAGTTCTCTAAATACACCACCCCATACATCCACTTCTTCCCCTCCCCATCCTTCAAGGGAGAAGAAAAAGAAGAAAAAGAAACTTTTCGAAGGGCCCGAATCAATTTGTCATGTAGACAAAGAAGTCTACAAGAACGGGCTCACCAAGCAAAGAAAAGCACTGTCGGGGCTCCTTTTCCAAATGAACGAGGTTGACGGGAAGTCAACAGAAGACCCTCGTAACTTTCCTAAGGCGCCAGGAGTGATAACCTGCGTAAGGGACACGGGGGCTTACTTGCGTGTGTGGAGTCATTTGTTTGAAGCTAAAGAGGCCTTCCCGAACATCAGAATGTTCGATATGGAGGACCCCAGTATAAGAAGATTGCGACAATTTTGTGCAGGGAGGGTCCCCGTTTTGATCCATCCCTCATTATATAGAGCGATCAAACTAATATACCCCATGGACGTTGGCGGTATTGCCCTGGATGGACGCATTACGTCAGAGTTGGGAGTAGGGAGCCTGGGGCAATCCGTCGGGGTCCTGTCCAGCTCAGATTTCCGCCCCGTATGTGTCTAAGGTTTTTGCACTAATTCTTTTTTATATTTGCAGGCCTAGAAAATGGAAATAAAGATAGCCAGTTTGAATGTGAAGGGCTTGAGAAATCGGGGTAAGGCTGCCCGTCTGCTTCGGGATCTCCTGTCCTTCGGTGTAGATGTTGCCGCGATCGAAGAGACCCACTTTGTTTGCACTTCCGATGCGTGTGTGCTGGAGGATGACTTTGTCGTCTATTCAGCATATGGGGACCGGTTGGCCAGAGGAGTTTCTTTGTTAGTCAAACGTACTCTTGATGCGAAGGTGGACCTTGTGCATACCGATGCCGAGGGCAGGTTAATCGTGGCCGATATTGCCGTGAAAAGTGGTTCGTTTCGGGTCGTTGCGGTTTATGCGCCCAACGACCAGGGGGAGCGGTGTGACTTTTTTCGGCAGTTAGGGCCGTTCCTAGTCGATTCTTCGCGCCTAGTTCTAATGGGGGACTGGAATGCCATCCTGGACCCCAAGTTAGACAGGGGGCGGGGCGCTAGCGGGAGAAGGGGCGATCGCAGCCTGGTCGATCTGATCGGCGATTATGGTCTCGTCGATAGATACCGGGTCGATCATCCCAGTGGGAAAATGTGGACGTGGGCGCATAATTGGCCGTCTGACAAGGTAGTTAGCTACCTTGACAGAATGTTAGTTCGTAGGGCCGACATAGACCTGTTAGATTGTCCCACGTTCCACTGGGTAGGCTACACGGACCACAAACTCGTTTGTGCCCGTGTGGCGTTAGAACATAGGCCTAGAATGGCTGGTTACTGGAAGTTCAATCTGTCCTTACTGGACAGGCGGGACTTCCGGGAGCAGCTAATTAAATTAGTGCAGCGGGAGCTAGTGGGGGCGGTTATCGGGAATAGGTGGTGGGAAAAATTGAAAGATAGAATTAGGTCTTTCACCACCGATTTCAGCAAACGGCTCGCTCTAGATAAGGCTGAGAAGGTGAAGACACTTAAGGCTAATTTCTCCCGGGCGGAGGCTGGGGGGGATCCCCTAGAGATAGCTCTAGCTAGGGAGGCCCTGCAGCGGTCGAATAGCGATCGTTACATGGGTCAGGTAATTAGGCATAAGTTAAGTAAGATGTCTAACGAAGCTGTGAACCTGGGCGCAGATCTGCGTCGGGAAGAAATCCGTCGAGGTGGTGATCGTTACGTTCGTCAAGTCGAAACCCCGGAGGGGCGTACTCTGCGGTCGACTGACGACATGTGCGAGGCGTTTCGGCGGCATTTCGAGAGCCGCTTTACCAAGGAGCCTGGTCTCCGTGAGGAGGAGTTTCGCAGCTATTTGGCTGACTTTCCTCGGCTTGCGCCGACTGAAGCGGCTAGCTGCGAGGGAGAGATCACGGAGGGCGAAGTCTATGAGGCACTGAAGAGGGTCGGCAGAGGCAAGTCGCCCGGTCTGGATGGTTTGCCCTATGAATTGTACTTGAGGCTGTCGCACATCTTTGTTCCGATTTTGACAGCAGTGTTCAACAACTGGTTTCGGTCGGGGTCCATCCCCAATCGCATTTCCAGGGGTGTGATCACTCTGTTGAAAAAGGGCAAGGGTGTTGGGGGGAAACTAGATGATTATAGGCCCATAACTCTGCTAAACACAGAGTTAAAGATTATGGCCAAGATCCTGCAGGAGCGTTTGCAGTCAGTTGCCGAGTCTCTGTTGGGACCTGAGCAGACTTGTTCTGTGAGGGGCCGAACAATTCAGAGCAACCTGCATTTGATCCGCACGATCGTAGAGGGCGTAAAAGACGACGAAGAAGCCGCGCTGATCAATTTGGATCAGTCCAAGGCATTTGATAGGGTCGACCATCGCTACCTTGCTACTGTCCTGCAGGCCGCCGGATTCGCACCCGACTTCTGCCGCTGGATTAGCCTCCTGTATCGCTCCCCCAGTGCTGTGGTACAGGTGAACGGAAAGTTGTCGGGCGCTTTTGTTCTGTCCAGGTCGGTTCGTCAGGGTTGTCCGCTGTCGCCTCTCCTTTACGCTTTGGCGTTGGAGCCTCTCCTGCGCCGGCTGAAGGACGAGGCGTGCAGTCCGGCCCTACGCGGGATCGCCGTTCCTGGAGGGTCTCGAGCCAGGGTTTCCGCGTACGCCGATGACGTATCCGCTTTCGTGTCGTCCCTTAACGACATTGAGGCGGTGCAGAAGGCGCTTGATCGGTACGAGAAGGTGACAGGGGCCAAGATAAACCGCGACAAGTCTTCCGGCTTGCGGTTAGGTGCCTGGAAGGGGCGTGATCTTCCGGGCCGCTTCGGTTGGACGGACGGTCCTGTCCGCATTCTTGGAGTGTGGTTTGGACCCGACCTCCAGCTGAAGAAAAATTGGTCTGAAGTACTAGCAAAGGTCGTTTCTGCCGGTAAGACTTGGAATCGACGGAGGTTGTCCGTAAAGGGCAGGGCGGAGGTGTGTGTTACATACATTTTCCCCCTGATTCTTTATCGATTGTCAGTACTTCCTCTCTGTGAGGCCCAGATGACGGCGCTCGAGCAGGCGCTATCCTCCATTTTGTGGAGGGGACGCGCCAACAGGGTCGACAGACGAGTCTGCACCAAACGTCCGTGTCATGGGGGGCTGGGAATGCCACACTTGGAGAGTCACATCCGTGCCTCTCGCTTGGCTTTCCTACGCCGCGCATTGACTAGAGGAGATCCGATTCTGGAGGGGATTGTTAGGGACGCCTTCCCTAGCCTTACCATCAATCCCCCCATCTCGAAGGCTGAGCGCCATTGTAAGTCTCGAGATGAATCGCTTTTCCTCAGCGAGTGTCGGTCAGCCTTGAGGGCTATTCCGCGGTCCAGTGACCTTTCACGGCCTAGGAAGGTCTTCTATCGGGAATTAGTGGAGGGTCGCGCGAAGGATTCTCTACGTGATACGCTCGACTGTTCGGAGGAGCAGTATCGCTCCTACTGGTCTTGGGCGCCAGCGGCGGATTATCTCAGTAACCCTGAGTTTTCGCTTACCTGGCGATTGGCTCGGAATCGGCTGCCTCTCAACGACATGGCTTTCATATGGGGCTTGGCGGATTTGCCAGACTGTGATCGGTGTGGCCTTGGCTTAGAGGAAACGGCTGCGCACGCCTTCTACCATTGCCCCCGGGTCCGCCCCTTATGGGACCATGTCGGCGAGCTGACGGCTCGTCTCGCTCCCGAAGAACTCGTGTCCATTGATCGCGCATACGCGTGTGACAATGTGTCGCCCCCGTATTCCGGGGTGAAACGAATGGTGTTTCTAACGCTGCTAGCCACGGCTCGAATGGTGATATGGACGACGCGAATGGAGGAGGTCTTGCGAGGCAATAGTCTTTCGCATCAGGATCTGATCCGATTCTTTGAGCATCAGCTCAAGATGAAGATTAGAACTGATAGAAAACGATTGCATTCGACAGTCTTCACTGAAAGGTGGGTAAAAGAGGCGAGCTTGGTTCGTTTGAACGGGGTTAGCCTTGATTTTCTTTTCTAGGTCAACCAAAGTCACATCGGGGTGGTTTCCTGTGGAACCCTCCCCTCTGTTAGGTTAGACATGCTTAAGTGTACCTAGTTAATATGAGTAACTGTTGTTCCCGGCCTGTTTCCCGGCCTTCATTTTAGTTATGATCCAAGTCGAGATTCCCAACCTCCCCAGTTTGTTTTGGCCTCCTTTTCATCTCAACTGGATCAGCCTTTTACTTCCCCACGTCCCAGTTATTTTATCTCTTTCCCACTCCCTTAGCGAGAGTGCCTCTTGATTTTGTCCTCTGGCCAGAATACAGCGGCCTCTCTATTTTGAGGGTTGGACGGGCCCTACTAACATCAATTATGTTTTAGTTTAAGATTTTGTTGAAATTTTAGTTTGTTATGGGGTTCATCTCCCTCCCCTTTCATCCGCTCACGACGATATTTTTATGTATTTTCATTATCATTAAATGGGGCGCTTTTTTGTAGGTCCCCCCTGGTGTGGATGTGGTATTATGGTGTTCGGAGGATCGAATGGTGATGGACGAATTCTTGTGGTGAATGCGTCAATTGTAATGTATGAATGGGTCACGAATCTGATTAGCTAGGTATAGGATAGTTAGTCAAGACCAGCCTTACCCCTCCCCCTCTCTAGGCCACGTGCCACAATTTGTATTTTATACGAATAAATCCTGAGAAGGAATCACGAGATTTTCTGTTCGTCTTACGTGTTTTTTGGTCCAGCTATAAGCTAAGTTGGAAAGTTACATTTTTTTTAAAATTTGCACGCATTTTTTGAACCCTTTCTTTCCGTTTTTTTTTTATTTGTACGCATTTTTGAACCCTTTCTTTCTTTTTTTGAACACTTTCTTTTTTCAGTTTGATATTTGTTTAGTTTTTCATTTCTTTTATTTTGCTGTTACCCTCCCCGACTTTTATTTGATTCTGTTCTTTTTCGTTTACTGTTCATTGTTGGTTTTATTTATTTTTCTCGGATTTCGGTCCGACCTTTTTTATTTGGTTTTATTTATTTGTTAAAAATTTCTGCTTAAAAAAAAAAAAAAAAAGTGTGAGAAAAGAAATTATAGTCAGCCGCGGTGAACTTTGTTCGCCAAAAATGGCTGAGAAAAACATTGACACTCCAGCTACACTGTTAACAATACCGGTGTCAGCTGAAAAAACGGCCTGGAGCCAAAATAGCCCGCTAAAAAAGGATGGCGTATTTTACGCAAACGAAAGAATTCGTCTCCAAGAAACCTTCAGTGGCAATGAATTCTTAACAATCACCGAGGCATTCGAGGAGGTGAAACCTCGTACCATTTCTTTGCTCACCTCGGATGTCAGGACTCATAAGCTGGTTGGAGTGAGCAGGGAGGGTATGGAGGAAGCCCTGAAGGCGTTGAGCATTTGTCCCAAAATTTTAGCACGAAGAACAAATGCTCTATGGGACCTCCTCCTACACACAGAAGAACAAGCCAAGAAATTAGCCGGCAGTGTCTTGAATACAAAGTCTTTAAGACTACAAACCGAGTATATGGGCACCCGTCGAACAAAGGTGATGGTTCATGGGGTGCCCATAGACATTTCCGGTGACAGACTCGGGGCCTTCTTCGCCGAATTCGGAGAAGTTAACGAAGTGAAGGCCATCAGCAGTAAGGCAGGAATCGAGACGGGAGATTTCGAAATCCACATCACATTGGACAGAGAAGGATTCCAGAACATCCCAAACGTATTAATCTGCCGCAACAGAAGGATGTTGGTAGTGGTGGAGGGCAGAAAGCCGTTCTGTTGGTCATGCGGAGAGGCAGGACACATGGCAAAGGCGTGCCCTAAGAAAGAGAAGACACCAGCCCCACCACCTCCAGCACCTGCAGCAAAAACCAGTACCCCAGAGAAGGAAACCCCGAATCCGGAAGGCGAGTGGAAGGAAGTCACTAAAAGGCGGAAGCCCCAAAGTGCGCCGGCTCCACCCCAGAAGGAGATTCCCCCCAAAAGGCAGACGGAAGGGGAATTTAAAAAGCAACCCAAAGAAGGCCAAAACAAGCGGCCCGAGGATCAACCTAAACTGCAACAGAAGCAAATAGAACAGCAGCCTCAACAGCAGAAGCAAGCTGAACAACCTCAACAGCAACGACAGAAGAAGCAACAGCAGCCTCAACAGCAGCGGTCACAGCATAAAACCAAGAAGCAGCAAGAGCATCCACAGATGGAGCAGCAGCAGGAAGCACCAATGGAGGTAGAAAGTATGCCTCCACCACGAGCTTCCTCTTTAAAAAGAAGTAGGGAGGAAGACTCTGAAGAGCAAGAAAAAGGTACCTCTGGACGTAGCAGGGCAGAGTGTAGCATGGACAGAACCAGGCGGCACTCCTTCCCTGCATCGCCCATAAGACAAACTGTTTCCCCTAGAGATAGGAGTCTCCCTTCCTCCCATACACGTACTCCATCCCCCTCTCCCTCTACTTCTTCCCCCAGTTCTCTAAATACACCACCCCATACATCCACTTCTTCCCCTCCCCATCCTTCAAGGGAGAAGAAAAAGAAGAAAAAGAAACTTTTCGAAGGGCCCGAATCAATTTGTCATGTAGACAAAGAAGTCTACAAGAACGGGCTCACCAAGCAAAGAAAAGCACTGTCGGGGCTCCTTTTCCAAATGAACGAGGTTGACGGGAAGTCAACAGAAGACCCTCGTAACTTTCCTAAGGCGCCAGGAGTGATAACCTGCGTAAGAGACACGGGGGCTTACTTGCGTGTGTGGAGTCATTTGTTTGAAGCTAAAGAGGCCTTCCCGAACATCAGAATGTTCGATATGGAGGACCCCAGTATAAGAAGATTGCGACAATTTTGTGCAGGGAGGGTCCCCGTTTTGATCCATCCCTCATTATATAGAGCGATCAAACTAATATACCCCATGGACGTTGGCGGTATTGCCCTGGATGGACGCATTACGTCAGAGTTGGGAGTAGGGAGCCTGGGGCAATCCGTCGGGGTCCTGTCCAGCTCAGATTTCCGCCCCGTATGTGTCTAAGGTTTTTGCACTAATTCTTTTTTATATTTGCAGGCCTAGAAAATGGAAATAAAGATAGCCAGTTTGAATGTGAAGGGCTTGAGAAATCGGGGTAAGGCTGCCCGCCTGCTTCGGGATCTCCTGTCCTTCGGTGTAGATGTTGCCGCGATCGAAGAGACCCACTTTGTTTGCACTTCCGATGCGTGTGTGCTGGAGGATGACTTTGTCGTCTATTCAGCATATGGGGACCGGTTGGCCAGAGGAGTTTCTTTGTTAGTCAAACGTACTCTTGATGCGAAGGTGGACCTTGTGCATACCGATGCCGAGGGCAGGTTAATCGTGGCCGATATTGCCGTGAAAAGTGGTTCGTTTCGGGTCGTTGCGGTTTATGCGCCCAACGACCAGGGGGAGCGGTGTGACTTTTTTCGGCAGTTAGGGCCGTTCCTAGTCGATTCTTCGCGCCTAGTTCTAATGGGGGACTGGAATGCCATCCTGGACCCCAAGTTAGACAGGGGGCGGGGCGCTAGCGGGAGAAGGGGCGATCGCAGCCTGGTCGATCTGATCGGCGATTATGGTCTCGTCGATAGATACCGGGTCGATCATCCCAGTGGGAAAATGTGGACGTGGGCGCATAATTGGCCGTCTGACAAGGTAGTTAGCTACCTTGACAGAATGTTAGTTCGTAGGGCCGACATAGACCTGTTAGATTGTCCCACGTTCCACTGGGTAGGCTACACGGACCACAAACTCGTTTGTGCCCGTGTGGCGTTAGAACATAGGCCTAGAATGGCTGGTTACTGGAAATTCAATCTGTCCTTACTGGACAGGCGGGACTTCCGGGAGCAGCTAATTAAATTAGTGCAGCGGGAGCTAGTGGGGGCGGTTATCGGGAATAGGTGGTGGGAAAAACTGAAAGATAGAATTAGGTCTTTCACCACCGATTTCAGCAAACGGCTCGCTCTAGATAAGGCTGAGAAGGTGAAGACACTTAAGGCTAATTTTTCCCGGGCGGAGGCTGGGGGGGATCCCCTAGAGATAGCTCTAGCTAGGGAGGCCCTGCAGCGGTCGAATAGCGATCGTTACATGGGTCAGGTAATTAGGCATAAGTTAAGTAAGATGTCTAACGAAGCTGTGAACCTGGGCGCAGATCTGCGTCGGGAAGAAATCCGTCGAGGTGGTGATCGTTACGTTCGTCAAGTCGAAACCCCGGAGGGGCGTACTCTGCGGTCGACTGACGACATGTGCGAGGCGTTTCGGCGGCATTTCGAGAGCCGCTTTACCAAGGAGCCTGGTCTCCGTGAGGAGGAGTTTCGCAGCTATTTGGCTGACTTTCCTCGGCTTGCGCCGACTGAAGCGGCTAGCTGCGAGGGAGAGATCACGGAGGGCGAAGTCTATGAGGCACTGAAGAGGGTCGGCAGAGGCAAGTCGCCCGGTCTGGATGGTTTGCCCTATGAATTGTACTTGAGGCTGTCGCACATCTTTGTTCCGATTTTGACAGCAGTGTTCAACAACTGGTTTCGGTCGGGGTCCATCCCCAATCGCATTTCCAGGGGTGTGATCACTCTGTTGAAAAAGGGCAAGGGTGTTGGGGGGAAACTAGATGATTATAGGCCCATAACTCTGCTAAACACAGAGTTAAAGATTATGGCCAAGATCCTGCAGGAGCGTTTGCAGTCAGTTGCCGAGTCTCTGTTGGGACCTGAGCAGACTTGTTCTGTGAGGGGCCGAACAATTCAGAGCAACCTGCATTTGATCCGCACGATCGTAGAGGGCGTAAAAGACGACGAAGAAGCCGCGCTGATCAATTTGGATCAGTCCAAGGCATTTGATAGGGTCGACCATCGCTACCTTGCTACTGTCCTGCAGGCCGCCGGATTCGCACCCGACTTCTGCCGCTGGATTAGCCTCCTGTATCGCTCCCCCAGTGCTGTGGTACAGGTGAACGGAAAGTTGTCGGGCGCTTTTGTTCTGTCGAGGTCGGTTCGTCAGGGTTGTCCGCTGTCGCCTCTCCTTTACGCTTTGGCGTTGGAGCCTCTCCTGCGCCGGCTGAAGGACGAGGCGTGCAGTCCGGCCCTACGCGGGATCGCCGTTCCTGGAGGGTCTCGAGCCAGGGTTTCCGCGTACGCCGATGACGTATCTGCTTTCGTGTCGTCCCTTAACGACATTGAGGCGGTGCAGAAGGCGCTTGATCGGTACGAGAAGGTGACAGGGGCCAAGATAAACCGCGACAAGTCTTCCGGCTTGCGGTTAGGTGCCTGGAAGGGGCGTGATCTTCCGGGCCGCTTCGGTTGGACGGACGGTCCTGTCCGCATTCTTGGAGTGTGGTTTGGACCCGACCTCCAGCTGAAGAAAAATTGGTCTGAAGTACTAGCAAAGGTCGTTTCTGCCGGTAAGACTTGGAATCGACGGAGGTTGTCCGTAAAGGGCAGGGCGGAGGTGTGTGTTACATACATTTTCCCCCTGATTCTTTATCGATTGTCAGTACTTCCTCTCTCTGAGGCCCAGATGACGGCGCTCGAGCAGGCGCTATCCTCCATTTTGTGGAGGGGACGCGCCAACAGGGTCGACAGACGAGTCTGCACCAAACGTCCGTGTCATGGGGGGCTGGGAATGCCACACTTGGAGAGTCACATCCGTGCCTCTCGCTTGGCTTTCCTACGCCGCGCATTGACTAGAGGAGATCCGATTCTGGAGGGGATTGTTAGGGACGCCTTCCCTAGCCTTACCATCAATCCCCCCATCTCGAAGGCTGAGCGCCATTGTAAGTCTCGAGATGAATCGCTTTTCCTCAGCGAGTGTCGGTCAGCCTTGAGGGCTATTCCGCGGTCCAGTGACCTTTCACGGCCTAGGAAGGTCTTCTATCGGGAATTAGTGGAGGGTCGCGCGAAGGATTCTCTACGTGATACGCTCGACTGTTCGGAGGAGCAGTATCGCTCCTACTGGTCTTGGGCGCCAGCGGCGGATTATCTCAGTAACCCTGAGTTTTCGCTTACCTGGCGATTGGCTCGGAATCGGCTGCCTCTCAACGACATGGCTTTCATATGGGGCTTGGCGGATTTGCCAGACTGTGATCGGTGTGGCCTTGGCTTAGAGGAAACGGCTGCGCACGCCTTCTACCATTGCCCCCGGGTCCGCCCCTTATGGGACCATGTCGGCGAGCTGACGGCTCGTCTCGCTCCCGAAGAACTCGTGTCCATTGATCGCGCATACGCGTGTGACAATGTGTCGCCCCCGTATTCCGGGGTGAAACGAATGGTGTTTCTAACGCTGCTAGCCACGGCTCGAATGGTGATATGGACGACGCGAATGGAGGAGGTCTTGCGAGGCAATAGTCTTTCGCATCAGGATCTGATCCGATTCTTTGAGCATCAGCTCAAGATGAAGATTAGAACTGATAGAAAACGATTGCATTCGACAGTCTTCACTGAAAGGTGGGTAAAAGAGGCGAGCTTGGTTCGTTTGAACGGGGTTAGCCTTGATTTTCTTTTCTAGGTCAACCAAAGTCACATCGGGGTGGTTTCCTGTGGAACCCTCCCCTCTGTTAGGTTAGACATGCTTAAGTGTACCTAGTTAATATGAGTAACTGTTGTTCCCGGCCTGTTTCCCGGCCTTCATTTTAGTTATGATCCAAGTCGAGATTCCCAACCTCCCCAGTTTGTTTTGGCCTCCTTTTCATCTCAACTGGATCAGCCTTTTACTTCCCCACGTCCCAGTTATTTTATCTCTTTCCCACTCCCTTAGCGAGAGTGCCTCTTGATTTTGTCCTCTGGCCAGAATACAGCGGCCTCTCTATTTTGAGGGTTGGACGGGCCCTACTAACATCAATTATGTTTTAGTTTAAGATTTTGTTGAAATTTTAGTTTGTTATCGGGTTCATCTCCCTCCCCTTTCATCCGCTCACGACGATATTTTTATGTATTTTCATTATCATTAAATGGGGCGCTTTTTTGTAGGTCCCCCCTGGTGTGGATGTGGTATTATGGTGTTCGGAGGATCGAATGGTGATGGACGAATTCTTGTGGTGAATGCGTCAATTGTAATGTATGAATGGGTCACGAATCTGATTAGCTAGGTATAGGATAGTTAGTCAAGACCAGCCTTACCCCTCCCCCTCTCTAGGCCACGTGCCACAATTTGTATTTTATACGAATAAATCCTGAGAAGGAATCACGAGATTTTCTGTTCGTCTTACGTGTTTTTTGGACCAGCTATAAGCTAAGTTGGAAAGTTACATTTTTTAAAAATTTGCACGCATTTTGTGAACCCTTTCTTTCCGTTTTTTTTTTTAATTTGTACGCATTTTTGAACCCTTTCTTTCTTTCTTTTTTGAACACTTTCTTTTTTCAGTTTGATATTTGTTTAGTTTTTTATTTCTTTTATTTTGCTGTTACCCTCCCCGACTTTTATTTGATTCTGTTCTTTTTCGTTTACTGTTCATTGTTGGTTTTATTTATTTTTCTCGGATTTCGGTCCGACCTTTTTTATTTGGTTTTATTTATTTGTTAAAAATTTCTGCTTAAAAAAAAAAAAAGAAAAGTGTGAGAAAAGAAATTTTAGTCAGCCGCGGTGAACTTTGAGAAAAACATTGACACTCCAGCTACACCGTTAACAATACCGGTGTCAGCTGAAAAAACGGCCTGGAGCCAAAATAGCCCGCTAAAAAAGGATGGCGTATTTTACGCAAATGAAAGAATTCGTCTCCAAGAAACCTTCAGTGGCAATGAATTCTTAACAATCACCGAGGCATTCGAGGAGGTGAAACCTCGTACAATTTCTTTGCTCACCTCGGATGTCAGGACTCATAAGCTGGTTGGAGTGAGCAGGGAGGGTATGGAGGAGGCCCTGAAGGCGTTAGGCATTTGTCCGAAAATTTTAGCACGAAGAACAAATGCTCTATGGGACCTCCTCCTACACACAGAAGAACAAGCCAAGAAATTAGCCGGCAGTGTCTTGAATACAAAGTCTTTAAGACTACAAACCGAGTATATGGGCACCCGTCGAACAAAGGTGATGGTTCATGGGGTGCCCATAGACATTTCCGGTGACAGACTCGGGGCCTTCTTCGCCGAATTCGGAGAAGTTAACGAAGTGAAGGCCATCAGCAGTAAGGCAGGAATCGAGACGGGAGATTTCGAAATCCACATCACATTGGACAGAGAAGGATTCCAGAACATCCCAAACGTATTAATCTGCCGCAACAGAAGGATGTTGGTAGTGGTGGAGGGCAGAAAGCCGTTCTGTTGGTCATGCGGAGAGGCAGGACACATGGCAAAGGCGTGCCCTAAGAAAGAGAAGACACCAGCCCCACCACCTCCAGCACCTGCAGCAAAAACCAGTACCCCAGAGAAGGAAACCCCGAATCCGGAAGGCGAGTGGAAGGAAGTCACTAAAAGGCGGAAGCCCCAAAGTGCGCCGGCTCCACCCCAGAAGGAGATTCCCCCCAAAAGGCAGACGGAAGGGGAATTTAAAAAGCAACCCAAAGAAGGCCAAAACAAGCGGCCCGAGGATCAACCTAAACTGCAACAGAAGCAAATAGAACAGCAGCCTCAACAGCAGAAGCAAGCTGAACAACCTCAACAGCAACGACAGAAGAAGCAACAGCAGCCTCAACAGCAGCGGTCACAGCAGAAAACCAAGAAGCAGCAAGAGCATCCACAGATGGAGCAGCAGCAGGAAGCACCAATGGAGGTAGAAAGTATGCCTCCACCACGAGCTTCCTCTTTAAAAAGAAGTAGGGAGGAAGACTCTGAAGAGCAAGAAAAAGGTACCTCTGGACGTAGCAGGGCAGAGTGTAGCATGGACAGAACCAGGCGGCACTCCTTCCCTGCATCGCCCATAAGACAATCTGTTTCCCCTAGAGATAGGAGTCTCCCTTCCTCCCATACACGTACTCCATCCCCCTCTCCCTCTACTTCTTCCCCCAGTTCTCTAAATACACCACCCCATACATCCACTTCTTCCCCTCCCCATCCTTCAAGGGAGAAGAAAAAGAAGAAAAAGAAACTTTTCGAAGGGCCCGAATCAATTTGTCATGTAGACAAAGAAGTCTACAAGAACGGGCTCACCAAGCAAAGAAAAGCACTGTCGGGGCTCCTTTTCCAAATGAACGAGGTTGACGGGAAGTCAACAGAAGACCCTCGTAACTTTCCTAAGGCGCCAGGAGTGATAACCTGCGTAAGGGACACGGGGGCTTACTTGCGTGTGTGGAGTCATTTGTTTGAAGCCAAAGAGGCCTTCCCGAACATCAGAATGTTCGATATGGAGGACCCCAGTATAAGAAGATTGCGACAATTTTGTGCAGGGAGGGTCCCCGTTTTGATCCATCCCTCATTATATAGAGCGATCAAACTAATATACCCCATGGACGTTGGCGGTATTGCCCTGGATGGACGCATTACGTCAGAGTTGGGAGTAGGGAGCCTGGGGCAATCCGTCGGGGTCCTGTCCAGCTCAGATTTCCGCCCCGTATGTGTTTAAGGTTTTTGCACTAATTCTTTTTTATATTTGCAGGCCTAGAAAATGGAAATAAAGATAGCCAGTTTGAATGTGAAGGGCTTGAGAAATCGGGGTAAGGCTGCCCGCCTGCTTCGGGATCTCCTGTCCTTCGGTGTAGATGTTGCCGCGATCGAAGAGACCCACTTTGTTTGCACTTCCGATGCGTGTGTGCTGGAGGATGACTTTGTCGTCTATTCAGCATATGGGGACCGGTTGGCCAGAGGAGTTTCCTTGTTAGTCAAACGTACTCTTGATGCGAAGGTGGACCTTGTGCATACCGATGCCGAGGGCAGGTTAATCGTGGCCGATATTGCCGTGAAAAGTGGTTCGTTTCGGGTCGTTGCGGTTTATGCGCCCAACGACCAGGGGGAGCGGTGTGACTTTTTTCGGCAGTTAGGGCCGTTCCTAGTCGATTCTTCGCGCCTAGTTCTAATGGGGGACTGGAATGCCATCCTGGACCCCAAGTTAGACAGGGGGCGGGGCGCTAGCGGGAGAAGGGGCGATCGCAGCCTGGTCGATCTGATCGGCGATTATGGTCTCGTCGATAGATACCGGGTCGATCATCCCAGTGGGAAAATGTGGACGTGGGCGCATAATTGGCCGTCTGACAGGGTAGTTAGCTACCTTGACAGAATGTTAGTTCGTAGGGCCGACATAGACCTGTTAGATTGTCCCACGTTCCACTGGGTAGGCTACACGGACCACAAACTCGTTTGTGCCCGTGTGGCGTTAGAACATAGGCCTAGAATGGCTGGTTACTGGAAGTTCAATCTGTCCTTACTGGACAGGCGGGACTTCCGGGAGCAGCTAATTAAATTAGTGCAGCGGGAGCTAGTGGGGGCGGTTATCGGGAATAGGTGGTGGGAAAAACTGAAAGATAGAATTAGGTCTTTCACCACCGATTTCAGCAAACGGCTCGCTCTAGATAAGGCTGAGAAGGTGAAGACACTTAAGGCTAATTTTTCCCGGGCGGAGGCTGGGGGGGATCCCCTAGAGATAGCTCTAGCTAGGGAGGCCCTGCAGCGGTCGAATAGCGATCGTTACATGGGTCAGGTAATTAGGCATAAGTTAAGTAAGATGTCTAACGAAGCTGTGAACCTGGGCGCAGATCTGCGTCGGGAAGAAATCCGTCGAGGTGGTGATCGTTACGTTCGTCAAGTCGAAACCCCGGAGGGGCGTACTCTGCGGTCGACTGACGACATGTGCGAGGCGTTTCGGCGGCATTTCGAGAGCCGCTTTACCAAGGAGCCTGGTCTCCGTGAGGAGGAGTTTCGCAGCTATTTGGCTGACTTTCCTCGGCTTGCGCCGACTGAAGCGGCTAGCTGCGAGGGAGAGATCACGGAGGGCGAAGTCTATGAGGCACTGAAGAGGGTCGGCAGAGGCAAGTCGCCCGGTCTGGATGGTTTGCCCTATGAATTGTACTTGAGGCTGTCGCACATCTTTGTTCCGATTTTGACAGCAGTGTTCAACAACTGGTTTCGGTCGGGGTCCATCCCCAATCGCATTTCCAGGGGTGTGATCACTCTGTTGAAAAAGGGCAAGGGTGTTGGGGGGAAACTAGATGATTATAGGCCCATAACTCTGCTAAACACAGAGTTAAAGATTATGGCCAAGATCCTGCAGGAGCGTTTGCAGTCAGTTGCCGAGTCTCTGTTGGGACCTGAGCAGACTTGTTCTGTGAGGGGCCGAACAATTCAGAGCAACCTGCATTTGATCCGCACGATCGTAGAGGGCGTAAAAGACGACGAAGAAGCCGCGCTGATCAATTTGGATCAGTCCAAGGCATTTGATAGGGTCGACCATCGCTACCTTGCTACTGTCCTGCAGGCCGCCGGATTCGCACCCGACTTCTGCCGCTGGATTAGCCTCCTGTATCGCTCCCCCAGTGCTGTGGTACAGGTGAACGGAAAGTTGTCGGGCGCTTTTGTTCTGTCGAGGTCGGTTCGTCAGGGTTGTCCGCTGTCGCCTCTCCTTTACGCTTTGGCGTTGGAGCCTCTCCTGCGCCGGCTGAAGGACGAGGCGTGCAGTCCGGCCCTACGCGGGATCGCCGTTCCTGGAGGGTCTCGAGCCAGGGTTTCCGCGTACGCCGATGACGTATCTGCTTTCGTGTCGTCCCTTAACGACATTGAGGCGGTGCAGAAGGCGCTTGATCGGTACGAGAAGGTGACAGGGGCCAAGATAAACCGCGACAAGTCTTCCGGCTTGCGGTTAGGTGCCTGGAAGGGGCGTGATCTTCCGGGCCGCTTCGGTTGGACGGACGGTCCTGTCCGCATTCTTGGAGTGTGGTTTGGACCCGACCTCCAGCTGAAGAAAAATTGGTCTGAAGTACTAGCAAAGGTCGTTTCTGCCGGTAAGACTTGGAATCGACGGAGGTTGTCCGTAAAGGGCAGGGCGGAGGTGTGTGTTACATACATTTTCCCCCTGATTCTTTATCGATTGTCAGTACTTCCTCTCTGTGAGGCCCAGATGACGGCGCTCGAGCAGGCGCTATCCTCCATTTTGTGGAGGGGACGCGCCAACAGGGTCGACAGACGAGTCTGCACCAAACGTCCGTGTCATGGGGGGCTGGGAATGCCACACTTGGAGAGTCACATCCGTGCCTCTCGCTTGGCTTTCCTACGCCGCGCATTGACTAGAGGAGATCCGATTCTGGAGGGGATTGTTAGGGACGCCTTCCCTAGCCTTACCATCAATCCCCCCATCTCGAAGGCTGAGCGCCATTGTAAGTCTCGAGATGAATCGCTTTTCCTCAGCGAGTGTCGGTCAGCCTTGAGGGCTATTCCGCGGTCCAGTGACCTTTCACGGCCTAGGAAGGTCTTCTATCGGGAATTAGTGGAGGGTCGCGCGAAGGATTCTCTACGTGATACGCTCGACTGTTCGGAGGAGCAGTATCGCTCCTACTGGTCTTGGGCGCCAGCGGCGGATTATCTCAGTAACCCTGAGTTTTCGCTTACCTGGCGATTGGCTCGGAATCGGCTGCCTCTCAACGACATGGCTTTCATATGGGGCTTGGCGGATTTGCCAGACTGTGATCGGTGTGGCCTTGGCTTAGAGGAAACGGCTGCGCACGCCTTCTACCATTGCCCCCGGGTCCGCCCCTTATGGGACCATGTCGGCGAGCTGACGGCTCGTCTCGCTCCCGAAGAACTCGTGTCCATTGATCGCGCATACGCGTGTGACAATGTGTCGCCCCCGTATTCCGGGGTGAAACGAATGGTGTTTCTAACGCTGCTAGCCACGGCTCGAATGGTGATATGGACGACGCGAATGGAGGAGGTCTTGCGAGGCAATAGTCTTTCGCATCAGGATCTGATCCGATTCTTTGAGCATCAGCTCAAGATGAAGATTAGAACTGATAGAAAACGATTGCATTCGACAGTCTTCACTGAAAGGTGGGTAAAAGAGGCGAGCTTGGTTCGTTTGAACGGGGTTAGCCTTGATTTTCTTTTCTAGGTCAACCAAAGTCACATCGGGGTGGTTTCCTGTGGAACCCTCCCCTCTGTTAGGTTAGACATGCTTAAGTGTACCTAGTTAATATGAGTAACTGTTGTTCCCGGCCTGTTTCCCGGCCTTCATTTTAGTTATGATCCAAGTCGAGATTCCCAACCTCCCCAGTTTGTTTTGGCCTCCTTTTCATCTCAACTGGATCAGCCTTTTACTTCCCCACGTCCCAGTTATTTTATCTCTTTCCCACTCCCTTAGCGAGAGTGCCTCTTGATTTTGTCCTCTGGCCAGAATACAGCGGCCTCTCTATTTTGAGGGTTGGACGGGCCCTACTAACATCAATTATGTTTTAGTTTAAGATTTTGTTGAAATTTTAGTTTGTTATCGGGTTCATCTCCCTCCCCTTTCATCCGCTCACGACGATATTTTTATGTATTTTCATTATCATTAAATGGGGCGCTTTTTTGTAGGTCCCCCCTGGTGTGGATGTGGTATTATGGTGTTCGGAGGATCGAATGGTGATGGACGAATTCTTGTGGTGAATGCGTCAATTGTAATGTATGAATGGGTCACGAATCTGATTAGCTAGGTATAGGATAGTTAGTTAAGACCAGCCTTACCCCTCGCCTTTTTAGGCCTTGTGCCACAATTTGTATTTTATACGAATAAATCCTGAGAAGGAATCACGAGATTTTCTGTTCGTCTTACGTGTTTTTTGGACCAGCTATAAGCTAAGTTGGAAAGTTATATTTTTTTTTAAATTTGCACGCATTTTGTGAACCCTTTCTTTCCGTTTTTTTTTTAATTTGTACGCATTTTTGAACCCTTTCTTTCTTTTTTTGAACACTTTCTTTTTTCAGTTTGATATTTGTTTAGTTTTTTATTTCTTTTATTTTGCTGTTACCCTCCCCGACTTTTATTTGATTCTGTTCTTTTTCGTTTACTGTTCATTGTTGGTTTTATTTATTTTTCTCGGATTTCGGTCCGACCTTTTTTATTTGGTTTTATTTATTTGTTAAAAATTTCTGCTTAAAAAAAAAAAAGAAAAGTGTGAGAAAAGAAATTATAGTCAGCCGCGGTGAACTTTGTTCGCCAAAAATGGCTGAGAAAAACATTGACACTCCAGCTACACCGTTAACAATACCGGTGTCAGCTGAAAAAACGGCCTGGAGCCAAAATAGCCCGCTAAAAAAGGATGGCGTATTTTACGCTAACGAAAGAATTCGTCTCCAAGAAACCTTCAGTGGCAATGAATTCTTAACAATCACCGAGGCATTCGAGGAGGTGAAACCTCGTACCATTTCTTTGCTCACCTCGGATGTCAGGACTCATAAGCTGGTTGGAGTGAGCAGGGAGGGTATGGAGGAGGCCCTGAAGGCGTTAGGCATTTGTCCGAAAATTTTAGCACGAAGAACAAATGCTCTATGGGACCTCCTCCTACACACAGAAGAACAAGCCAAGAAATTAGCCGGCAGTGTCTTGAATACAAAGTCTTTAAGACTACAAACCGAGTATATGGGCACCCGTCGAACAAAGGTGATGGTTCATGGGGTGCCCATAGACATTTCCGGTGACAGACTCGGGGCCTTCTTCGCCGAATTCGGAGAAGTTAACGAAGTGAAGGCCATCAGCAGTAAGGCAGGAATCGAGACGGGAGATTTCGAAATCCACATCACATTGGACAGAGAAGGATTCCAGAACATCCCAAACGTATTAATCTGCCGCAACAGAAGGATGCTGGTAGTGGTGGAGGGCAGAAAGCCGTTCTGTTGGTCATGCGGAGAGGCAGGACACATGGCAAAGGCGTGCCCTAAGAAAGAGAAGACACCAGCCCCACCACCTCCAGCACCTGCAGCAAAAACCAGTACCCCAGAGAAGGAAACCCCGAATCCGGAAGGCGAGTGGAAGGAAGTCACTAAAAGGCGGAAGCCCCAAAGTGCGCCGGCTCCACCCCAGAAGGAGATTCCCCCCAAAAGGCAGACGGAAGGGGAATTTAAAAAGCAACCCAAAGAAGGCCAAAACAAGCGGGCCGAGGATCAACAGAAGCAAATAGAACAGCAGCCTCAACAGCAGAAGCAAGCTGAACAACCTCAACAGCAACGACAGAAGAAGCAACAGCAGCCTCAACAGCAGCGGTCACAGCAGAAAACCAAGAAGCAGCAAGAGCATCCACAGATGGAGCAGCAGCAGGAAGCACCAATGGAGGTAGAAAGTATGCCTCCACCACGAGCTTCCTCTTTAAAAAGAAGTAGGGAGGAAGACTCTGAAGAGCAAGAAAAAGGTACCTCTGGACGTAGCAGGGCAGAGTGTAGCATGGACAGAACCAGGCGGCACTCCTTCCCTGCATCGCCCATAAGACAATCTGTTTCCCCTAGAGATAGGAGTCTCCCTTCCTCCCATACACGTACTCCATCCCCCTCTCCCTCTACTTCTTCCCCCAGTTCTCTAAATACACCACCCCATACATCCACTTCTTCCCCTCCCCATCCTTCAAGGGAGAAGAAAAAGAAGAAAAAGAAACTTTTCGAAGGGCCCGAATCAATTTGTCATGTAGACAAAGAAGTCTACAAGAACGGGCTCACCAAGCAAAGAAAAGCACTGTCGGGGCTCCTTTTCCAAATGAACGAGGTTGACGGGAAGTCAACAGAAGACCCTCGTAACTTTCCTAAGGCGCCAGGAGTGATAACCTGCGTAAGGGACACGGGGGCTTACTTGCGTGTGTGGAGTCATTTGTTTGAAGCTAAAGAGGCCTTCCCGAACATCAGAATGTTCGATATGGAGGACCCCAGTATAAGAAGATTGCGACAATTTTGTGCAGGGAGGGTCCCCGTTTTGATCCATCCCTCATTATATAGAGCGATCAAACTAATATACCCCATGGACGTTGGCGGTATTGCCCTGGATGGACGCATTACGTCAGAGTTGGGAGTAGGGAGCCTGGGGCAATCCGTCGGGGTCCTGTCCAGCTCAGATTTCCGCCCCGTATGTGTTTAAGGTTTTTGCACTAATTCTTTTTTATATTTGCAGGCCTAGAAAATGGAAATAAAGATAGCCAGTTTGAATGTGAAGGGCTTGAGAAATCGGGGTAAGGCTGCCCGCCTGCGTCGGGATCTCCTGTCCTTCGGTGTAGATGTTGCCGCGATTGAAGAGACCCACTTTGTTTGCACTTCCGATGCGTGTGTGCTGGAGGATGACTTTGTCGTCTATTCAGCATATGGGGACCGGTTGGCCAGAGGAGTTTCTTTGTTAGTCAAACGTACTCTTGATGCGAAGGTGGACCTTGTGCATACCGATGCCGAGGGCAGGTTAATCGTGGCCGATATTGCCGTGAAAAGTGGTTCGTTTCGGGTCGTTGCGGTTTATGCGCCCAACGACCAGGGGGAGCGGTGTGACTTTTTTCGGCAGTTAGGGCCGTTCCTAGTCGATTCTTCGCGCCTAGTTCTAATGGGGGACTGGAATGCCATCCTGGACCCCAAGTTAGACAGGGGGCGGGGCGCTAGCGGGAGAAGGGGCGATCGCAGCCTGGTCGATCTGATCGGCGATTATGGTCTCGTCGATAGATACCGGGTCGATCATCCCAGTGGGAAAATGTGGACGTGGGCGCATAATTGGCCGTCTGACAAGGTAGTTAGCTACCTTGACAGAATGTTAGTTCGTAGGGCCGACATAGACCTGTTAGATTGTCCCACGTTCCACTGGGTAGGCTACACGGACCACAAACTCGTTTGTGCCCGTGTGGCGTTAGAACATAGGCCTAGAATGGCTGGTTACTGGAAGTTCAATCTGTCCTTACTGGACAGGCGGGACTTCCGGGAGCAGCTAATTAAATTAGTGCAGCGGGAGCTAGTGGGGGCGGTTATCGGGAATAGGTGGTGGGAAAAATTGAAAGATAGAATTAGGTCTTTCACCACCGATTTCAGCAAACGGCTCGCTCTAGATAAGGCTGAGAAGGTGAAGACACTTAAGGCTAATTTTTCCCGGGCGGAGGCTGGGGGGGATCCCCTAGAGATAGCTCTAGCTAGGGAGGCCCTGCAGCGGTCGAATAGCGATCGTTACATGGGTCAGGTAATTAGGCATAAGTTAAGTAAGATGTCTAACGAAGCTGTGAACCTGGGCGCAGATCTGCGTCGGGAAGAAATCCGTCGAGGTGGTGATCGTTACGTTCGTCAAGTCGAAACCCCGGAGGGGCGTACTCTGCGGTCGACTGACGACATGTGCGAGGCGTTTCGGCGGCATTTCGAGAGCCGCTTTACCAAGGAGCCTGGTCTCCGTGAGGAGGAGTTTCGCAGCTATTTGGCTGACTTTCCTCGGCTTGCGCCGACTGAAGCGGCTAGCTGCGAGGGAGAGATCACGGAGGGCGAAGTCTATGAGGCACTGAAGAGGGTCGGCAGAGGCAAGTCGCCCGGTCTGGATGGTTTGCCCTATGAATTGTACTTGAGGCTGTCGCACATCTTTGTTCCGATTTTGACAGCAGTGTTCAACAACTGGTTTCGGTCGGGGTCCATCCCCAATCGCATTTCCAGGGGTGTGATCACTCTGTTGAAAAAGGGCAAGGGTGTTGGGGGGAAACTAGATGATTATAGGCCCATAACTCTGCTAAACACAGAGTTAAAGATTATGGCCAAGATCCTGCAGGAGCGTTTGCAGTCAGTTGCCGAGTCTCTGTTGGGACCTGAGCAGACTTGTTCTGTGAGGGGCCGAACAATTCAGAGCAACCTGCATTTGATCCGCACGATCGTAGAGGGCGTAAAAGACGACGAAGAAGCCGCGCTGATCAATTTGGATCAGTCCAAGGCATTTGATAGGGTCGACCATCGCTACCTTGCTACTGTCCTGCAGGCCGCCGGATTCGCACCCGACTTCTGCCGCTGGATTAGCCTCCTGTATCGCTCCCCCAGTGCTGTGGTACAGGTGAACGGAAAGTTGTCGGGCGCTTTTGTTCTGTCCAGGTCGGTTCGTCAGGGTTGTCCGCTGTCGCCTCTCCTTTACGCTTTGGCGTTGGAGCCTCTCCTGCGCCGGCTGAAGGACGAGGCGTGCAGTCCGGCCCTACGCGGGATCGCCGTTCCTGGAGGGTCTCGAGCCAGGGTTTCCGCGTACGCCGATGACGTATCCGCTTTCGTGTCGTCCCTTAACGACATTGAGGCGGTGCAGAAGGCGCTTGATCGGTACGAGAAGGTGACAGGGGCCAAGATAAACCGCGACAAGTCTTCCGGCTTGCGGTTAGGTGCCTGGAAGGGGCGTGATCTTCCGGGCCGCTTCGGTTGGACGGACGGTCCTGTCCGCATTCTTGGAGTGTGGTTTGGACCCGACCTCCAGCTGAAGAAAAACTGGTCTGAAGTACTAGCAAAGGTCGTTTCTGCCGGTAAGACTTGGAATCGACGGAGGTTGTCCGTAAAGGGCAGGGCGGAGGTGTGTGTTGCATACATTTTCCCCCTGATTCTTTATCGATTGTCAGTACTTCCTCTCTGTGAGGCCCAGATGACGGCGCTCGAGCAGGCGCTATCCTCCATTTTGTGGAGGGGACGCGCCAACAGGGTCGACAGACGAGTCTGCACCAAACGTCCGTGTCATGGGGGGCTGGGAATGCCACACTTGGAGAGTCACATCCGTGCCTCTCGCTTGGCTTTCCTACGCCGCGCATTGACTAGAGGAGATCCGATTCTGGAGGGGATTGTTAGGGACGCCTTCCCTAGCCTTACCATCAATCCCCCCATCTCGAAGGCTGAGCGCCATTGTAAGTCTCGAGATGAATCGCTTTTCCTCAGCGAGTGTCGGTCAGCCTTGAGGGCTATTCCGCGGTCCAGTGACCTTTCACGGCCTAGGAAGGTCTTCTATCGGGAATTAGTGGAGGGTCGCGCGAAGGATTCTCTACGTGATACGCTCGACTGTTCGGAGGAGCAGTATCGCTCCTACTGGTCTTGGGCGCCAGCGGCGGATTATCTCAGTAACCCTGAGTTTTCGCTTACCTGGCGATTGGCTCGGAATCGGCTGCCTCTCAACGACATGGCTTTCATATGGGGCTTGGCGGATTTGCCAGACTGTGATCGGTGTGGCCTTGGCTTAGAGGAAACGGCTGCGCACGCCTTCTACCATTGCCCCCGGGTCCGCCCCTTATGGGACCATGTCGGCGAGCTGACGGCTCGTCTCGCTCCCGAAGAACTCGTGTCCATTGATCGCGCATACGCGTGTGACAATGTGTCGCCCCCGTACTCCGGGGTGAAACGAATGGTGTTTCTAACGCTGCTAGCCACGGCTCGAATGGTGATATGGACGACGCGATTGGAGGAGGTCTTGCGAGGCAATAGTCTTTCGCATCAGGATCTGATCCGATTCTTTGAGCATCAGCTCAAGATGAAGATTAGAACTGATAGAAAACGATTGCATTCGACAGTCTTCACTGAAAGGTGGGTAAAAGAGGCGAGCTTGGTTCGTTTGAACGGGGTTAGCCTTGATTTTCTTTTCTAGGTCAACCAAAGTCACATCGGGGTGGTTTCCTGTGGAACCCAACCCTCTGTTAGGTTAGACATGCTTAAGTGTACCTAGTTAATATGAGTAAGTGTTGTTCCCGGCCTGTTTCCCGGCCTTCATTTTAGTTATGATCCAAGTCGAGATTCCCAACCTCCCCAGTTTGTTTTGGCCTCCTTTTCATCTCAACTGGATCAGCCTTTTACTTCCCCACGTCCCAGTTATTTTATCTCTTTCCCACTCCCTTAGCGAGAGTGCCTCTTGATTTTGTCCTCTGGCCAGAATACAGCGGCCTCTCTATTTTGAGGGTTGGACGGGCCCTACTAACATCAATTATGTTTTAGTTTAAGATTTTGTTGAAATTTTAGTTTGTTATGGGGTTCATCTCCCTCCCCTTTCATCCGCTCACGACGATATTTTTATGTATTTTCATTATCATTAAATGGGGCGCTTTTTTGTAGGCCCCCCCTGGTGTGGATGTGGTATTATGGTGTTCGGAGGATCGAATGGTGATGGACGAATTCTTGTGGTGAATGCGTCAATTGTAATGTATGAATGGGTCACGAATCTGATTAGCTAGGTATAGGATAGTTAGTCAAGACCAGCCTTACCCCTCCCCCTCTCTAGGCCACGTGCCACAATTTGTATTTTATACGAATAAATCCTGAGAAGGAATCACGAGATTTTCTGTTCGTCTTACGTGTTTTTTGGACCAGCTATAAGCTAAGTTGGAAAGTTATATTTTTTTTTAAATTTGCACGCATTTTGTGAACCCTTTCTTTCCGTTTTTTTTTTAATTTGTACGCATTTTTGAACCCTTTCTTTCTTTTTTTGAGCGCTTTCTTTTTTCAGTTTGATATTTGTTTGGTTTTTTATTTCTTTTATTTTGCTGTTGCCCTCCCCGACTTTTGTTTGATTCTGTTCTTTTTCGTTTACTGTTCATTGTTGGTTTTATTTGTTTTTCTCGGATTTCGGTCCGACCTTTTTTGTTTGGTTTTGTTTGTTTGTTAAGGGTTTCGGCTTAAAAAAAAAAAAAAAAAAAAAAAAAAGTGTGAGAGGGGAAATTTTGGTCGGCCGCGGTGAACTTTGTTCACCAAAATGGCTGAGAAAAACATTGACACTCCAGCTACACCGTTAACAATACCGGTGTCAGCTGAAAAAACGGCCTGGAGCCAAAATAGCCCGATAAAAAAGGATGGCGTATTTTACGCAAACGAAAGAATTCGTCTCCAAGAAACCTTCAGTGGCAATGAATTCTTAACAATCACCGAGGCATTCGAGGAGGTGAAACCTCGTACCATTTCTTTGCTCACCTCGGATGTCAGGACTCATAAGCTGGTTGGAGTGTGCAGGGAGGGTATGGAGGAGGCCCTGAAGGCGTTAGGCATTTGTCCGAAAATTTTAGCACGAAGAACAAATGCTCTATGGGACCTCCTCCTACACACAGAAGAACAAGCCAAGAAATTAGCCGGCAGTGTCTTGAATACAAAGTCTTTAAGACTTCAAACCGAGTATATGGGCACCCGTCGAACAAAGGTGATGGTTCATGGGGTGCCCATAGACATTTCCGGTGACAGACTCGGGGCCTTCTTCGCCGAATTCGGAGAAGTTAACGAAGTGAAGGCCATCAGCAGTAAGGCAGGAATCGAGACGGGAGATTTCGAAATCCACATCACATTGGACAGAGAAGGATTCCAGAACATCCCAAACGTATTAATCTGCCGCAACAGAAGGATGTTGGTAGTGGTGGAGGGCAGAAAGCCGTTCTGTTGGTCATGCGGAGAGGCAGGACACATGGCAAAGGCGTGCCCTAAGAAAGAGAAGACACCAGCCCCACCACCTCCAGCACCTGCAGCAAAAACCAGTACCCCAGAGAAGGAAACCCCGAATCCGGAAGGCGAGTGGAAGGAAGTCACTAAAAGGCGGAAGCCCCAAAGTGCGCCGGCTCCACCCCAGAAGGAGATTCCCCCCAAAAGGCAGACGGAAGGGGAATTTAAAAAGCAACCCAAAGAAGGCCAAAACAAGCGGCCCGAGGATCAACCTAAACTGCAACAGAAGCAAATAGAACAGCAGCCTCAACAGCAGAAGCAACCTGAACAACCTCAACAGCAACGACAGAAGAAGCAACAGCAGCCTCAACAGCAGCGGTCACAGCAGAAAACCAAGAAGCAGCAAGAGCATCCACAGATGGAGCAGCAGCAGGAAGCACCAATGGAGGTAGAAAGTATGCCTCCACCACGAGCTTCCTCTTTAAAAAGAAGTAGGGAGGAAGACTCTGAAGAGCAAGAAAAAGGTACCTCTGGACGTAGCAGGGCAGAGTGTAGCATGGACAGAACCAGGCGGCACTCCTTCCCTGCATCGCCCATAAGACAATCTGTTTCCCCTAGAGATAGGAGTCTCCCTTCCTCCCATACACGTACTCCATCCCCCTCTCCCTCTACTTCTTCCCCCAGTTCTCTAAATACACCACCCCATACATCCACTTCTTCCCCTCCCCATCCTTCAAGGGAGAAGAAAAAGAAGAAAAAGAAACTTTTCGAAGGGCCCGAATCAATTTGTCATGTAGACAAAGAAGTCTACAAGAACGGGCTCACCAAGCAAAGAAAAGCACTGTCGGGGCTCCTTTTCCAAATGAACGAGGTTGACGGGAAGTCAACAGAAGACCCTCGTAACTTTCCTAAGGCGCCAGGAGTGATAACCTGCGTAAGGGACACGGGGGCTTACTTGCGTGTGTGGAGTCATTTGTTTGAAGCTAAAGAGGCCTTCCCGAACATCAGAATGTTCGATATGGAGGACCCCAGTATAAGAAGATTGCGACAATTTTGTGCAGGGAGGGTCCCCGTTTTGATCCATCCCTCATTATATAGAGCGATCAAACTAATATACCCCATGGACGTTGGCGGTATTGCCCTGGATGGACGCATTACGTCAGAGTTGGGAGTAGGGAGCCTGGGGCAATCCGTCGGGGTCCTGTCCAGCTCAGATTTCCGCCCCGTATGTGTTTAAGGTTTTTGCACTAATTCTTTTTTATATTTGCAGGCCTAGAAAATGGAAATAAAGATAGCCAGTTTGAATGTGAAGGGCTTGAGAAATCGGGGTAAGGCTGCCCGCCTGCGTCGGGATCTCCTGTCCTTCGGTGTAGATGTTGCCGCGATTGAAGAGACCCACTTTGTTTGCACTTCCGATGCGTGTGTGCTGGAGGATGACTTTGTCGTCTATTCAGCATATGGGGACCGGTTGGCCAGAGGAGTTTCTTTGTTAGTCAAACGTACTCTTGATGCGAAGGTGGACCTTGTGCATACCGATGCCGAGGGCAGGTTAATCGTGGCCGATATTGCCGTGAAAAGTGGTTCGTTTCGGGTCGTTGCGGTTTATGCGCCCAACGACCAGGGGGAGCGGTGTGACTTTTTTCGGCAGTTAGGGCCGTTCCTAGTCGATTCTTCGCGCCTAGTTCTAATGGGGGACTGGAATGCCATCCTGGACCCCAAGTTAGACAGGGGGCGGGGCGCTAGCGGGAGAAGGGGCGATCGCAGCCTGGTCGATCTGATCGGCGATTATGGTCTCGTCGATAGATACCGGGTCGATCATCCCAGTGGGAAAATGTGGACGTGGGCGCATAATTGGCCGTCTGACAAGGTAGTTAGCTACCTTGACAGAATGTTAGTTCGTAGGGCCGACATAGACCTGTTAGATTGTCCCACGTTCCACTGGGTAGGCTACACGGACCACAAACTCGTTTGTGCCCGTGTGGCGTTAGAACATAGGCCTAGAATGGCTGGTTACTGGAAGTTCAATCTGTCCTTACTGGACAGGCGGGACTTCCGGGAGCAGCTAATTAAATTAGTGCAGCGGGAGCTAGTGGGGGCGGTTATCGGGAATAGGTGGTGGGAAAAATTGAAAGATAGAATTAGGTCTTTCACCACCGATTTCAGCAAACGGCTCGCTCTAGATAAGGCTGAGAAGGTGAAGACACTTAAGGCTAATTTTTCCCGGGCGGAGGCTGGGGGGGATCCCCTAGAGATAGCTCTAGCTAGGGAGGCCCTGCAGCGGTCGAATAGCGATCGTTACATGGGTCAGGTAATTAGGCATAAGTTAAGTAAGATGTCTAACGAAGCTGTGAACCTGGGCGCAGATCTGCGTCGGGAAGAAATCCGTCGAGGTGGTGATCGTTACGTTCGTCAAGTCGAAACCCCGGAGGGGCGTACTCTGCGGTCGACTGACGACATGTGCGAGGCGTTTCGGCGGCATTTCGAGAGCCGCTTTACCAAGGAGCCTGGTCTCCGTGAGGAGGAGTTTCGCAGCTATTTGGCTGACTTTCCTCGGCTTGCGCCGACTGAAGCGGCTAGCTGCGAGGGAGAGATCACGGAGGGCGAAGTCTATGAGGCACTGAAGAGGGTCGGCAGAGGCAAGTCGCCCGGTCTGGATGGTTTGCCCTATGAATTGTACTTGAGGCTGTCGCACATCTTTGTTCCGATTTTGACAGCAGTGTTCAACAACTGGTTTCGGTCGGGGTCCATCCCCAATCGCATTTCCAGGGGTGTGATCACTCTGTTGAAAAAGGGCAAGGGTGTTGGGGGGAAACTAGATGATTATAGGCCCATAACTCTGCTAAACACAGAGTTAAAGATTATGGCCAAGATCCTGCAGGAGCGTTTGCAGTCAGTTGCCGAGTCTCTGTTGGGACCTGAGCAGACTTGTTCTGTGAGGGGCCGAACAATTCAGAGCAACCTGCATTTGATCCGCACGATCGTAGAGGGCGTAAAAGACGACGAAGAAGCCGCGCTGATCAATTTGGATCAGTCCAAGGCATTTGATAGGGTCGACCATCGCTACCTTGCTACTGTCCTGCAGGCCGCCGGATTCGCACCCGACTTCTGCCGCTGGATTAGCCTCCTGTATCGCTCCCCCAGTGCTGTGGTACAGGTGAACGGAAAGTTGTCGGGCGCTTTTGTTCTGTCCAGGTCGGTTCGTCAGGGTTGTCCGCTGTCGCCTCTCCTTTACGCTTTGGCGTTGGAGCCTCTCCTGCGCCGGCTGAAGGACGAGGCGTGCAGTCCGGCCCTACGCGGGATCGCCGTTCCTGGAGGGTCTCGAGCCAGGGTTTCCGCGTACGCCGATGACGTATCCGCTTTCGTGTCGTCCCTTAACGACATTGAGGCGGTGCAGAAGGCGCTTGATCGGTACGAGAAGGTGACAGGGGCCAAGATAAACCGCGACAAGTCTTCCGGCTTGCGGTTAGGTGCCTGGAAGGGGCGTGATCTTCCGGGCCGCTTCGGTTGGACGGACGGTCCTGTCCGCATTCTTGGAGTGTGGTTTGGACCCGACCTCCAGCTGAAGAAAAACTGGTCTGAAGTACTAGCAAAGGTCGTTTCTGCCGGTAAGACTTGGAATCGACGGAGGTTGTCCGTAAAGGGCAGGGCGGAGGTGTGTGTTGCATACATTTTCCCCCTGATTCTTTATCGATTGTCAGTACTTCCTCTCTGTGAGGCCCAGATGACGGCGCTCGAGCAGGCGCTATCCTCCATTTTGTGGAGGGGACGCGCCAACAGGGTCGACAGACGAGTCTGCACCAAACGTCCGTGTCATGGGGGGCTGGGAATGCCACACTTGGAGAGTCACATCCGTGCCTCTCGCTTGGCTTTCCTACGCCGCGCATTGACTAGAGGAGATCCGATTCTGGAGGGGATTGTTAGGGACGCCTTCCCTAGCCTTACCATCAATCCCCCCATCTCGAAGGCTGAGCGCCATTGTAAGTCTCGAGATGAATCGCTTTTCCTCAGCGAGTGTCGGTCAGCCTTGAGGGCTATTCCGCGGTCCAGTGACCTTTCACGGCCTAGGAAGGTCTTCTATCGGGAATTAGTGGAGGGTCGCGCGAAGGATTCTCTACGTGATACGCTCGACTGTTCGGAGGAGCAGTATCGCTCCTACTGGTCTTGGGCGCCAGCGGCGGATTATCTCAGTAACCCTGAGTTTTCGCTTACCTGGCGATTGGCTCGGAATCGGCTGCCTCTCAACGACATGGCTTTCATATGGGGCTTGGCGGATTTGCCAGACTGTGATCGGTGTGGCCTTGGCTTAGAGGAAACGGCTGCGCACGCCTTCTACCATTGCCCCCGGGTCCGCCCCTTATGGGACCATGTCGGCGAGCTGACGGCTCGTCTCGCTCCCGAAGAACTCGTGTCCATTGATCGCGCATACGCGTGTGACAATGTGTCGCCCCCGTACTCCGGGGTGAAACGAATGGTGTTTCTAACGCTGCTAGCCACGGCTCGAATGGTGATATGGACGACGCGATTGGAGGAGGTCTTGCGAGGCAATAGTCTTTCGCATCAGGATCTGATCCGATTCTTTGAGCATCAGCTCAAGATGAAGATTAGAACTGATAGAAAACGATTGCATTCGACAGTCTTCACTGAAAGGTGGGTAAAAGAGGCGAGCTTGGTTCGTTTGAACGGGGTTAGCCTTGATTTTCTTTTCTAGGTCAACCAAAGTCACATCGGGGTGGTTTCCTGTGGAACCCAACCCTCTGTTAGGTTAGACATGCTTAAGTGTACCTAGTTAATATGAGTAAGTGTTGTTCCCGGCCTGTTTCCCGGCCTTCATTTTAGTTATGATCCAAGTCGAGATTCCCAACCTCCCCAGTTTGTTTTGGCCTCCTTTTCATCTCAACTGGATCAGCCTTTTACTTCCCCACGTCCCAGTTATTTTATCTCTTTCCCACTCCCTTAGCGAGAGTGCCTCTTGATTTTGTCCTCTGGCCAGAATACAGCGGCCTCTCTATTTTGAGGGTTGGACGGGCCCTACTAACATCAATTATGTTTTAGTTTAAGATTTTGTTGAAATTTTAGTTTGTTATGGGGTTCATCTCCCTCCCCTTTCATCCGCTCACGACGATATTTTTATGTATTTTCATTATCATTAAATGGGGCGCTTTTTTGTAGGTCCCCCCTGGTGTGGATGTGGTATTATGGTGTTCGGAGGATCGAATGGTGATGGACGAATTCTTGTGGTGAATGCGTCAATTGTAATGTATGAATGGGTCACGAATCTGATTAGCTAGGTATAGGATAGTTAGTCAAGACCAGCCTTACCCCTCCCCCTCTCTAGGCCACGTGCCACAATTTGTATTTTATACGAATAAATCCTGAGAAGGAATCACGAGATTTTCTGTTCGTCTTACGTGTTTTTTGGACCAGCTATAAGCTAAGTTGGAAAGTTATATTTTTTTTTAAATTTGCACGCATTTTGTGAACCCTTTCTTTCCGTTTTTTTTTTAATTTGTACGCATTTTTGAACCCTTTCTTTCTTTTTTTGAACACTTTCTTTTTTCAGTTTGATATTTGTTTAGTTTTTTATTTCTTTTATTTTGCTGTTACCCTCCCCGACTTTTATTTGATTCTGTTCTTTTTCGTTTACTGTTCATTGTTGGTTTTATTTATTTTTCTCGGATTTCGGTCCGACCTTTTTTATTTGGTTTTATTTATTTGTTAAAAATTTCGGCTTAAAAAAAAAAAAAAAAAAAAAAAAAAGTGTGAGAAAAGAAATTTTAGTCAGCCGCGGTGAACTTTGTTCACCAAAATGGCTGAGAAAAACATTGACACTCCAGCTACACCGTTAACAATACCGGTGTCAGCTGAAAAAACGGCCTGGAGCCAAAATAGCCCGATAAAAAAGGATGGCGTATTTTACGCAAACGAAAGAATTCGTCTCCAAGAAACCTTCAGTGGCAATGAATTCTTAACAATCACCGAGGCATTCGAGGAGGTGAAACCTCGTACCATTTCTTTGCTCACCTCGGATGTCAGGACTCATAAGCTGGTTGGAGTGTGCAGGGAGGGTATGGAGGAGGCCCTGAAGGCGTTAGGCATTTGTCCGAAAATTTTAGCACGAAGAACAAATGCTCTATGGGACCTCCTCCTACACACAGAAGAACAAGCCAAGAAATTAGCCGGCAGTGTCTTGAATACAAAGTCTTTAAGACTTCAAACCGAGTATATGGGCACCCGTCGAACAAAGGTGATGGTTCATGGGGTGCCCATAGACATTTCCGGTGACAGACTCGGGGCCTTCTTCGCCGAATTCGGAGAAGTTAACGAAGTGAAGGCCATCAGCAGTAAGGCAGGAATCGAGACGGGAGATTTCGAAATCCACATCACATTGGACAGAGAAGGATTCCAGAACATCCCAAACGTATTAATCTGCCGCAACAGAAGGATGTTGGTAGTGGTGGAGGGCAGAAAGCCGTTCTGTTGGTCATGCGGAGAGGCAGGACACATGGCAAAGGCGTGCCCTAAGAAAGAGAAGACACCAGCCCCACCACCTCCAGCACCTGCAGCAAAAACCAGTACCCCAGAGAAGGAAACCCCGAATCCGGAAGGCGAGTGGAAGGAAGTCACTAAAAGGCGGAAGCCCCAAAGTGCGCCGGCTCCACCCCAGAAGGAGATTCCCCCCAAAAGGCAGACGGAAGGGGAATTTAAAAAGCAACCCAAAGAAGGCCAAAACAAGCGGCCCGAGGATCAACCTAAACTGCAACAGAAGCAAATAGAACAGCAGCCTCAACAGCAGAAGCAACCTGAACAACCTCAACAGCAACGACAGAAGAAGCAACAGCAGCCTCAACAGCAGCGGTCACAGCAGAAAACCAAGAAGCAGCAAGAGCATCCACAGATGGAGCAGCAGCAGGAAGCACCAATGGAGGTAGAAAGTATGCCTCCACCACGAGCTTCCTCTTTAAAAAGAAGTAGGGAGGAAGACTCTGAAGAGCAAGAAAAAGGTACCTCTGGACGTAGCAGGGCAGAGTGTAGCATGGACAGAACCAGGCGGCACTCCTTCCCTGCATCGCCCATAAGACAATCTGTTTCCCCTAGAGATAGGAGTCTCCCTTCCTCCCATACACGTACTCCATCCCCCTCTCCCTCTACTTCTTCCCCCAGTTCTCTAAATACACCACCCCATACATCCACTTCTTCCCCTCCCCATCCTTCAAGGGAGAAGAAAAAGAAGAAAAAGAAACTTTTCGAAGGGCCCGAATCAATTTGTCATGTAGACAAAGAAGTCTACAAGAACGGGCTCACCAAGCAAAGAAAAGCACTGTCGGGGCTCCTTTTCCAAATGAACGAGGTTGACGGGAAGTCAACAGAAGACCCTCGTAACTTTCCTAAGGCGCCAGGAGTGATAACCTGCGTAAGGGACACGGGGGCTTACTTGCGTGTGTGGAGTCATTTGTTTGAAGCTAAAGAGGCCTTCCCGAACATCAGAATGTTCGATATGGAGGACCCCAGTATAAGAAGATTGCGACAATTTTGTGCAGGGAGGGTCCCCGTTTTGATCCATCCCTCATTATATAGAGCGATCAAACTAATATACCCCATGGACGTTGGCGGTATTGCCCTGGATGGACGCATTACGTCAGAGTTGGGAGTAGGGAGCCTGGGGCAATCCGTCGGGGTCCTGTCCAGCTCAGATTTCCGCCCCGTATGTGTTTAAGGTTTTTGCACTAATTCTTTTTTATATTTGCAGGCCTAGAAAATGGAAATAAAGATAGCCAGTTTGAATGTGAAGGGCTTGAGAAATCGGGGTAAGGCTGCCCGCCTGCGTCGGGATCTCCTGTCCTTCGGTGTAGATGTTGCCGCGATTGAAGAGACCCACTTTGTTTGCACTTCCGATGCGTGTGTGCTGGAGGATGACTTTGTCGTCTATTCAGCATATGGGGACCGGTTGGCCAGAGGAGTTTCTTTGTTAGTCAAACGTACTCTTGATGCGAAGGTGGACCTTGTGCATACCGATGCCGAGGGCAGGTTAATCGTGGCCGATATTGCCGTGAAAAGTGGTTCGTTTCGGGTCGTTGCGGTTTATGCGCCCAACGACCAGGGGGAGCGGTGTGACTTTTTTCGGCAGTTAGGGCCGTTCCTAGTCGATTCTTCGCGCCTAGTTCTAATGGGGGACTGGAATGCCATCCTGGACCCCAAGTTAGACAGGGGGCGGGGCGCTAGCGGGAGAAGGGGCGATCGCAGCCTGGTCGATCTGATCGGCGATTATGGTCTCGTCGATAGATACCGGGTCGATCATCCCAGTGGGAAAATGTGGACGTGGGCGCATAATTGGCCGTCTGACAAGGTAGTTAGCTACCTTGACAGAATGTTAGTTCGTAGGGCCGACATAGACCTGTTAGATTGTCCCACGTTCCACTGGGTAGGCTACACGGACCACAAACTCGTTTGTGCCCGTGTGGCGTTAGAACATAGGCCTAGAATGGCTGGTTACTGGAAGTTCAATCTGTCCTTACTGGACAGGCGGGACTTCCGGGAGCAGCTAATTAAATTAGTGCAGCGGGAGCTAGTGGGGGCGGTTATCGGGAATAGGTGGTGGGAAAAATTGAAAGATAGAATTAGGTCTTTCACCACCGATTTCAGCAAACGGCTCGCTCTAGATAAGGCTGAGAAGGTGAAGACACTTAAGGCTAATTTTTCCCGGGCGGAGGCTGGGGGGGATCCCCTAGAGATAGCTCTAGCTAGGGAGGCCCTGCAGCGGTCGAATAGCGATCGTTACATGGGTCAGGTAATTAGGCATAAGTTAAGTAAGATGTCTAACGAAGCTGTGAACCTGGGCGCAGATCTGCGTCGGGAAGAAATCCGTCGAGGTGGTGATCGTTACGTTCGTCAAGTCGAAACCCCGGAGGGGCGTACTCTGCGGTCGACTGACGACATGTGCGAGGCGTTTCGGCGGCATTTCGAGAGCCGCTTTACCAAGGAGCCTGGTCTCCGTGAGGAGGAGTTTCGCAGCTATTTGGCTGACTTTCCTCGGCTTGCGCCGACTGAAGCGGCTAGCTGCGAGGGAGAGATCACGGAGGGCGAAGTCTATGAGGCACTGAAGAGGGTCGGCAGAGGCAAGTCGCCCGGTCTGGATGGTTTGCCCTATGAATTGTACTTGAGGCTGTCGCACATCTTTGTTCCGATTTTGACAGCAGTGTTCAACAACTGGTTTCGGTCGGGGTCCATCCCCAATCGCATTTCCAGGGGTGTGATCACTCTGTTGAAAAAGGGCAAGGGTGTTGGGGGGAAACTAGATGATTATAGGCCCATAACTCTGCTAAACACAGAGTTAAAGATTATGGCCAAGATCCTGCAGGAGCGTTTGCAGTCAGTTGCCGAGTCTCTGTTGGGACCTGAGCAGACTTGTTCTGTGAGGGGCCGAACAATTCAGAGCAACCTGCATTTGATCCGCACGATCGTAGAGGGCGTAAAAGACGACGAAGAAGCCGCGCTGATCAATTTGGATCAGTCCAAGGCATTTGATAGGGTCGACCATCGCTACCTTGCTACTGTCCTGCAGGCCGCCGGATTCGCACCCGACTTCTGCCGCTGGATTAGCCTCCTGTATCGCTCCCCCAGTGCTGTGGTACAGGTGAACGGAAAGTTGTCGGGCGCTTTTGTTCTGTCCAGGTCGGTTCGTCAGGGTTGTCCGCTGTCGCCTCTCCTTTACGCTTTGGCGTTGGAGCCTCTCCTGCGCCGGCTGAAGGACGAGGCGTGCAGTCCGGCCCTACGCGGGATCGCCGTTCCTGGAGGGTCTCGAGCCAGGGTTTCCGCGTACGCCGATGACGTATCCGCTTTCGTGTCGTCCCTTAACGACATTGAGGCGGTGCAGAAGGCGCTTGATCGGTACGAGAAGGTGACAGGGGCCAAGATAAACCGCGACAAGTCTTCCGGCTTGCGGTTAGGTGCCTGGAAGGGGCGTGATCTTCCGGGCCGCTTCGGTTGGACGGACGGTCCTGTCCGCATTCTTGGAGTGTGGTTTGGACCCGACCTCCAGCTGAAGAAAAACTGGTCTGAAGTACTAGCAAAGGTCGTTTCTGCCGGTAAGACTTGGAATCGACGGAGGTTGTCCGTAAAGGGCAGGGCGGAGGTGTGTGTTGCATACATTTTCCCCCTGATTCTTTATCGATTGTCAGTACTTCCTCTCTGTGAGGCCCAGATGACGGCGCTCGAGCAGGCGCTATCCTCCATTTTGTGGAGGGGACGCGCCAACAGGGTCGACAGACGAGTCTGCACCAAACGTCCGTGTCATGGGGGGCTGGGAATGCCACACTTGGAGAGTCACATCCGTGCCTCTCGCTTGGCTTTCCTACGCCGCGCATTGACTAGAGGAGATCCGATTCTGGAGGGGATTGTTAGGGACGCCTTCCCTAGCCTTACCATCAATCCCCCCATCTCGAAGGCTGAGCGCCATTGTAAGTCTCGAGATGAATCGCTTTTCCTCAGCGAGTGTCGGTCAGCCTTGAGGGCTATTCCGCGGTCCAGTGACCTTTCACGGCCTAGGAAGGTCTTCTATCGGGAATTAGTGGAGGGTCGCGCGAAGGATTCTCTACGTGATACGCTCGACTGTTCGGAGGAGCAGTATCGCTCCTACTGGTCTTGGGCGCCAGCGGCGGATTATCTCAGTAACCCTGAGTTTTCGCTTACCTGGCGATTGGCTCGGAATCGGCTGCCTCTCAACGACATGGCTTTCATATGGGGCTTGGCGGATTTGCCAGACTGTGATCGGTGTGGCCTTGGCTTAGAGGAAACGGCTGCGCACGCCTTCTACCATTGCCCCCGGGTCCGCCCCTTATGGGACCATGTCGGCGAGCTGACGGCTCGTCTCGCTCCCGAAGAACTCGTGTCCATTGATCGCGCATACGCGTGTGACAATGTGTCGCCCCCGTACTCCGGGGTGAAACGAATGGTGTTTCTAACGCTGCTAGCCACGGCTCGAATGGTGATATGGACGACGCGATTGGAGGAGGTCTTGCGAGGCAATAGTCTTTCGCATCAGGATCTGATCCGATTCTTTGAGCATCAGCTCAAGATGAAGATTAGAACTGATAGAAAACGATTGCATTCGACAGTCTTCACTGAAAGGTGGGTAAAAGAGGCGAGCTTGGTTCGTTTGAACGGGGTTAGCCTTGATTTTCTTTTCTAGGTCAACCAAAGTCACATCGGGGTGGTTTCCTGTGGAACCCAACCCTCTGTTAGGTTAGACATGCTTAAGTGTACCTAGTTAATATGAGTAAGTGTTGTTCCCGGCCTGTTTCCCGGCCTTCATTTTAGTTATGATCCAAGTCGAGATTCCCAACCTCCCCAGTTTGTTTTGGCCTCCTTTTCATCTCAACTGGATCAGCCTTTTACTTCCCCACGTCCCAGTTATTTTATCTCTTTCCCACTCCCTTAGCGAGAGTGCCTCTTGATTTTGTCCTCTGGCCAGAATACAGCGGCCTCTCTATTTTGAGGGTTGGACGGGCCCTACTAACATCAATTATGTTTTAGTTTAAGATTTTGTTGAAATTTTAGTTTGTTATGGGGTTCATCTCCCTCCCCTTTCATCCGCTCACGACGATATTTTTATGTATTTTCATTATCATTAAATGGGGCGCTTTTTTGTAGGTCCCCCCTGGTGTGGATGTGGTATTATGGTGTTCGGAGGATCGAATGGTGATGGACGAATTCTTGTGGTGAATGCGTCAATTGTAATGTATGAATGGGTCACGAATCTGATTAGCTAGGTATAGGATAGTTAGTCAAGACCAGCCTTACCCCTCCCCCTCTCTAGGCCACGTGCCACAATTTGTATTTTATACGAATAAATCCTGAGAAGGAATCACGAGATTTTCTGTTCGTCTTACGTGTTTTTTGGACCAGCTATAAGCTAAGTTGGAAAGTTATATTTTTTTTTAAATTTGCACGCAATTTGTGAACCCTTTCTTTCCGTTTTTTTTTTAATTTGTACGCATTTTTGAACCCTTTCTTTCTTTTTTTGAACACTTTCTTTTTTCAGTTTGATATTTGTTTAGTTTTTTATTTCTTTTATTTTGCTGTTACCCTCCCCGACTTTTATTTGATTCTGTTCTTTTTCGTTTACTGTTCATTGTTGGTTTTATTTATTTTTCTCGGATTTCGGTCCGACCTTTTTTATTTGGTTTTATTTATTTGTTAAAAATTTCGGCTTAAAAAAAAAAAAAAAAAAAAAAAAAGTGTGAGAAAAGAAATTTTAGTCAGCCGCGGTGAACTTTGTTCACCAAAATGGCTGAGAAAAACATTGACACTCCAGCTACACCGTTAACAATACCGGTGTCAGCTGAAAAAACGGCCTGGAGCCAAAATAGCCCGATAAAAAAGGATGGCGTATTTTACGCTAACGAAAGAATTCGTCTCCAAGAAACCTTCAGTGGCAATGAATTCTTGACCATCACCGAGGCATTCGAGGAGGTGAAACCTCGTACCATTTCTTTGCTCACCTCGGATGTCAGGACTCATAAGCTGGTTGGAGTGAGCAGGGAGGGTATGGAGGAGGCCCTGAAGGCGTTAGGCATTTGTCCGAAAATTTTAGCACGAAGAACAAATGCTCTATGGGACCTCCTCCTACACACAGAAGAACAAGCCAAGAAATTAGCCGGCAGTGTCTTGAATACAAAGTCTTTAAGACTACAAACCGAGTATATGGGCACCCGTCGAACAAAGGTGATGGTTCATGGGGTGCCCATAGACATTTCCGGTGACAGACTCGGGGCCTTCTTCGCCGAATTCGGAGAAGTTAACGAAGTGAAGGCCATCAGCAGTAAGGCAGGAATCGAGACGGGAGATTTCGAAATCCACATCACATTGGACAGAGAAGGATTCCAGAACATCCCAAACGTATTAATCTGCCGCAACAGAAGGATGTTGGTAGTGGTGGAGGGCAGAAAGCCGTTCTGTTGGTCATGCGGAGAGGCAGGACACATGGCAAAGGCGTGCCCTAAGAAAGAGAAGACACCAGCCCCACCACCTCCAGCACCTGCAGCAAAAACCAGTATCCCAGAGAAGGAAACCCCGAATCCGGAAGGCGAGTGGAAGGAAGTCACTAAAAGGCGGAAGCCCCAAAGTGCGCCGGCTCCACCCCAGAAGGAGATTCCCCCCAAAAGGCAGACGGAAGGGGAATTTAAAAAGCAACCCAAAGAAGGCCAAAACAAGCGGCCCGAGGATCAACCTAAACTGCAACAGAAGCAAATAGAACAGCAGCCTCAACAGCAGAAGCAACCTGAACAACCTCAACAGCAACGACAGAAGAAGCAACAGCAGCCTCAACAGCAGCGGTCACAGCAGAAAACCAAGAAGCAGCAAGAGCATCCACAGATGGAGCAGCAGCAGGAAGCACCAATGGAGGTAGAAAGTATGCCTCCACCACGAGCTTCCTCTTTAAAAAGAAGTAGGGAGGAAGACTCTGAAGAGCAAGAAAAAGGTACCTCTGGACGTAGCAGGGCAGAGTGTAGCATGGACAGAACCAGGCGGCACTCCTTCCCTGCATCGCCCATAAGACAATCTGTTTCCCCTAGAGATAGGAGTCTCCCTTCCTCCCATACACGTACTCCATCCCCCTCTCCCTCTACTTCTTCCCCCAGTTCTCTAAATACACCACCCCATACATCCACTTCTTCCCCTCCCCATCCTTCAAGGGAGAAGAAAAAGAAGAAAAAGAAACTTTTCGAAGGGCCCGAATCAATTTGTCATGTAGACAAAGAAGTCTACAAGAACGGGCTCACCAAGCAAAGAAAAGCACTGTCGGGGCTCCTTTTCCAAATGAACGAGGTTGACGGGAAGTCAACAGAAGACCCTCGTAACTTTCCTAAGGCGCCAGGAGTGATAACCTGCGTAAGGGACACGGGGGCTTACTTGCGTGTGTGGAGTCATTTGTTTGAAGCCAAAGAGGCCTTCCCGAACATCAGAATGTTCGATATGGAGGACCCCAGTATAAGAAGATTGCGACAATTTTGTGCAGGGAGGGTCCCCGTTTTGATCCATCCCTCATTATATAGAGCGATCAAACTAATATACCCCATGGACGTTGGCGGTATTGCCCTGGATGGACGCATTACGTCAGAGTTGGGAGTAGGGAGCCTGGGGCAATCCGTCGGGGTCCTGTCCAGCTCAGATTTCCGCCCCGTATGTGTCTAAGGTTTTTGCACTAATTCTTTTTTATATTTGCAGGCCTAGAAAATGGAAATAAAGATAGCCAGTTTGAATGTGAAGGGCTTGAGAAATCGGGGTAAGGCTGCCCGCCTGCTTCGGGATCTCCTGTCCTTCGGTGTAGATGTTGCCGCGATCGAAGAGACCCACTTTGTTTGCACTTCCGATGCGTGTGTGCTGGAGGATGACTTTGTCGTCTATTCAGCATATGGGGACCGGTTGGCCAGAGGAGTTTCTTTGTTAGTCAAACGTACTCTTGATGCGAAGGTGGACCTTGTGCATACCGATGCCGAGGGCAGGTTAATCGTGGCCGATATTGCCGTGAAAAGTGGTTCGTTTCGGGTCGTTGCGGTTTATGCGCCCAACGACCAGGGGGAGCGGTGTGACTTTTTTCGGCAGTTAGGGCCGTTCCTAGTCGATTCTTCGCGCCTAGTTCTAATGGGGGACTGGAATGCCATCCTGGACCCCAAGTTAGACAGGGGGCGGGGCGCTAGCGGGAGAAGGGGCGATCGCAGCCTGGTCGATCTGATCGGCGATTATGGTCTCGTCGATAGATACCGGGTCGATCATCCCAGTGGGAAAATGTGGACGTGGGCGCATAATTGGCCGTCTGACAAGGTAGTTAGCTACCTTGACAGAATGTTAGTTCGTAGGGCCGACATAGACCTGTTAGATTGTCCCACGTTCCACTGGGTAGGCTACACGGACCACAAACTCGTTTGTGCCCGTGTGGCGTTAGAACATAGGCCTAGAATGGCTGGTTACTGGAAGTTCAATCTGTCCTTACTGGACAGGCGGGACTTCCGGGAGCAGCTAATTAAATTAGTGCAGCGGGAGCTAGTGGGGGCGGTTATCGGGAATAGGTGGTGGGAAAAATTGAAAGATAGAATTAGGTCTTTCACCACCGATTTCAGCAAACGGCTCGCTCTAGATAAGGCTGAGAAGGTGAAGACACTTAAGGCTAATTTCTCCCGGGCGGAGGCTGGGGGGGATCCCCTAGAGATAGCTCTAGCTAGGGAGGCCCTGCAGCGGTCGAATAGCGATCGTTACATGGGTCAGGTAATTAGGCATAAGTTAAGTAAGATGTCTAACGAAGCTGTGAACCTGGGCGCAGATCTGCGTCGGGAAGAAATCCGTCGAGGTGGTGATCGTTACGTTCGTCAAGTCGAAACCCCGGAGGGGCGTACTCTGCGGTCGACTGACGACATGTGCGAGGCGTTTCGGCGGCATTTCGAGAGCCGCTTTACCAAGGAGCCTGGTCTCCGTGAGGAGGAGTTTCGCAGCTATTTGGCTGACTTTCCTCGGCTTGCGCCGACTGAAGCGGCTAGCTGCGAGGGAGAGATCACGGAGGGCGAAGTCTATGAGGCACTGAAGAGGGTCGGCAGAGGCAAGTCGCCCGGTCTGGATGGTTTGCCCTATGAATTGTACTTGAGGCTGTCGCACATCTTTGTTCCGATTTTGACAGCAGTGTTCAACAACTGGTTTCGGTCGGGGTCCATCCCCAATCGCATTTCCAGGGGTGTGATCACTCTGTTGAAAAAGGGCAAGGGTGTTGGGGGGAAACTAGATGATTATAGGCCCATAACTCTGCTAAACACAGAGTTAAAGATTATGGCCAAGATCCTGCAGGAGCGTTTGCAGTCAGTTGCCGAGTCTCTGTTGGGACCTGAGCAGACTTGTTCTGTGAGGGGCCGAACAATTCAGAGCAACCTGCATTTGATCCGCACGATCGTAGAGGGCGTAAAAGACGACGAAGAAGCCGCGCTGATCAATTTGGATCAGTCCAAGGCATTTGATAGGGTCGACCATCGCTACCTTGCTACTGTCCTGCAGGCCGCCGGATTCGCACCCGACTTCTGCCGCTGGATTAGCCTCCTGTATCGCTCCCCCAGTGCTGTGGTACAGGTGAACGGAAAGTTGTCGGGCGCTTTTGTTCTGTCGAGGTCGGTTCGTCAGGGTTGTCCGCTGTCGCCTCTCCTTTACGCTTTGGCGTTGGAGCCTCTCCTGCGCCGGCTGAAGGACGAGGCGTGCAGTCCGGCCCTACGCGGGATCGCCGTTCCTGGAGGGTCTCGAGCCAGGGTTTCCGCGTACGCCGATGACGTATCTGCTTTCGTGTCGTCCCTTAACGACATTGAGGCGGTGCAGAAGGCGCTTGATCGGTACGAGAAGGTGACAGGGGCCAAGATAAACCGCGACAAGTCTTCCGGCTTGCGGTTAGGTGCCTGGAAGGGGCGTGATCTTCCGGGCCGCTTCGGTTGGACGGACGGTCCTGTCCGCATTCTTGGAGTGTGGTTTGGACCCGACCTCCAGCTGAAGAAAAATTGGTCTGAAGTACTAGCAAAGGTCGTTTCTGCCGGTAAGACTTGGAATCGACGGAGGTTGTCCGTAAAGGGCAGGGCGGAGGTGTGTGTTACATACATTTTCCCCCTGATTCTTTATCGATTGTCAGTACTTCCTCTCTGTGAGGCCCAGATGACGGCGCTCGAGCAGGCGCTATCCTCCATTTTGTGGAGGGGACGCGCCAACAGGGTCGACAGACGAGTCTGCACCAAACGTCCGTGTCATGGGGGGCTGGGAATGCCACACTTGGAGAGTCACATCCGTGCCTCTCGCTTGGCTTTCCTACGCCGCGCATTGACTAGAGGAGATCCGATTCTGGAGGGGATTGTTAGGGACGCCTTCCCTAGCCTTACCATCAATCCCCCCATCTCGAAGGCTGAGCGCCATTGTAAGTCTCGAGATGAATCGCTTTTCCTCAGCGAGTGTCGGTCAGCCTTGAGGGCTATTCCGCGGTCCAGTGACCTTTCACGGCCTAGGAAGGTCTTCTATCGGGAATTAGTGGAGGGTCGCGCGAAGGATTCTCTACGTGATACGCTCGACTGTTCGGAGGAGCAGTATCGCTCCTACTGGTCTTGGGCGCCAGCGGCGGATTATCTCAGTAACCCTGAGTTTTCGCTTACCTGGCGACTGGCTCGGAATCGGCTGCCTCTCAACGACATGGCTTTCATATGGGGCTTGGCGGATTTGCCAGACTGTGATCGGTGTGGCCTTGGCTTAGAGGAAACGGCTGCGCACGCCTTCTACCATTGCCCCCGGGTCCGCCCCTTATGGGACCATGTCGGCGAGCTGACGGCTCGTCTCGCTCCCGAAGAACTCGTGTCCATTGATCGCGCATACGCGTGTGACAATGTGTCGCCCCCGTATTCCGGGGTGAAACGAATGGTGTTTCTAACGCTGCTAGCCACGGCTCGAATGGTGATATGGACGACGCGAATGGAGGAGGTCTTGCGAGGCAATAGTCTTTCGCATCAGGATCTGATCCGATTCTTTGAGCATCAGCTCAAGATGAAGATTAGAACTGATAGAAAACGATTGCATTCGACAGTCTTCACTGAAAGGTGGGTAAAAGAGGCGAGCTTGGTTCGTTTGAACGGGGTTAGCCTTGATTTTCTTTTCTAGGTCAACCAAAGTCACATCGGGGTGGTTTCCTGTGGAACCCTCCCCTCTGTTAGGTTAGACATGCTTAAGTGTACCTAGTTAATATGAGTAACTGTTGTTCCCGGCCTGTTTCCCGGCCTTCATTTTAGTTATGATCCAAGTCGAGATTCCCAACCTCCCCAGTTTGTTTTGGCATCCTTTTTCATCTCAACTGGATCAGCCTTTTACTTCCCCACGTCCCAGTTATTTTATCTCTTTCCCACTCCCTTAGCGAGAGTGCCTCTTGATTTTGTCCTCTGGCCAGAATACAGCGGCCTCTCTATTTTGAGGGTTGGACGGGCCCTACTAACATCAATTATGTTTTAGTTTAAGATTTTGTTGAAATTTTAGTTTGTTATGGGGTTCATCTCCCTCCCCTTTCATCCGCTCACGACGATATTTTTATGTATTTTCATTATCATTAAATGGGGCGCTTTTTTGTAGGTCCCCCCTGGTGTGGATGTGGTATTATGGTGTTCGGAGGATCGAATGGTGATGGACGAATTCTTGTGGTGAATGCGTCAATTGTAATGTATGAATGGGTCACGAATCTGATTAGCTAGGTATAGGATAGTTAGTCAAGACCAGCCTTACCCCTCCCCCTCTCTAGGCCACGTGCCACAATTTGTATTTTATACGAATAAATCCTGAGAAGGAATCACGAGATTTTCTGTTCGTCTTACGTGTTTTTTGGACCAGCTATAAGCTAAGTTGTAAAGTTATATTTTTTTTTAAATTTGCACGCATTTTGTGAACCCTTTCTTTCCGTTTTTTTTTTAATTTGTACGCATTTTTGAACCCTTTCTTTCTTTTTTTGAACACTTTCTTTTTTCAGTTTGATATTTGTTTAGTTTTTTATTTCTTTTATTTTGCTGTTACCCTCCCCGACTTTTATTTGATTCTGTTCTTTTTCGTTTACTGTTCATTGTTGGTTTTATTTATTTTTCTCGGATTTCGGTCCGACCTTTTTTATTTGGTTTTATTTATTTGTTAAAAATTTCGGCTTAAAAAAAAAAAAAAAAAAAAAAAAAAAGTGTGAGAAAAGAAATTTTAGTCAGCCGCGGTGAACTTTGTTCACCAAAATGGCTGAGAAAAACATTGACACTCCAGCTACACCGTTAACAATACCGGTGTCAGCTGAAAAAACGGCCTGGAGCCAAAATAGCCCGATAAAAAAGGATGGCGTATTTTACGCTAACGAAAGAATTCGTCTCCAAGAAACCTTCAGTGGCAATGAATTCTTGACCATCACCGAGGCATTCGAGGAGGTGAAACCTCGTACCATTTCTTTGCTCACCTCGGATGTCAGGACTCATAAGCTGGTTGGAGTGAGCAGGGAGGGTATGGAGGAGGCCCTGAAGGCGTTAGGCATTTGTCCGAAAATTTTAGCACGAAGAACAAATGCTCTATGGGACCTCCTCCTACACACAGAAGAACAAGCCAAGAAATTAGCCGGCAGTGTCTTGAATACAAAGTCTTTAAGACTACAAACCGAGTATATGGGCACCCGTCGAACAAAGGTGATGGTTCATGGGGTGCCCATAGACATTTCCGGTGACAGACTCGGGGCCTTCTTCGCCGAATTCGGAGAAGTTAACGAAGTGAAGGCCATCAGCAGTAAGGCAGGAATCGAGACGGGAGATTTCGAAATCCACATCACATTGGACAGAGAAGGATTCCAGAACATCCCAAACGTATTAATCTGCCGCAACAGAAGGATGTTGGTAGTGGTGGAGGGCAGAAAGCCGTTCTGTTGGTCATGCGGAGAGGCAGGACACATGGCAAAGGCGTGCCCTAAGAAAGAGAAGACACCAGCCCCACCACCTCCAGCACCTGCAGCAAAAACCAGTACCCCAGAGAAGGAAACCCCGAATCCGGAAGGCGAGTGGAAGGAAGTCACTAAAAGGCGGAAGCCCCAAAGTGCGCCGGCTCCACCCCAGAAGGAGATTCCCCCCAAAAGGCAGACGGAAGGGGAATTTAAAAAGCAACCCAAAGAAGGCCAAAACAAGCGGCCCGAGGATCAACCTAAACTGCAACAGAAGCAAATAGAACAGCAGCCTCAACAGCAGAAGCAAGCTGAACAACCTCAACAGCAACGACAGAAGAAGCAACAGCAGCCTCAACAGCAGCGGTCACAGCAGAAAACCAAGAAGCAGCAAGAGCATCCACAGATGGAGCAGCAGCAGGAAGCACCAATGGAGGTAGAAAGTATGCCTCCACCACGAGCTTCGTCTTTAAAAAGAAGTAGGGAGGAAGACTCTGAAGAGCAAGAAAAAGGTACCTCTGGACGTAGCAGGGCAGAGTGTAGCATGGACAGAACCAGGCGGCACTCCTTCCCTGCATCGCCCATAAGACAATCTGTTTCCCCTAGAGATAGGAGTCTCCCTTCCTCCCATACACGTACTCCATCCCCCTCTCCCTCTACTTCTTCCCCCAGTTCTCTAAATACACCACCCCATACATCCACTTCTTCCCCTCCCCATCCTTCAAGGGAGAAGAAAAAGAAGAAAAAGAAACTTTTCGAAGGGCCCGAATCAATTTGTCATGTAGACAAAGAAGTCTACAAGAACGGGCTCACCAAGCAAAGAAAAGCACTGTCGGGGCTCCTTTTCCAAATGAACGAGGTTGACGGGAAGTCAACAGAAGACCCTCGTAACTTTCCTAAGGCGCCAGGAGTGATAACCTGCGTAAGGGACACGGGGGCTTACTTGCGTGTGTGGAGTCATTTGTTTGAAGCTAAAGAGGCCTTCCCGAACATCAGAATGTTCGATATGGAGGACCCCAGTATAAGAAGATTGCGACAATTTTGTGCAGGGAGGGTCCCCGTTTTGATCCATCCCTCATTATATAGAGCGATCAAACTAATATACCCCATGGACGTTGGCGGTATTGCCCTGGATGGACGCATTACGTCAGAGTTGGGAGTAGGGAGCCTGGGGCAATCCGTCGGGGTCCTGTCCAGCTCAGATTTCCGGCCCGTATGTGTCTAAGGTTTTTGCACTAATTCTTTTTTATATTTGCAGGCCTAGAAAATGGAAATAAAGATAGCCAGTTTGAATGTGAAGGGCTTGAGAAATCGGGGTAAGGCTGCCCGCCTGCGTCGGGATCTCCTGTCCTTCGGTGTAGATGTTGCCGCGATTGAAGAGACCCACTTTGTTTGCACTTCCGATGCGTGTGTGCTGGAGGATGACTTTGTCATCTATTCAGCATATGGGGACCGGTTGGCCAGAGGAGTTTCTTTGTTAGTCAAACGTACTCTTGATGCGAAGGTGGACCTTGTGCATACCGATGCCGAGGGCAGGTTAATCGTGGCCGATATTGCCGTGAAAAGTGGTTCGTTTCGGGTCGTTGCGGTTTATGCGCCCAACGACCAGGGGGAGCGGTGTGACTTTTTTCGGCAGTTAGGGCCGTTCCTAGTCGATTCTTCGCGCCTAGTTCTAATGGGGGACTGGAATGCCATCCTGGACCCCAAGTTAGACAGGGGGCGGGGCGCTAGCGGGAGAAGGGGCGATCGCAGCCTGGTCGATCTGATCGGCGATTATGGTCTCGTCGATAGATACCGGGTCGATCATCCCAGTGGGAAAATGTGGACGTGGGCGCATAATTGGCCGTCTGACAAGGTAGTTAGCTACCTTGACAGAATGTTAGTTCGTAGGGCCGACATAGACCTGTTAGATTGTCCCACGTTCCACTGGGTAGGCTACACGGACCACAAACTCGTTTGTGCCCGTGTGGCGTTAGAACATAGGCCTAGAATGGCTGGTTACTGGAAGTTCAATCTGTCCTTACTGGACAGGCGGGACTTCCGGGAGCAGCTAATTAAATTAGTGCAGCGGGAGCTAGTGGGGGCGGTTATCGGGAATAGGTGGTGGGAAAAATTGAAAGATAGAATTAGGTCTTTCACCACCGATTTCAGCAAACGGCTCGCTCTAGATAAGGCTGAGAAGGTGAAGACACTTAAGGCTAATTTTTCCCGGGCGGAGGCTGGGGGGGATCCCCTAGAGATAGCTCTAGCTAGGGAGGCCCTGCAGCGGTCGAATAGCGATCGTTACATGGGTCAGGTAATTAGGCATAAGTTAAGTAAGATGTCTAACGAAGCTGTGAACCTGGGCGCAGATCTGCGTCGGGAAGAAATCCGTCGAGGTGGTGATCGTTACGTTCGTCAAGTCGAAACCCCGGAGGGGCGTACTCTGCGGTCGACTGACGACATGTGCGAGGCGTTTCGGCGGCATTTCGAGAGCCGCTTTACCAAGGAGCCTGGTCTCCGTGAGGAGGAGTTTCGCAGCTATTTGGCTGACTTTCCTCGGCTTGCGCCGACTGAAGCGGCTAGCTGCGAGGGAGAGATCACGGAGGGCGAAGTCTATGAGGCACTGAAGAGGGTCGGCAGAGGCAAGTCGCCCGGTCTGGATGGTTTGCCCTATGAATTGTACTTGAGGCTGTCGCACATCTTTGTTCCGATTTTGACAGCAGTGTTCAACAACTGGTTTCGGTCGGGGTCCATCCCCAATCGCATTTCCAGGGGTGTGATCACTCTGTTGAAAAAGGGCAAGGGTGTTGGGGGGAAACTAGATGATTATAGGCCCATAACTCTGCTAAACACAGAGTTAAAGATTATGGCCAAGATCCTGCAGGAGCGTTTGCAGTCAGTTGCCGAGTCTCTGTTGGGACCTGAGCAGACTTGTTCTGTGAGGGGCCGAACAATTCAGAGCAACCTGCATTTGATCCGCACGATCGTAGAGGGCGTAAAAGACGACGAAGAAGCCGCGCTGATCAATTTGGATCAGTCCAAGGCATTTGATAGGGTCGACCATCGCTACCTTGCTACTGTCCTGCAGGCCGCCGGATTCGCACCCGACTTCTGCCGCTGGATTAGCCTCCTGTATCGCTCCCCCAGTGCTGTGGTACAGGTGAACGGAAAGTTGTCGGGCGCTTTTGTTCTGTCCAGGTCGGTTCGTCAGGGTTGTCCGCTGTCGCCTCTCCTTTACGCTTTGGCGTTGGAGCCTCTCCTGCGCCGGCTGAAGGACGAGGCGTGCAGTCCGGCCCTACGCGGGATCGCCGTTCCTGGAGGGTCTCGAGCCAGGGTTTCCGCGTACGCCGATGACGTATCTGCTTTCGTGTCGTCCCTTAACGACATTGAGGCGGTGCAGAAGGCGCTTGATCGGTACGAGAAGGTGACAGGGGCCAAGATAAACCGCGACAAGTCTTCCGGCTTGCGGTTAGGTGCCTGGAAGGGGCGTGATCTTCCGGGCCGCTTCGGTTGGACGGACGGTCCTGTCCGCATTCTTGGAGTGTGGTTTGGACCCGACCTCCAGCTGAAGAAAAATTGGTCTGAAGTACTAGCAAAGGTCGTTTCTGCCGGTAAGACTTGGAATCGACGGAGGTTGTCCGTAAAGGGCAGGGCGGAGGTGTGTGTTACATACATTTTCCCCCTGATTCTTTATCGATTGTCAGTACTTCCTCTCTGTGAGGCCCAGATGACGGCGCTCGAGCAGGCGCTATCCTCCATTTTGTGGAGGGGACGCGCCAACAGGGTCGACAGACGAGTCTGCACCAAACGTCCGTGTCATGGGGGGCTGGGAATGCCACACTTGGAGAGTCACATCCGTGCCTCTCGCTTGGCTTTCCTACGCCGCGCATTGACTAGAGGAGATCCGATTCTGGAGGGGATTGTTAGGGACGCCTTCCCTAGCCTTACCATCAATCCCCCCATCTCGAAGGCTGAGCGCCATTGTAAGTCTCGAGATGAATCGCTTTTCCTCAGCGAGTGTCGGTCAGCCTTGAGGGCTATTCCGCGGTCCAGTGACCTTTCACGGCCTAGGAAGGTCTTCTATCGGGAATTAGTGGAGGGTCGCGCGAAGGATTCTCTACGTGATACGCTCGACTGTTCGGAGGAGCAGTATCGCTCCTACTGGTCTTGGGCGCCAGCGGCGGATTATCTCAGTAACCCTGAGTTTTCGCTTACCTGGCGATTGGCTCGGAATCGGCTGCCTCTCAACGACATGGCTTTCATATGGGGCTTGGCGGATTTGCCAGACTGTGATCGGTGTGGCCTTGGCTTAGAGGAAACGGCTGCGCACGCCTTCTACCATTGCCCCCGGGTCCGCCCCTTATGGGACCATGTCGGCGAGCTGACGGCTCGTCTCGCTCCCGAAGAACTCGTGTCCATTGATCGCGCATACGCGTGTGACAATGTGTCGCCCCCGTATTCCGGGGTGAAACGAATGGTGTTTCTAACGCTGCTAGCCACGGCTCGAATGGTGATATGGACGACGCGAATGGAGGAGGTCTTGCGAGGCAATAGTCTTTCGCATCAGGATCTGATCCGATTCTTTGAGCATCAGCTCAAGATGAAGATTAGAACTGATAGAAAACGATTGCATTCGACAGTCTTCACTGAAAGGTGGGTAAAAGAGGCGAGCTTGGTTCGTTTGAACGGGGTTAGCCTTGATTTTCTTTTCTAGGTCAACCAAAGTCACATCGGGGTGGTTTCCTGTGGAACCCTCCCCTCTGTTAGGTTAGACATGCTTAAGTGTACCTAGTTAATATGAGTAACTGTTGTTCCCGGCCTGTTTCCCGGCCTTCATTTTAGTTATGATCCAAGTCGAGATTCCCAACCTCCCCAGTTTGTTTTGGCCTCCTTTTCATCTCAACTGGATCAGCCTTTTACTTCCCCACGTCCCAGTTATTTTATCTCTTTCCCACTCCCTTAGCGAGAGTGCCTCTTGATTTTGTCCTCTGGCCAGAATACAGCGGCCTCTCTATTTTGAGGGTTGGACGGGCCCTACTAACATCAATTATGTTTTAGTTTAAGATTTTGTTGAAATTTTAGTTTGTTATGGGGTTCATCTCCCTCCCCTTTCATCCGCTCACGACGATATTTTTATGTATTTTCATTATCATTAAATGGGGCGCTTTTTTGTAGGTCCCCCCTGGTGTGGATGTGGTATTATGGTGTTCGGAGGATCGAATGGTGATGGACGAATTCTTGTGGTGAATGCGTCAATTGTAATGTATGAATGGGTCACGAATCTGATTAGCTAGGTATAGGATAGTTAGTCAAGACCAGCCTTACCCCTCCCCCTCTCTAGGCCACGTGCCACAATTTGTATTTTATACGAATAAATCCTGAGAAGGAATCACGAGATTTTCTGTTCGTCTTACGTGTTTTTTGGACCAGCTATAAGCTAAGTTGGAAAGTTATATTTTTTTTTAAATTTGCACGCATTTTGTGAACCCTTTCTTTCCGTTTTTTTTTTAATTTGTACGCATTTTTGAACCCTTTCTTTCTTTTTTTGAACACTTTCTTTTTTCAGTTTGATATTTGTTTAGTTTTTTATTTCTTTTATTTTGCTGTTACCCTCCCCGACTTTTATTTGATTCTGTTCTTTTTCGTTTACTGTTCATTGTTGGTTTTATTTATTTTTCTCGGATTTCGGTCCGACCTTTTTTATTTGGTTTTATTTATTTGTTAAAAATTTCGGCTTAAAAAAAAAAAAAAAAAAAAAAAAAAGTGTGAGAAAAGAAATTTTAGTCAGCCGCGGTGAACTTTGTTCACCAAAATGGCTGAGAAAAACATTGACACTCCAGCTACACCGTTAACAATACCGGTGTCAGCTGAAAAAACGGCCTGGAGCCAAAATAGCCCGATAAAAAAGGATGGCGTATTTTACGCTAACGAAAGAATTCGTCTCCAAGAAACCTTCAGTGGCAATGAATTCTTGACCATCACCGAGGCATTCGAGGAGGTGAAACCTCGTACCATTTCTTTGCTCACCTCGGATGTCAGGACTCATAAGCTGGTTGGAGTGAGCAGGGAGGGTATGGAGGAGGCCCTGAAGGCGTTAGGCATTTGTCCGAAAATTTTAGCACGAAGAACAAATGCTCTATGGGACCTCCTCCTACACACAGAAGAACAAGCCAAGAAATTAGCCGGCAGTGTCTTGAATACAAAGTCTTTAAGACTACAAACCGAGTATATGGGCACCCGTCGAACAAAGGTGATGGTTCATGGGGTGCCCATAGACATTTCCGGTGACAGACTCGGGGCCTTCTTCGCCGAATTCGGAGAAGTTAACGAAGTGAAGGCCATCAGCAGTAAGGCAGGAATCGAGACGGGAGATTTCGAAATCCACATCACATTGGACAGAGAAGGATTCCAGAACATCCCAAACGTATTAATCTGCCGCAACAGAAGGATGTTGGTAGTGGTGGAGGGCAGAAAGCCGTTCTGTTGGTCATGCGGAGAGGCAGGACACATGGCAAAGGCGTGCCCTAAGAAAGAGAAGACACCAGCCCCACCACCTCCAGCACCTGCAGCAAAAACCAGTACCCCAGAGAAGGAAACCCCGAATCCGGAAGGCGAGTGGAAGGAAGTCACTAAAAGGCGGAAGCCCCAAAGTGCGCCGGCTCCACCCCAGAAGGAGATTCCCCCCAAAAGGCAGACGGAAGGGGAATTTAAAAAGCAACCCAAAGAAGGCCAAAACAAGCGGCCCGAGGATCAACCTAAACTGCAACAGAAGCAAATAGAACAGCAGCCTCAACAGCAGAAGCAAGCTGAACAACCTCAACAGCAACGACAGAAGAAGCAACAGCAGCCTCAACAGCAGCGGTCACAGCAGAAAACCAAGAAGCAGCAAGAGCATCCACAGATGGAGCAGCAGCAGGAAGCACCAATGGAGGTAGAAAGTATGCCTCCACCACGAGCTTCGTCTTTAAAAAGAAGTAGGGAGGAAGACTCTGAAGAGCAAGAAAAAGGTACCTCTGGACGTAGCAGGGCAGAGTGTAGCATGGACAGAACCAGGCGGCACTCCTTCCCTGCATCGCCCATAAGACAATCTGTTTCCCCTAGAGATAGGAGTCTCCCTTCCTCCCATACACGTACTCCATCCCCCTCTCCCTCTACTTCTTCCCCCAGTTCTCTAAATACACCACCCCATACATCCACTTCTTCCCCTCCCCATCCTTCAAGGGAGAAGAAAAAGAAGAAAAAGAAACTTTTCGAAGGGCCCGAATCAATTTGTCATGTAGACAAAGAAGTCTACAAGAACGGGCTCACCAAGCAAAGAAAAGCACTGTCGGGGCTCCTTTTCCAAATGAACGAGGTTGACGGGAAGTCAACAGAAGACCCTCGTAACTTTCCTAAGGCGCCAGGAGTGATAACCTGCGTAAGGGACACGGGGGCTTACTTGCGTGTGTGGAGTCATTTGTTTGAAGCTAAAGAGGCCTTCCCGAACATCAGAATGTTCGATATGGAGGACCCCAGTATAAGAAGATTGCGACAATTTTGTGCAGGGAGGGTCCCCGTTTTGATCCATCCCTCATTATATAGAGCGATCAAACTAATATACCCCATGGACGTTGGCGGTATTGCCCTGGATGGACGCATTACGTCAGAGTTGGGAGTAGGGAGCCTGGGGCAATCCGTCGGGGTCCTGTCCAGCTCAGATTTCCGGCCCGTATGTGTCTAAGGTTTTTGCACTAATTCTTTTTTATATTTGCAGGCCTAGAAAATGGAAATAAAGATAGCCAGTTTGAATGTGAAGGGCTTGAGAAATCGGGGTAAGGCTGCCCGCCTGCGTCGGGATCTCCTGTCCTTCGGTGTAGATGTTGCCGCGATTGAAGAGACCCACTTTGTTTGCACTTCCGATGCGTGTGTGCTGGAGGATGACTTTGTCATCTATTCAGCATATGGGGACCGGTTGGCCAGAGGAGTTTCTTTGTTAGTCAAACGTACTCTTGATGCGAAGGTGGACCTTGTGCATACCGATGCCGAGGGCAGGTTAATCGTGGCCGATATTGCCGTGAAAAGTGGTTCGTTTCGGGTCGTTGCGGTTTATGCGCCCAACGACCAGGGGGAGCGGTGTGACTTTTTTCGGCAGTTAGGGCCGTTCCTAGTCGATTCTTCGCGCCTAGTTCTAATGGGGGACTGGAATGCCATCCTGGACCCCAAGTTAGACAGGGGGCGGGGCGCTAGCGGGAGAAGGGGCGATCGCAGCCTGGTCGATCTGATCGGCGATTATGGTCTCGTCGATAGATACCGGGTCGATCATCCCAGTGGGAAAATGTGGACGTGGGCGCATAATTGGCCGTCTGACAAGGTAGTTAGCTACCTTGACAGAATGTTAGTTCGTAGGGCCGACATAGACCTGTTAGATTGTCCCACGTTCCACTGGGTAGGCTACACGGACCACAAACTCGTTTGTGCCCGTGTGGCGTTAGAACATAGGCCTAGAATGGCTGGTTACTGGAAGTTCAATCTGTCCTTACTGGACAGGCGGGACTTCCGGGAGCAGCTAATTAAATTAGTGCAGCGGGAGCTAGTGGGGGCGGTTATCGGGAATAGGTGGTGGGAAAAATTGAAAGATAGAATTAGGTCTTTCACCACCGATTTCAGCAAACGGCTCGCTCTAGATAAGGCTGAGAAGGTGAAGACACTTAAGGCTAATTTTTCCCGGGCGGAGGCTGGGGGGGATCCCCTAGAGATAGCTCTAGCTAGGGAGGCCCTGCAGCGGTCGAATAGCGATCGTTACATGGGTCAGGTAATTAGGCATAAGTTAAGTAAGATGTCTAACGAAGCTGTGAACCTGGGCGCAGATCTGCGTCGGGAAGAAATCCGTCGAGGTGGTGATCGTTACGTTCGTCAAGTCGAAACCCCGGAGGGGCGTACTCTGCGGTCGACTGACGACATGTGCGAGGCGTTTCGGCGGCATTTCGAGAGCCGCTTTACCAAGGAGCCTGGTCTCCGTGAGGAGGAGTTTCGCAGCTATTTGGCTGACTTTCCTCGGCTTGCGCCGACTGAAGCGGCTAGCTGCGAGGGAGAGATCACGGAGGGCGAAGTCTATGAGGCACTGAAGAGGGTCGGCAGAGGCAAGTCGCCCGGTCTGGATGGTTTGCCCTATGAATTGTACTTGAGGCTGTCGCACATCTTTGTTCCGATTTTGACAGCAGTGTTCAACAACTGGTTTCGGTCGGGGTCCATCCCCAATCGCATTTCCAGGGGTGTGATCACTCTGTTGAAAAAGGGCAAGGGTGTTGGGGGGAAACTAGATGATTATAGGCCCATAACTCTGCTAAACACAGAGTTAAAGATTATGGCCAAGATCCTGCAGGAGCGTTTGCAGTCAGTTGCCGAGTCTCTGTTGGGACCTGAGCAGACTTGTTCTGTGAGGGGCCGAACAATTCAGAGCAACCTGCATTTGATCCGCACGATCGTAGAGGGCGTAAAAGACGACGAAGAAGCCGCGCTGATCAATTTGGATCAGTCCAAGGCATTTGATAGGGTCGACCATCGCTACCTTGCTACTGTCCTGCAGGCCGCCGGATTCGCACCCGACTTCTGCCGCTGGATTAGCCTCCTGTATCGCTCCCCCAGTGCTGTGGTACAGGTGAACGGAAAGTTGTCGGGCGCTTTTGTTCTGTCCAGGTCGGTTCGTCAGGGTTGTCCGCTGTCGCCTCTCCTTTACGCTTTGGCGTTGGAGCCTCTCCTGCGCCGGCTGAAGGACGAGGCGTGCAGTCCGGCCCTACGCGGGATCGCCGTTCCTGGAGGGTCTCGAGCCAGGGTTTCCGCGTACGCCGATGACGTATCTGCTTTCGTGTCGTCCCTTAACGACATTGAGGCGGTGCAGAAGGCGCTTGATCGGTACGAGAAGGTGACAGGGGCCAAGATAAACCGCGACAAGTCTTCCGGCTTGCGGTTAGGTGCCTGGAAGGGGCGTGATCTTCCGGGCCGCTTCGGTTGGACGGACGGTCCTGTCCGCATTCTTGGAGTGTGGTTTGGACCCGACCTCCAGCTGAAGAAAAATTGGTCTGAAGTACTAGCAAAGGTCGTTTCTGCCGGTAAGACTTGGAATCGACGGAGGTTGTCCGTAAAGGGCAGGGCGGAGGTGTGTGTTACATACATTTTCCCCCTGATTCTTTATCGATTGTCAGTACTTCCTCTCTGTGAGGCCCAGATGACGGCGCTCGAGCAGGCGCTATCCTCCATTTTGTGGAGGGGACGCGCCAACAGGGTCGACAGACGAGTCTGCACCAAACGTCCGTGTCATGGGGGGCTGGGAATGCCACACTTGGAGAGTCACATCCGTGCCTCTCGCTTGGCTTTCCTACGCCGCGCATTGACTAGAGGAGATCCGATTCTGGAGGGGATTGTTAGGGACGCCTTCCCTAGCCTTACCATCAATCCCCCCATCTCGAAGGCTGAGCGCCATTGTAAGTCTCGAGATGAATCGCTTTTCCTCAGCGAGTGTCGGTCAGCCTTGAGGGCTATTCCGCGGTCCAGTGACCTTTCACGGCCTAGGAAGGTCTTCTATCGGGAATTAGTGGAGGGTCGCGCGAAGGATTCTCTACGTGATACGCTCGACTGTTCGGAGGAGCAGTATCGCTCCTACTGGTCTTGGGCGCCAGCGGCGGATTATCTCAGTAACCCTGAGTTTTCGCTTACCTGGCGATTGGCTCGGAATCGGCTGCCTCTCAACGACATGGCTTTCATATGGGGCTTGGCGGATTTGCCAGACTGTGATCGGTGTGGCCTTGGCTTAGAGGAAACGGCTGCGCACGCCTTCTACCATTGCCCCCGGGTCCGCCCCTTATGGGACCATGTCGGCGAGCTGACGGCTCGTCTCGCTCCCGAAGAACTCGTGTCCATTGATCGCGCATACGCGTGTGACAATGTGTCGCCCCCGTATTCCGGGGTGAAACGAATGGTGTTTCTAACGCTGCTAGCCACGGCTCGAATGGTGATATGGACGACGCGAATGGAGGAGGTCTTGCGAGGCAATAGTCTTTCGCATCAGGATCTGATCCGATTCTTTGAGCATCAGCTCAAGATGAAGATTAGAACTGATAGAAAACGATTGCATTCGACAGTCTTCACTGAAAGGTGGGTAAAAGAGGCGAGCTTGGTTCGTTTGAACGGGGTTAGCCTTGATTTTCTTTTCTAGGTCAACCAAAGTCACATCGGGGTGGTTTCCTGTGGAACCCTCCCCTCTGTTAGGTTAGACATGCTTAAGTGTACCTAGTTAATATGAGTAACTGTTGTTCCCGGCCTGTTTCCCGGCCTTCATTTTAGTTATGATCCAAGTCGAGATTCCCAACCTCCCCAGTTTGTTTTGGCCTCCTTTTCATCTCAACTGGATCAGCCTTTTACTTCCCCACGTCCCAGTTATTTTATCTCTTTCCCACTCCCTTAGCGAGAGTGCCTCTTGATTTTGTCCTCTGGCCAGAATACAGCGGCCTCTCTATTTTGAGGGTTGGACGGGCCCTACTAACATCAATTATGTTTTAGTTTAAGATTTTGTTGAAATTTTAGTTTGTTATGGGGTTCATCTCCCTCCCCTTTCATCCGCTCACGACGATATTTTTATGTATTTTCATTATCATTAAATGGGGCGCTTTTTTGTAGGTCCCCCCTGGTGTGGATGTGGTATTATGGTGTTCGGAGGATCGAATGGTGATGGACGAATTCTTGTGGTGAATGCGTCAATTGTAATGTATGAATGGGTCACGAATCTGATTAGCTAGGTATAGGATAGTTAGTCAAGACCAGCCTTACCCCTCCCCCTCTCTAGGCCACGTGCCACAATTTGTATTTTATACGAATAAATCCTGAGAAGGAATCCCGAGATTTTCTGTTCGTCTTACGTGTTTTTTGGACCAGCTATAAGCTAAGTTGTTTGGAAAGTTATATTTTTTTTTTAAATTTGCACGCATTTTGTGAACCCTTTCTTTCCGTTTTTTTTTTAATTTGTACGCATTTTTGAACCCTTTCTTTCTTTTTTTGAACACTTTCTTTTTCAGTTTGATATTTGTTTAGTTTTTTATTTCTTTTATTTTGCTGTTACCCTCCCCGACTTTTATTTGATTCTGTTCTTTTTCGTTTACTGTTCATTGTTGGTTTTATTTATTTTTCCCGGATTTCGGTCCGACCTTTTTTATTTGGTTTTATTTATTTGTTAAAAATTTCTGCTTAAAAAAAAAAAAAAAAAAAAAAAAAAAAGAAAAGTGTGAGAAAAGAAAGTATAGTCAGCCGCGGTGAACTTTGTTCACCAAAATGGCTGAGAAAAACATTGACACTCCAGCTACACCGTTAACAATACCGGTGTCAGCTGAAAAAACGGCCTGGAGCCAAAATAGCCCGCTAAAAAAGGATGGCGTATTTTACGCAAACGAAAGAATTCGTCTCCAAGAAACCTTCAGTGGCAATGAATTCTTAACAATCACCGAGGCATTCGAGGAGGTGAAACCTCGTACCATTTCTTTGCTCACCTCGGATGTCAGGACTCATAAGCTGGTTGGAGTGAGCAGGGAGGGTATGGAGGAGGCCCTGAAGGCGTTAGGCATTTGTCCGAAAATTTTAGCACGAAGAACAAATGCTCTATGGGACCTCCTCCTACACACAGAAGAACAAGCCAAGAAATTAGCCGGCAGTGTCTTAAATACAAAATCTTTAAGACTACAAACCGAGTATATGGGCACCCGTCGAACAAAGGTGATGGTTCATGGGGTGCCCATAGACATTTCCGGTGACAGACTCGGGGCCTTCTTCGCCGAATTCGGAGAAGTTAACGAAGTGAAGGCCATCAGCAGTAAGGCAGGAATCGAGACGGGAGATTTCGAAATCCACATCACATTGGACAGAGAAGGATTCCAGAACATCCCAAACGTATTAATCTGCCGCAACAGAAGGATGTTGGTAGTGGTGGAGGGCAGAAAGCCGTTCTGTTGGTCATGCGGAGAGGCAGGACACATGGCAAAGGCGTGCCCTAAGAAAGAGAAGACACCAGCCCCACCACCTCCAGCACCTGCAGCAAAAACCAGTACCCCAGAGAAGGAAACCCCGAATCCGGAAGGCGAGTGGAAGGAAGTCACTAAAAGGCGGAAGCCCCAAAGTGCGCCGGCTCCACCCCAGAAGGAGATTCCCCCCAAAAGGCAGACGGAAGGGGAATTTAAAAAGCAACCCAAAGAATGCCAAAACAAGCGGCCCGAGGATCAACCTAAACTGCAACAGAAGCAAATAGAACAGCAGCCTCAACAGCAGAAGCAACCTGAACAACCTCAACAGCAACGACAGAAGAAGCAACAGCAGCCTCAACAGCAGCGGTCACAGCAGAAAACCAAGAAGCAGCAAGAGCATCCACAGATGGAGCAGCAGCAGGAAGCACCAATGGAGGTAGAAAGTATGCCTCCACCACGAGCTTCCTCTTTAAAAAGAAGTAGGGAGGAAGACTCTGAAGAGCAAGAAAAAGGTACCTCTGGACGTAGCAGGGCAGAGTGTAGGATGGACAGAACCAGGCGGCACTCCTTCCCTGCATCGCCCATAAGACAATCTGTTTCCCCTAGAGATAGGAGTCTCCCTTCCTCCCATACACGTACTCCATCCCCCTCTCCCTCTACTTCTTCCCCCAGTTCTCTAAATACACCACCCCATACATCCACTTCTTCCCCTCCCCATCCTTCAAGGGAGAAGAAAAAGAAGAAAAAGAAACTTTTCGAAGGGCCCGAATCAATTTGTCATGTAGACAAAGAAGTCTACAAGAACGGGCTCACCAAGCAAAGAAAAGCACTGTCGGGGCTCCTTTTCCAAATGAACGAGGTTGACGGGAAGTCAACAGAAGACCCTCGTAACTTTCCTAAGGCGCCAGGAGTGATAACCTGCGTAAGGGACACGGGGGCTTACTTGCGTGTGTGGAGTCATTTGTTTGAAGCTAAAGAGGCCTTCCCGAACATCAGAATGTTCGATATGGAGGACCCCAGTATAAGAAGATTGCGACAATTTTGTGCAGGGAGGGTCCCCGTTTTGATCCATCCCTCATTATATAGAGCGATCAAACTAATATACCCCATGGACGTTGGCGGTATTGCCCTGGATGGACGCATTACGTCAGAGTTGGGAGTAGGGAGCCTGGGGCAATCCGTCGGGGTCCTGTCCAGCTCAGATTTCCGCCCCGTATGTGTCTAAGGTTTTTGCACTAATTCTTTTTTATATTTGCAGGCCTAGAAAATGGAAATAAAGATAGCCAGTTTGAATGTGAAGGGCTTGAGAAATCGGGGTAAGGCTGCCCGCCTGCTTCGGGATCTCCTGTCCTTCGGTGTAGATGTTGCCGCGATCGAAGAGACCCACTTTGTTTGCACTTCCGATGCGTGTGTGCTGGAGGATGACTTTGTCGTCTATTCAGCATATGGGGACCGGTTGGCCAGAGGAGTTTCTTTGTTAGTCAAACGTACTCTTGATGCGAAGGTGGACCTTGTGCATACCGATGCCGAGGGCAGGTTAATCGTGGCCGATATTGCCGTGAAAAGTGGTTCGTTTCGGGTCGTTGCGGTTTATGCGCCCAACGACCAGGGGGAGCGGTGTGACTTTTTTCGGCAGTTAGGGCCGTTCCTAGTCGATTCTTCGCGCCTAGTTCTAATGGGGGACTGGAATGCCATCCTGGACCCCAAGTTAGACAGGGGGCGGGGCGCTAGCGGGAGAAGGGGCGATCGCAGCCTGGTCGATCTGATCGGCGATTATGGTCTCGTCGATAGATACCGGGTCGATCATCCCAGTGGGAAAATGTGGACGTGGGCGCATAATTGGCCGTCTGACAAGGTAGTTAGCTACCTTGACAGAATGTTAGTTCGTAGGGCCGACATAGACCTGTTAGATTGTCCCACGTTCCACTGGGTAGGCTACACGGACCACAAACTCGTTTGTGCCCGTGTGGCGTTAGAACATAGGCCTAGAATGGCTGGTTACTGGAAGTTCAATCTGTCCTTACTGGACAGGCGGGACTTCCGGGAGCAGCTAATTAAATTAGTGCAGCGGGAGCTAGTGGGGGCGGTTATCGGGAATAGGTGGTGGGAAAAATTGAAAGATAGAATTAGGTCTTTCACCACCGATTTCAGCAAACGGCTCGCTCTAGATAAGGCTGAGAAGGTGAAGACACTTAAGGCTAATTTTTCCCGGGCGGAGGCTGGGGGGGATCCCCTAGAGATAGCTCTAGCTAGGGAGGCCCTGCAGCGGTCGAATAGCGATCGTTACATGGGTCAGGTAATTAGGCATAAGTTAAGTAAGATGTCTAACGAAGCTGTGAACCTGGGCGCAGATCTGCGTCGGGAAGAAATCCGTCGAGGTGGTGATCGTTACGTTCGTCAAGTCGAAACCCCGGAGGGGCGTACTCTGCGGTCGACTGACGACATGTGCGAGGCGTTTCGGCGGCATTTCGAGAGCCGCTTTACCAAGGAGCCTGGTCTCCGTGAGGAGGAGTTTCGCAGCTATTTGGCTGACTTTCCTCGGCTTGCGCCGACTGAAGCGGCTAGCTGCGAGGGAGAGATCACGGAGGGCGAAGTCTATGAGGCACTGAAGAGGGTCGGCAGAGGCAAGTCGCCCGGTCTGGATGGTTTGCCCTATGAATTGTACTTGAGGCTGTCGCACATCTTTGTTCCGATTTTGACAGCAGTGTTCAACAACTGGTTTCGGTCGGGGTCCATCCCCAATCGCATTTCCAGGGGTGTGATCACTCTGTTGAAAAAGGGCAAGGGTGTTGGGGGGAAACTAGATGATTATAGGCCCATAACTCTGCTAAACACAGAGTTAAAGATTATGGCCAAGATCCTGCAGGAGCGTTTGCAGTCAGTTGCCGAGTCTCTGTTGGGACCTGAGCAGACTTGTTCTGTGAGGGGCCGAACAATTCAGAGCAACCTGCATTTGATCCGCACGATCGTAGAGGGCGTAAAAGACGACGAAGAAGCCGCGCTGATCAATTTGGATCAGTCCAAGGCATTTGATAGGGTCGACCATCGCTACCTTGCTACTGTCCTGCAGGCCGCCGGATTCGCACCCGACTTCTGCCGCTGGGTTAGCCTCCTGTATCGCTCCCCCAGTGCTGTGGTACAGGTGAACGGAAAGTTGTCGGGCGCTTTTGTTCTGTCGAGGTCGGTTCGTCAGGGTTGTCCGCTGTCGCCTCTCCTTTACGCTTTGGCGTTGGAGCCTCTCCTGCGCCGGCTGAAGGACGAGGCGTGCAGTCCGGCCCTACGCGGGATCGCCGTTCCTGGAGGGTCTCGAGCCAGGGTTTCCGCGTACGCCGATGACGTATCCGCTTTCGTGTCGTCCCTTAACGACATTGAGGCGGTGCAGAAGGCGCTTGATCGGTACGAGAAGGTGACAGGGGCCAAGATAAACCGCGACAAGTCTTCCGGCTTGCGGTTAGGTGCCTGGAAGGGGCGTGATCTTCCGGGCCGCTTCGGTTGGACGGACGGTCCTGTCCGCATTCTTGGAGTGTGGTTTGGACCCGACCTCCAGCTGAAGAAAAATTGGTCTGAAGTACTAGCAAAGGTCGTTTCTGCCGGTAAGACTTGGAATCGACGGAGGTTGTCCGTAAAGGGCAGGGCGGAGGTGTGTGTTACATACATTTTCCCCCTGATTCTTTATCGATTGTCAGTACTTCCTCTCTGTGAGGCCCAGATGACGGCGCTCGAGCAGGCGCTATCCTCCATTTTGTGGAGGGGACGCGCCAACAGGGTCGACAGACGAGTCTGCACCAAACGTCCGTGTCATGGGGGGCTGGGAATGCCACACTTGGAGAGTCACATCCGTGCCTCTCGCTTGGCTTTCCTACGCCGCGCATTGACTAGAGGAGATCCGATTCTGGAGGGGATTGTTAGGGACGCCTTCCCTAGCCTTACCATCAATCCCCCCATCTCGAAGGCTGAGCGCCATTGTAAGTCTCGAGATGAATCGCTTTTCCTCAGCGAGTGTCGGTCAGCCTTGAGGGCTATTCCGCGGTCCAGTGACCTTTCACGGCCTAGGAAGGTCTTCTATCGGGAATTAGTGGAGGGTCGCGCGAAGGATTCTCTACGTGATACGCTCGACTGTTCGGAGGAGCAGTATCGCTCCTACTGGTCTTGGGCGCCAGCGGCGGATTATCTCAGTAACCCTGAGTTTTCGCTTACCTGGCGATTGGCTCGGAATCGGCTGCCTCTCAACGACATGGCTTTCATATGGGGCTTGGCGGATTTGCCAGACTGTGATCGGTGTGGCCTTGGCTTAGAGGAAACGGCTGCGCACGCCTTCTACCATTGCCCCCGGGTCCGCCCCTTATGGGACCATGTCGGCGAGCTGACGGCTCGTCTCGCTCCCGAAGAACTCGTGTCCATTGATCGCGCATACGCGTGTGACAATGTGTCGCCCCCGTATTCCGGGGTGAAACGAATGGTGTTTCTAACGCTGCTAGCCACGGCTCGAATGGTGATATGGACGACGCGAATGGAGGAGGTCTTGCGAGGCAATAGTCTTTCGCATCAGGATCTGATCCGATTCTTTGAGCATCAGCTCAAGATGAAGATTAGAACTGATAGAAAACGATTGCATTCGACAGTCTTCACTGAAAGGTGGGTAAAAGAGGCGAGCTTGGTTCGTTTGAACGGGGTTAGCCTTGATTTTCTTTTCTAGGTCAACCAAAGTCACATCGGGGTGGTTTCCTGTGGAACCCTCCCCTCTGTTAGGTTAGACATGCTTAAGTGTACCTAGTTAATATGAGTAACTGTTGTTCCCGGCCTGTTTCCCGGCCTTCATTTTAGTTATGATCCAAGTCGAGATTCCCAACCTCCCCAGTTTGTTTTGGCCTCCTTTTCATCTCAACTGGATCAGCCTTTTACTTCCCCACGTCCCAGTTATTTTATCTCTTTCCCACTCCCTTAGCGAGAGTGCCTCTTGATTTTGTCCTCTGGCCAGAATACAGCGGCCTCTCTATTTTGAGGGTTGGACGGGCCCTACTAACATCAATTATGTTTTAGTTTAAGATTTTGTTGAAATTTTAGTTTGTTATCGGGTTCATCTCCCTCCCCTTTCATCCGCTCACGACGATATTTTTATGTATTTTCATTATCATTAAATGGGGCGCTTTTTTGTAGGTCCCCCCTGGTGTGGATGTGGTATTATGGTGTTCGGAGGATCGAATGGTGATGGACGAATTCTTGTGGTGAATGCGTCAATTGTAATGTATGAATGGGTCACGAATCTGATTAGCTAGGTATAGGATAGTTAGTCAAGACCAGCCTTACCCCTCCCCCTCTCTAGGCCACGTGCCACAATTTGTATTTTATACGAATAAATCCTGAGAAGGAATCCCGAGATTTTCTGTTCGTCTTACGTGTTTTTTGGACCAGCTATAAGCTAAGTTGTTTGGAAAGTTATATTTTTTTTTTAAATTTGCACGCATTTTGTGAACCCTTTCTTTCCGTTTTTTTTTTAATTTGTACGCATTTTTGAACCCTTTCTTTCTTTTTTTGAACACTTTCTTTTTTCAGTTTGATATTTGTTTAGTTTTTTATTTCTTTTATTTTGCTGTTACCCTCCCCGACTTTTATTTGATTCTGTTCTTTTTCGTTTACTGTTCATTGTTGGTTTTATTTATTTTTCCCGGATTTCGGTCCGACCTTTTTTATTTGGTTTTATTTATTTGTTAAAAATTTCTGCTTAAAAAAAAAAAAAAAAGAAAAGTGTGAGAAAAGAAAGTATAGTCAGCCGCGGTGAACTTTGTTCACCAAAATGGCTGAGAAAAACATTGACACTCCAGCTACACCGTTAACAATACCGGTGTCAGCTGAAAAAACGGCCTGGAGCCAAAATAGCCCGCTAAAAAAGGATGGCGTATTTTACGCTAACGAAAGAATTCGTCTCCAAGAAACCTTCAGTGGCAATGAATTCTTAACAATCACCGAGGCATTCGAGGAGGTGAAACCTCGTACCATTTCTTTGCTCACCTCGGATGTCAGGACTCATAAGCTGGTTGGAGTGAGCAGGGAGGGTATGGAGGAGGCCCTGAAGGCGTTAGGCATTTGTCCCAAAATTTTAGCACGAAGAACAAATGCTCTATGGGACCTCCTCCTACACACAGAAGAACAAGCCAAGAAATTAGCCGGCAGTGTCTTGAATACAAAGTCTTTAAGACTACAAACCGAGTATATGGGCACCCGTCGAACAAAGGTGATGGTTCATGGGGTGCCCATAGACATTTCCGGTGACAGACTCGGGGCCTTCTTCGCCGAATTCGGAGAAGTTAACGAAGTGAAGGCCATCAGCAGTAAGGCAGGAATCGAGACGGGAGATTTCGAAATCCACATCACATTGGACAGAGAAGGATTCCAGAACATCCCAAACGTATTAATCTGCCGCAACAGAAGGATGTTGGTAGTGGTGGAGGGCAGAAAGCCGTTCTGTTGGTCATGCGGAGAGGCAGGACACATGGCAAAGGCGTGCCCTAAGAAAGAGAAGACTCCAGCCCCACCACCTCCAGCACCTGCAGCAAAAACCAGTACCCCAGAGAAGGAAACCCCGAATCCGGAAGGCGAGTGGAAGGAAGTCACTAAAAGGCGGAAGCCCCAAAGTGCGCCGGCTCCACCCCAGAAGGAGATTCCCCCAAAAAGGCAGACGGAAGGGGAATTTAAAAAGCAACCCAAAGAAGGCCAAAACAAGCGGCCCGAGGATCAACCTAAACTGCAACAGAAGCAAATAGAACAGCAGCCTCAACAGCAGAAGCAACCTGAACAACCTCAACAGCAACGACAGAAGAAGCAACAGCAGCCTCAACAGCAGCGGTCACAGCAGAAAACCAAGAAGCAGCAAGAGCATCCACAGATGGAGCAGCAGCAGGAAGCACCAATGGAGGTAGAAAGTATGCCTCCACCACGAGCTTCGTCTTTAAAAAGAAGTAGGGAGGAAGACTCTGAAGAGCAAGAAAAAGGTACCTCTGGACGTAGCAGGGCAGAGTGTAGCATGGACAGAACCAGGCGGCACTCCTTCCCTGCATCGCCCATAAGACAATCTGTTTCCCCTAGAGATAGGAGTCTCCCTTCCTCCCATACACGTACTCCATCCCCCTCTCCCTCTATTTCTTCCCCTAGTTCTCTAAATACACCACCCCATACATCCACTTCTTCCCCTCCCCATCCTTCAAGGGAGAAGAAAAAGAAGAAAAAGAAACTTTTCGAAGGGCCCGAATCAATTTGTCATGTAGACAAAGAAGTCTACAAGAACGGGCTCACCAAGCAAAGAAAAGCACTGTCGGGGCTCCTTTTCCAAATGAACGAGGTTGACGGGAAGTCAACAGAAGACCCTCGTAACTTTCCTAAGGCGCCAGGTGTGATAACCTGCGTAAGAGACACGGGGGCTTACTTGCGTGTGTGGAGTCATTTGTTTGAAGCTAAAGAGGCCTTCCCGAACATCAGAATGTTCGATATGGAGGACCCCAGTATAAGAAGATTGCGACAATTTTGTGCAGGGAGGGTCCCCGTTTTGATCCATCCCTCATTATATAGAGCGATCAAACTAATATACCCCATGGACGTTGGCGGTATTGCCCTGGATGGACGCATTACGTCAGAGTTGGGAGTAGGGAGCCTGGGGCAATCCGTCGGGGTCCTGTCCAGCTCAGATTTCCGCCCCGTATGTGTCTAAGGTTTTTGCACTAATTCTTTTTTATATTTGCAGGCCTAGAAAATGGAAATAAAGATAGCCAGTTTGAATGTGAAGGGCTTGAGAAATCGGGGTAAGGCTGCCCGCCTGCGTCGGGATCTCCTGTCCTTCGGTGTAGATGTTGCCGCGATCGAAGAGACCCACTTTGTTTGCACTTCCGATGCGTGTGTGCTGGAGGATGACTTTGTCGTCTATTCAGCATATGGGGACCGGTTGGCCAGAGGAGTTTCTTTGTTAGTCAAACGTACTCTTGATGCGAAGGTGGACCTTGTGCATACCGATGCCGAGGGCAGGTTAATCGTGGCCGATATTGCCGTGAAAAGTGGTTCGTTTCGGGTCGTTGCGGTTTATGCGCCCAACGACCGGGGGGAGCGGTGTGACTTTTTTCGGCAGTTAGGGCCGTTCCTAGTCGATTCTTCGCGCCTAGTTCTAATGGGGGACTGGAATGCCATCCTGGACCCCAAGTTAGACAGGGGGCGGGGCGCTAGCGGGAGAAGGGGCGATCGCAGCCTGGTCGATCTGATCGGCGATTATGGTCTCGTCGATAGATACCGGGTCGATCATCCCAGTGGGAAAATGTGGACGTGGGCGCATAATTGGCCGTCTGACAAGGTAGTTAGCTACCTTGACAGAATGTTAGTTCGTAGGGCCGACATAGACCTGTTAGATTGTCCCACGTTCCACTGGGTAGGCTACACGGACCACAAACTCGTTTGTGCCCGTGTGGCGTTAGAACATAGGCCTAGAATGGCTGGTTACTGGAAGTTCAATCTGTCCTTACTGGACAGGCGGGACTTCCGGGAGCAGCTAATTAAATTAGTGCAGCGGGAGCTAGTGGGGGCGGTTATCGGGAATAGGTGGTGGGAAAAACTGAAAGATAGAATTAGGTCTTTCACCACCGATTTCAGCAAACGGCTCGCTCTAGATAAGGCTGAGAAGGTGAAGACACTTAAGGCTAATTTTTCCCGGGCGGAGGCTGGGGGGGATCCCCTAGAGATAGCTCTAGCTAGGGAGGCCCTGCAGCGGTCGAATAGCGATCGTTACATGGGTCAGGTAATTAGGCATAAGTTAAGTAAGATGTCTAACGAAGCTGTGAACCTGGGCGCAGATCTGCGTCGGGAAGAAATCCGTCGAGGTGGTGATCGTTACGTTCGTCAAGTCGAAACCCCGGAGGGGCGTACTCTGCGGTCGACTGACGACATGTGCGAGGCGTTTCGGCGGCATTTCGAGAGCCGCTTTACCAAGGAGCCTGGTCTCCGTGAGGAGGAGTTTCGCAGCTATTTGGCTGACTTTCCTCGGCTTGCGCCGACTGAAGCGGCTAGCTGCGAGGGAGAGATCACGGAGGGCGAAGTCTATGAGGCACTGAAGAGGGTCGGCAGAGGCAAGTCGCCCGGTCTGGATGGTTTGCCCTATGAATTGTACTTGAGGCTGTCGCACATCTTTGTTCCGATTTTGACAGCAGTGTTCAACAACTGGTTTCGGTCGGGGTCCATCCCCAATCGCATTTCCAGGGGTGTGATCACTCTGTTGAAAAAGGGCAAGGGTGTTGGGGGGAAACTAGATGATTATAGGCCCATAACTCTGCTAAACACAGAGTTAAAGATTATGGCCAAGATCCTGCAGGAGCGTTTGCAGTCAGTTGCCGAGTCTCTGTTGGGACCTGAGCAGACTTGTTCTGTGAGGGGCCGAACAATTCAGAGCAACCTGCATTTGATCCGCACGATCGTAGAGGGCGTAAAAGACGACGAAGAAGCCGCGCTGATCAATTTGGATCAGTCCAAGGCATTTGATAGGGTCGACCATCGCTACCTTGCTACTGTCCTGCAGGCCGCCGGATTCGCACCCGACTTCTGCCGCTGGATTAGCCTCCTGTATCGCTCCCCCAGTGCTGTGGTACAGGTGAACGGAAAGTTGTCGGGCGCCTTTGTTCTGTCGAGGTCGGTTCGTCAGGGTTGTCCGCTGTCGCCTCTCCTTTACGCTTTGGCGTTGGAGCCTCTCCTGCGCCGGCTGAAGGACGAGGCGTGCAGTCCGGCCCTACGCGGGATCGCCGTTCCTGGAGGGTCTCGAGCCAGGGTTTCCGCGTACGCCGATGACGTATCTGCTTTCGTGTCGTCCCTTAACGACATTGAGGCGGTGCAGAAGGCGCTTGATCGGTACGAGAAGGTGACAGGGGCCAAGATAAACCGCGACAAGTCTTCCGGCTTGCGGTTAGGTGCCTGGAAGGGGCGTGATCTTCCGGGCCGCTTCGGTTGGACGGACGGTCCTGTCCGCATTCTTGGAGTGTGGTTTGGACCCGACCTCCAGCTGAAGAAAAATTGGTCTGAAGTACTAGCAAAGGTCGTTTCTGCCGGTAAGACTTGGAATCGACGGAGGTTGTCCGTAAAGGGCAGGGCGGAGGTGTGTGTTACATACATTTTCCCCCTGATTCTTTATCGATTGTCAGTACTTCCTCTCTGTGAGGCCCAGATGACGGCGCTCGAGCAGGCGCTATCCTCCATTTTGTGGAGGGGACGCGCCAACAGGGTCGACAGACGAGTCTGCACCAAACGTCCGTGTCATGGGGGGCTGGGAATGCCACACTTGGAGAGTCACATCCGTGCCTCTCGCTTGGCTTTCCTACGCCGCGCATTGACTAGAGGAGATCCGATTCTGGAGGGGATTGTTAGGGACGCCTTCCCTAGCCTTACCATCAATCCCCCCATCTCGAAGGCTGAGCGCCATTGTAAGTCTCGAGATGAATCGCTTTTCCTCAGCGAGTGTCGGTCAGCCTTGAGGGCTATTCCGCGGTCCAGTGACCTTTCACGGCCTAGGAAGGTCTTCTATCGGGAATTAGTGGAGGGTCGCGCGAAGGATTCTCTACGTGATACGCTCGACTGTTCGGAGGAGCAGTATCGCTCCTACTGGTCTTGGGCGCCAGCGGCGGATTATCTCAGTAACCCTGAGTTTTCGCTTACCTGGCGATTGGCTCGGAATCGGCTGCCTCTCAACGACATGGCTTTCATATGGGGCTTGGCGGATTTGCCAGACTGTGATCGGTGTGGCCTTGGCTTAGAGGAAACGGCTGCGCACGCCTTCTACCATTGCCCCCGGGTCCGCCCCTTATGGGACCATGTCGGCGAGCTGACGGCTCGTCTCGCTCCCGAAGAACTCGTGTCCATTGATCGCGCATACGCGTGTGACAATGTGTCGCCCCCGTATTCCGGGGTGAAACGAATGGTGTTTCTAACGCTGCTAGCCACGGCTCGAATGGTGATATGGACGACGCGAATGGAGGAGGTCTTGCGAGGCAATAGTCTTTCGCATCAGGATCTGATCCGATTCTTTGAGCATCAGCTCAAGATGAAGATTAGAACTGATAGAAAACGATTGCATTCGACAGTCTTCACTGAAAGGTGGGTAAAAGAGGCGAGCTTGGTTCGTTTGAACGGGGTTAGCCTTGATTTTCTTTTCTAGGTCAACCAAAGTCACATCGGGGTGGTTTCCTGTGGAACCCTCCCCTCTGTTAGGTTAGACATGCTTAAGTGTACCTAGTTAATATGAGTAACTGTTGTTCCCGGCCTGTTTCCCGGCCTTCATTTTAGTTATGATCCAAGTCGAGATTCCCAACCTCCCCAGTTTGTTTTGGCCTCCTTTTCATCTCAACTGGATCAGCCTTTTACTTCCCCACGTCCCAGTTATTTTATCTCTTTCCCACTCCCTTAGCGAGAGTGCCTCTTGATTTTGTCCTCTGGCCAGAATACAGCGGCCTCTCTATTTTGAGGGTTGGACGGGCCCTACTAACATCAATTATGTTTTAGTTTAAGATTTTGTTGAAATTTTAGTTTGTTATGGGGTTCATCTCCCTCCCCTTTCATCCGCTCACGACGATATTTTTATGTATTTTCATTATCATTAAATGGGGCGCTTTTTTGTAGGTCCCCCCTGGTGTGGATGTGGTATTATGGTGTTCGGAGGATCGAATGGTGATGGACGAATTCTTGTGGTGAATGCGTCAATTGTAATGTATGAATGGGTCACGAATCTGATTAGCTAGGTATAGGATAGTTAGTCAAGACCAGCCTTACCCCTCCCCCTCTCTAGGCCACGTGCCACAATTTGTATTTTATACGAATAAATCCTGAGAAGGAATCCCGAGATTTTCTGTTCGTCTTACGTGTTTTTTGGACCAGCTATAAGCTAAGTTGTTTGGAAAGTTATATTTTTTTTTTAAATTTGCACGCATTTTGTGAACCCTTTCTTTCCGTTTTTTTTTTAATTTGTACGCATTTTTGAACCCTTTCTTTCTTTTTTTGAACACTTTCTTTTTTCAGTTTGATATTTGTTTAGTTTTTTATTTCTTTTATTTTGCTGTTACCCTCCCCGACTTTTATTTGATTCTGTTCTTTTTCGTTTACTGTTCATTGTTGGTTTTATTTATTTTTCCCGGATTTCGGTCCGACCTTTTTTATTTGGTTTTATTTATTTGTTAAAAATTTCTGCTTAAAAAAAAAAAAAAAAGTGTGAGAAAAGAAATTTTAGTCAGCCGCGGTGAACTTTGTTCACCAAAATGGCTGAGAAAAACATTGACACTCCAGCTACACCGATAACAATACCGGTGTCAGCTGAAAAAACGGCCTGGAGCCAAAATAGCCCGCTAAAAAAGGATGGCGTATTTTACGCAAACGAAAGAATTCGTCTCCAAGAAACTTTCAGTGGAAATGAATTCTTGACCATCACCGAGGCATTCGAGGAGGTGAAACCTCGTACCATTTCTTTGCTCACCTCGGATGTCAGGACTCATAAGCTGGTTGGAGTGAGCAGGGAGGGTATGGAGGAGGCCCTGAAGGCGTTAGGCATTTGTCCGAAAATTTTAGCACGAAGAACAAATGCTCTATGGGACCTCCTCCTACACACAGAAGAACAAGCCAAGAAATTAGCCGGCAGTGTCTTGAATACAAAGTCTTTAAGACTACAAACCGAGTATATGGGCACCCGTCGAACAAAGGTGATGGTTCATGGGGTGCCCATAGACATTTCCGGTGACAGACTCGGGGCCTTCTTCGCCGAATTCGGAGAAGTTAACGAAGTGAAGGCCATCAGCAGTAAGGCAGGAATCGAGACGGGAGATTTCGAAATCCACATCACATTGGACAGAGAAGGATTCCAGAACATCCCAAACGTATTAATCTGCCGCAACAGAAGGATGTTGGTAGTGGTGGAGGGCAGAAAGCCGTTCTGTTGGTCATGCGGAGAGGCAGGACACATGGCAAAGGCGTGCCCTAAGAAAGAGAAGACACCAGCCCCACCACCTCCAGCACCTGCAGCAAAAACCAGTACCCCAGAGAAGGAAACCCCGAATCCGGAAGGCGAGTGGAAGGAAGTCACTAAAAGGCGGAAGCCCCAAAGTGCGCCGGCTCCACCCCAGAAGGAGATTCCCCCCAAAAGGCAGACGGAAGGGGAATTGAAAAAGCAACCCAAAGAAGGCCAAAACAAGCGGCCCGAGGATCAACCTAAACTGCAACAGAAGCAAATAGAACAGCAGAAGCAACCTGAACAACCTCAACAGCAACGACAGAAGAAGCAACAGCAACCTCAACAGCAGCGGTCACAGCAGAAAACCAAGAAGCAGCAAGAGCATCCACAGATGGAGCAGCAGCAGGAAGCACCAATGGAGGTAGAAAGTATGCCTCCACCACGAGCTTCGTCTTTAAAAAGAAGTAGGGAGGAAGACTCTGAAGAGCAAGAAAAAGGTACCTCTGGACGTAGCAGGGCAGAGTGTAGCATGGACAGAACCAGGCGGCACTCCTTCCCTGCATCGCCCATAAGACAATCTGTTTCCCCTAGAGATAGGAGTCTCCCTTCCTCCCATACACGTACTCCATCCCCCACTCCCTCTACTTCTTCCCCCAGTTCTCTAAATACACCACCCCATACATCCACTTCTTCCCCTCCCCATCCTTCAAGGGAGAAGAAAAAGAAGAAAAAGAAACTTTTCGAAGGGCCCGAATCAATTTGTCATGTAGACAAAGAAGTCTACAAGAACGGGCTCACCAAGCAAAGAAAAGCACTGTCGGGGCTCCTTTTCCAAATGAACGAGGTTGACGGGAAGTCAACAGAAGACCCTCGTAACTTTCCTAAGGCGCCTGGAGTGATAACCTGCGTAAGGGACACGGGGGCTTACTTGCGTGTGTGGAGTCATTTGTTTGAAGCTAAAGAGGCCTTCCCGAACATCAGAATGTTCGATAAGGAGGACCCCAGTATAAGAAGATTGCGACAATTTTGTGCAGGGAGGGTCCCCGTTTTGATCCATCCCTCATTATATAGAGCGATCAAACTAATATACCCCATGGACGTTGGCGGTATTGCCCTGGATGGACGCATTACGTCAGAGTTGGGAGTAGGGAGCCTGGGGCAATCCGTCGGGGTCCTGTCCAGCTCAGATTTCCGCCCCGTATGTGTTTAAGGTTTTTGCACTAATTCTTTTTTATATTTGCAGGCCTAGAAAATGGAAATAAAGATAGCCAGTTTGAATGTGAAGGGCTTGAGAAATCGGGGTAAGGCTGCCCGCCTGCGTCGGGATCTCCTGTCCTTCGGTGTAGATGTTGCCGCGATCGAAGAGACCCACTTTGTTTGCACTTCCGATGCGTGTGTGCTGGAGGATGACTTTGTCGTCTATTCAGCATATGGGGACCGGTTGGCCAGAGGAGTTTCTTTGTTAGTCAAACGTACTCTTGATGCGAAGGTGGACCTTGTGCATACCGATGCCGAGGGCAGGTTAATCGTGGCCGATATTGCCGTGAAAAGTGGTTCGTTTCGGGTCGTTGCGGTTTATGCGCCCAACGACCAGGGGGAGCGGTGTGACTTTTTTCGGCAGTTAGGGCCGTTCCTAGGCGATTCTTCGCGCCTAGTTCTAATGGGGGACTGGAATGCCATCCTGGACCCCAAGTTAGACAGGGGGCGGGGCGCTAGCGGGAGAAGGGGCGATCGCAGCCTGGTCGATCTGATCGGCGATTATGGTCTCGTCGATAGATACCGGGTCGATCATCCCAGTGGGAAAATGTGGACGTGGGCGCATAATTGGCCGTCTGACAAGGTAGTTAGCTACCTTGACAGAATGTTAGTTCGTAGGGCCGACATAGACCTGTTAGATTGTCCCACGTTCCACTGGGTAGGCTACACGGACCACAAACTCGTTTGTGCCCGTGTGGCGTTAGAACATAGGCCTAGAATGGCTGGTTACTGGAAGTTCAATCTGTCCTTACTGGACAGGCGGGACTTCCGGGAGCAGCTAATTAAATTAGTGCAGCGGGAGCTAGTGGGGGCGGTTATCGGGAATAGGTGGTGGGAAAAACTGAAAGATAGAATTAGGTCTTTCACCACCGATTTCAGCAAACGGCTCGCTCTAGATAAGGCTGAGAAGGTGAAGACACTTAAGGCTAATTTTTCCCGGGCGGAGGCTGGGGGGGATCCCCTAGAGATAGCTCTAGCTAGGGAGGCCCTGCAGCGGTCGAATAGCGATCGTTACATGGGTCAGGTAATTAGGCATAAGTTAAGTAAGATGTCTAACGAAGCTGTGAACCTGGGCGCAGATCTGCGTCGGGAAGAAATCCGTCGAGGTGGTGATCGTTACGTTCGTCAAGTCGAAACCCCGGAGGGGCGTACTCTGCGGTCGACTGACGACATGTGCGAGGCGTTTCGGCGGCATTTCGAGAGCCGCTTTACCAAGGAGCCTGGTCTCCGTGAGGAGGAGTTTCGCAGCTATTTGGCTGACTTTCCTCGGCTTGTGCCGACTGAAGCGGCTAGCTGCGAGGGAGAGATCACGGAGGGCGAAGTCTATGAGGCACTGAAGAGGGTCGGCAGAGGCAAGTCGCCCGGTCTGGATGGTTTGCCCTATGAATTGTACTTGAGGCTGTCGCACATCTTTGTTCCGATTTTGACAGCAGTGTTCAACAACTGGTTTCGGTCGGGGTCCATCCCCAATCGCATTTCCAGGGGTGTGATCACTCTGTTGAAAAAGGGCAAGGGTGTTGGGGGGAAACTAGATGATTATAGGCCCATAACTCTGCTAAACACAGAGTTAAAGATTATGGCCAAGATCCTGCAGGAGCGTTTGCAGTCAGTTGCCGAGTCTCTGTTGGGACCTGAGCAGACTTGTTCTGTGAGGGGCCGAACAATTCAGAGCAACCTGCATTTGATCCGCACGATCGTAGAGGGCGTAAAAGACGACGAAGAAGCCGCGCTGATCAATTTGGATCAGTCCAAGGCATTTGATAGGGTCGACCATCGCTACCTTGCTACTGTCCTGCAGGCCGCCGGATTCGCACCCGACTTCTGCCGCTGGATTAGCCTCCTGTATCGCTCCCCCAGTGCTGTGGTACAGGTGAACGGAAAGTTGTCGGGCGCTTTTGTTCTGTCGAGGTCGGTTCGTCAGGGTTGTCCGCTGTCGCCTCTCCTTTACGCTTTGACGTTGGAGCCTCTCCTGCGCCGGCTGAAGGACGAGGCGTGCAGTCCGGCCCTACGCGGGATCGCCGTTCCTGGAGGGTCTCGAGCCAGGGTTTCCGCGTACGCCGATGACGTATCTGCTTTCGTGTCGTCCCTTAACGACATTGAGGCGGTGCAGAAGGCGCTTGATCGGTACGAGAAGGTGACAGGGGCCAAGATAAACCGCGACAAGTCTTCCGGCTTGCGGTTAGGTGCCTGGAAGGGGCGTGATCTTCCGGGCCGCTTCGGTTGGACGGACGGTCCTGTCCGCATTCTTGGAGTGTGGTTTGGACCCGACCTCCAGCTGAAGAAAAATTGGTCTGAAGTACTAGCAAAGGTCGTTTCTGCCGGTAAGACTTGGAATCGACGGAGGTTGTCCGTAAAGGGCAGGGCGGAGGTGTGTGTTACATACATTTTCCCCCTGATTCTTTATCGATTGTCAGTACTTCCTCTCTGTGAGGCCCAGATGACGGCGCTCGAGCAGGCGCTATCCTCCATTTTGTGGAGGGGACGCGCCAACAGGGTCGACAGACGAGTCTGCACCAAACGTCCGTGTCATGGGGGGCTGGGAATGCCACACTTGGAGAGTCACATCCGTGCCTCTCGCTTGGCTTTCCTACGCCGCGCATTGACTAGAGGAGATCCGATTCTGGAGGGGATTGTTAGGGACGCCTTCCCTAGCCTTACCATCAATCCCCCCATCTCGAAGGCTGAGCGCCATTGTAAGTCTCGAGATGAATCGCTTTTCCTCAGCGAGTGTCGGTCAGCCTTGAGGGCTATTCCGCGGTCCAGTGACCTTTCACGGCCTAGGAAGGTCTTCTATCGGGAATTAGTGGAGGGTCGCGCGAAGGATTCTCTACGTGATACGCTCGACTGTTCGGAGGAGCAGTATCGCTCCTACTGGTCTTGGGCGCCAGCGGCGGATTATCTCAGTAACCCTGAGTTTTCGCTTACCTGGCGACTGGCTCGGAATCGGCTGCCTCTCAACGACATGGCTTTCATATGGGGCTTGGCGGATTTGCCAGACTGTGATCGGTGTGGCCTTGGCTTAGAGGAAACGGCTGCGCACGCCTTCTACCATTGCCCCCGGGTCCGCCCCTTATGGGACCATGTCGGCGAGCTGACGGCTCGTCTCGCTCCCGAAGAACTCGTGTCCATTGATCGCGCATACGCGTGTGACAATGTGTCGCCCCCGTATTCCGGGGTGAAACGAATGGTGTTTCTAACGCTGCTAGCCACGGCTCGAATGGTGATATGGACGACGCGAATGGAGGAGGTCTTGCGAGGCAATAGTCTTTCGCATCAGGATCTGATCCGATTCTTTGAGCATCAGCTCAAGATGAAGATTAGAACTGATAGAAAACGATTGCATTCGACAGTCTTCACTGAAAGGTGGGTAAAAGAGGCGAGCTTGGTTCGTTTGAACGGGGTTAGCCTTGATTTTCTTTTCTAGGTCAACCAAAGTCACATCGGGGTGGTTTCCTGTGGAACCCTCCCCTCTGTTAGGTTAGACATGTTTAAGTGTACCTAGTTAATATGAGTAACTGTTGTTCCCGGCCTGTTTCCCGGCCTTCATTTTAGTTATGATCCAAGTCGAGATTCCCAACCTCCCCAGTTTGTTTTGGCCTCCTTTTCATCTCAACTGGATCAGCCTTTTACTTCCCCACGTCCCAGTTATTTTATCTCTTTCCCACTCCCTTAGCGAGAGTGCCTCTTGATTTTGTCCTCTGGCCAGAATACAGCGGCCTCTCTATTTTGAGGGTTGGACGGGCCCTACTAACATCAATTATGTTTTAGTTTAAGATTTTGTTGAAATTTTAGTTTGTTATGGGGTTCATCTCCCTCCCCTTTCATCCGCTCACGACGATATTTTTATGTATTTTCATTATCATTAAATGGGGCGCTTTTTTGTAGGTCCCCCCTGGTGTGGATGTGGTATTATGGTGTTCGGAGGATCGAATGGTGATGGACGAATTCTTGTGGTGAATGCGTCAATTGTAATGTATGAATGGGTCACGAATCTGATTAGCTAGGTATAGGATAGTTAGTCAAGACCAGCCTTACCCCTCCCCTTTTTAGGCCGTGTGCCACAATTTGTATTTTATACGAATAAATCCTGAGAAGGAATCCCGAGATTTTCTGTTCGTCTTACGTGTTTTTTGGACCAGCTATAAGCTAAGTTGTTTGGAAAGTTATATTTTTTTTTTAAATTTGCACGCATTTTGTGAACCCTTTCTTTCCGTTTTTTTTTTAATTTGTACGCATTTTTGAACCCTTTCTTTCTTTTTTTGAACACTTTCTTTTTTCAGTTTGATATTTGTTTAGTTTTTTATTTCTTTTATTTTGCTGTTACCCTCCCCGACTTTTATTTGATTCTGTTCTTTTTCGTTTACTGTTCATTGTTGGTTTTATTTATTTTTCTCGGATTTCGGTCCGACCTTTTTTATTTGGTTTTATTTATTTGTTAAAAATTTCTGCTTAAAAAAAAAAAGAAAAGTGTGAGAAAAGAAATTTTAGTCAGCCGCGGTGAACTTTGTTCACCAAAATGGCTGAGAAAAACATTGACACTCCAGCTACACCGTTAACAATACCGGTGTCAGCTGAAAAAACGGCCTGGAGCCAAAATAGGACGCTAAAAAAGGATGGCGTATTTTACGCAAACGAAAGAATTCGTCTCCAAGAAACCTTCAGTGGCAATGAATTCTTAACAATCACCGAGGCATTCGAGGAGGTGAAACCTCGTACCATTTCTTTGCTCACCTCGGATGTCAGGACTCATAAGCTGGTTGGAGTGTGCAGGGAGGGTATGGAGGAGGCCCTGAAGGCGTTAGGCATTTGTCCGAAAATTTTAGCACGAAGAACAAATGCTCTATGGGACCTCCTCCTACACACAGAAGAACAAGCCAAGAAATTAGCCGGCAGTGTCTTGAATACAAAGTCTTTAAGACTTCAAACCGAGTATATGGGCACCCGTCGAACAAAGGTGATGGTTCATGGGGTGCCCATAGACATTTCCGGTGACAGACTCGGGGCCTTCTTCGCCGAATTCGGAGAAGTTAACGAAGTGAACGCCATCAGCAGTAAGGCAGGAATCGAGACGGGAGATTTCGAAATCCACATCACATTGGACAGAGAAGGATTCCAGAACATCCCAAACGTATTAATCTGCCGCAACAGAAGGATGTTGGTAGTGGTGGAGGGCAGAAAGCCGTTCTGTTGGTCATGCGGAGAGGCAGGACACATGGCAAAGGCGTGCCCTAAGAAAGAGAAGACACCAGCCCCACCACCTCCAGCACCTGCAGCAAAAACCAGTACCCCAGAGAAGGAAACCCCGAATCCGGAAGGCGAGTGGAAGGAAGTCACTAAAAGGCGGAAGCCCCAAAGTGCGCCGGCTCCACCCCAGAAGGAGATTCCCCCCAAAAGGCAGACGGAAGGGGAATTTAAAAAGCAACCCAAAGAAGGCCAAAACAAGCGGCCCGAGGATCAACCTAAACTGCAACAGAAGCAAATAGAACAGCAGCCTCAACAGCAGAAGCAAGCTGAACAACCTCAACAGCAACGACAGAAGAAGCAACAGCAGCCTCAACAGCAGCGGTCACAGCAGAAAACCAAGAAGCAGCAAGAGCATCCACAGATGGAGCAGCAGCAGGAAGCACCAATGGAGGTAGAAAGTATGCCTCCACCACGAGCTTCCTCTTTAAAAAGAAGTAGGGAGGAAGACTCTGAAGAGCAAGAAAAAGGTACCTCTGGACGTAGCAGGGCAGAGTGTAGCATGGACAGAACCAGGCGGCACTCCTTCCCTGCATCGCCCATAAGACAATCTGTTTCCCCTAGAGATAGGAGTCTCCCTTCCTCCCATACACGTACTCCATCCCCCTCTCCCTCTACTTCTTCCCCCAGTTCTCTAAATACACCACCCCATACATCCACTTCTTCCCCTCCCCATCCTTCAAGGGAGAAGAAAAAGAAGAAAAAGAAACTTTTCGAAGGGCCCGAATCAATTTGTCATGTAGACAAAGAAGTCTACAAGAACGGGCTCACCAAGCAAAGAAAAGCACTGTCGGGGCTCCTTTTCCAAATGAACGAGGTTGACGGGAAGTCAACAGAAGACCCTCGTAACTTTCCTAAGGCGCCAGGAGTGATAACCTGCGTAAGGGACACGGGGGCTTACTTGCGTGTGTGGAGTCATTTGTTTGAAGCCAAAGAGGCCTTCCCGAACATCAGAATGTTCGATATGGAGGACCCCAGTATAAGAAGATTGCGACAATTTTGTGCAGGGAGGGTCCCCGTTTTGATCCATCCCTCATTATATAGAGCGATCAAACTAATATACCCCATGGACGTTGGCGGTATTGCCCTGGATGGACGCATTACGTCAGAGTTGGGAGTAGGGAGCCTGGGGCAATCCGTCGGGGTCCTGTCCAGCTCAGATTTCCGCCCCGTATGTGTCTAAGGTTTTTGCACTAATTCTTTTTTATATTTGCAGGCCTAGAAAATGGAAATAAAGATAGCCAGTTTGAATGTGAAGGGCTTGAGAAATCGGGGTAAGGCTGCCCGCCTGCTTCGGGATCTCCTGTCCTTCGGTGTAGATGTTGCCGCGATCGAAGAGACCCACTTTGTTTGCACTTCCGATGCGTGTGTGCTGGAGGATGACTTTGTCGTCTATTCAGCATATGGGGACCGGTTGGCCAGAGGAGTTTCTTTGTTAGTCAAACGTACTCTTGATGCGAAGGTGGACCTTGTGCATACCGATGCCGAGGGCAGGTTAATCGTGGCCGATATTGCCGTGAAAAGTGGTTCGTTTCGGGTCGTTGCGGTTTATGCGCCCAACGACCAGGGGGAGCGGTGTGACTTTTTTCGGCAGTTAGGGCCGTTCCTGGTCGATTCTTCGCGCCTAGTTCTAATGGGGGACTGGAATGCCATCCTGGACCCCAAGTTAGACAGGGGGCGGGGCGCTAGCGGGAGAAGGGGCGATCGCAGCCTGGTCGATCTGATCGGCGATTATGGTCTCGTCGATAGATACCGGGTCGATCATCCCAGTGGGAAAATGTGGACGTGGGCGCATAATTGGCCGTCTGACAAGGTAGTTAGCTACCTTGACAGAATGTTAGTTCGTAGGGCCGACATAGACCTGTTAGATTGTCCCACGTTCCACTGGGTAGGCTACACGGACCACAAACTCGTTTGTGCCCGTGTGGCGTTAGAACATAGGCCTAGAATGGCTGGTTACTGGAAGTTCAATCTGTCCTTACTGGACAGGCGGGACTTCCGGGAGCAGCTAATTAAATTAGTGCAGCGGGAGCTAGTGGGGGCGGTTATCGGGAATAGGTGGTGGGAAAAATTGAAAGATAGAATTAGGTCTTTCACCACCGATTTCAGCAAACGGCTCGCTCTAGATAAGGCTGAGAAGGTGAAGACACTTAAGGCTAATTTTTCCCGGGCGGAGGCTGGGGGGGATCCCCTAGAGATAGCTCTAGCTAGGGAGGCCCTGCAGCGGTCGAATAGCGATCGTTACATGGGTCAGGTAATTAGGCATAAGTTAAGTAAGATGTCTAACGAAGCTGTGAACCTGGGCGCAGATCTGCGTCGGGAAGAAATCCGTCGAGGTGGTGATCGTTACGTTCGTCAAGTCGAAACCCCGGAGGGGCGTACTCTGCGGTCGACTGACGACATGTGCGAGGCGTTTCGGCGGCATTTCGAGAGCCGCTTTACCAAGGAGCCTGGTCTCCGTGAGGAGGAGTTTCGCAGCTATTTGGCTGACTTTCCTCGGCTTGCGCCGACTGAAGCGGCTAGCTGCGAGGGAGAGATCACGGAGGGCGAAGTCTATGAGGCACTGAAGAGGGTCGGCAGAGGCAAGTCGCCCGGTCTGGATGGTTTGCCCTATGAATTGTACTTGAGGCTGTCGCACATCTTTGTTCCGATTTTGACAGCAGTGTTCAACAACTGGTTTCGGTCGGGGTCCATCCCCAATCGCATTTCCAGGGGTGTGATCACTCTGTTGAAAAAGGGCAAGGGTGTTGGGGGGAAACTAGATGATTATAGGCCCATAACTCTGCTAAACACAGAGTTAAAGATTATGGCCAAGATCCTGCAGGAGCGTTTGCAGTCAGTTGCCGAGTCTCTGTTGGGACCTGAGCAGACTTGTTCTGTGAGGGGCCGAACAATTCAGAGCAACCTGCATTTGATCCGCACGATCGTAGAGGGCGTAAAAGACGACGAAGAAGCCGCGCTGATCAATTTGGATCAGTCCAAGGCATTTGATAGGGTCGACCATCGCTACCTTGCTACTGTCCTGCAGGCCGCCGGATTCGCACCCGACTTCTGCCGCTGGATTAGCCTCCTGTATCGCTCCCCCAGTGCTGTGGTACAGGTGAACGGAAAGTTGTCGGGCGCCTTTGTTCTGTCGAGGTCGGTTCGTCAGGGTTGTCCGCTGTCGCCTCTCCTTTACGCTTTGGCGTTGGAGCCTCTCCTGCGCCGGCTGAAGGACGAGGCGTGCAGTCCGGCCCTACGCGGGATCGCCGTTCCTGGAGGGTCTCGAGCCAGGGTTTCCGCGTACGCCGATGACGTATCTGCTTTCGTGTCGTCCCTTAACGACATTGAGGCGGTGCAGAAGGCGCTTGATCGGTACGAGAAGGTGACAGGGGCCAAGATAAACCGCGACAAGTCTTCCGGCTTGCGGTTAGGTGCCTGGAAGGGGCGTGATCTTCCGGGCCGCTTCGGTTGGACGGACGGTCCTGTCCGCATTCTTGGAGTGTGGTTTGGACCCGACCTCCAGCTGAAGAAAAATTGGTCTGAAGTACTAGCAAAGGTCGTTTCTGCCGGTAAGACTTGGAATCGACGGAGGTTGTCCGTAAAGGGCAGGGCGGAGGTGTGTGTTACATACATTTTCCCCCTGATTCTTTATCGATTGTCAGTACTTCCTCTCTGTGAGGCCCAGATGACGGCGCTCGAGCAGGCGCTATCCTCCATTTTGTGGAGGGGACGCGCCAACAGGGTCGACAGACGAGTCTGCACCAAACGTCCGTGTCATGGGGGGCTGGGAATGCCACACTTGGAGAGTCACATCCGTGCCTCTCGCTTGGCTTTCCTACGCCGCGCATTGACTAGAGGAGATCCGATTCTGGAGGGGATTGTTAGGGACGCCTTCCCTAGCCTTACCATCAATCCCCCCATCTCGAAGGCTGAGCGCCATTGTAAGTCTCGAGATGAATCGCTTTTCCTCAGCGAGTGTCGGTCAGCCTTGAGGGCTATTCCGCGGTCCAGTGACCTTTCACGGCCTAGGAAGGTCTTCTATCGGGAATTAGTGGAGGGTCGCGCGAAGGATTCTCTACGTGATACGCTCGACTGTTCGGAGGAGCAGTATCGCTCCTACTGGTCTTGGGCGCCAGCGGCGGATTATCTCAGTAACCCTGAGTTTTCGCTTACCTGGCGATTGGCTCGGAATCGGCTGCCTCTCAACGACATGGCTTTCATATGGGGCTTGGCGGATTTGCCAGACTGTGATCGGTGTGGCCTTGGCTTAGAGGAAACGGCTGCGCACGCCTTCTACCATTGCCCCCGGGTCCGCCCCTTATGGGACCATGTCGGCGAGCTGACGGCTCGTCTCGCTCCCGAAGAACTCGTGTCCATTGATCGCGCATACGCGTGTGACAATGTGTCGCCCCCGTATTCCGGGGTGAAACGAATGGTGTTTCTAACGCTGCTAGCCACGGCTCGAATGGTGATATGGACGACGCGAATGGAGGAGGTCTTGCGAGGCAATAGTCTTTCGCATCAGGATCTGATCCGATTCTTTGAGCATCAGCTCAAGATGAAGATTAGAACTGATAGAAAACGATTGCATTCGACAGTCTTCACTGAAAGGTGGGTAAAAGAGGCGAGCTTGGTTCGTTTGAACGGGGTTAGCCTTGATTTTCTTTTCTAGGTCAACCAAAGTCACATCGGGGTGGTTTCCTGTGGAACCCTCCCCTCTGTTAGGTTAGACATGCTTAAGTGTACCTAGTTAATATGAGTAACTGTTGTTCCCGGCCTGTTTCCCGGCCTTCATTTTAGTTATGATCCAAGTCGAGATTCCCAACCTCCCCAGTTTGTTTTGGCCTCCTTTTCATCTCAACTGGATCAGCCTTTTACTTCCCCACGTCCCAGTTATTTTATCTCTTTCCCACTCCCTTAGCGAGAGTGCCTCTTGATTTTGTCCTCTGGCCAGAATACAGCGGCCTCTCTATTTTGAGGGTTGGACGGGCCCTACTAACATCAATTATGTTTTAGTTTAAGATTTTGTTGAAATTTTAGTTTGTTATGGGGTTCATCTCCCTCCCCTTTCATCCGCTCACGACGATATTTTTATGTATTTTCATTATCATTAAATGGGGCGCTTTTTTGTAGGTCCCCCCTGGTGTGGATGTGGTATTATGGTGTTCGGAGGATCGAATGGTGATGGACGAATTCTTGTGGTGAATGCGTCAATTGTAATGTATGAATGGGTCACGAATCTGATTAGCTAGGTATAGGATAGTTAGTCAAGACCAGCCTTACCCCTCCCCCTCTCTAGGCCACGTGCCACAATTTGTATTTTATACGAATAAATCCTGAGAAGGAATCCCGAGATTTTCTGTTCGTCTTACGTGTTTTTTGGACCAGCTATAAGCTAAGTTGTTTGGAAAGTTACATTTTTGTAAATTTGCACGCATTTTTTGAACCCTTTCTTTCCGTTTTTTTTTAATTTGTACGCATTTTTGAACCCTTTCTTTCTTTTTTTGAACACTTTCTTTTTTCAGTTTGATATTTGTTTAGTTTTTTATTTCTTTTATTTTGCTGTTACCCTCCCCGACTTTTATTTGATTCTGTTCTTTTTCGTTTACTGTTCATTGTTGGTTTTATTTATTTTTCTCGGATTTCGGTCCGACCTTTTTTATTTGGTTTTATTTATTTGTTAAAAATTTCTGCTTAAAAAAAAAAAAAAGAAAAGTGTGAGAAAAGAAATTTTAGTCAGCCGCGGTGAACTTTGTTCACCAAAATGGCTGAGAAAAACAGTGACACTCCAGCTACACCGTTAACAATACCGGTGTCAGCTGAAAAAACGGCCTGGAGCCAAAATAGCCCGCTAAAAAAGGATGGCGTATTTTACGATAACGAAAGAATTCGTCTCCAAGAAACCTTCAGTGGCAATGAATTCTTGACCATCACCGAGGCATTCGAGGAGGTGAAACCTCGTACCATTTCTTTGCTCACCTCGGATGTCAGGACTCATAAGCTGGTTGGAGTGAGCAGGGAGGGTATGGAGGAGGCCCTGAAGGCGTTAGGCATTTGTCCGAAAATTTTAGCACGAAGAACAAATGCTCTATGGGACCTCCTCCTACACACAGAAGAACAAGCCAAGAAATTAGCCGGCAGTGTCTTGAATACAAAGTCTTTAAGACTTCAAACCGAGTATATGGGCACCCGTCGAACAAAGGTGATGGTTCATGGGGTGCCCATAGACATTTCCGGTGACAGACTCGGGGCCTTCTTCGCCGAATTCGGAGAAGTTAACGAAGTGAAGGCCATCAGCAGTAAGGCAGGAATCGAGACGGGAGATTTCGAAATCCACATCACATTGGACAGAGAAGGATTCCAGAACATCCCAAACGTATTAATCTGCCGCAACAGAAGGATGTTGGTAGTGGTGGAGGGCAGAAAGCCGTTCTGTTGGTCATGCGGAGAGGCAGGACACATGGCAAAGGCGTGCCCTAAGAAAGAGAAGACACCAGCCCCACCACCTCCAGCACCTGCAGCAAAAACCAGTACCCCAGAGAAGGAAACCCCGAATCCGGAAGGCGAGTGGAAGGAAGTCACTAAAAGGCGGAAGCCCCAAAGTGCGCCGGCTCCACCCCAGAAGGAGATTCCCCCCAAAAGGCAGACGGAAGGGGAATTTAAAAAGCAACCCAAAGAAGGCCAAAACAAGCGGCCCGAGGATCAACCTAAACTGCAACAGAAGCAAATAGAACAGCAGCCTCAACAGCAGAAGCAACCTGAACAAGCTCAACAGCAACGACAGAAGAAGCAACAGCAGCCTCAACAGCAGCGGTCACAGCAGAAAACCAAGAAGCAGCAAGAGCATCCACAGATGGAGCAGCAGCAGGAAGCACCAATGGAGGTAGAAAGTATGCCTCCACCACGAGCTTCGTCTTTAAAAAGAAGTAGGGAGGAAGACTCTGAAGAGCAAGAAAAAGGTACCTCTGGACGTAGCAGGGCAGAGTGTAGCATGGACAGAACCAGGCGGCACTCCTTCCCTGCATCGCCCATAAGACAATCTGTTTCCCCTAGAGATAGGAGTCTCCCTTCCTCCCATACACGTACTCCATCCCCCTCTCCCTCTACTTCTTCCCCCAGTTCTCTAAATACACCACCCCATACATCCACTTCTTCCCCTCCCCATCCTTCAAGGGAGAAGAAAAAGAAGAAAAAGAAACTTTTCGAAGGGCCCGAATCAATTTGTCATGTAGACAAAGAAGTCTACAAGAACGGGCTCACCAAGCAAAGAAAAGCACTGTCGGGGCTCCTTTTCCAAATGAACGAGGTTGACGGGAAGTCAACAGAAGACCCTCGTAACTTTCCTAAGGCGCCAGGAGTGATAACCTGCGTAAGGGACACGGGGGCTTACTTGCGTGTGTGGAGTCATTTGTTTGAAGCTAAAGAGGCCTTCCCGAACATCAGAATGTTCGATATGGAGGACCCCAGTATAAGAAGATTGCGACAATTTTGTGCAGGGAGGGTCCCCGTTTTGATCCATCCCTCATTATATAGAGCGATCAAACTAATATACCCCATGGACGTTGGCGGTATTGCCCTGGATGGACGCATTACGTCAGAGTTGGGAGTAGGGAGCCTGGGGCAATCCGTCGGGGTCCTGTCCAGCTCAGATTTCCGCCCCGTATGTGTTTAAGGTTTTTGCACTAATTCTTTTTTATATTTGCAGGCCTAGAAAATGGAAATAAAGATAGCCAGTTTGAATGTGAAGGGCTTGAGAAATCGGGGTAAGGCTGCCCGCCTGCGTCGGGATCTCCTGTCCTTCGGTGTAGATGTTGCCGCGATTGAAGAGACCCACTTTGTTTGCACTTCCGATGCGTGTGTGCTGGAGGATGACTTTGTCGTCTATTCAGCATATGGGGACCGGTTGGCCAGAGGAGTTTCTTTGTTAGTCAAACGTACTCTTGATGCGAAGGTGGACCTTGTGCATACCGATGCCGAGGGCAGGTTAATCGTGGCCGATATTGCCGTGAAAAGTGGTTCGTTTCGGGTCGTTGCGGTTTATGCGCCCAACGACCAGGGGGAGCGGTGTGACTTTTTTCGGCAGTTAGGGCCGTTCCTAGTCGATTCTTCGCGCCTAGTTCTAATGGGGGACTGGAATGCCATCCTGGACCCCAAGTTAGACAGGGGGCGGGGCGCTAGCGGGAGAAGGGGCGATCGCAGCCTGGTCGATCTGATCGGCGATTATGGTCTCGTCGATAGATACCGGGTCGATCATCCCAGTGGGAAAATGTGGACGTGGGCGCATAATTGGCCGTCTGACAAGGTAGTTAGCTACCTTGACAGAATGTTAGTTCGTAGGGCCGACATAGACCTGTTAGATTGTCCCACGTTCCACTGGGTAGGCTACACGGACCACAAACTCGTTTGTGCCCGTGTGGCGTTAGAACATAGGCCTAGAATGGCTGGTTACTGGAAGTTCAATCTGTCCTTACTGGACAGGCGGGACTTCCGGGAGCAGCTAATTAAATTAGTGCAGCGGGAGCTAGTGGGGGCGGTTATCGGGAATAGGTGGTGGGAAAAATTGAAAGATAGAATTAGGTCTTTCACCACCGATTTCAGCAAACGGCTCGCTCTAGATAAGGCTGAGAAGGTGAAGACACTTAAGGCTAATTTTTCCCGGGCGGAGGCTGGGGGGGATCCCCTAGAGATAGCTCTAGCTAGGGAGGCCCTGCAGCGGTCGAATAGCGATCGTTACATGGGTCAGGTAATTAGGCATAAGTTAAGTAAGATGTCTAACGAAGCTGTGAACCTGGGCGCAGATCTGCGTCGGGAAGAAATCCGTCGAGGTGGTGATCGTTACGTTCGTCAAGTCGAAACCCCGGAGGGGCGTACTCTGCGGTCGACTGACGACATGTGCGAGGCGTTTCGGCGGCATTTCGAGAGCCGCTTTACCAAGGAGCCTGGTCTCCGTGAGGAGGAGTTTCGCAGCTATTTGGCTGACTTTCCTCGGCTTGCGCCGACTGAAGCGGCTAGCTGCGAGGGAGAGATCACGGAGGGCGAAGTCTATGAGGCACTGAAGAGGGTCGGCAGAGGCAAGTCGCCCGGTCTGGATGGTTTGCCCTATGAATTGTACTTGAGGCTGTCGCACATCTTTGTTCCGATTTTGACAGCAGTGTTCAACAACTGGTTTCGGTCGGGGTCCATCCCCAATCGCATTTCCAGGGGTGTGATCACTCTGTTGAAAAAGGGCAAGGGTGTTGGGGGGAAACTAGATGATTATAGGCCCATAACTCTGCTAAACACAGAGTTAAAGATTATGGCCAAGATCCTGCAGGAGCGTTTGCAGTCAGTTGCCGAGTCTCTGTTGGGACCTGAGCAGACTTGTTCTGTGAGGGGCCGAACAATTCAGAGCAACCTGCATTTGATCCGCACGATCGTAGAGGGCGTAAAAGACGACGAAGAAGCCGCGCTGATCAATTTGGATCAGTCCAAGGCATTTGATAGGGTCGACCATCGCTACCTTGCTACTGTCCTGCAGGCCGCCGGATTCGCACCCGACTTCTGCCGCTGGATTAGCCTCCTGTATCGCTCCCCCAGTGCTGTGGTACAGGTGAACGGAAAGTTGTCGGGCGCTTTTGTTCTGTCGAGGTCGGTTCGTCAGGGTTGTCCGCTGTCGCCTCTCCTTTACGCTTTGGCGTTGGAGCCTCTCCTGCGCCGGCTGAAGGACGAGGCGTGCAGTCCGGCCCTACGCGGGATCGCCGTTCCTGGAGGGTCTCGAGCCAGGGTTTCCGCGTACGCCGATGACGTATCTGCTTTCGTGTCGTCCCTTAACGACATTGAGGCGGTGCAGAAGGCGCTTGATCGGTACGAGAAGGTGACAGGGGCCAAGATAAACCGCGACAAGTCTTCCGGCTTGCGGTTAGGTGCCTGGAAGGGGCGTGATCTTCCGGGCCGCTTCGGTTGGACGGACGGTCCTGTCCGCATTCTTGGAGTGTGGTTTGGACCCGACCTCCAGCTGAAGAAAAATTGGTCTGAAGTACTAGCAAAGGTCGTTTCTGCCGGTAAGACTTGGAATCGACGGAGGTTGTCCGTAAAGGGCAGGGCGGAGGTGTGTGTTACATACATTTTCCCCCTGATTCTTTATCGATTGTCAGTACTTCCTCTCTGTGAGGCCCAGATGACGGCGCTCGAGCAGGCGCTATCCTCCATTTTGTGGAGGGGACGCGCCAACAGGGTCGACAGACGAGTCTGCACCAAACGTCCGTGTCATGGGGGGCTGGGAATGCCACACTTGGAGAGTCACATCCGTGCCTCTCGCTTGGCTTTCCTACGCCGCGCATTGACTAGAGGAGATCCGATTCTGGAGGGGATTGTTAGGGACGCCTTCCCTAGCCTTACCATCAATCCCCCCATCTCGAAGGCTGAGCGCCATTGTAAGTCTCGAGATGAATCGCTTTTCCTCAGCGAGTGTCGGTCAGCCTTGAGGGCTATTCCGCGGTCCAGTGACCTTTCACGGCCTAGGAAGGTCTTCTATCGGGAATTAGTGGAGGGTCGCGCGAAGGATTCTCTACGTGATACGCTCGACTGTTCGGAGGAGCAGTATCGCTCCTACTGGTCTTGGGCGCCAGCGGCGGATTATCTCAGTAACCCTGAGTTTTCGCTTACCTGGCGATTGGCTCGGAATCGGCTGCCTCTCAACGACATGGCTTTCATATGGGGCTTGGCGGATTTGCCAGACTGTGATCGGTGTGGCCTTGGCTTAGAGGAAACGGCTGCGCACGCCTTCTACCATTGCCCCCGGGTCCGCCCCTTATGGGACCATGTCGGCGAGCTGACGGCTCGTCTCGCTCCCGAAGAACTCGTGTCCATTGATCGCGCATACGCGTGTGACAATGTGTCGCCCCCGTATTCCGGGGTGAAACGAATGGTGTTTCTAACGCTGCTAGCCACGGCTCGAATGGTGATATGGACGACGCGAATGGAGGAGGTCTTGCGAGGCAATAGTCTTTCGCATCAGGATCTGATCCGATTCTTTGAGCATCAGCTCAAGATGAAGATTAGAACTGATAGAAAACGATTGCATTCGACAGTCTTCACTGAAAGGTGGGTAAAAGAGGCGAGCTTGGTTCGTTTGAACGGGGTTAGCCTTGATTTTCTTTTCTAGGTCAACCAAAGTCACATCGGGGTGGTTTCCTGTGGAACCCTCCCCTCTGTTAGGTTAGACATGCTTAAGTGTACCTAGTTAATATGAGTAACTGTTGTTCCCGGCCTGTTTCCCGGCCTTCATTTTAGTTATGATCCAAGTCGAGATTCCCAACCTCCCCAGTTTGTTTTGGCCTCCTTTTCATCTCAACTGGATCAGCCTTTTACTTCCCCACGTCCCAGTTATTTTATCTCTTTCCCACTCCCTTAGCGAGAGTGCCTCTTGATTTTGTCCTCTGGCCAGAATACAGCGGCCTCTCTATTTTGAGGGTTGGACGGGCCCTACTAACATCAATTATGTTTTAGTTTAAGATTTTGTTGAAATTTTAGTTTGTTATGGGGTTCATCTCCCTCCCCTTTCATCCGCTCACGACGATATTTTTATGTATTTTCATTATCATTAAATGGGGCGCTTTTTTGTAGGTCCCCCCTGGTGTGGATGTGGTATTATGGTGTTCGGAGGATCGAATGGTGATGGACGAATTCTTGTGGTGAATGCGTCAATTGTAATGTATGAATGGGTCACGAATCTGATTAGCTAGGTATAGGATAGTTAGTCAAGACCAGCCTTACCCCTCCCCCTCTCTAGGCCACGTGCCACAATTTGTATTTTATACGAATAAATCCTGAGAAGGAATCCCGAGATTTTCTGTTCGTCTTACGTGTTTTTTGGTCCAGCTATAAGCTAAGTTGGAAAGTTACATTTTTTTTTAAATTTGCACGCATTTTTTGAACCCTTTCTTTCCGTTTTTTTTTTATTTGTACGCATTTTTGAACCCTTTCTTTCTTTTTTTGAACACTTTCTTTTTTCAGTTTGATATTTGTTTAGTTTTTCATTTCTTTTATTTTGCTGTTACCCTCCCCGACTTTTATTTGATTCTGTTCTTTTTCGTTTACTGTTCATTGTTGGTTTTATTTATTTTTCTCGGATTTCGGTCCGACCTTTTTTATTTGGTTTTATTTATTTGTTAAAAATTTCTGCTTAAAAAAAAAAAAAAAAAAGTGTGAGAAAAGAAATTATAGTCAGCCGCGGTGAACTTTGTTCGCCAAAAATGGCTGAGAAAAACATTGACACTCCAGCTACACTGTTAACAATACCGGTGTCAGCTGAAAAAACGGCCTGGAGCCAAAATAGCCCGCTAAAAAAGGATGGCGTATTTTACGCAAACGAAAGAATTCGTCTCCAAGAAACCTTCAGTGGCAATGAATTCTTAACAATCACCGAGGCATTCGAGGAGGTGAAACCTCGTACCATTTCTTTGCTCACCTCGGATGTCAGGACTCATAAGCTGGTTGGAGTGAGCAGGGAGGGTATGGAGGAAGCCCTGAAGGCGTTGAGCATTTGTCCCAAAATTTTAGCACGAAGAACAAATGCTCTATGGGACCTCCTCCTACACACAGAAGAACAAGCCAAGAAATTAGCCGGCAGTGTCTTGAATACAAAGTCTTTAAGACTTCAAACCGAGTATATGGGCACCCGTCGAACAAAGGTGATGGTTCATGGGGTGCCCATAGACATTTCCGGTGACAGACTCGGGGCCTTCTTCGCCGAATTCGGAGAAGTTAACGAAGTGAAGGCCATCAGCAGTAAGGCAGGAATCGAGACGGGAGATTTCGAAATCCACATCACATTGGACAGAGAAGGATTCCAGAACATCCCAAACGTATTAATCTGCCGCAACAGAAGGATGTTGGTAGTGGTGGAGGGCAGAAAGCCGTTCTGTTGGTCATGCGGAGAGGCAGGACACATGGCAAAGGCGTGCCCTAAGAAAGAGAAGACACCAGCCCCACCACCTCCAGCACCTGCAGCAAAAACCAGTACCCCAGAGAAGGAAACCCCGAATCCGGAAGGCGAGTGGAAGGAAGTCACTAAAAGGCGGAAGCCCCAAAGTGCGCCGGCTCCACCCCAGAAGGAGATTCCCCCCAAAAGGCAGACGGAAGGGGAATTTAAAAAGCAACCCAAAGAAGGCCAAAACAAGCGGCCCGAGGATCAACCTAAACTGCAACAGAAGCAAATAGAACAGCAGCCTCAACAGCAGAAGCAACCTGAACAACCTCAACAGCAACGACAGAAGAAGCAACAGCAGCCTCAACAGCAGCGGTCACAGCAGAAAACCAAGAAGCAGCAAGAGCATCCACAGATGGAGCAGCAGCAGGAAGCACCAATGGAGGTAGAAAGTATGCCTCCACCACGAGCTTCGTCTTTAAAAAGAAGTAGGGAGGAAGACTCTGAAGAGCAAGAAAAAGGTACCTCTGGACGTAGCAGGGCAGAGTGTAGCATGGACAGAACCAGGCGGCACTCCTTCCCTGCATCGCCCATAAGACAATCTGTTTCCCCTAGAGATAGGAGTCTCCCTTCCTCCCATACACGTACTCCATCCCCCTCTCCCTCTACTTCTTCCCCCAGTTCTCTAAATACACCACCCCATACATCCACTTCTTCCCCTCCCCATCCTTCAAGGGAGAAGAAAAAGAAGAAAAAGAAACTTTTCGAAGGGCCCGAATCAATTTGTCATGTAGACAAAGAAGTCTACAAGAACGGGCTCACCAAGCAAAGAAAAGCACTGTCGGGGCTCCTTTTCCAAATGAACGAGGTTGACGGGAAGTCAACAGAAGACCCTCGTAACTTTCCTAAGGCGCCAGGAGTGATAACCTGCGTAAGGGACACGGGGGCTTACTTGCGTGTGTGGAGTCATTTGTTTGAAGCTAAAGAGGCCTTCCCGAACATCAGAATGTTCGATATGGAGGACCCCAGTATAAGAAGATTGCGACAATTTTGTGCAGGGAGGGTCCCCGTTTTGATCCATCCCTCATTATATAGAGCGATCAAACTAATATACCCCATGGACGTTGGCGGTATTGCCCTGGATGGACGCATTACGTCAGAGTTGGGAGTAGGGAGCCTGGGGCAATCCGTCGGGGTCCTGTCCAGCTCAGATTTCCGCCCCGTATGTGTCTAAGGTTTTTGCACTAATTCTTTTTTATATTTGCAGGCCTAGAAAATGGAAATAAAGATAGCCAGTTTGAATGTGAAGGGCTTGAGGAATCGGGGTAAGGCTGCCCGCCTGCTTCGGGATCTCCTGTCCTTCGGTGTAGATGTTGCCGCGATCGAAGAGACCCACTTTGTTTGCACTTCCGATGCGTGTGTGCTGGAGGATGACTTTGTCGTCTATTCAGCATATGGGGACCGGTTGGCCAGAGGAGTTTCTTTGTTAGTCAAACGTACTCTTGATGCGAAGGTGGACCTTGTGCATACCGATGCCGAGGGCAGGTTAATCGTGGCCGATATTGCCGTGAAAAGTGGTTCGTTTCGGGTCGTTGCGGTTTATGCGCCCAACGACCAGGGGGAGCGGTGTGACTTCTTTCGGCAGTTGGGGCCGTTCCTAGTCGATTCTTCGCGCCTAGTTCTAATGGGGGACTGGAATGCCATCCTGGACCCCAAGTTAGACAGGGGGCGGGGCGCTAGCGGGAGAAGGGGCGATCGCAGCCTGGTCGATCTGATCGGCGATTATGGTCTCGTCGATAGATACCGGGTCGATCATCCCAGTGGGAAAATGTGGACGTGGGCGCATAATTGGCCGTCTGACAAGGTAGTTAGCTACCTTGACAGAATGTTAGTTCGTAGGGCCGACATAGACCTGTTAGATTGTCCCACGTTCCACTGGGTAGGCTACACGGACCACAAACTCGTTTGTGCCCGTGTGGCGTTAGAACATAGGCCTAGAATGGCTGGTTACTGGAAGTTCAATCTGTCCTTACTGGACAGGCGGGACTTCCGGGAGCAGCTAATTAAATTAGTGCAGCGGGAGCTAGTGGGGGCGGTTATCGGGAATAGGTGGTGGGAAAAATTGAAAGATAGAATTAGGTCTTTCACCACCGATTTCAGCAAACGGCTCGCTCTAGATAAGGCTGAGAAGGTGAAGACACTTAAGGCTAATTTTTCCCGGGCGGAGGCTGGGGGGGATCCCCTAGAGATAGCTCTAGCTAGGGAGGCCCTGCAGCGGTCGAATAGCGATCGTTACATGGGTCAGGTAATTAGGCATAAGTTAAGTAAGATGTCTAACGAAGCTGTGAACCTGGGCGCAGATCTGCGTCGGGAAGAAATCCGTCGAGGTGGTGATCGTTACGTTCGTCAAGTCGAAACCCCGGAGGGGCGTACTCTGCGGTCGACTGACGACATGTGCGAGGCGTTTCGGCGGCATTTCGAGAGCCGCTTTACCAAGGAGCCTGGTCTCCGTGAGGAGGAGTTTCGCAGCTATTTGGCTGACTTTCCTCGGCTTGCGCCGACTGAAGCGGCTAGCTGCGAGGGAGAGATCACGGAGGGCGAAGTCTATGAGGCACTGAAGAGGGTCGGCAGAGGCAAGTCGCCCGGTCTGGATGGTTTGCCCTATGAATTGTACTTGAGGCTGTCGCACATCTTTGTTCCGATTTTGACAGCAGTGTTCAACAACTGGTTTCGGTCGGGGTCCATCCCCAATCGCATTTCCAGGGGTGTGATCACTCTGTTGAAAAAGGGCAAGGGTGTTGGGGGGAAACTAGATGATTATAGGCCCATAACTCTGCTAAACACAGAGTTAAAGATTATGGCCAAGATCCTGCAGGAGCGTTTGCAGTCAGTTGCCGAGTCTCTGTTGGGACCTGAGCAGACTTGTTCTGTGAGGGGCCGAACAATTCAGAGCAACCTGCATTCGATCCGCACGATCGTAGAGGGCGTAAAAGACGACGAAGAAGCCGCGCTGATCAATTTGGATCAGTCCAAGGCATTTGATAGGGTCGACCATCGCTACCTTGCTACTGTCCTGCAGGCCGCCGGATTCGCACCCGACTTCTGCCGCTGGATTAGCCTCCTGTATCGCTCCCCCAGTGCTGTGGTACAGGTGAACGGAAAGTTGTCGGGCGCTTTTGTTCTGTCCAGGTCGGTTCGTCAGGGTTGTCCGCTGTCGCCTCTCCTTTACGCTTTGGCGTTGGAGCCTCTCCTGCGCCGGCTGAAGGACGAGGCGTGCAGTCCGGCCCTACGCGGGATCGCCGTTCCTGGAGGGTCTCGAGCCAGGGTTTCCGCGTACGCCGATGACGTATCCGCTTTCGTGTCGTCCCTTAACGACATTGAGGCGGTGCAGAAGGCGCTTGATCGGTACGAGAAGGTGACAGGGGCCAAGATAAACCGCGACAAGTCTTCCGGCTTGCGGTTAGGTGCCTGGAAGGGGCGTGATCTTCCGGGCCGCTTCGGTTGGACGGACGGTCCTGTCCGCATTCTTGGAGTGTGGTTTGGACCCGACCTCCAGCTGAAGAAAAATTGGTCTGAAGTACTAGCAAAGGTCGTTTCTGCCGGTAAGACTTGGAATCGACGGAGGTTGTCCGTAAAGGGCAGGGCGGAGGTGTGTGTTACATACATTTTCCCCCTGATTCTTTATCGATTGTCAGTACTTCCTCTCTGTGAGGCCCAGATGACGGCGCTCGAGCAGGCGCTATCCTCCATTTTGTGGAGGGGACGCGCCAACAGGGTCGACAGACGAGTCTGCACCAAACGTCCGTGTCATGGGGGGCTGGGAATGCCACACTTGGAGAGTCACATCCGTGCCTCTCGCTTGGCTTTCCTACGCCGCGCATTGACTAGAGGAGATCCGATTCTGGAGGGGATTGTTAGGGACGCCTTCCCTAGCCTTACCATCAATCCCCCCATCTCGAAGGCTGAGCGCCATTGTAAGTCTCGAGATGAATCGCTTTTCCTCAGCGAGTGTCGGTCAGCCTTGAGGGCTATTCCGCGGTCCAGTGACCTTTCACGGCCTAGGAAGGTCTTCTATCGGGAATTAGTGGAGGGTCGCGCGAAGGATTCTCTACGTGATACGCTCGACTGTTCGGAGGAGCAGTATCGCTCCTACTGGTCTTGGGCGCCAGCGGCGGATTATCTCAGTAACCCTGAGTTTTCGCTTACCTGGCGACTGGCTCGGAATCGGCTGCCTCTCAACGACATGGCTTTCATATGGGGCTTGGCGGATTTGCCAGACTGTGATCGGTGTGGCCTTGGCTTAGAGGAACGGCTGCGCACGCCTTCTACCATTGCCCCCGGGTCCGCCCCTTATGGGACCATGTCGGCGAGCTGACGGCTCGTCTCGCTCCCGAAGAACTCGTGTCCATTGATCGCGCATACGCGTGTGACAATGTGTCGCCCCCGTATTCCGGGGTGAAACGAATGGTGTTTCTAACGCTGCTAGCCACGGCTCGAATGGTGATATGGACGACGCGAATGGAGGAGGTCTTGCGAGGCAATAGTCTTTCGCATCAGGATCTGATCCGATTCTTTGAGCATCAGCTCAAGATGAAGATTAGAACTGATAGAAAACGATTGCATTCGACAGTCTTCACTGAAAGGTGGGTAAAAGAGGCGAGCTTGGTTCGTTTGAACGGGGTTAGCCTTGATTTTCTTTTCTAGGTCAACCAAAGTCACATCGGGGTGGTTTCCTGTGGAACCCTCCCCTCTGTTAGGTTAGACATGCTTAAGTGTACCTAGTTAATATGAGTAACTGTTGTTCCCGGCCTGTTTCCCGGCCTTCATTTTAGTTATGATCCAAGTCGAGATTCCCAACCTCCCCAGTTTGTTTTGGCCTCCTTTTCATCTCAACTGGATCAGCCTTTTACTTCCCCGCGTCCCAGTTATTTTATCTCTTTCCCACTCCCTTAGCGAGAGTGCCTCTTGATTTTGTCCTCTGGCCAGAATACAGCGGCCTCTCTATTTTGAGGGTTGGACGGGCCCTACTAACATCAATTATGTTTTAGTTTAAGATTTTGTTGAAATTTTAGTTTGTTATGGGGTTCATCTCCCTCCCCTTTCATCCGCTCACGACGATATTTTTATGTATTTTCATTATCATTAAATGGGGCGCTTTTTTGTAGGTCCCCCCTGGTGTGGATGTGGTATTATGGTGTTTGGAGGATCGAATGGTGATGGACGAATTCTTGTGGTGAATGCGTCAATTGTAATGTATGAATGGGTCACGAATCTGATTAGCTAGGTATAGGATAGTTAGTCAAGACCAGCCTTACCCCCCCCCCTCTCTAGGCCACGTGCCACAATTTGTATTTTATACGAATAAATCCTGAGAAGGAATCCCGAGATTTTCTGTTCGTCTTACGTGTTTTTTGGTCCAGCTATAAGCTAAGTTGGAAAGTTACATTTTTTTTTAAATTTGCACGCATTTTTTGAACCCTTTCTTTCCGTTTTTTTTTTATTTGTACGCATTTTTGAACCCTTTCTTTCTTTTTTTGAACACTTTCTTTTTTCAGTTTGATATTTGTTTAGTTTTTCATTTCTTTTATTTTGCTGTTACCCTCCCCGACTTTTATTTGATTCTGTTCTTTTTCGTTTACTGTTCATTGTTGGTTTTATTTATTTTTCTCGGATTTCGGTCCGACCTTTTTTATTTGGTTTTATTTATTTGTTAAAAATTTCTGCTTAAAAAAAAAAAAAAAAAAGTGTGAGAAAAGAAATTATAGTCAGCCGCGGTGAACTTTGTTCGCCAAAAATGGCTGAGAAAAACATTGACACTCCAGCTACACTGTTAACAATACCGGTGTCAGCTGAAAAAACGGCCTGGAGCCAAAATAGCCCGCTAAAAAAGGATGGCGTATTTTACGCAAACGAAAGAATTCGTCTCCAAGAAACCTTCAGTGGCAATGAATTCTTAACAATCACCGAGGCATTCGAGGAGGTGAAACCTCGTACCATTTCTTTGCTCACCTCGGATGTCAGGACTCATAAGCTGGTTGGAGTGAGCAGGGAGGGTATGGAGGAAGCCCTGAAGGCGTTGAGCATTTGTCCCAAAATTTTAGCACGAAGAACAAATGCTCTATGGGACCTCCTCCTACACACAGAAGAACAAGCCAAGAAATTAGCCGGCAGTGTCTTGAATACAAAGTCTTTAAGACTTCAAACCGAGTATATGGGCACCCGTCGAACAAAGGTGATGGTTCATGGGGTGCCCATAGACATTTCCGGTGACAGACTCGGGGCCTTCTTCGCCGAATTCGGAGAAGTTAACGAAGTGAAGGCCATCAGCAGTAAGGCAGGAATCGAGACGGGAGATTTCGAAATCCACATCACATTGGACAGAGAAGGATTCCAGAACATCCCAAACGTATTAATCTGCCGCAACAGAAGGATGTTGGTAGTGGTGGAGGGCAGAAAGCCGTTCTGTTGGTCATGCGGAGAGGCAGGACACATGGCAAAGGCGTGCCCTAAGAAAGAGAAGACACCAGCCCCACCACCTCCAGCACCTGCAGCAAAAACCAGTACCCCAGAGAAGGAAACCCCGAATCCGGAAGGCGAGTGGAAGGAAGTCACTAAAAGGCGGAAGCCCCAAAGTGCGCCGGCTCCACCCCAGAAGGAGATTCCCCCCAAAAGGCAGACGGAAGGGGAATTTAAAAAGCAACCCAAAGAAGGCCAAAACAAGCGGCCCGAGGATCAACCTAAACTGCAACAGAAGCAAATAGAACAGCAGCCTCAACAGCAGAAGCAACCTGAACAACCTCAACAGCAACGACAGAAGAAGCAACAGCAGCCTCAACAGCAGCGGTCACAGCAGAAAACCAAGAAGCAGCAAGAGCATCCACAGATGGAGCAGCAGCAGGAAGCACCAATGGAGGTAGAAAGTATGCCTCCACCACGAGCTTCGTCTTTAAAAAGAAGTAGGGAGGAAGACTCTGAAGAGCAAGAAAAAGGTACCTCTGGACGTAGCAGGGCAGAGTGTAGCATGGACAGAACCAGGCGGCACTCCTTCCCTGCATCGCCCATAAGACAAACTGTTTCCCCTAGAGATAGGAGTCTCCCTTCCTCCCATACACGTACTCCATCCCCCTCTCCCTCTACTTCTTCCCCCAGTTCTCTAAATACACCACCCCATACATCCACTTCTTCCCCTCCCCATCCTTCAAGGGAGAAGAAAAAGAAGAAAAAGAAACTTTTCGAAGGGCCCGAATCAATTTGTCATGTAGACAAAGAAGTCTACAAGAACGGGCTCACCAAGCAAAGAAAAGCACTGTCGGGGCTCCTTTTCCAAATGAACGAGGTTGACGGGAAGTCAACAGAAGACCCTCGTAACTTTCCTAAGGCGCCAGGAGTGATAACCTGCGTAAGGGACACGGGGGCTTACTTGCGTGTGTGGAGTCATTTGTTTGAAGCTAAAGAGGCCTTCCCGAACATCAGAATGTTCGATATGGAGGACCCCAGTATAAGAAGATTGCGACAATTTTGTGCAGGGAGGGTCCCCGTTTTGATCCATCCCTCATTATATAGAGCGATCAAACTAATATACCCCATGGACGTTGGCGGTATTGCCCTGGATGGACGCATTACGTCAGAGTTGGGAGTAGGGAGCCTGGGGCAATCCGTCGGGGTCCTGTCCAGCTCAGATTTCCGCCCCGTATGTGTCTAAGGTTTTTGCACTAATTCTTTTTTATATTTGCAGGCCTAGAAAATGGAAATAAAGATAGCCAGTTTGAATGTGAAGGGCTTGAGAAATCGGGGTAAGGCTGCCCGCCTGCTTCGGGATCTCCTGTCCTTCGGTGTAGATGTTGCCGCGATCGAAGAGACCCACTTTGTTTGCACTTCCGATGCGTGTGTGCTGGAGGATGACTTTGTCGTCTATTCAGCATATGGGGACCGGTTGGCCAGAGGAGTTTCTTTGTTAGTCAAACGTACTCTTGATGCGAAGGTGGACCTTGTGCATACCGATGCCGAGGGCAGGTTAATCGTGGCCGATATTGCCGTGAAAAGTGGTTCGTTTCGGGTCGTTGCGGTTTATGCGCCCAACGACCAGGGGGAGCGGTGTGACTTTTTTCGGCAGTTAGGGCCGTTCCTAGTCGATTCTTCGCGCCTAGTTCTAATGGGGGACTGGAATGCCATCCTGGACCCCAAGTTAGACAGGGGGCGGGGCGCTAGCGGGAGAAGGGGCGATCGCAGCCTGGTCGATCTGATCGGCGATTATGGTCTCGTCGATAGATACCGGGTCGATCATCCCAGTGGGAAAATGTGGACGTGGGCGCATAATTGGCCGTCTGACAAGGTGGTTAGCTACCTTGACAGAATGTTAGTTCGTAGGGCCGACATAGACCTGTTAGATTGTCCCACGTTCCACTGGGTAGGCTACACGGACCACAAACTCGTTTGTGCCCGTGTGGCGTTAGAACATAGGCCTAGAATGGCTGGTTACTGGAAGTTCAATCTGTCCTTACTGGACAGGCGGGACTTCCGGGAGCAGCTAATTAAATTAGTGCAGCGGGAGCTAGTGGGGGCGGTTATCGGGAATAGGTGGTGGGAAAAATTGAAAGATAGAATTAGGTCTTTCACCACCGATTTCAGCAAACGGCTCGCTCTAGATAAGGCTGAGAAGGTGAAGACACTTAAGGCTAATTTTTCCCGGGCGGAGGCTGGGGGGGATCCCCTAGAGATAGCTCTAGCTAGGGAGGCCCTGCAGCGGTCGAATAGCGATCGTTACATGGGTCAGGTAATTAGGCATAAGTTAAGTAAGATGTCTAACGAAGCTGTGAACCTGGGCGCAGATCTGCGTCGGGAAGAAATCCGTCGAGGTGGTGATCGTTACGTTCGTCAAGTCGAAACCCCGGAGGGGCGTACTCTGCGGTCGACTGACGACATGTGCGAGGCGTTTCGGCGGCATTTCGAGAGCCGCTTTACCAAGGAGCCTGGTCTCCGTGAGGAGGAGTTTCGCAGCTATTTGGCTGACTTTCCTCGGCTTGCGCCGACTGAAGCGGCTAGCTGCGAGGGAGAGATCACGGAGGGCGAAGTCTATGAGGCACTGAAGAGGGTCGGCAGAGGCAAGTCGCCCGGTCTGGATGGTTTGCCCTATGAATTGTACTTGAGGCTGTCGCACATCTTTGTTCCGATTTTGACAGCAGTGTTCAACAACTGGTTTCGGTCGGGGTCCATCCCCAATCGCATTTCCAGGGGTGTGATCACTCTGTTGAAAAAGGGCAAGGGTGTTGGGGGGAAACTAGATGATTATAGGCCCATAACTCTGCTAAACACAGAGTTAAAGATTATGGCCAAGATCCTGCAGGAGCGTTTGCAGTCAGTTGCCGAGTCTCTGTTGGGACCTGAGCAGACTTGTTCTGTGAGGGGCCGAACAATTCAGAGCAACCTGCATTTGATCCGCACGATCGTAGAGGGCGTAAAAGACGACGAAGAAGCCGCGCTGATCAATTTGGATCAGTCCAAGGCATTTGATAGGGTCGACCATCGCTACCTTGCTACTGTCCTGCAGGCCGCCGGATTCGCACCCGACTTCTGCCGCTGGATTAGCCTCCTGTATCGCTCCCCCAGTGCTGTGGTACAGGTGAACGGAAAGTTGTCGGGCGCTTTTGTTCTGTCGAGGTCGGTTCGTCAGGGTTGTCCGCTGTCGCCTCTCCTTTACGCTTTGGCGTTGGAGCCTCTCCTGCGCCGGCTGAAGGACGAGGCGTGCAGTCCGGCCCTACGCGGGATCGCCGTTCCTGGAGGGTCTCGAGCCAGGGTTTCCGCGTACGCCGATGACGTATCTGCTTTCGTGTCGTCCCTTAACGACATTGAGGCGGTGCAGAAGGCGCTTGATCGGTACGAGAAGGTGACAGGGGCCAAGATAAACCGCGACAAGTCTTCCGGCTTGCGGTTAGGTGCCTGGAAGGGGCGTGATCTTCCGGGCCGCTTCGGTTGGACGGACGGTCCTGTCCGCATTCTTGGAGTGTGGTTTGGACCCGACCTCCAGCTGAAGAAAAACTGGTCTGAAGTACTAGCAAAGGTCGTTTCTGCCGGTAAGACTTGGAATCGACGGAGGTTGTCCGTAAAGGGCAGGGCGGAGGTGTGTGTTGCATACATTTTCCCCCTGATTCTTTATCGATTGTCAGTACTTCCTCTCTGTGAGGCCCAGATGACGGCGCTCGAGCAGGCGCTATCCTCTATTTTGTGGAGGGGACGCGCCAACAGGGTCGACAGACGAGTCTGCACCAAACGTCCGTGTCATGGGGGGCTGGGAATGCCACACTTGGAGAGTCACATCCGTGCCTCTCGCTTGGCTTTCCTACGCCGCGCATTGACTAGAGGAGATCCGATTCTGGAGGGGATTGTTAGGGACGCCTTCCCTAGCCTTACCATCAATCCCCCCATCTCGAAGGCTGAGCGCCATTGTAAGTCTCGAGATGAATCGCTTTTCCTCAGCGAGTGTCGGTCAGCCTTGAGGGCTATTCCGCGGTCCAGTGACCTTTCACGGCCTAGGAAGGTCTTCTATCGGGAATTAGTGGAGGGTCGCGCGAAGGATTCTCTACGTGATACGCTCGACTGTTCGGAGGAGCAGTATCGCTCCTACTGGTCTTGGGCGCCAGCGGCGGATTATCTCAGTAACCCTGAGTTTTCGCTTACCTGGCGATTGGCTCGGAATCGGCTGCCTCTCAACGACATGGCTTTCATATGGGGCTTGGCGGATTTGCCAGACTGTGATCGGTGTGGCCTTGGCTTAGAGGAAACGGCTGCGCACGCCTTCTACCATTGCCCCCGGGTCCGCCCCTTATGGGACCATGTCGGCGAGCTGACGGCTCGTCTCGCTCCCGAAGAACTCGTGTCCATTGATCGCGCATACGCGTGTGACAATGTGTCGCCCCCGTATTCCGGGGTGAAACGAATGGTGTTTCTAACGCTGCTAGCCACGGCTCGAATGGTGATATGGACGACGCGAATGGAGGAGGTCTTGCGAGGCAATAGTCTTTCGCATCAGGATCTGATCCGATTCTTTGAGCATCAGCTCAAGATGAAGATTAGAACTGATAGAAAACGATTGCATTCGACAGTCTTCACTGAAAGGTGGGTAAAAGAGGCGAGCTTGGTTCGTTTGAACGGGGTTAGCCTTGATTTTCTTTTCTAGGTCAACCAAAGTCACATCGGGGTGGTTTCCTGTGGAACCCTCCCCTCTGTTAGGTTAGACATGCTTAAGTGTACCTAGTTAATATGAGTAACTGTTGTTCCCGGCCTGTTTCCCGGCCTTCATTTTAGTTATGATCCAAGTCGAGATTCCCAACCTCCCCAGTTTGTTTTGGCCTCCTTTTCATCTCAACTGGATCAGCCTTTTACTTCCCCACGTCCCAGTTATTTTATCTCTTTCCCACTCCCTTAGCGAGAGTGCCTCTTGATTTTGTCCTCTGGCCAGAATACAGCGGCCTCTCTATTTTGAGGGTTGGACGGGCCCTACTAACATCAATTATGTTTTAGTTTAAGATTTTGTTGAAATTTTAGTTTGTTATGGGGTTCATCTCCCTCCCCTTTCATCCGCTCACGACGATATTTTTATGTATTTTCATTATCATTAAATGGGGCGCTTTTTTGTAGGTCCCCCCTGGTGTGGATGTGGTATTATGGTGTTCGGAGGATCGAATGGTGATGGACGAATTCTTGTGGTGAATGCGTCAATTGTAATGTATGAATGGGTCACGAATCTGATTAGCTAGGTATAGGATAGTTAGTCAAGACCAGCCTTACCCCTCCCCCTCTCTAGGCCACGTGCCACAATTTGTATTTTATACGAATAAATCCTGAGAAGGAATCCCGAGATTTTCTGTTCGTCTTACGTGTTTTTTGGTCCAGCTATAAGCTAAGTTGGAAAGTTACATTTTTTTTTAAATTTGCACGCATTTTTTGAACCCTTTCTTTCCGTTTTTTTTTTATTTGTACGCATTTTTGAACCCTTTCTTTCTTTTTTTGAACACTTTCTTTTTTCAGTTTGATATTTGTTTAGTTTTTCATTTCTTTTATTTTGCTGTTACCCTCCCCGACTTTTATTTGATTCTGTTCTTTTTCGTTTACTGTTCATTGTTGGTTTTATTTATTTTTCTCGGATTTCGGTCCGACCTTTTTTATTTGGTTTTATTTATTTGTTAAAAATTTCTGCTTAAAAAAAAAAAAAAAAAAGTGTGAGAAAAGAAATTATAGTCAGCCGCGGTGAACTTTGTTCGCCAAAAATGGCTGAGAAAAACATTGACACTCCAGCTACACTGTTAACAATACCGGTGTCAGCTGAAAAAACGGCCTGGAGCCAAAATAGCCCGCTAAAAAAGGATGGCGTATTTTACGCAAACGAAAGAATTCGTCTCCAAGAAACCTTCAGTGGCAATGAATTCTTAACAATCACCGAGGCATTCGAGGAGGTGAAACCTCGTACCATTTCTTTGCTCACCTCGGATGTCAGGACTCATAAGCTGGTTGGAGTGAGCAGGGAGGGTATGGAGGAAGCCCTGAAGGCGTTGAGCATTTGTCCCAAAATTTTAGCACGAAGAACAAATGCTCTATGGGACCTCCTCCTACACACAGAAGAACAAGCCAAGAAATTAGCCGGCAGTGTCTTGAATACAAAGTCTTTAAGACTACAAACCGAGTATATGGGCACCCGTCGAACAAAGGTGATGGTTCATGGGGTGCCCATAGACATTTCCGGTGACAGACTCGGGGCCTTCTTCGCCGAATTCGGAGAAGTTAACGAAGTGAAGGCCATCAGCAGTAAGGCAGGAATCGAGACGGGAGATTTCGAAATCCACATCACATTGGACAGAGAAGGATTCCAGAACATCCCAAACGTATTAATCTGCCGCAACAGAAGGATGTTGGTAGTGGTGGAGGGCAGAAAGCCGTTCTGTTGGTCATGCGGAGAGGCAGGACACATGGCAAAGGCGTGCCCTAAGAAAGAGAAGACACCAGCCCCACCACCTCCAGCACCTGCAGCAAAAACCAGTACCCCAGAGAAGGAAACCCCGAATCCGGAAGGCGAGTGGAAGGAAGTCACTAAAAGGCGGAAGCCCCAAAGTGCGCCGGCTCCACCCCAGAAGGAGATTCCCCCCAAAAGGCAGACGGAAGGGGAATTTAAAAAGCAACCCAAAGAAGGCCAAAACAAGCGGCCCGAGGATCAACCTAAACTGCAACAGAAGCAAATAGAACAGCAGCCTCAACAGCAGAAGCAAGCTGAACAACCTCAACAGCAACGACAGAAGAAGCAACAGCAGCCTCAACAGCAGCGGTCACAGCATAAAACCAAGAAGCAGCAAGAGCATCCACAGATGGAGCAGCAGCAGGAAGCACCAATGGAGGTAGAAAGTATGCCTCCACCACGAGCTTCCTCTTTAAAAAGAAGTAGGGAGGAAGACTCTGAAGAGCAAGAAAAAGGTACCTCTGGACGTAGCAGGGCAGAGTGTAGCATGGACAGAACCAGGCGGCACTCCTTCCCTGCATCGCCCATAAGACAAACTGTTTCCCCTAGAGATAGGAGTCTCCCTTCCTCCCATACACGTACTCCATCCCCCTCTCCCTCTACTTCTTCCCCCAGTTCTCTAAATACACCACCCCATACATCCACTTCTTCCCCTCCCCATCCTTCAAGGGAGAAGAAAAAGAAGAAAAAGAAACTTTTCGAAGGGCCCGAATCAATTTGTCATGTAGACAAAGAAGTCTACAAGAACGGGCTCACCAAGCAAAGAAAAGCACTGTCGGGGCTCCTTTTCCAAATGAACGAGGTTGACGGGAAGTCAACAGAAGACCCTCGTAACTTTCCTAAGGCGCCAGGAGTGATAACCTGCGTAAGAGACACGGGGGCTTACTTGCGTGTGTGGAGTCATTTGTTTGAAGCTAAAGAGGCCTTCCCGAACATCAGAATGTTCGATATGGAGGACCCCAGTATAAGAAGATTGCGACAATTTTGTGCAGGGAGGGTCCCCGTTTTGATCCATCCCTCATTATATAGAGCGATCAAACTAATATACCCCATGGACGTTGGCGGTATTGCCCTGGATGGACGCATTACGTCAGAGTTGGGAGTAGGGAGCCTGGGGCAATCCGTCGGGGTCCTGTCCAGCTCAGATTTCCGCCCCGTATGTGTCTAAGGTTTTTGCACTAATTCTTTTTTATATTTGCAGGCCTAGAAAATGGAAATAAAGATAGCCAGTTTGAATGTGAAGGGCTTGAGAAATCGGGGTAAGGCTGCCCGCCTGCTTCGGGATCTCCTGTCCTTCGGTGTAGATGTTGCCGCGATCGAAGAGACCCACTTTGTTTGCACTTCCGATGCGTGTGTGCTGGAGGATGACTTTGTCGTCTATTCAGCATATGGGGACCGGTTGGCCAGAGGAGTTTCTTTGTTAGTCAAACGTACTCTTGATGCGAAGGTGGACCTTGTGCATACCGATGCCGAGGGCAGGTTAATCGTGGCCGATATTGCCGTGAAAAGTGGTTCGTTTCGGGTCGTTGCGGTTTATGCGCCCAACGACCAGGGGGAGCGGTGTGACTTTTTTCGGCAGTTAGGGCCGTTCCTAGTCGATTCTTCGCGCCTAGTTCTAATGGGGGACTGGAATGCCATCCTGGACCCCAAGTTAGACAGGGGGCGGGGCGCTAGCGGGAGAAGGGGCGATCGCAGCCTGGTCGATCTGATCGGCGATTATGGTCTCGTCGATAGATACCGGGTCGATCATCCCAGTGGGAAAATGTGGACGTGGGCGCATAATTGGCCGTCTGACAAGGTAGTTAGCTACCTTGACAGAATGTTAGTTCGTAGGGCCGACATAGACCTGTTAGATTGTCCCACGTTCCACTGGGTAGGCTACACGGACCACAAACTCGTTTGTGCCCGTGTGGCGTTAGAACATAGGCCTAGAATGGCTGGTTACTGGAAATTCAATCTGTCCTTACTGGACAGGCGGGACTTCCGGGAGCAGCTAATTAAATTAGTGCAGCGGGAGCTAGTGGGGGCGGTTATCGGGAATAGGTGGTGGGAAAAACTGAAAGATAGAATTAGGTCTTTCACCACCGATTTCAGCAAACGGCTCGCTCTAGATAAGGCTGAGAAGGTGAAGACACTTAAGGCTAATTTTTCCCGGGCGGAGGCTGGGGGGGATCCCCTAGAGATAGCTCTAGCTAGGGAGGCCCTGCAGCGGTCGAATAGCGATCGTTACATGGGTCAGGTAATTAGGCATAAGTTAAGTAAGATGTCTAACGAAGCTGTGAACCTGGGCGCAGATCTGCGTCGGGAAGAAATCCGTCGAGGTGGTGATCGTTACGTTCGTCAAGTCGAAACCCCGGAGGGGCGTACTCTGCGGTCGACTGACGACATGTGCGAGGCGTTTCGGCGGCATTTCGAGAGCCGCTTTACCAAGGAGCCTGGTCTCCGTGAGGAGGAGTTTCGCAGCTATTTGGCTGACTTTCCTCGGCTTGCGCCGACTGAAGCGGCTAGCTGCGAGGGAGAGATCACGGAGGGCGAAGTCTATGAGGCACTGAAGAGGGTCGGCAGAGGCAAGTCGCCCGGTCTGGATGGTTTGCCCTATGAATTGTACTTGAGGCTGTCGCACATCTTTGTTCCGATTTTGACAGCAGTGTTCAACAACTGGTTTCGGTCGGGGTCCATCCCCAATCGCATTTCCAGGGGTGTGATCACTCTGTTGAAAAAGGGCAAGGGTGTTGGGGGGAAACTAGATGATTATAGGCCCATAACTCTGCTAAACACAGAGTTAAAGATTATGGCCAAGATCCTGCAGGAGCGTTTGCAGTCAGTTGCCGAGTCTCTGTTGGGACCTGAGCAGACTTGTTCTGTGAGGGGCCGAACAATTCAGAGCAACCTGCATTTGATCCGCACGATCGTAGAGGGCGTAAAAGACGACGAAGAAGCCGCGCTGATCAATTTGGATCAGTCCAAGGCATTTGATAGGGTCGACCATCGCTACCTTGCTACTGTCCTGCAGGCCGCCGGATTCGCACCCGACTTCTGCCGCTGGATTAGCCTCCTGTATCGCTCCCCCAGTGCTGTGGTACAGGTGAACGGAAAGTTGTCGGGCGCTTTTGTTCTGTCGAGGTCGGTTCGTCAGGGTTGTCCGCTGTCGCCTCTCCTTTACGCTTTGGCGTTGGAGCCTCTCCTGCGCCGGCTGAAGGACGAGGCGTGCAGTCCGGCCCTACGCGGGATCGCCGTTCCTGGAGGGTCTCGAGCCAGGGTTTCCGCGTACGCCGATGACGTATCTGCTTTCGTGTCGTCCCTTAACGACATTGAGGCGGTGCAGAAGGCGCTTGATCGGTACGAGAAGGTGACAGGGGCCAAGATAAACCGCGACAAGTCTTCCGGCTTGCGGTTAGGTGCCTGGAAGGGGCGTGATCTTCCGGGCCGCTTCGGTTGGACGGACGGTCCTGTCCGCATTCTTGGAGTGTGGTTTGGACCCGACCTCCAGCTGAAGAAAAATTGGTCTGAAGTACTAGCAAAGGTCGTTTCTGCCGGTAAGACTTGGAATCGACGGAGGTTGTCCGTAAAGGGCAGGGCGGAGGTGTGTGTTACATACATTTTCCCCCTGATTCTTTATCGATTGTCAGTACTTCCTCTCTCTGAGGCCCAGATGACGGCGCTCGAGCAGGCGCTATCCTCCATTTTGTGGAGGGGACGCGCCAACAGGGTCGACAGACGAGTCTGCACCAAACGTCCGTGTCATGGGGGGCTGGGAATGCCACACTTGGAGAGTCACATCCGTGCCTCTCGCTTGGCTTTCCTACGCCGCGCATTGACTAGAGGAGATCCGATTCTGGAGGGGATTGTTAGGGACGCCTTCCCTAGCCTTACCATCAATCCCCCCATCTCGAAGGCTGAGCGCCATTGTAAGTCTCGAGATGAATCGCTTTTCCTCAGCGAGTGTCGGTCAGCCTTGAGGGCTATTCCGCGGTCCAGTGACCTTTCACGGCCTAGGAAGGTCTTCTATCGGGAATTAGTGGAGGGTCGCGCGAAGGATTCTCTACGTGATACGCTCGACTGTTCGGAGGAGCAGTATCGCTCCTACTGGTCTTGGGCGCCAGCGGCGGATTATCTCAGTAACCCTGAGTTTTCGCTTACCTGGCGATTGGCTCGGAATCGGCTGCCTCTCAACGACATGGCTTTCATATGGGGCTTGGCGGATTTGCCAGACTGTGATCGGTGTGGCCTTGGCTTAGAGGAAACGGCTGCGCACGCCTTCTACCATTGCCCCCGGGTCCGCCCCTTATGGGACCATGTCGGCGAGCTGACGGCTCGTCTCGCTCCCGAAGAACTCGTGTCCATTGATCGCGCATACGCGTGTGACAATGTGTCGCCCCCGTATTCCGGGGTGAAACGAATGGTGTTTCTAACGCTGCTAGCCACGGCTCGAATGGTGATATGGACGACGCGAATGGAGGAGGTCTTGCGAGGCAATAGTCTTTCGCATCAGGATCTGATCCGATTCTTTGAGCATCAGCTCAAGATGAAGATTAGAACTGATAGAAAACGATTGCATTCGACAGTCTTCACTGAAAGGTGGGTAAAAGAGGCGAGCTTGGTTCGTTTGAACGGGGTTAGCCTTGATTTTCTTTTCTAGGTCAACCAAAGTCACATCGGGGTGGTTTCCTGTGGAACCCTCCCCTCTGTTAGGTTAGACATGCTTAAGTGTACCTAGTTAATATGAGTAACTGTTGTTCCCGGCCTGTTTCCCGGCCTTCATTTTAGTTATGATCCAAGTCGAGATTCCCAACCTCCCCAGTTTGTTTTGGCCTCCTTTTCATCTCAACTGGATCAGCCTTTTACTTCCCCACGTCCCAGTTATTTTATCTCTTTCCCACTCCCTTAGCGAGAGTGCCTCTTGATTTTGTCCTCTGGCCAGAATACAGCGGCCTCTCTATTTTGAGGGTTGGACGGGCCCTACTAACATCAATTATGTTTTAGTTTAAGATTTTGTTGAAATTTTAGTTTGTTATCGGGTTCATCTCCCTCCCCTTTCATCCGCTCACGACGATATTTTTATGTATTTTCATTATCATTAAATGGGGCGCTTTTTTGTAGGTCCCCCCTGGTGTGGATGTGGTATTATGGTGTTCGGAGGATCGAATGGTGATGGACGAATTCTTGTGGTGAATGCGTCAATTGTAATGTATGAATGGGTCACGAATCTGATTAGCTAGGTATAGGATAGTTAGTCAAGACCAGCCTTACCCCTCCCCCTCTCTAGGCCACGTGCCACAATTTGTATTTTATACGAATAAATCCTGAGAAGGAATCCCGAGATTTTCTGTTCGTCTTACGTGTTTTTTGGTCCAGCTATAAGCTAAGTTGGAAAGTTACATTTTTTTTTAAATTTGCACGCATTTTTTGAACCCTTTCTTTCCGTTTTTTTTTTATTTGTACGCATTTTTGAACCCTTTCTTTCTTTTTTTGAACACTTTCTTTTTTCAGTTTGATATTTGTTTAGTTTTTCATTTCTTTTATTTTGCTGTTACCCTCCCCGACTTTTATTTGATTCTGTTCTTTTTCGTTTACTGTTCATTGTTGGTTTTATTTATTTTTCTCGGATTTCGGTCCGACCTTTTTTATTTGGTTTTATTTATTTGTTAAAAATTTCTGCTTAAAAAAAAAAAAAGTGTGAGAAAATAAAGTATAGTCAGCCGCGGTGAACTTTGTTCGCCAAAAATGGCTGAGAAAAACATTGACACTCCAGCTACACCGTTAACAATACCGGTGTCAGCTGAAAAAACGGCCTGGAGCCAAAATAGCCCGCTAAAAAAGGATGGCGTATTTTACGCAAACGAAAGAATTCGTCTCCAAGAAACCTTCAGTGGCAATGAATTCTTGACCATCACCGAGGCATTCGAGGAGGTGAAACCTCGTACCATTTCTTTGCTCACCTCGGATGTCAGGACTCATAAGCTGGTTGGAGTGAGCAGGGAGGGTATGGAGGAGGCCCTGAAGGCGTTAGGCATTTGTCCGAAAATTTTAGCACGAAGAACAAATGCTCTATGGGACCTCCTCCTACACACAGAAGAACAAGCCAAGAAATTAGCCGGCAGTGTCTTGAATACAAAGACTTTAAGACTTCAAACCGAGTATATGGGCACCCGTCGAACAAAGGTGATGGTTCATGGGGTGCCCATAGACATTTCCGGTGACAGACTCGGGGCCTTCTTCGCCGAATTCGGAGAAGTTAACGAAGTGAAGGCCATCAGCAGTAAGGCAGGAATCGAGACGGGAGATTTCGAAATCCACATCACATTGGACAGAGAAGGATTCCAGAACATCCCAAACGTATTAATCTGCCGCAACAGAAGGATGTTGGTAGTGGTGGAGGGCAGAAAGCCGTTCTGTTGGTCATGCGGAGAGGCAGGACACATGGCAAAGGCGTGCCCTAAGAAAGAGAAGACACCAGCCCCACCACCTCCAGCACCTGCAGCAAAAACCAGTACCCCAGAGAAGGAAACCCCGAATCCGGAAGGCGAGTGGAAGGAAGTCACTAAAAGGCGGAAGCCCCAAAGTGCGCCGACTCCACCCCAGAAGGAGATTCCCCCCAAAAGGCAGACGGAAGGGGAATTTAAAAAGCTACCCAAAGAAGGCCAAAACAAGCGGCCCGAGGATCAACCTAAACTGCAACAGAAGCAAATAGAACAGCAGCCTCAACAGCAGAAGCAACCTGAACAACCTCAACAGCAACGACAGAAGAAGCAACAGCAGCCTCAACAGCAGCGGTCACAGCAGAAAACCAAGAAGCAGCAAGAGCATCCACAGATGGAGCAGCAGCAGGAAGCACCAATGGAGGTAGAAAGTATGCCTCCACCACGAGCTTCCTCTTTAAAAAGAAGTAGGGAGGAAGACTCTGAAGAGCAAGAAAAAGGTACCTCTGGACGTAGCAGGGCAGAGTGTAGCATGGACAGAACCAGGCGGCACTCCTTCCCTGCATCGCCCATAAGACAATCTGTTTCCCCTAGAGATAGGAGTCTCCCTTCCTCCCATACACGTACTCCATCCCCCTCTCCCTCTACTTCTTCCCCCAGTTCTCTAAATACACCACCCCATACATCCACTTCTTCCCCTCCCCATCCTTCAAGGGAGAAGAAAAAGAAGAAAAAGAAACTTTTCGAAGGGCCCGAATCAATTTGTCATGTAGACAAAGAAGTCTACAAGAACGGGCTCACCAAGCAAAGAAAAGCACTGTCGGGGCTCCTTTTCCAAATGAACGAGGTTGACGGGAAGTCAACAGAAGACCCTCGTAACTTTCCTAAGGCGCCAGGAGTGATAACCTGCGTAAGAGACACGGGGGCTTACTTGCGTGTGTGGAGTCATTTGTTTGAAGCTAAAGAGGCCTTCCCGAACATCAGAATGTTCGATATGGAGGACCCCAGTATAAGAAGATTGCGACAATTTTGTGCAGGGAGGGTCCCCGTTTTGATCCATCCCTCATTATATAGAGCGATCAAACTAATATACCCCATGGACGTTGGCGGTATTGCCCTGGATGGACGCATTACGTCAGAGTTGGGAGTAGGGAGCCTGGGGCAATCCGTCGGGGTCCTGTCCAGCTCAGATTTCCGCCCCGTATGTGTCTAAGGTTTTTGCACTAATTCTTTTTTATATTTGCAGGCCTAGAAAATGGAAATAAAGATAGCCAGTTTGAATGTGAAGGGCTTGAGAAATCGGGGTAAGGCTGCCCGCCTGCTTCGGGATCTCCTGTCCTTCGGTGTAGATGTTGCCGCGATCGAAGAGACCCACTTTGTTTGCACTTCCGATGCGTGTGTGCTGGAGGATGACTTTGTCGTCTATTCAGCATATGGGGACCGGTTGGCCAGAGGAGTTTCTTTGTTAGTCAAACGTACTCTTGATGCGAAGGTGGACCTTGTGCATACCGATGCCGAGGGCAGGTTAATCGTGGCCGATATTGCCGTGAAAAGTGGTTCGTTTCGGGTCGTTGCGGTTTATGCGCCCAACGACCAGGGGGAGCGGTGTGACTTTTTTCGGCAGTTAGGGCCGTTCCTAGTCGATTCTTCGCGCCTAGTTCTAATGGGGGACTGGAATGCCATCCTGGACCCCAAGTTAGACAGGGGGCGGGGCGCTAGCGGGAGAAGGGGCGATCGCAGCCTGGTCGATCTGATCGGCGATTATGGTCTCGTCGATAGATACCGGGTCGATCATCCCAGTGGGAAAATGTGGACGTGGGCGCATAATTGGCCGTCTGACAAGGTAGTTAGCTACCTTGACAGAATGTTAGTTCGTAGGGCCGACATAGACCTGTTAGATTGTCCCACGTTCCACTGGGTAGGCTACACGGACCACAAACTCGTTTGTGCCCGTGTGGCGTTAGAACATAGGCCTAGAATGGCTGGTTACTGGAAGTTCAATCTGTCCTTACTGGACAGGCGGGACTTCCGGGAGCAGCTAATTAAATTAGTGCAGCGGGAGCTAGTGGGGGCGGTTATCGGGAATAGGTGGTGGGAAAAATTGAAAGATAGAATTAGGTCTTTCACCACCGATTTCAGCAAACGGCTCGCTCTAGATAAGGCTGAGAAGGTGAAGACACTTAAGGCTAATTTTTCCCGGGCGGAGGCTGGGGGGGATCCCCTAGAGATAGCTCTAGCTAGGGAGGCCCTGCAGCGGTCGAATAGCGATCGTTACATGGGTCAGGTAATTAGGCATAAGTTAAGTAAGATGTCTAACGAAGCTGTGAACCTGGGCGCAGATCTGCGTCGGGAAGAAATCCGTCGAGGTGGTGATCGTTACGTTCGTCAAGTCGAAACCCCGGAGGGGCGTACTCTGCGGTCGACTGACGACATGTGCGAGGCGTTTCGGCGGCATTTCGAGAGCCGCTTTACCAAGGAGCCTGGTCTCCGTGAGGAGGAGTTTCGCAGCTATTTGGCTGACTTTCCTCGGCTTGCGCCGACTGAAGCGGCTAGCTGCGAGGGAGAGATCACGGAGGGCGAAGTCTATGAGGCACTGAAGAGGGTCGGCAGAGGCAAGTCGCCCGGTCTGGATGGTTTGCCCTATGAATTGTACTTGAGGCTGTCGCACATCTTTGTTCCGATTTTGACAGCAGTGTTCAACAACTGGTTTCGGTCGGGGTCCATCCCCAATCGCATTTCCAGGGGTGTGATCACTCTGTTGAAAAAGGGCAAGGGTGTTGGGGGGAAACTAGATGATTATAGGCCCATAACTCTGCTAAACACAGAGTTAAAGATTATGGCCAAGATCCTGCAGGAGCGTTTGCAGTCAGTTGCCGAGTCTCTGTTGGGACCTGAGCAGACTTGTTCTGTGAGGGGCCGAACAATTCAGAGCAACCTGCATTTGATCCGCACGATCGTAGAGGGCGTAAAAGACGACGAAGAAGCCGCGCTGATCAATTTGGATCAGTCCAAGGCATTTGATAGGGTCGACCATCGCTACCTTGCTACTGTCCTGCAGGCCGCCGGATTCGCACCCGACTTCTGCCGCTGGATTAGCCTCCTGTATCGCTCCCCCAGTGCTGTGGTACAGGTGAACGGAAAGTTGTCGGGCGCTTTTGTTCTGTCCAGGTCGGTTCGTCAGGGTTGTCCGCTGTCGCCTCTCCTTTACGCTTTGGCGTTGGAGCCTCTCCTGCGCCGGCTGAAGGACGAGGCGTGCAGTCCGGCCCTACGCGGGATCGCCGTTCCTGGAGGGTCTCGAGCCAGGGTTTCCGCGTACGCCGATGACGTATCTGCTTTCGTGTCGTCCCTTAACGACATTGAGGCGGTGCAGAAGGCGCTTGATCGGTACGAGAAGGTGACAGGGGCCAAGATAAACCGCGACAAGTCTTCCGGCTTGCGGTTAGGTGCCTGGAAGGGGCGTGATCTTCCGGGCCGCTTCGGTTGGACGGACGGTCCTGTCCGCATTCTTGGAGTGTGGTTTGGACCCGACCTCCAGCTGAAGAAAAACTGGTCTGAAGTACTAGCAAAGGTCGTTTCTGCCGGTAAGACTTGGAATCGACGGAGGTTGTCCGTAAAGGGCAGGGCGGAGGTGTGTGTTGCATACATTTTCCCCCTGATTCTTTATCGATTGTCAGTACTTCCTCTCTGTGAGGCCCAGATGACGGCGCTCGAGCAGGCGCTATCCTCCATTTTGTGGAGGGGACGCGCCAACAGGGTCGACAGACGAGTCTGCACCAAACGTCCGTGTCATGGGGGGCTGGGAATGCCACACTTGGAGAGTCACATCCGTGCCTCTCGCTTGGCTTTCCTACGCCGCGCATTGACTAGAGGAGATCCGATTCTGGAGGGGATTGTTAGGGACGCCTTCCCTAGCCTTACCATCAATCCCCCCATCTCGAAGGCTGAGCGCCATTGTAAGTCTCGAGATGAATCGCTTTTCCTCAGCGAGTGTCGGTCAGCCTTGAGGGCTATTCCGCGGTCCAGTGACCTTTCACGGCCTAGGAAGGTCTTCTATCGGGAATTAGTGGAGGGTCGCGCGAAGGATTCTCTACGTGATACGCTCGACTGTTCGGAGGAGCAGTATCGCTCCTACTGGTCTTGGGCGCCAGCGGCGGATTATCTCAGTAACCCTGAGTTTTCGCTTACCTGGCGATTGGCTCGGAATCGGCTGCCTCTCAACGACATGGCTTTCATATGGGGCTTGGCGGATTTGCCAGACTGTGATCGGTGTGGCCTTGGCTTAGAGGAAACGGCTGCGCACGCCTTCTACCATTGCCCCCGGGTCCGCCCCTTATGGGACCATGTCGGCGAGCTGACGGCTCGTCTCGCTCCCGAAGAACTCGTGTCCATTGATCGCGCATACGCGTGTGACAATGTGTCGCCCCCGTATTCCGGGGTGAAACGAATGGTGTTTCTAACGCTGCTAGCCACGGCTCGAATGGTGATATGGACGACGCGAATGGAGGAGGTCTTGCGAGGCAATAGTCTTTCGCATCAGGATCTGATCCGATTCTTTGAGCATCAGCTCAAGATGAAGATTAGAACTGATAGAAAACGATTGCATTCGACAGTCTTCACTGAAAGGTGGGTAAAAGAGGCGAGCTTGGTTCGTTTGAACGGGGTTAGCCTTGATTTTCTTTTCTAGGTCAACCAAAGTCACATCGGGGTGGTTTCCTGTGGAACCCTCCCCTCTGTTAGGTTAGACATGCTTAAGTGTACCTAGTTAATATGAGTAACTGTTGTTCCCGGCCTGTTTCCCGGCCTTCATTTTAGTTATGATCCAAGTCGAGATTCCCAACCTCCCCAGTTTGTTTTGGCCTCCTTTTCATCTCAACTGGATCAGCCTTTTACTTCCCCACGTCCCAGTTATTTTATCTCTTTCCCACTCCCTTAGCGAGAGTGCCTCTTGATTTTGTCCTCTGGCCAGAATACAGCGGCCTCTCTATTTTGAGGGTTGGACGGGCCCTACTAACATCAATTATGTTTTAGTTTAAGATTTTGTTGAAATTTTAGTTTGTTATCGGGTTCATCTCCCTCCCCTTTCATCCGCTCACGACGATATTTTTATGTATTTTCATTATCATTAAATGGGGCGCTTTTTTGTAGGTCCCCCCTGGTGTGGATGTGGTATTATGGTGTTCGGAGGATCGAATGGTGATGGACGAATTCTTGTGGTGAATGCGTCAATTGTAATGTATGAATGGGTCACGAATCTGATTAGCTAGGTATAGGATAGTTAGTCAAGACCAGCCTTACCCCTCCCCCTCTCTAGGCCACGTGCCACAATTTGTATTTTATACGAATAAATCCTGAGAAGGAATCCCGAGATTTTCTGTTCGTCTTACGTGTTTTTTGGTCCAGCTATAAGCTAAGTTGGAAAGTTACATTTTTTTTAAATTTGCACGCATTTTTTGAACCCTTTCTTTCCGTTTTTTTTTTATTTGTACGCATTTTTGAACCCTTTCTTTCTTTTTCTTTGAACACTTTCCTTTTTCAGTTTGATATTTGTTTAGTTTTTTATTTCTTTTATTTTGCTGTTACCCTCCCCGACTTTTATTTGATTCTGTTCTTTTTCGTTTACTGTTCATTGTTGGTTTTATTTATTTTTCTCGGATTTCGGTCCGACCTTTTTTATTTGGTTTTATTTATTTGTTAAAAATTTCTGCTTAAAAAAAAAAAAAAAAAAGTGTGAGAAAAGAAAGTATAGTCAGCCGCGGTGAACTTTGTTCACCAAAATGGCTGAGAAAAACATTGACACTCCAGCTACACCGTTAACAATACCGGTGTCAGCTGAAAAAACGGCCTGGAGCCAAAATAGCCCGCTAAAAAAGGATGGCGTATTTTACGCAAACGAAAGAATTCGTCTCCAAGAAACTTTCAGTGGCAATGAATTCTTGACCATCACCGAGGCATTCGAGGAGGTGAAACCTCGTACCATTTCTTTGCTCACCTCGGATGTCAGGACTCATAAGCTGGTTGGAGTGAGCAGGGAGGGTATGGAGGAGGCCCTGAAGGCGTTAGGCATTTGTCCCAAAATTTTAGCAAGAAGAACAAATGCTCTATGGGACCTCCTCCTACACACAGAAGAACAAGCCAAGAAATTAGCCGGCAGTGTCTTGAATACAAAGTCTTTAAGACTACAAACCGAGTATATGGGCACCCGTCGAACAAAGGTGATGGTTCATGGGGTGCCCATAGACATTTCCGGTGACAGACTCGGGGCCTTCTTCGCCGAATTCGGAGAAGTTAACGAAGTGAAGGCCATCAGCAGTAAGGCAGGAATCGAGACGGGAGATTTCGAAATCCACATCACATTGGACAGAGAAGGATTCCAGAACATCCCAAACGTATTAATCTGCCGCAACAGAAGGATGTTGGTAGTGGTGGAGGGCAGAAAGCCGTTCTGTTGGTCATGCGGAGAGGCAGGACACATGGCAAAGGCGTGCCCTAAGAAAGAGAAGACACCAGCCCCACCACCTCCAGCACCTGCAGCAAAAACCAGTATCCCAGAGAAGGAAACCCCGAATCCGGAAGGCGAGTGGAAGGAAGTCACTAAAAGGCGGAAGCCCCAAAGTGCGCCGGCTCCACCCCAGAAGGAGATTCCCCCCAAAAGGCAGACGGAAGGGGAATTTAAAAAGCAACCCAAAGAAGGCCAAAACAAGCGGCCCGAGGATCAACCTAAACTGCAACAGAAGCAAATAGAACAGCAGAAGCAACCTGAACAACCTCAACAGCAACGACAGAAGAAGCAACAGCAGCCTCAACAGCAGCGGTCACAGCAGAAAACCAAGAAGCAGCAAGAGCATCCACAGATGGAGCAGCAGCAGGAAGCACCAATGGAGGTAGAAAGTATGCCTCCACCACGAGCTTCGTCTTTAAAAAGAAGTAGGGAGGAAGACTCTGAAGAGCAAGAAAAAGGTACCTCTGGACGTAGCAGGGCAGAGTGTAGCATGGACAGAACCAGGCGGCACTCCTTCCCTGCATCGCCCATAAGACAATCTGTTTCCCCTAGAGATAGGAGTCTCCCTTCCTCCCATACACGTACTCCATCCCCCTCTCCCTCTACTTCTTCCCCCAGTTCTCTAAATACACCACCCCATACATCCACTTCTTCCCCTCCCCATCCTTCAAGGGAGAAGAAAAAGAAGAAAAAGAAACTTTTCGAAGGGCCCGAATCAATTTGTCATGTAGACAAAGAAGTCTACAAGAACGGGCTCACCAAGCAAAGAAAAGCACTGTCGGGGCTCCTTTTCCAAATGAACGAGGTTGACGGGAAGTCAACAGAAGACCCTCGTAACTTTCCTAAGGCGCCAGGAGTGATAACCTGCGTAAGGGACACGGGGGCTTACTTGCGTGTGTGGAGTCATTTGTTTGAAGCTAAAGAGGCCTTCCCGAACATCAGAATGTTCGATATGGAGGACCCCAGTATAAGAAGATTGCGACAATTTTGTGCAGGGAGGGTCCCCGTTTTGATCCATCCCTCATTATATAGAGCGATCAAACTAATATACCCCATGGACGTTGGCGGTATTGCCCTGGATGGACGCATTACGTCAGAGTTGGGAGTAGGGAGCCTGGGGCAATCCGTCGGGGTCCTGTCCAGCTCAGATTTCCGCCCCGTATGTGTCTAAGGTTTTTGCACTAATTCTTTTTTATATTTGCAGGCCTAGAAAATGGAAATAAAGATAGCCAGTTTGAATGTGAAGGGCTTGAGAAATCGGGGTAAGGCTGCCCGCCTGCGTCGGGATCTCCTGTCCTTCGGTGTAGATGTTGCCGCGATCGAAGAGACCCACTTTGTTTGCACTTCCGATGCGTGTGTGCTGGAGGATGACTTTGTCGTCTATTCAGCATATGGGGACCGGTTGGCCAGAGGAGTTTCTTTGTTAGTCAAACGTACTCTTGATGCGAAGGTGGACCTTGTGCATACCGATGCCGAGGGCAGGTTAATCGTGGCCGATATTGCCGTGAAAAGTGGTTCGTTTCGGGTCGTTGCGGTTTATGCGCCCAACGACCAGGGGGAGCGGTGTGACTTTTTTCGGCAGTTAGGGCCGTTCCTAGTCGATTCTTCGCGCCTAGTTCTAATGGGGGACTGGAATGCCATCCTGGACCCCAAGTTAGACAGGGGGCGGGGCGCTAGCGGGAGAAGGGGCGATCGCAGCCTGGTCGATCTGATCGGCGATTATGGTCTCGTCGATAGATACCGGGTCGATCATCCCAGTGGGAAAATGTGGACGTGGGCGCATAATTGGCCGTCTGACAAGGTAGTTAGCTACCTTGACAGAATGTTAGTTCGTAGGGCCGACATAGACCTGTTAGATTGTCCCACGTTCCACTGGGTAGGCTACACGGACCACAAACTCGTTTGTGCCCGTGTGGCGTTAGAACATAGGCCTAGAATGGCTGGTTACTGGAAGTTCAATCTGTCCTTACTGGACAGGCGGGACTTCCGGGAGCAGCTAATTAAATTAGTGCAGCGGGAGCTAGTGGGGGCGGTTATCGGGAATAGGTGGTGGGAAAAATTGAAAGATAGAATTAGGTCTTTCACCACCGATTTCAGCAAACGGCTCGCTCTAGATAAGGCTGAGAAGGTGAAGACACTTAAGGCTAATTTTTCCCGGGCGGAGGCTGGGGGGGATCCCCTAGAGATAGCTCTAGCTAGGGAGGCCCTGCAGCGGTCGAATAGCGATCGTTACATGGGTCAGGTAATTAGGCATAAGTTAAGTAAGATGTCTAACGAAGCTGTGAACCTGGGCGCAGATCTGCGTCGGGAAGAAATCCGTCGAGGTGGTGATCGTTACGTTCGTCAAGTCGAAACCCCGGAGGGGCGTACTCTGCGGTCGACTGACGACATGTGCGAGGCGTTTCGGCGGCATTTCGAGAGCCGCTTTACCAAGGAGCCTGGTCTCCGTGAGGAGGAGTTTCGCAGCTATTTGGCTGACTTTCCTCGGCTTGCGCCGACTGAAGCGGCTAGCTGCGAGGGAGAGATCACGGAGGGCGAAGTCTATGAGGCACTGAAGAGGGTCGGCAGAGGCAAGTCGCCCGGTCTGGATGGTTTGCCCTATGAATTGTACTTGAGGCTGTCGCACATCTTTGTTCCGATTTTGACAGCAGTGTTCAACAACTGGTTTCGGTCGGGGTCCATCCCCAATCGCATTTCCAGGGGTGTGATCACTCTGTTGAAAAAGGGCAAGGGTGTTGGGGGGAAACTAGATGATTATAGGCCCATAACTCTGCTAAACACAGAGTTAAAGATTATGGCCAAGATCCTGCAGGAGCGTTTGCAGTCAGTTGCCGAGTCTCTGTTGGGACCTGAGCAGACTTGTTCTGTGAGGGGCCGAACAATTCAGAGCAACCTGCATTTGATCCGCACGATCGTAGAGGGCGTAAAAGACGACGAAGAAGCCGCGCTGATCAATTTGGATCAGTCCAAGGCATTTGATAGGGTCGACCATCGCTACCTTGCTACTGTCCTGCAGGCCGCCGGATTCGCACCCGACTTCTGCCGCTGGATTAGCCTCCTGTATCGCTCCCCCAGTGCTGTGGTACAGGTGAACGGAAAGTTGTCGGGCGCTTTTGTTCTGTCGAGGTCGGTTCGTCAGGGTTGTCCGCTGTCGCCTCTCCTTTACGCTTTGGCGTTGGAGCCTCTCCTGCGCCGGCTGAAGGACGAGGCGTGCAGTCCGGCCCTACGCGGGATCGCCGTTCCTGGAGGGTCTCGAGCCAGGGTTTCCGCGTACGCCGATGACGTATCTGCTTTCGTGTCGTCCCTTAACGACATTGAGGCGGTGCAGAAGGCGCTTGATCGGTACGAGAAGGTGACAGGGGCCAAGATAAACCGCGACAAGTCTTCCGGCTTGCGGTTAGGTGCCTGGAAGGGGCGTGATCTTCCGGGCCGCTTCGGTTGGACGGACGGTCCTGTCCGCATTCTTGGAGTGTGGTTTGGACCCGACCTCCAGCTGAAGAAAAATTGGTCTGAAGTACTAGCAAAGGTCGTTTCTGCCGGTAAGACTTGGAATCGACGGAGGTTGTCCGTAAAGGGCAGGGCGGAGGTGTGTGTTACATACATTTTCCCCCTGATTCTTTATCGATTGTCAGTACTTCCTCTCTGTGAGGCCCAGATGACGGCGCTCGAGCAGGCGCTATCCTCCATTTTGTGGAGGGGACGCGCCAACAGGGTCGACAGACGAGTCTGCACCAAACGTCCGTGTCATGGGGGGCTGGGAATGCCACACTTGGAGAGTCACATCCGTGCCTCTCGCTTGGCTTTCCTACGCCGCGCATTGACTAGAGGAGATCCGATTCTGGAGGGGATTGTTAGGGACGCCTTCCCTAGCCTTACCATCAATCCCCCCATCTCGAAGGCTGAGCGCCATTGTAAGTCTCGAGATGAATCGCTTTTCCTCAGCGAGTGTCGGTCAGCCTTGAGGGCTATTCCGCGGTCCAGTGACCTTTCACGGCCTAGGAAGGTCTTCTATCGGGAATTAGTGGAGGGTCGCGCGAAGGATTCTCTACGTGATACGCTCGACTGTTCGGAGGAGCAGTATCGCTCCTACTGGTCTTGGGCGCCAGCGGCGGATTATCTCAGTAACCCTGAGTTTTCGCTTACCTGGCGATTGGCTCGGAATCGGCTGCCTCTCAACGACATGGCTTTCATATGGGGCTTGGCGGATTTGCCAGACTGTGATCGGTGTGGCCTTGGCTTAGAGGAAACGGCTGCGCACGCCTTCTACCATTGCCCCCGGGTCCGCCCCTTATGGGACCATGTCGGCGAGCTGACGGCTCGTCTCGCTCCCGAAGAACTCGTGTCCATTGATCGCGCATACGCGTGTGACAATGTGTCGCCCCCGTATTCCGGGGTGAAACGAATGGTGTTTCTAACGCTGCTAGCCACGGCTCGAATGGTGATATGGACGACGCGAATGGAGGAGGTCTTGCGAGGCAATAGTCTTTCGCATCAGGATCTGATCCGATTCTTTGAGCATCAGCTCAAGATGAAGATTAGAACTGATAGAAAACGATTGCATTCGACAGTCTTCACTGAAAGGTGGGTAAAAGAGGCGAGCTTGGTTCGTTTGAACGGGGTTAGCCTTGATTTTCTTTTCTAGGTCAACCAAAGTCACATCGGGGTGGTTTCCTGTGGAACCCTCCCCTCTGTTAGGTTAGACATGCTTAAGTGTACCTAGTTAATATGAGTAACTGTTGTTCCCGGCCTGTTTCCCGGCCTTCATTTTAGTTATGATCCAAGTCGAGATTCCCAACCTCCCCAGTTTGTTTTGGCCTCCTTTTCATCTCAACTGGATCAGCCTTTTACTTCCCCACGTCCCAGTTATTTTATCTCTTTCCCACTCCCTTAGCGAGAGTGCCTCTTGATTTTGTCCTCTGGCCAGAATACAGCGGCCTCTCTATTTTGAGGGTTGGACGGGCCCTACTAACATCAATTATGTTTTAGTTTAAGATTTTGTTGAAATTTTAGTTTGTTATGGGGTTCATCTCCCTCCCCTTTCATCCGCTCACGACGATATTTTTATGTATTTTCATTATCATTAAATGGGGCGCTTTTTTGTAGGTCCCCCCTGGTGTGGATGTGGTATTATGGTGTTCGGAGGATCGAATGGTGATGGACGAATTCTTGTGGTGAATGCGTCAATTGTAATGTATGAATGGGTCACGAATCTGATTAGCTAGGTATAGGATAGTTAGTCAAGACCAGCCTTACCCCTCCCCCTCTCTAGGCCACGTGCCACAATTTGTATTTTATACGAATAAATCCTGAGAAGGAATCCCGAGATTTTCTGTTCGTCTTACGTGTTTTTTGGTCCAGCTATAAGCTAAGTTGGAAAGTTACATTTTTTTTTAAATTTGCACGCATTTTTTGAACCCTTTCTTTCCGTTTTTTTTTTATTTGTACGCATTTTTGAACCCTTTCTTTCTTTTTCTTTGAACACTTTCCTTTTTCAGTTTGATATTTGTTTAGTTTTTTATTTCTTTTATTTTGCTGTTACCCTCCCCGACTTTTATTTGATTCTGTTCTTTTTCGTTTACTGTTCATTGTTGGTTTTATTTATTTTTCTCGGATTTCGGTCCGACCTTTTTTATTTGGTTTTATTTATTTGTTAAAAATTTCTGCTTAAAAAAAAAAAAAAAAAAGTGTGAGAAAAGAAAGTATAGTCAGCCGCGGTGAACTTTGTTCACCAAAATGGCTGAGAAAAACATTGACACTCCAGCTACACCGTTAACAATACCGGTGTCAGCTGAAAAAACGGCCTGGAGCCAAAATAGCCCGCTAAAAAAGGATGGCGTATTTTACGCAAACGAAAGAATTCGTCTCCAAGAAACTTTCAGTGGCAATGAATTCTTGACCATCACCGAGGCATTCGAGGAGGTGAAACCTCGTACCATTTCTTTGCTCACCTCGGATGTCAGGACTCATAAGCTGGTTGGAGTGAGCAGGGAGGGTATGGAGGAGGCCCTGAAGGCGTTAGGCATTTGTCCCAAAATTTTAGCAAGAAGAACAAATGCTCTATGGGACCTCCTCCTACACACAGAAGAACAAGCCAAGAAATTAGCCGGCAGTGTCTTGAATACAAAGTCTTTAAGACTACAAACCGAGTATATGGGCACCCGTCGAACAAAGGTGATGGTTCATGGGGTGCCCATAGACATTTCCGGTGACAGACTCGGGGCCTTCTTCGCCGAATTCGGAGAAGTTAACGAAGTGAAGGCCATCAGCAGTAAGGCAGGAATCGAGACGGGAGATTTCGAAATCCACATCACATTGGACAGAGAAGGATTCCAGAACATCCCAAACGTATTAATCTGCCGCAACAGAAGGATGTTGGTAGTGGTGGAGGGCAGAAAGCCGTTCTGTTGGTCATGCGGAGAGGCAGGACACATGGCAAAGGCGTGCCCTAAGAAAGAGAAGACACCAGCCCCACCACCTCCAGCACCTGCAGCAAAAACCAGTATCCCAGAGAAGGAAACCCCGAATCCGGAAGGCGAGTGGAAGGAAGTCACTAAAAGGCGGAAGCCCCAAAGTGCGCCGGCTCCACCCCAGAAGGAGATTCCCCCCAAAAGGCAGACGGAAGGGGAATTTAAAAAGCAACCCAAAGAAGGCCAAAACAAGCGGCCCGAGGATCAACCTAAACTGCAACAGAAGCAAATAGAACAGCAGAAGCAACCTGAACAACCTCAACAGCAACGACAGAAGAAGCAACAGCAGCCTCAACAGCAGCGGTCACAGCAGAAAACCAAGAAGCAGCAAGAGCATCCACAGATGGAGCAGCAGCAGGAAGCACCAATGGAGGTAGAAAGTATGCCTCCACCACGAGCTTCCTCTTTAAAAAGAAGTAGGGAGGAAGACTCTGAAGAGCAAGAAAAAGGTACCTCTGGACGTAGCAGGGCAGAGTGTAGCATGGACAGAACCAGGCGGCACTCCTTCCCTGCATCGCCCATAAGACAATCTGTTTCCCCTAGAGATAGGAGTCTCCCTTCCTCCCATACACGTACTCCATCCCCCTCTCCCTCTACTTCTTCCCCCAGTTCTCTAAATACACCACCCCATACATCCACTTCTTCCCCTCCCCATCCTTCAAGGGAGAAGAAAAAGAAGAAAAAGAAACTTTTCGAAGGGCCCGAATCAATTTGTCATGTAGACAAAGAAGTCTACAAGAACGGGCTCACCAAGCAAAGAAAAGCACTGTCGGGGCTCCTTTTCCAAATGAACGAGGTTGACGGGAAGTCAACAGAAGACCCTCGTAACTTTCCTAAGGCGCCAGGAGTGATAACCTGCGTAAGAGACACGGGGGCTTACTTGCGTGTGTGGAGTCATTTGTTTGAAGCTAAAGAGGCCTTCCCGAACATCAGAATGTTCGATATGGAGGACCCCAGTATAAGAAGATTGCGACAATTTTGTGCAGGGAGGGTCCCCGTTTTGATCCATCCCTCATTATATAGAGCGATCAAACTAATATACCCCATGGACGTTGGCGGTATTGCCCTGGATGGACGCATTACGTCAGAGTTGGGAGTAGGGAGCCTGGGGCAATCCGTCGGGGTCCTGTCCAGCTCAGATTTCCGCCCCGTATGTGTCTAAGGTTTTTGCACTAATTCTTTTTTATATTTGCAGGCCTAGAAAATGGAAATAAAGATAGCCAGTTTGAATGTGAAGGGCTTGAGAAATCGGGGTAAGGCTGCCCGCCTGCTTCGGGATCTCCTGTCCTTCGGTGTAGATGTTGCCGCGATCGAAGAGACCCACTTTGTTTGCACTTCCGATGCGTGTGTGCTGGAGGATGACTTTGTCGTCTATTCAGCATATGGGGACCGGTTGGCCAGAGGAGTTTCTTTGTTAGTCAAACGTACTCTTGATGCGAAGGTGGACCTTGTGCATACCGATGCCGAGGGCAGGTTAATCGTGGCCGATATTGCCGTGAAAAGTGGTTCGTTTCGGGTCGTTGCGGTTTATGCGCCCAACGACCAGGGGGAGCGGTGTGACTTTTTTCGGCAGTTAGGGCCGTTCCTAGTCGATTCTTCGCGCCTAGTTCTAATGGGGGACTGGAATGCCATCCTGGACCCCAAGTTAGACAGGGGGCGGGGCGCTAGCGGGAGAAGGGGCGATCGCAGCCTGGTCGATCTGATCGGCGATTATGGTCTCGTCGATAGATACCGGGTCGATCATCCCAGTGGGAAAATGTGGACGTGGGCGCATAATTGGCCGTCTGACAAGGTAGTTAGCTACCTTGACAGAATGTTAGTTCGTAGGGCCGACATAGACCTGTTAGATTGTCCCACGTTCCACTGGGTAGGCTACACGGACCACAAACTCGTTTGTGCCCGTGTGGCGTTAGAACATAGGCCTAGAATGGCTGGTTACTGGAAGTTCAATCTGTCCTTACTGGACAGGCGGGACTTCCGGGAGCAGCTAATTAAATTAGTGCAGCGGGAGCTAGTGGGGGCGGTTATCGGGAATAGGTGGTGGGAAAAATTGAAAGATAGAATTAGGTCTTTCACCACCGATTTCAGCAAACGGCTCGCTCTAGATAAGGCTGAGAAGGTGAAGACACTTAAGGCTAATTTTTCCCGGGCGGAGGCTGGGGGGGATCCCCTAGAGATAGCTCTAGCTAGGGAGGCCCTGCAGCGGTCGAATAGCGATCGTTACATGGGTCAGGTAATTAGGCATAAGTTAAGTAAGATGTCTAACGAAGCTGTGAACCTGGGCGCAGATCTGCGTCGGGAAGAAATCCGTCGAGGTGGTGATCGTTACGTTCGTCAAGTCGAAACCCCGGAGGGGCGTACTCTGCGGTCGACTGACGACATGTGCGAGGCGTTTCGGCGGCATTTCGAGAGCCGCTTTACCAAGGAGCCTGGTCTCCGTGAGGAGGAGTTTCGCAGCTATTTGGCTGACTTTCCTCGGCTTGCGCCGACTGAAGCGGCTAGCTGCGAGGGAGAGATCACGGAGGGCGAAGTCTATGAGGCACTGAAGAGGGTCGGCAGAGGCAAGTCGCCCGGTCTGGATGGTTTGCCCTATGAATTGTACTTGAGGCTGTCGCACATCTTTGTTCCGATTTTGACAGCAGTGTTCAACAACTGGTTTCGGTCGGGGTCCATCCCCAATCGCATTTCCAGGGGTGTGATCACTCTGTTGAAAAAGGGCAAGGGTGTTGGGGGGAAACTAGATGATTATAGGCCCATAACTCTGCTAAACACAGAGTTAAAGATTATGGCCAAGATCCTGCAGGAGCGTTTGCAGTCAGTTGCCGAGTCTCTGTTGGGACCTGAGCAGACTTGTTCTGTGAGGGGCCGAACAATTCAGAGCAACCTGCATTTGATCCGCACGATCGTAGAGGGCGTAAAAGACGACGAAGAAGCCGCGCTGATCAATTTGGATCAGTCCAAGGCATTTGATAGGGTCGACCATCGCTACCTTGCTACTGTCCTGCAGGCCGCCGGATTCGCACCCGACTTCTGCCGCTGGGTTAGCCTCCTGTATCGCTCCCCCAGTGCTGTGGTACAGGTGAACGGAAAGTTGTCGGGCGCTTTTGTTCTGTCGAGGTCGGTTCGTCAGGGTTGTCCGCTGTCGCCTCTCCTTTACGCTTTGGCGTTGGAGCCTCTCCTGCGCCGGCTGAAGGACGAGGCGTGCAGTCCGGCCCTACGCGGGATCGCCGTTCCTGGAGGGTCTCGAGCCAGGGTTTCCGCGTACGCCGATGACGTATCCGCTTTCGTGTCGTCCCTTAACGACATTGAGGCGGTGCAGAAGGCGCTTGATCGGTACGAGAAGGTGACAGGGGCCAAGATAAACCGCGACAAGTCTTCCGGCTTGCGGTTAGGTGCCTGGAAGGGGCGTGATCTTCCGGGCCGCTTCGGTTGGACGGACGGTCCTGTCCGCATTCTTGGAGTGTGGTTTGGACCCGACCTCCAGCTGAAGAAAAATTGGTCTGAAGTACTAGCAAAGGTCGTTTCTGCCGGTAAGACTTGGAATCGACGGAGGTTGTCCGTAAAGGGCAGGGCGGAGGTGTGTGTTACATACATTTTCCCCCTGATTCTTTATCGATTGTCAGTACTTCCTCTCTGTGAGGCCCAGATGACGGCGCTCGAGCAGGCGCTATCCTCCATTTTGTGGAGGGGACGCGCCAACAGGGTCGACAGACGAGTCTGCACCAAACGTCCGTGTCATGGGGGGCTGGGAATGCCACACTTGGAGAGTCACATCCGTGCCTCTCGCTTGGCTTTCCTACGCCGCGCATTGACTAGAGGAGATCCGATTCTGGAGGGGATTGTTAGGGACGCCTTCCCTAGCCTTACCATCAATCCCCCCATCTCGAAGGCTGAGCGCCATTGTAAGTCTCGAGATGAATCGCTTTTCCTCAGCGAGTGTCGGTCAGCCTTGAGGGCTATTCCGCGGTCCAGTGACCTTTCACGGCCTAGGAAGGTCTTCTATCGGGAATTAGTGGAGGGTCGCGCGAAGGATTCTCTACGTGATACGCTCGACTGTTCGGAGGAGCAGTATCGCTCCTACTGGTCTTGGGCGCCAGCGGCGGATTATCTCAGTAACCCTGAGTTTTCGCTTACCTGGCGATTGGCTCGGAATCGGCTGCCTCTCAACGACATGGCTTTCATATGGGGCTTGGCGGATTTGCCAGACTGTGATCGGTGTGGCCTTGGCTTAGAGGAAACGGCTGCGCACGCCTTCTACCATTGCCCCCGGGTCCGCCCCTTATGGGACCATGTCGGCGAGCTGACGGCTCGTCTCGCTCCCGAAGAACTCGTGTCCATTGATCGCGCATACGCGTGTGACAATGTGTCGCCCCCGTATTCCGGGGTGAAACGAATGGTGTTTCTAACGCTGCTAGCCACGGCTCGAATGGTGATATGGACGACGCGAATGGAGGAGGTCTTGCGAGGCAATAGTCTTTCGCATCAGGATCTGATCCGATTCTTTGAGCATCAGCTCAAGATGAAGATTAGAACTGATAGAAAACGATTGCATTCGACAGTCTTCACTGAAAGGTGGGTAAAAGAGGCGAGCTTGGTTCGTTTGAACGGGGTTAGCCTTGATTTTCTTTTCTAGGTCAACCAAAGTCACATCGGGGTGGTTTCCTGTGGAACCCTCCCCTCTGTTAGGTTAGACATGCTTAAGTGTACCTAGTTAATATGAGTAACTGTTGTTCCCGGCCTGTTTCCCGGCCTTCATTTTAGTTATGATCCAAGTCGAGATTCCCAACCTCCCCAGTTTGTTTTGGCCTCCTTTTCATCTCAACTGGATCAGCCTTTTACTTCCCCACGTCCCAGTTATTTTATCTCTTTCCCACTCCCTTAGCGAGAGTGCCTCTTGATTTTGTCCTCTGGCCAGAATACAGCGGCCTCTCTATTTTGAGGGTTGGACGGGCCCTACTAACATCAATTATGTTTTAGTTTAAGATTTTGTTGAAATTTTAGTTTGTTATCGGGTTCATCTCCCTCCCCTTTCATCCGCTCACGACGATATTTTTATGTATTTTCATTATCATTAAATGGGGCGCTTTTTTGTAGGTCCCCCCTGGTGTGGATGTGGTATTATGGTGTTCGGAGGATCGAATGGTGATGGACGAATTCTTGTGGTGAATGCGTCAATTGTAATGTATGAATGGGTCACGAATCTGATTAGCTAGGTATAGGATAGTTAGTCAAGACCAGCCTTACCCCTCCCCCTCTCTAGGCCACGTGCCACAATTTGTATTTTATACGAATAAATCCTGAGAAGGAATCCCGAGATTTTCTGTTCGTCTTACGTGTTTTTTGGTCCAGCTATAAGCTAAGTTGGAAAGTTACATTTTTTTTTAAATTTGCACGCATTTTTTGAACCCTTTCTTTCCGTTTTTTTTTTATTTGTACGCATTTTTGAACCCTTTCTTTCTTTTTCTTTGAACACTTTCCTTTTTCAGTTTGATATTTGTTTAGTTTTTTATTTCTTTTATTTTGCTGTTACCCTCCCCGACTTTTATTTGATTCTGTTCTTTTTCGTTTACTGTTCATTGTTGGTTTTATTTATTTTTCTCGGATTTCGGTCCGACCTTTTTTATTTGGTTTTATTTATTTGTTAAAAATTTCTGCTTAAAAAAAAAAAAAAAAAAGTGTGAGAAAAGAAAGTATAGTCAGCCGCGGTGAACTTTGTTCACCAAAATGGCTGAGAAAAACATTGACACTCCAGCTACACCGTTAACAATACCGGTGTCAGCTGAAAAAACGGCCTGGAGCCAAAATAGCCCGCTAAAAAAGGATGGCGTATTTTACGCAAACGAAAGAATTCGTCTCCAAGAAACTTTCAGTGGCAATGAATTCTTGACCATCACCGAGGCATTCGAGGAGGTGAAACCTCGTACCATTTCTTTGCTCACCTCGGATGTCAGGACTCATAAGCTGGTTGGAGTGAGCAGGGAGGGTATGGAGGAGGCCCTGAAGGCGTTAGGCATTTGTCCCAAAATTTTAGCAAGAAGAACAAATGCTCTATGGGACCTCCTCCTACACACAGAAGAACAAGCCAAGAAATTAGCCGGCAGTGTCTTGAATACAAAGTCTTTAAGACTACAAACCGAGTATATGGGCACCCGTCGAACAAAGGTGATGGTTCATGGGGTGCCCATAGACATTTCCGGTGACAGACTCGGGGCCTTCTTCGCCGAATTCGGAGAAGTTAACGAAGTGAAGGCCATCAGCAGTAAGGCAGGAATCGAGACGGGAGATTTCGAAATCCACATCACATTGGACAGAGAAGGATTCCAGAACATCCCAAACGTATTAATCTGCCGCAACAGAAGGATGTTGGTAGTGGTGGAGGGCAGAAAGCCGTTCTGTTGGTCATGCGGAGAGGCAGGACACATGGCAAAGGCGTGCCCTAAGAAAGAGAAGACACCAGCCCCACCACCTCCAGCACCTGCAGCAAAAACCAGTATCCCAGAGAAGGAAACCCCGAATCCGGAAGGCGAGTGGAAGGAAGTCACTAAAAGGCGGAAGCCCCAAAGTGCGCCGGCTCCACCCCAGAAGGAGATTCCCCCCAAAAGGCAGACGGAAGGGGAATTTAAAAAGCAACCCAAAGAAGGCCAAAACAAGCGGCCCGAGGATCAACCTAAACTGCAACAGAAGCAAATAGAACAGCAGAAGCAACCTGAACAACCTCAACAGCAACGACAGAAGAAGCAACAGCAGCCTCAACAGCAGCGGTCACAGCAGAAAACCAAGAAGCAGCAAGAGCATCCACAGATGGAGCAGCAGCAGGAAGCACCAATGGAGGTAGAAAGTATGCCTCCACCACGAGCTTCCTCTTTAAAAAGAAGTAGGGAGGAAGACTCTGAAGAGCAAGAAAAAGGTACCTCTGGACGTAGCAGGGCAGAGTGTAGCATGGACAGAACCAGGCGGCATTCCTTCCCTGCATCGCCCATAAGACAATCTGTTTCCCCTAGAGATAGGAGTCTCCCTTCCTCCCATACACGTACTCCATCCCCCTCTCCCTCTACTTCTTCCCCCAGTTCTCTAAATACACCACCCCATACATCCACTTCTTCCCCTCCCCATCCTTCAAGGGAGAAGAAAAAGAAGAAAAAGAAACTTTTCGAAGGGCCCGAATCAATTTGTCATGTAGACAAAGAAGTCTACAAGAACGGGCTCACCAAGCAAAGAAAAGCACTGTCGGGGCTCCTTTTCCAAATGAACGAGGTTGACGGGAAGTCAACAGAAGACCCTCGTAACTTTCCTAAGGCGCCAGGAGTGATAACCTGCGTAAGAGACACGGGGGCTTACTTGCGTGTGTGGAGTCATTTGTTTGAAGCTAAAGAGGCCTTCCCGAACATCAGAATGTTCGATATGGAGGACCCCAGTATAAGAAGATTGCGACAATTTTGTGCAGGGAGGGTCCCCGTTTTGATCCATCCCTCATTATATAGAGCGATCAAACTAATATACCCCATGGACGTTGGCGGTATTGCCCTGGATGGACGCATTACGTCAGAGTTGGGAGTAGGGAGCCTGGGGCAATCCGTCGGGGTCCTGTCCAGCTCAGATTTCCGCCCCGTATGTGTCTAAGGTTTTTGCACTAATTCTTTTTTATATTTGCAGGCCTAGAAAATGGAAATAAAGATAGCCAGTTTGAATGTGAAGGGCTTGAGAAATCGGGGTAAGGCTGCCCGCCTGCTTCGGGATCTCCTGTCCTTCGGTGTAGATGTTGCCGCGATCGAAGAGACCCACTTTGTTTGCACTTCCGATGCGTGTGTGCTGGAGGATGACTTTGTCGTCTATTCAGCATATGGGGACCGGTTGGCCAGAGGAGTTTCTTTGTTAGTCAAACGTACTCTTGATGCGAAGGTGGACCTTGTGCATACCGATGCCGAGGGCAGGTTAATCGTGGCCGATATTGCCGTGAAAAGTGGTTCGTTTCGGGTCGTTGCGGTTTATGCGCCCAACGACCAGGGGGAGCGGTGTGACTTTTTTCGGCAGTTAGGGCCGTTCCTAGTCGATTCTTCGCGCCTAGTTCTAATGGGGGACTGGAATGCCATCCTGGACCCCAAGTTAGACAGGGGGCGGGGCGCTAGCGGGAGAAGGGGCGATCGCAGCCTGGTCGATCTGATCGGCGATTATGGTCTCGTCGATAGATACCGGGTCGATCATCCCAGTGGGAAAATGTGGACGTGGGCGCATAATTGGCCGTCTGACAAGGTAGTTAGCTACCTTGACAGAATGTTAGTTCGTAGGGCCGACATAGACCTGTTAGATTGTCCCACGTTCCACTGGGTAGGCTACACGGACCACAAACTCGTTTGTGCCCGTGTGGCGTTAGAACATAGGCCTAGAATGGCTGGTTACTGGAAGTTCAATCTGTCCTTACTGGACAGGCGGGACTTCCGGGAGCAGCTAATTAAATTAGTGCAGCGGGAGCTAGTGGGGGCGGTTATCGGGAATAGGTGGTGGGAAAAATTGAAAGATAGAATTAGGTCTTTCACCACCGATTTCAGCAAACGGCTCGCTCTAGATAAGGCTGAGAAGGTGAAGACACTTAAGGCTAATTTTTCCCGGGCGGAGGCTGGGGGGGAGCCCCTAGAGATAGCTCTAGCTAGGGAGGCCCTGCAGCGGTCGAATAGCGATCGTTACATGGGTCAGGTAATTAGGCATAAGTTAAGTAAGATGTCTAACGAAGCTGTGAACCTGGGCGCAGATCTGCGTCGGGAAGAAATCCGTCGAGGTGGTGATCGTTACGTTCGTCAAGTCGAAACCCCGGAGGGGCGTACTCTGCGGTCGACTGACGACATGTGCGAGGCGTTTCGGCGGCATTTCGAGAGCCGCTTTACCAAGGAGCCTGGTCTCCGTGAGGAGGAGTTTCGCAGCTATTTGGCTGACTTTCCTCGGCTTGCGCCGACTGAAGCGGCTAGCTGCGAGGGAGAGATCACGGAGGGCGAAGTCTATGAGGCACTGAAGAGGGTCGGCAGAGGCAAGTCGCCCGGTCTGGATGGTTTGCCCTATGAATTGTACTTGAGGCTGTCGCACATCTTTGTTCCGATTTTGACAGCAGTGTTCAACAACTGGTTTCGGTCGGGGTCCATCCCCAATCGCATTTCCAGGGGTGTGATCACTCTGTTGAAAAAGGGCAAGGGTGTTGGGGGGAAACTAGATGATTATAGGCCCATAACTCTGCTAAACACAGAGTTAAAGATTATGGCCAAGATCCTGCAGGAGCGTTTGCAGTCAGTTGCCGAGTCTCTGTTGGGACCTGAGCAGACTTGTTCTGTGAGGGGCCGAACAATTCAGAGCAACCTGCATTTGATCCGCACGATCGTAGAGGGCGTAAAAGACGACGAAGAAGCCGCGCTGATCAATTTGGATCAGTCCAAGGCATTTGATAGGGTCGACCATCGCTACCTTGCTACTGTCCTGCAGGCCGCCGGATTCGCACCCGACTTCTGCCGCTGGGTTAGCCTCCTGTATCGCTCCCCCAGTGCTGTGGTACAGGTGAACGGAAAGTTGTCGGGCGCTTTTGTTCTGTCGAGGTCGGTTCGTCAGGGTTGTCCGCTGTCGCCTCTCCTTTACGCTTTGGCGTTGGAGCCTCTCCTGCGCCGGCTGAAGGACGAGGCGTGCAGTCCGGCCCTACGCGGGATCGCCGTTCCTGGAGGGTCTCGAGCCAGGGTTTCCGCGTACGCCGATGACGTATCCGCTTTCGTGTCGTCCCTTAACGACATTGAGGCGGTGCAGAAGGCGCTTGATCGGTACGAGAAGGTGACAGGGGCCAAGATAAACCGCGACAAGTCTTCCGGCTTGCGGTTAGGTGCCTGGAAGGGGCGTGATCTTCCGGGCCGCTTCGGTTGGACGGACGGTCCTGTCCGCATTCTTGGAGTGTGGTTTGGACCCGACCTCCAGCTGAAGAAAAATTGGTCTGAAGTACTAGCAAAGGTCGTTTCTGCCGGTAAGACTTGGAATCGACGGAGGTTGTCCGTAAAGGGCAGGGCGGAGGTGTGTGTTACATACATTTTCCCCCTGATTCTTTATCGATTGTCAGTACTTCCTCTCTGTGAGGCCCAGATGACGGCGCTCGAGCAGGCGCTATCCTCCATTTTGTGGAGGGGACGCGCCAACAGGGTCGACAGACGAGTCTGCACCAAACGTCCGTGTCATGGGGGGCTGGGAATGCCACACTTGGAGAGTCACATCCGTGCCTCTCGCTTGGCTTTCCTACGCCGCGCATTGACTAGAGGAGATCCGATTCTGGAGGGGATTGTTAGGGACGCCTTCCCTAGCCTTACCATCAATCCCCCCATCTCGAAGGCTGAGCGCCATTGTAAGTCTCGAGATGAATCGCTTTTCCTCAGCGAGTGTCGGTCAGCCTTGAGGGCTATTCCGCGGTCCAGTGACCTTTCACGGCCTAGGAAGGTCTTCTATCGGGAATTAGTGGAGGGTCGCGCGAAGGATTCTCTACGTGATACGCTCGACTGTTCGGAGGAGCAGTATCGCTCCTACTGGTCTTGGGCGCCAGCGGCGGATTATCTCAGTAACCCTGAGTTTTCGCTTACCTGGCGATTGGCTCGGAATCGGCTGCCTCTCAACGACATGGCTTTCATATGGGGCTTGGCGGATTTGCCAGACTGTGATCGGTGTGGCCTTGGCTTAGAGGAAACGGCTGCGCACGCCTTCTACCATTGCCCCCGGGTCCGCCCCTTATGGGACCATGTCGGCGAGCTGACGGCTCGTCTCGCTCCCGAAGAACTCGTGTCCATTGATCGCGCATACGCGTGTGACAATGTGTCGCCCCCGTATTCCGGGGTGAAACGAATGGTGTTTCTAACGCTGCTAGCCACGGCTCGAATGGTGATATGGACGACGCGAATGGAGGAGGTCTTGCGAGGCAATAGTCTTTCGCATCAGGATCTGATCCGATTCTTTGAGCATCAGCTCAAGATGAAGATTAGAACTGATAGAAAACGATTGCATTCGACAGTCTTCACTGAAAGGTGGGTAAAAGAGGCGAGCTTGGTTCGTTTGAACGGGGTTAGCCTTGATTTTCTTTTCTAGGTCAACCAAAGTCACATCGGGGTGGTTTCCTGTGGAACCCTCCCCTCTGTTAGGTTAGACATGCTTAAGTGTACCTAGTTAATATGAGTAACTGTTGTTCCCGGCCTGTTTCCCGGCCTTCATTTTAGTTATGATCCAAGTCGAGATTCCCAACCTCCCCAGTTTGTTTTGGCCTCCTTTTCATCTCAACTGGATCAGCCTTTTACTTCCCCACGTCCCAGTTATTTTATCTCTTTCCCACTCCCTTAGCGAGAGTGCCTCTTGATTTTGTCCTCTGGCCAGAATACAGCGGCCTCTCTATTTTGAGGGTTGGACGGGCCCTACTAACATCAATTATGTTTTAGTTTAAGATTTTGTTGAAATTTTAGTTTGTTATCGGGTTCATCTCCCTCCCCTTTCATCCGCTCACGACGATATTTTTATGTATTTTCATTATCATTAAATGGGGCGCTTTTTTGTAGGTCCCCCCTGGTGTGGATGTGGTATTATGGTGTTCGGAGGATCGAATGGTGATGGACGAATTCTTGTGGTGAATGCGTCAATTGTAATGTATGAATGGGTCACGAATCTGATTAGCTAGGTATAGGATAGTTAGTCAAGACCAGCCTTACCCCTCCCCCTCTCTAGGCCACGTGCCACAATTTGTATTTTATACGAATAAATCCTGAGAAGGAATCCCGAGATTTTCTGTTCGTCTTACGTGTTTTTTGGTCCAGCTATAAGCTAAGTTGGAAAGTTACATTTTTTTTTAAATTTGCACGCATTTTTTGAACCCTTTCTTTCCGTTTTTTTTTTATTTGTACGCATTTTTGAACCCTTTCTTTCTTTTTCTTTGAACACTTTCCTTTTTCAGTTTGATATTTGTTTAGTTTTTTATTTCTTTTATTTTGCTGTTACCCTCCCCGACTTTTATTTGATTCTGTTCTTTTTCGTTTACTGTTCATTGTTGGTTTTATTTATTTTTCTCGGATTTCGGTCCGACCTTTTTTATTTGGTTTTATTTATTTGTTAAAAATTTCTGCTTAAAAAAAAAAAAAAAAAAGTGTGAGAAAAGAAAGTATAGTCAGCCGCGGTGAACTTTGTTCACCAAAATGGCTGAGAAAAACATTGACACTCCAGCTACACCGTTAACAATACCGGTGTCAGCTGAAAAAACGGCCTGGAGCCAAAATAGCCCGCTAAAAAAGGATGGCGTATTTTACGCAAACGAAAGAATTCGTCTCCAAGAAACTTTCAGTGGCAATGAATTCTTGACCATCACCGAGGCATTCGAGGAGGTGAAACCTCGTACCATTTCTTTGCTCACCTCGGATGTCAGGACTCATAAGCTGGTTGGAGTGAGCAGGGAGGGTATGGAGGAGGCCCTGAAGGCGTTAGGCATTTGTCCCAAAATTTTAGCAAGAAGAACAAATGCTCTATGGGACCTCCTCCTACACACAGAAGAACAAGCCAAGAAATTAGCCGGCAGTGTCTTGAATACAAAGTCTTTAAGACTACAAACCGAGTATATGGGCACCCGTCGAACAAAGGTGATGGTTCATGGGGTGCCCATAGACATTTCCGGTGACAGACTCGGGGCCTTCTTCGCCGAATTCGGAGAAGTTAACGAAGTGAAGGCCATCAGCAGTAAGGCAGGAATCGAGACGGGAGATTTCGAAATCCACATCACATTGGACAGAGAAGGATTCCAGAACATCCCAAACGTATTAATCTGCCGCAACAGAAGGATGTTGGTAGTGGTGGAGGGCAGAAAGCCGTTCTGTTGGTCATGCGGAGAGGCAGGACACATGGCAAAGGCGTGCCCTAAGAAAGAGAAGACACCAGCCCCACCACCTCCAGCACCTGCAGCAAAAACCAGTATCCCAGAGAAGGAAACCCCGAATCCGGAAGGCGAGTGGAAGGAAGTCACTAAAAGGCGGAAGCCCCAAAGTGCGCCGGCTCCACCCCAGAAGGAGATTCCCCCCAAAAGGCAGACGGAAGGGGAATTTAAAAAGCAACCCAAAGAAGGCCAAAACAAGCGGCCCGAGGATCAACCTAAACTGCAACAGAAGCAAATAGAACAGCAGAAGCAACCTGAACAACCTCAACAGCAACGACAGAAGAAGCAACAGCAGCCTCAACAGCAGCGGTCACAGCAGAAAACCAAGAAGCAGCAAGAGCATCCACAGATGGAGCAGCAGCAGGAAGCACCAATGGAGGTAGAAAGTATGCCTCCACCACGAGCTTCCTCTTTAAAAAGAAGTAGGGAGGAAGACTCTGAAGAGCAAGAAAAAGGTACCTCTGGACGTAGCAGGGCAGAGTGTAGCATGGACAGAACCAGGCGGCACTCCTTCCCTGCATCGCCCATAAGACAAGCTGTTTCCCCTAGAGATAGGAGTCTCCCTTCCTCCCATACACGTACTCCATCCCCCTCTCCCTCTATTTCTTCCCCCAGTTCTCTAAATACACCACCCCATACATCCACTTCTTCCCCTCCCCATCCTTCAAGGGAGAAGAAAAAGAAGAAAAAGAAACTTTTCGAAGGGCCCGAATCAATTTGTCATGTAGACAAAGAAGTCTACAAGAACGGGCTCACCAAGCAAAGAAAAGCACTGTCGGGGCTCCTTTTCCAAATGAACGAGGTTGACGGGAAGTCAACAGAAGACCCTCGTAACTTTCCTAAGGCGCCAGGAGTGATAACCTGCGTAAGGGACACGGGGGCTTACTTGCGTGTGTGGAGTCATTTGTTTGAAGCTAAAGAGGCCTTCCCGAACATCAGAATGTTCGATATGGAGGACCCCAGTATAAGAAGATTGCGACAATTTTGTGCAGGGAGGGTCCCCGTTTTGATCCATCCCTCATTATATAGAGCGATCAAACTAATATACCCCATGGACGTTGGCGGTATTGCCCTGGATGGACGCATTACGTCAGAGTTGGGAGTAGGGAGCCTGGGGCAATCCGTCGGGGTCCTGTCCAGCTCAGATTTCCGCCCCGTATGTGTCTAAGGTTTTTGCACTAATTCTTTTTTATATTTGCAGGCCTAGAAAATGGAAATAAAGATAGCCAGTTTGAATGTGAAGGGCTTGAGAAATCGGGGTAAGGCTGCCCGCCTGCGTCGGGATCTCCTGTCCTTCGGTGTAGATGTTGCCGCGATCGAAGAGACCCACTTTGTTTGCACTTCCGATGCGTGTGTGCTGGAGGATGACTTTGTCGTCTATTCAGCATATGGGGACCGGTTGGCCAGAGGAGTTTCCTTGTTAGTCAAACGTACTCTTGATGCGAAGGTGGACCTTGTGCATACCGATGCCGAGGGCAGGTTAATCGTGGCCGATATTGCCGTGAAAAGTGGTTCGTTTCGGGTCGTTGCGGTTTATGCGCCCAACGACCAGGGGGAGCGGTGTGACTTCTTTCGGCAGTTGGGGCCGTTCCTAGTCGATTCTTCGCGCCTAGTTCTAATGGGGGACTGGAATGCCATCCTGGACCCCAAGTTAGACAGGGGGCGGGGCGCTAGCGGGAGAAGGGGCGATCGCAGCCTGGTCGATCTGATCGGCGATTATGGTCTCGTCGATAGATACCGGGTCGATCATCCCAGTGGGAAAATGTGGACGTGGGCGCATAATTGGCCGTCTGACAAGGTGGTTAGCTACCTTGACAGAATGTTAGTTCGTAGGGCCGACATAGACCTGTTAGATTGTCCCACGTTCCACTGGGTAGGCTACACGGACCACAAACTCGTTTGTGCCCGTGTGGCGTTAGAACATAGGCCTAGAATGGCTGGTTACTGGAAGTTCAATCTGTCCTTACTGGACAGGCGGGACTTCCGGGAGCAGCTAATTAAATTAGTGCAGCGGGAGCTAGTGGGGGCGGTTATCGGGAATAGGTGGTGGGAAAAATTGAAAGATAGAATTAGGTCTTTCACCACCGATTTCAGCAAACGGCTCGCTCTAGATAAGGCTGAGAAGGTGAAGACACTTAAGGCTAATTTTTCCCGGGCGGAGGCTGGGGGGGATCCCCTAGAGATAGCTCTAGCTAGGGAGGCCCTGCAGCGGTCGAATAGCGATCGTTACATGGGTCAGGTAATTAGGCATAAGTTAAGTAAGATGTCTAACGAAGCTGTGAACCTGGGCGCAGATCTGCGTCGGGAAGAAATCCGTCGAGGTGGTGATCGTTACGTTCGTCAAGTCGAAACCCCGGAGGGGCGTACTCTGCGGTCGACTGACGACATGTGCGAGGCGTTTCGGCGGCATTTCGAGAGCCGCTTTACCAAGGAGCCTGGTCTCCGTGAGGAGGAGTTTCGCAGCTATTTGGCTGACTTTCCTCGGCTTGCGCCGACTGAAGCGGCTAGCTGCGAGGGAGAGATCACGGAGGGCGAAGTCTATGAGGCACTGAAGAGGGTCGGCAGAGGCAAGTCGCCCGGTCTGGATGGTTTGCCCTATGAATTGTACTTGAGGCTGTCGCACATCTTTGTTCCGATTTTGACAGCTGTGTTCAACAACTGGTTTCGGTCGGGGTCCATCCCCAATCGCATTTCCAGGGGTGTGATCACTCTGTTGAAAAAGGGCAAGGGTGTTGGGGGGAAACTAGATGACTATAGGCCCATAACTCTGCTAAACACAGAGTTAAAGATTATGGCCAAGATCCTGCAGGAGCGTTTGCAGTCAGTTGCCGAGTCTCTGTTGGGACCTGAGCAGACTTGTTCTGTGAGGGGCCGAACAATTCAGAGCAACCTGCATTTGATCCGCACGATCGTAGAGGGCGTAAAAGACGACGAAGAAGCCGCGCTGATCAATTTGGATCAGTCCAAGGCATTTGATAGGGTCGACCATCGCTACCTTGCTACTGTCCTGCAGGCCGCCGGATTCGCACCCGACTTCTGCCGCTGGATTAGCCTCCTGTATCGCTCCCCCAGTGCTGTGGTACAGGTGAACGGAAAGTTGTCGGGCGCTTTTGTTCTGTCGAGGTCGGTTCGTCAGGGTTGTCCGCTGTCGCCTCTCCTTTACGCTTTGGCGTTGGAGCCTCTCCTGCGCCGGCTGAAGGACGAGGCGTGCAGTCCGGCCCTACGCGGGATCGCCGTTCCTGGAGGGTCTCGAGCCAGGGTTTCCGCGTACGCCGATGACGTATCTGCTTTCGTGTCGTCCCTTAACGACATTGAGGCGGTGCAGAAGGCGCTTGATCGGTACGAGAAGGTGACAGGGGCCAAGATAAACCGCGACAAGTCTTCCGGCTTGCGGTTAGGTGCCTGGAAGGGGCGTGATCTTCCGGGCCGCTTCGGTTGGACGGACGGTCCTGTCCGCATTCTTGGAGTGTGGTTTGGACCCGACCTCCAGCTGAAGAAAAATTGGTCTGAAGTACTAGCAAAGGTCGTTTCTGCCGGTAAGACTTGGAATCGACGGAGGTTGTCCGTAAAGGGCAGGGCGGAGGTGTGTGTTACATACATTTTCCCCCTGATTCTTTATCGATTGTCAGTACTTCCTCTCTGTGAGGCCCAGATGACGGCGCTCGAGCAGGCGCTATCCTCCATTTTGTGGAGGGGACGCGCCAACAGGGTCGACAGACGAGTCTGCACCAAACGTCCGTGTCATGGGGGGCTGGGAATGCCACACTTGGAGAGTCACATCCGTGCCTCTCGCTTGGCTTTCCTACGCCGCGCATTGACTAGAGGAGATCCGATTCTGGAGGGGATTGTTAGGGACGCCTTCCCTAGCCTTACCATCAATCCCCCCATCTCGAAGGCTGAGCGCCATTGTAAGTCTCGAGATGAATCGCTTTTCCTCAGCGAGTGTCGGTCAGCCTTGAGGGCTATTCCGCGGTCCAGTGACCTTTCACGGCCTAGGAAGGTCTTCTATCGGGAATTAGTGGAGGGTCGCGCGAAGGATTCTCTACGTGATACGCTCGACTGTTCGGAGGAGCAGTATCGCTCCTACTGGTCTTGGGCGCCAGCGGCGGATTATCTCAGTAACCCTGAGTTTTCGCTTACCTGGCGATTGGCTCGGAATCGGCTGCCTCTCAACGACATGGCTTTCATATGGGGCTTGGCGGATTTGCCAGACTGTGATCGGTGTGGCCTTGGCTTAGAGGAAACGGCTGCGCACGCCTTCTACCATTGCCCCCGGGTCCGCCCCTTATGGGACCATGTCGGCGAGCTGACGGCTCGTCTCGCTCCCGAAGAACTCGTGTCCATTGATCGCGCATACGCGTGTGACAATGTGTCGCCCCCGTATTCCGGGGTGAAACGAATGGTGTTTCTAACGCTGCTAGCCACGGCTCGAATGGTGATATGGACGACGCGAATGGAGGAGGTCTTGCGAGGCAATAGTCTTTCGCATCAGGATCTGATCCGATTCTTTGAGCATCAGCTCAAGATGAAGATTAGAACTGATAGAAAACGATTGCATTCGACAGTCTTCACTGAAAGGTGGGTAAAAGAGGCGAGCTTGGTTCGTTTGAACGGGGTTAGCCTTGATTTTCTTTTCTAGGTCAACCAAAGTCACATCGGGGTGGTTTCCTGTGGAACCCTCCCCTCTGTTAGGTTAGACATGCTTAAGTGTACCTAGTTAATATGAGTAACTGTTGTTCCCGGCCTGTTTCCCGGCCTTCATTTTAGTTATGATCCAAGTCGAGATTCCCAACCTCCCCAGTTTGTTTTGGCCTCCTTTTCATCTCAACTGGATCAGCCTTTTACTTCCCCACGTCCCAGTTATTTTATCTCTTTCCCACTCCCTTAGCGAGAGTGCCTCTTGATTTTGTCCTCTGGCCAGAATACAGCGGCCTCTCTATTTTGAGGGTTGGACGGGCCCTACTAACATCAATTATGTTTTAGTTTAAGATTTTGTTGAAATTTTAGTTTGTTATGGGGTTCATCTCCCTCCCCTTTCATCCGCTCACGACGATATTTTTATGTATTTTCATTATCATTAAATGGGGCGCTTTTTTGTAGGTCCCCCCTGGTGTGGATGTGGTATTATGGTGTTCGGAGGATCGAATGGTGATGGACGAATTCTTGTGGTGAATGCGTCAATTGTAATGTATGAATGGGTCACGAATCTGATTAGCTAGGTATAGGATAGTTAGTCAAGACCAGCCTTACCCCTCCCCTTTTTAGGCCTTGTGCCACAATTTGTATTTTATACAAATAAATCCTGAGAAGGAATCCCGAGATTTTCTGTTCGTCTTACGTGTTTTTTGGTCCAGCTATAAGCTAAGTTGGAAAGTTACATTTTTTTTTAAATTTGCACGCATTTTTTGAACCCTTTCTTTCCGTTTTTTTTTTATTTGTACGCATTTTTGAACCCTTTCTTTCTTTTTCTTTGAACACTTTCCTTTTTCAGTTTGATATTTGTTTAGTTTTTTATTTCTTTTATTTTGCTGTTACCCTCCCCGACTTTTATTTGATTCTGTTCTTTTTCGTTTACTGTTCATTGTTGGTTTTATTTATTTTTCTCGGATTTCGGTCCGACCTTTTTTATTTGGTTTTATTTATTTGTTAAAAATTTCTGCTTAAAAAAAAAAAAAAAAAAGTGTGAGAAAAGAAAGTATAGTCAGCCGCGGTGAACTTTGTTCACCAAAATGGCTGAGAAAAACATTGACACTCCAGCTACACCGTTAACAATACCGGTGTCAGCTGAAAAAACGGCCTGGAGCCAAAATAGCCCGCTAAAAAAGGATGGCGTATTTTACGCAAACGAAAGAATTCGTCTCCAAGAAACTTTCAGTGGCAATGAATTCTTGACCATCACCGAGGCATTCGAGGAGGTGAAACCTCGTACCATTTCTTTGCTCACCTCGGATGTCAGGACTCATAAGCTGGTTGGAGTGAGCAGGGAGGGTATGGAGGAGGCCCTGAAGGCGTTAGGCATTTGTCCCAAAATTTTAGCAAGAAGAACAAATGCTCTATGGGACCTCCTCCTACACACAGAAGAACAAGCCAAGAAATTAGCCGGCAGTGTCTTGAATACAAAGTCTTTAAGACTACAAACCGAGTATATGGGCACCCGTCGAACAAAGGTGATGGTTCATGGGGTGCCCATAGACATTTCCGGTGACAGACTCGGGGCCTTCTTCGCCGAATTCGGAGAAGTTAACGAAGTGAAGGCCATCAGCAGTAAGGCAGGAATCGAGACGGGAGATTTCGAAATCCACATCACATTGGACAGAGAAGGATTCCAGAACATCCCAAACGTATTAATCTGCCGCAACAGAAGGATGTTGGTAGTGGTGGAGGGCAGAAAGCCGTTCTGTTGGTCATGCGGAGAGGCAGGACACATGGCAAAGGCGTGCCCTAAGAAAGAGAAGACACCAGCCCCACCACCTCCAGCACCTGCAGCAAAAACCAGTATCCCAGAGAAGGAAACCCCGAATCCGGAAGGCGAGTGGAAGGAAGTCACTAAAAGGCGGAAGCCCCAAAGTGCGCCGGCTCCACCCCAGAAGGAGATTCCCCCCAAAAGGCAGACGGAAGGGGAATTTAAAAAGCAACCCAAAGAAGGCCAAAACAAGCGGCCCGAGGATCAACCTAAACTGCAACAGAAGCAAATAGAACAGCAGAAGCAACCTGAACAACCTCAACAGCAACGACAGAAGAAGCAACAGCAGCCTCAACAGCAGCGGTCACAGCAGAAAACCAAGAAGCAGCAAGAGCATCCACAGATGGAGCAGCAGCAGGAAGCACCAATGGAGGTAGAAAGTATGCCTCCACCACGAGCTTCCTCTTTAAAAAGAAGTAGGGAGGAAGACTCTGAAGAGCAAGAAAAAGGTACCTCTGGACGTAGCAGGGCAGAGTGTAGCATGGACAGAACCAGGCGGCACTCCTTCCCTGCATCGCCCATAAGACAAGCTGTTTCCCCTAGAGATAGGAGTCTCCCTTCCTCCCATACACGTACTCCATCCCCCTCTCCCTCTATTTCTTCCCCCAGTTCTCTAAATACACCACCCCATACATCCACTTCTTCCCCTCCCCATCCTTCAAGGGAGAAGAAAAAGAAGAAAAAGAAACTTTTCGAAGGGCCCGAATCAATTTGTCATGTAGACAAAGAAGTCTACAAGAACGGGCTCACCAAGCAAAGAAAAGCACTGTCGGGGCTCCTTTTCCAAATGAACGAGGTTGACGGGAAGTCAACAGAAGACCCTCGTAACTTTCCTAAGGCGCCAGGAGTGATAACCTGCGTAAGGGACACGGGGGCTTACTTGCGTGTGTGGAGTCATTTGTTTGAAGCTAAAGAGGCCTTCCCGAACATCAGAATTTTCGATATGGAGGACCCCAGTATAAGAAGATTGCGACAATTTTGTGCAGGGAGGGTCCCCGTTTTGATCCATCCCTCATTATATAGAGCGATCAAACTAATATACCCCATGGACGTTGGCGGTATTGCCCTGGATGGACGCATTACGTCAGAGTTGGGAGTAGGGAGCCTGGGGCAATCCGTCGGGGTCCTGTCCAGCTCAGATTTCCGCCCCGTATGTGTCTAAGGTTTTTGCACTAATTCTTTTTTATATTTGCAGGCCTAGAAAATGGAAATAAAGATAGCCAGTTTGAATGTGAAGGGCTTGAGAAATCGGGGTAAGGCTGCCCGCCTGCGTCGGGATCTCCTGTCCTTCGGTGTAGATGTTGCCGCGATCGAAGAGACCCACTTTGTTTGCACTTCCGATGCGTGTGTGCTGGAGGATGACTTTGTCGTCTATTCAGCATATGGGGACCGGTTGGCCAGAGGAGTTTCCTTGTTAGTCAAACGTACTCTTGATGCGAAGGTGGACCTTGTGCATACCGATGCCGAGGGCAGGTTAATCGTGGCCGATATTGCCGTGAAAAGTGGTTCGTTTCGGGTCGTTGCGGTTTATGCGCCCAACGACCAGGGGGAGCGGTGTGACTTCTTTCGGCAGTTGGGGCCGTTCCTAGTCGATTCTTCGCGCCTAGTTCTAATGGGGGACTGGAATGCCATCCTGGACCCCAAGTTAGACAGGGGGCGGGGCGCTAGCGGGAGAAGGGGCGATCGCAGCCTGGTCGATCTGATCGGCGATTATGGTCTCGTCGATAGATACCGGGTCGATCATCCCAGTGGGAAAATGTGGACGTGGGCGCATAATTGGCCGTCTGACAAGGTGGTTAGCTACCTTGACAGAATGTTAGTTCGTAGGGCCGACATAGACCTGTTAGATTGTCCCACGTTCCACTGGGTAGGCTACACGGACCACAAACTCGTTTGTGCCCGTGTGGCGTTAGAACATAGGCCTAGAATGGCTGGTTACTGGAAGTTCAATCTGTCCTTACTGGACAGGCGGGACTTCCGGGAGCAGCTAATTAAATTAGTGCAGCGGGAGCTAGTGGGGGCGGTTATCGGGAATAGGTGGTGGGAAAAATTGAAAGATAGAATTAGGTCTTTCACCACCGATTTCAGCAAACGGCTCGCTCTAGATAAGGCTGAGAAGGTGAAGACACTTAAGGCTAATTTTTCCCGGGCGGAGGCTGGGGGGGATCCCCTAGAGATAGCTCTAGCTAGGGAGGCCCTGCAGCGGTCGAATAGCGATCGTTACATGGGTCAGGTAATTAGGCATAAGTTAAGTAAGATGTCTAACGAAGCTGTGAACCTGGGCGCAGATCTGCGTCGGGAAGAAATCCGTCGAGGTGGTGATCGTTACGTTCGTCAAGTCGAAACCCCGGAGGGGCGTACTCTGCGGTCGACTGACGACATGTGCGAGGCGTTTCGGCGGCATTTCGAGAGCCGCTTTACCAAGGAGCCTGGTCTCCGTGAGGAGGAGTTTCGCAGCTATTTGGCTGACTTTCCTCGGCTTGCGCCGACTGAAGCGGCTAGCTGCGAGGGAGAGATCACGGAGGGCGAAGTCTATGAGGCACTGAAGAGGGTCGGCAGAGGCAAGTCGCCCGGTCTGGATGGTTTGCCCTATGAATTGTACTTGAGGCTGTCGCACATCTTTGTTCCGATTTTGACAGCTGTGTTCAACAACTGGTTTCGGTCGGGGTCCATCCCCAATCGCATTTCCAGGGGTGTGATCACTCTGTTGAAAAAGGGCAAGGGTGTTGGGGGGAAACTAGATGACTATAGGCCCATAACTCTGCTAAACACAGAGTTAAAGATTATGGCCAAGATCCTGCAGGAGCGTTTGCAGTCAGTTGCCGAGTCTCTGTTGGGACCTGAGCAGACTTGTTCTGTGAGGGGCCGAACAATTCAGAGCAACCTGCATTTGATCCGCACGATCGTAGAGGGCGTAAAAGACGACGAAGAAGCCGCGCTGATCAATTTGGATCAGTCCAAGGCATTTGATAGGGTCGACCATCGCTACCTTGCTACTGTCCTGCAGGCCGCCGGATTCGCACCCGACTTCTGCCGCTGGATTAGCCTCCTGTATCGCTCCCCCAGTGCTGTGGTACAGGTGAACGGAAAGTTGTCGGGCGCTTTTGTTCTGTCGAGGTCGGTTCGTCAGGGTTGTCCGCTGTCGCCTCTCCTTTACGCTTTGGCGTTGGAGCCTCTCCTGCGCCGGCTGAAGGACGAGGCGTGCAGTCCGGCCCTACGCGGGATCGCCGTTCCTGGAGGGTCTCGAGCCAGGGTTTCCGCGTACGCCGATGACGTATCTGCTTTCGTGTCGTCCCTTAACGACATTGAGGCGGTGCAGAAGGCGCTTGATCGGTACGAGAAGGTGACAGGGGCCAAGATAAACCGCGACAAGTCTTCCGGCTTGCGGTTAGGTGCCTGGAAGGGGCGTGATCTTCCGGGCCGCTTCGGTTGGACGGACGGTCCTGTCCGCATTCTTGGAGTGTGGTTTGGACCCGACCTCCAGCTGAAGAAAAATTGGTCTGAAGTACTAGCAAAGGTCGTTTCTGCCGGTAAGACTTGGAATCGACGGAGGTTGTCCGTAAAGGGCAGGGCGGAGGTGTGTGTTACATACATTTTCCCCCTGATTCTTTATCGATTGTCAGTACTTCCTCTCTGTGAGGCCCAGATGACGGCGCTCGAGCAGGCGCTATCCTCCATTTTGTGGAGGGGACGCGCCAACAGGGTCGACAGACGAGTCTGCACCAAACGTCCGTGTCATGGGGGGCTGGGAATGCCACACTTGGAGAGTCACATCCGTGCCTCTCGCTTGGCTTTCCTACGCCGCGCATTGACTAGAGGAGATCCGATTCTGGAGGGGATTGTTAGGGACGCCTTCCCTAGCCTTACCATCAATCCCCCCATCTCGAAGGCTGAGCGCCATTGTAAGTCTCGAGATGAATCGCTTTTCCTCAGCGAGTGTCGGTCAGCCTTGAGGGCTATTCCGCGGTCCAGTGACCTTTCACGGCCTAGGAAGGTCTTCTATCGGGAATTAGTGGAGGGTCGCGCGAAGGATTCTCTACGTGATACGCTCGACTGTTCGGAGGAGCAGTATCGCTCCTACTGGTCTTGGGCGCCAGCGGCGGATTATCTCAGTAACCCTGAGTTTTCGCTTACCTGGCGATTGGCTCGGAATCGGCTGCCTCTCAACGACATGGCTTTCATATGGGGCTTGGCGGATTTGCCAGACTGTGATCGGTGTGGCCTTGGCTTAGAGGAAACGGCTGCGCACGCCTTCTACCATTGCCCCCGGGTCCGCCCCTTATGGGACCATGTCGGCGAGCTGACGGCTCGTCTCGCTCCCGAAGAACTCGTGTCCATTGATCGCGCATACGCGTGTGACAATGTGTCGCCCCCGTATTCCGGGGTGAAACGAATGGTGTTTCTAACGCTGCTAGCCACGGCTCGAATGGTGATATGGACGACGCGAATGGAGGAGGTCTTGCGAGGCAATAGTCTTTCGCATCAGGATCTGATCCGATTCTTTGAGCATCAGCTCAAGATGAAGATTAGAACTGATAGAAAACGATTGCATTCGACAGTCTTCACTGAAAGGTGGGTAAAAGAGGCGAGCTTGGTTCGTTTGAACGGGGTTAGCCTTGATTTTCTTTTCTAGGTCAACCAAAGTCACATCGGGGTGGTTTCCTGTGGAACCCTCCCCTCTGTTAGGTTAGACATGCTTAAGTGTACCTAGTTAATATGAGTAACTGTTGTTCCCGGCCTGTTTCCCGGCCTTCATTTTAGTTATGATCCAAGTCGAGATTCCCAACCTCCCCAGTTTGTTTTGGCCTCCTTTTCATCTCAACTGGATCAGCCTTTTACTTCCCCACGTCCCAGTTATTTTATCTCTTTCCCACTCCCTTAGCGAGAGTGCCTCTTGATTTTGTCCTCTGGCCAGAATACAGCGGCCTCTCTATTTTGAGGGTTGGACGGGCCCTACTAACATCAATTATGTTTTAGTTTAAGATTTTGTTGAAATTTTAGTTTGTTATGGGGTTCATCTCCCTCCCCTTTCATCCGCTCACGACGATATTTTTATGTATTTTCATTATCATTAAATGGGGCGCTTTTTTGTAGGTCCCCCCTGGTGTGGATGTGGTATTATGGTGTTCGGAGGATCGAATGGTGATGGACGAATTCTTGTGGTGAATGCGTCAATTGTAATGTATGAATGGGTCACGAATCTGATTAGCTAGGTATAGGATAGTTAGTCAAGACCAGCCTTACCCCTCCCCTTTTTAGGCCTTGTGCCACAATTTGTATTTTATACAAATAAATCCTGAGAAGGAATCCCGAGATTTTCTGTTCGTCTTACGTGTTTTTTGGTCCAGCTATAAGCTAAGTTGGAAAGTTACATTTTTTTTTAAATTTGCACGCATTTTTTGAACCCTTTCTTTCCGTTTTTTTTTTATTTGTACGCATTTTTGAACCCTTTCTTTCTTTTTCTTTGAACACTTTCCTTTTTCAGTTTGATATTTGTTTAGTTTTTTATTTCTTTTATTTTGCTGTTACCCTCCCCGACTTTTATTTGATTCTGTTCTTTTTCGTTTACTGTTCATTGTTGGTTTTATTTATTTTTCTCGGATTTCGGTCCGACCTTTTTTATTTGGTTTTATTTATTTGTTAAAAATTTCTGCTTAAAAAAAAAAAAAAAAAAGTGTGAGAAAAGAAAGTATAGTCAGCCGCGGTGAACTTTGTTCACCAAAATGGCTGAGAAAAACATTGACACTCCAGCTACACCGTTAACAATACCGGTGTCAGCTGAAAAAACGGCCTGGAGCCAAAATAGCCCGCTAAAAAAGGATGGCGTATTTTACGCAAACGAAAGAATTCGTCTCCAAGAAACTTTCAGTGGCAATGAATTCTTGACCATCACCGAGGCATTCGAGGAGGTGAAACCTCGTACCATTTCTTTGCTCACCTCGGATGTCAGGACTCATAAGCTGGTTGGAGTGAGCAGGGAGGGTATGGAGGAGGCCCTGAAGGCGTTAGGCATTTGTCCCAAAATTTTAGCAAGAAGAACAAATGCTCTATGGGACCTCCTCCTACACACAGAAGAACAAGCCAAGAAATTAGCCGGCAGTGTCTTGAATACAAAGTCTTTAAGACTACAAACCGAGTATATGGGCACCCGTCGAACAAAGGTGATGGTTCATGGGGTGCCCATAGACATTTCCGGTGACAGACTCGGGGCCTTCTTCGCCGAATTCGGAGAAGTTAACGAAGTGAAGGCCATCAGCAGTAAGGCAGGAATCGAGACGGGAGATTTCGAAATCCACATCACATTGGACAGAGAAGGATTCCAGAACATCCCAAACGTATTAATCTGCCGCAACAGAAGGATGTTGGTAGTGGTGGAGGGCAGAAAGCCGTTCTGTTGGTCATGCGGAGAGGCAGGACACATGGCAAAGGCGTGCCCTAAGAAAGAGAAGACACCAGCCCCACCACCTCCAGCACCTGCAGCAAAAACCAGTATCCCAGAGAAGGAAACCCCGAATCCGGAAGGCGAGTGGAAGGAAGTCACTAAAAGGCGGAAGCCCCAAAGTGCGCCGGCTCCACCCCAGAAGGAGATTCCCCCCAAAAGGCAGACGGAAGGGGAATTTAAAAAGCAACCCAAAGAAGGCCAAAACAAGCGGCCCGAGGATCAACCTAAACTGCAACAGAAGCAAATAGAACAGCAGAAGCAACCTGAACAACCTCAACAGCAACGACAGAAGAAGCAACAGCAGCCTCAACAGCAGCGGTCACAGCAGAAAACCAAGAAGCAGCAAGAGCATCCACAGATGGAGCAGCAGCAGGAAGCACCAATGGAGGTAGAAAGTATGCCTCCACCACGAGCTTCCTCTTTAAAAAGAAGTAGGGAGGAAGACTCTGAAGAGCAAGAAAAAGGTACCTCTGGACGTAGCAGGGCAGAGTGTAGCATGGACAGAACCAGGCGGCACTCCTTCCCTGCATCGCCCATAAGACAAGCTGTTTCCCCTAGAGATAGGAGTCTCCCTTCCTCCCATACACGTACTCCATCCCCCTCTCCCTCTATTTCTTCCCCCAGTTCTCTAAATACACCACCCCATACATCCACTTCTTCCCCTCCCCATCCTTCAAGGGAGAAGAAAAAGAAGAAAAAGAAACTTTTCGAAGGGCCCGAATCAATTTGTCATGTAGACAAAGAAGTCTACAAGAACGGGCTCACCAAGCAAAGAAAAGCACTGTCGGGGCTCCTTTTCCAAATGAACGAGGTTGACGGGAAGTCAACAGAAGACCCTCGTAACTTTCCTAAGGCGCCAGGAGTGATAACCTGCGTAAGGGACACGGGGGCTTACTTGCGTGTGTGGAGTCATTTGTTTGAAGCTAAAGAGGCCTTCCCGAACATCAGAATGTTCGATATGGAGGACCCCAGTATAAGAAGATTGCGACAATTTTGTGCAGGGAGGGTCCCCGTTTTGATCCATCCCTCATTATATAGAGCGATCAAACTAATATACCCCATGGACGTTGGCGGTATTGCCCTGGATGGACGCATTACGTCAGAGTTGGGAGTAGGGAGCCTGGGGCAATCCGTCGGGGTCCTGTCCAGCTCAGATTTCCGCCCCGTATGTGTCTAAGGTTTTTGCACTAATTCTTTTTTATATTTGCAGGCCTAGAAAATGGAAATAAAGATAGCCAGTTTGAATGTGAAGGGCTTGAGAAATCGGGGTAAGGCTGCCCGCCTGCGTCGGGATCTCCTGTCCTTCGGTGTAGATGTTGCCGCGATCGAAGAGACCCACTTTGTTTGCACTTCCGATGCGTGTGTGCTGGAGGATGACTTTGTCGTCTATTCAGCATATGGGGACCGGTTGGCCAGAGGAGTTTCCTTGTTAGTCAAACGTACTCTTGATGCGAAGGTGGACCTTGTGCATACCGATGCCGAGGGCAGGTTAATCGTGGCCGATATTGCCGTGAAAAGTGGTTCGTTTCGGGTCGTTGCGGTTTATGCGCCCAACGACCAGGGGGAGCGGTGTGACTTCTTTCGGCAGTTGGGGCCGTTCCTAGTCGATTCTTCGCGCCTAGTTCTAATGGGGGACTGGAATGCCATCCTGGACCCCAAGTTAGACAGGGGGCGGGGCGCTAGCGGGAGAAGGGGCGATCGCAGCCTGGTCGATCTGATCGGCGATTATGGTCTCGTCGATAGATACCGGGTCGATCATCCCAGTGGGAAAATGTGGACGTGGGCGCATAATTGGCCGTCTGACAAGGTGGTTAGCTACCTTGACAGAATGTTAGTTCGTAGGGCCGACATAGACCTGTTAGATTGTCCCACGTTCCACTGGGTAGGCTACACGGACCACAAACTCGTTTGTGCCCGTGTGGCGTTAGAACATAGGCCTAGAATGGCTGGTTACTGGAAGTTCAATCTGTCCTTACTGGACAGGCGGGACTTCCGGGAGCAGCTAATTAAATTAGTGCAGCGGGAGCTAGTGGGGGCGGTTATCGGGAATAGGTGGTGGGAAAAACTGAAAGATAGAATTAGGTCTTTCACCACCGATTTCAGCAAACGGCTCGCTCTAGATAAGGCTGAGAAGGTGAAGACACTTAAGGCTAATTTTTCCCGGGCGGAGGCTGGGGGGGATCCCCTAGAGATAGCTCTAGCTAGGGAGGCCCTGCAGCGGTCGAATAGCGATCGTTACATGGGTCAGGTAATTAGGCATAAGTTAAGTAAGATGTCTAACGAAGCTGTGAACCTGGGCGCAGATCTGCGTCGGGAAGAAATCCGTCGAGGTGGTGATCGTTACGTTCGTCAAGTCGAAACCCCGGAGGGGCGTACTCTGCGGTCGACTGACGACATGTGCGAGGCGTTTCGGCGGCATTTCGAGAGCCGCTTTACCAAGGAGCCTGGTCTCCGTGAGGAGGAGTTTCGCAGCTATTTGGCTGACTTTCCTCGGCTTGCGCCGACTGAAGCGGCTAGCTGCGAGGGAGAGATCACGGAGGGCGAAGTCTATGAGGCACTGAAGAGGGTCGGCAGAGGCAAGTCGCCCGGTCTGGATGGTTTGCCCTATGAATTGTACTTGAGGCTGTCGCACATCTTTGTTCCGATTTTGACAGCAGTGTTCAACAACTGGTTTCGGTCGGGGTCCATCCCCAATCGCATTTCCAGGGGTGTGATCACTCTGTTGAAAAAGGGCAAGGGTGTTGGGGGGAAACTAGATGATTATAGGCCCATAACTCTGCTAAACACAGAGTTAAAGATTATGGCCAAGATCCTGCAGGAGCGTTTGCAGTCAGTTGCCGAGTCTCTGTTGGGACCTGAGCAGACTTGTTCTGTGAGGGGCCGAACAATTCAGAGCAACCTGCATTTGATCCGCACGATCGTAGAGGGCGTAAAAGACGACGAAGAAGCCGCGCTGATCAATTTGGATCAGTCCAAGGCATTTGATAGGGTCGACCATCGCTACCTTGCTACTGTCCTGCAGGCCGCCGGATTCGCACCCGACTTCTGCCGCTGGATTAGCCTCCTGTATCGCTCCCCCAGTGCTGTGGTACAGGTGAACGGAAAGTTGTCGGGCGCTTTTGTTCTGTCCAGGTCGGTTCGTCAGGGTTGTCCGCTGTCGCCTCTCCTTTACGCTTTGGCGTTGGAGCCTCTCCTGCGCCGGCTGAAGGACGAGGCGTGCAGTCCGGCCCTACGCGGGATCGCCGTTCCTGGAGGGTCTCGAGCCAGGGTTTCCGCGTACGCCGATGACGTATCTGCTTTCGTGTCGTCCCTTAACGACATTGAGGCGGTGCAGAAGGCGCTTGATCGGTACGAGAAGGTGACAGGGGCCAAGATAAACCGCGACAAGTCTTCCGGCTTGCGGTTAGGTGCCTGGAAGGGGCGTGATCTTCCGGGCCGCTTCGGTTGGACGGACGGTCCTGTCCGCATTCTTGGAGTGTGGTTTGGACCCGACCTCCAGCTGAAGAAAAATTGGTCTGAAGTACTAGCAAAGGTCGTTTCTGCCGGTAAGACTTGGAATCGACGGAGGTTGTCCGTAAAGGGCAGGGCGGAGGTGTGTGTTACATACATTTTCCCCCTGATTCTTTATCGATTGTCAGTACTTCCTCTCTGTGAGGCCCAGATGACGGCGCTCGAGCAGGCGCTATCCTCCATTTTGTGGAGGGGACGCGCCAACAGGGTCGACAGACGAGTCTGCACCAAACGTCCGTGTCATGGGGGGCTGGGAATGCCACACTTGGAGAGTCACATCCGTGCCTCTCGCTTGGCTTTCCTACGCCGCGCATTGACTAGAGGAGATCCGATTCTGGAGGGGATTGTTAGGGACGCCTTCCCTAGCCTTACCATCAATCCCCCCATCTCGAAGGCTGAGCGCCATTGTAAGTCTCGAGATGAATCGCTTTTCCTCAGCGAGTGTCGGTCAGCCTTGAGGGCTATTCCGCGGTCCAGTGACCTTTCACGGCCTAGGAAGGTCTTCTATCGGGAATTAGTGGAGGGTCGCGCGAAGGATTCTCTACGTGATACGCTCGACTGTTCGGAGGAGCAGTATCGCTCCTACTGGTCTTGGGCGCCAGCGGCGGATTATCTCAGTAACCCTGAGTTTTCGCTTACCTGGCGATTGGCTCGGAATCGGCTGCCTCTCAACGACATGGCTTTCATATGGGGCTTGGCGGATTTGCCAGACTGTGATCGGTGTGGCCTTGGCTTAGAGGAAACGGCTGCGCACGCCTTCTACCATTGCCCCCGGGTCCGCCCCTTATGGGACCATGTCGGCGAGCTGACGGCTCGTCTCGCTCCCGAAGAACTCGTGTCCATTGATCGCGCATACGCGTGTGACAATGTGTCGCCCCCGTATTCCGGGGTGAAACGAATGGTGTTTCTAACGCTGCTAGCCACGGCTCGAATGGTGATATGGACGACGCGAATGGAGGAGGTCTTGCGAGGCAATAGTCTTTCGCATCAGGATCTGATCCGATTCTTTGAGCATCAGCTCAAGATGAAGATTAGAACTGATAGAAAACGATTGCATTCGACAGTCTTCACTGAAAGGTGGGTAAAAGAGGCGAGCTTGGTTCGTTTGAACGGGGTTAGCCTTGATTTTCTTTTCTAGGTCAACCAAAGTCACATCGGGGTGGTTTCCTGTGGAACCCTCCCCTCTGTTAGGTTAGACATGCTTAAGTGTACCTAGTTAATATGAGTAACTGTTGTTCCCGGCCTGTTTCCCGGCCTTCATTTTAGTTATGATCCAAGTCGAGATTCCCAACCTCCCCAGTTTGTTTTGGCCTCCTTTTCATCTCAACTGGATCAGCCTTTTACTTCCCCACGTCCCAGTTATTTTATCTCTTTCCCACTCCCTTAGCGAGAGTGCCTCTTGATTTTGTCCTCTGGCCAGAATACAGCGGCCTCTCTATTTTGAGGGTTGGACGGGCCCTACTAACATCAATTATGTTTTAGTTTAAGATTTTGTTGAAATTTTAGTTTGTTATGGGGTTCATCTCCCTCCCCTTTCATCCGCTCACGACGATATTTTTATGTATTTTCATTATCATTAAATGGGGCGCTTTTTTGTAGGTCCCCCCTGGTGTGGATGTGGTATTATGGTGTTCGGAGGATCGAATGGTGATGGACGAATTCTTGTGGTGAATGCGTCAATTGTAATGTATGAATGGGTCACGAATCTGATTAGCTAGGTATAGGATAGTTAGTCAAGACCAGCCTTACCCCTCCCCCTCTCTAGGCCACGTGCCACAATTTGTATTTTATACGAATAAATCCTGAGAAGGAATCCCGAGATTTTCTGTTCGTCTTACGTGTTTTTTGGTCCAGCTATAAGCTAAGTTGGAAAGTTACATTTTTTTTTAAATTTGCACGCATTTTTTGAACCCTTTCTTTCCGTTTTTTTTTTATTTGTACGCATTTTTGAACCCTTTCTTTCTTTTTCTTTGAACACTTTCCTTTTTCAGTTTGATATTTGTTTAGTTTTTTATTTCTTTTATTTTGCTGTTACCCTCCCCGACTTTTATTTGATTCTGTTCTTTTTCGTTTACTGTTCATTGTTGGTTTTATTTATTTTTCTCGGATTTCGGTCCGACCTTTTTTATTTGGTTTTATTTATTTGTTAAAAATTTCTGCTTAAAAAAAAAAAAAAAAAAGTGTGAGAAAAGAAAGTATAGTCAGCCGCGGTGAACTTTGTTCACCAAAATGGCTGAGAAAAACATTGACACTCCAGCTACACCGTTAACAATACCGGTGTCAGCTGAAAAAACGGCCTGGAGCCAAAATAGCCCGCTAAAAAAGGATGGCGTATTTTACGCAAACGAAAGAATTCGTCTCCAAGAAACTTTCAGTGGCAATGAATTCTTGACCATCACCGAGGCATTCGAGGAGGTGAAACCTCGTACCATTTCTTTGCTCACCTCGGATGTCAGGACTCATAAGCTGGTTGGAGTGAGCAGGGAGGGTATGGAGGAAGCCCTGAAGGCGTTAAGCATTTGTCCCAAAATTTTAGCAAGAAGAACAAATGCTCTATGGGACCTCCTCCTACACACAGAAGAACAAGCCAAGAAATTAGCCGGCAGTGTCTTGAATACAAAGTCTTTAAGACTACAAACCGAGTATATGGGCACCCGTCGAACAAAGGTGATGGTTCATGGGGTGCCCATAGACATTTCCGGTGACAGACTCGGGGCCTTCTTCGCCGAATTCGGAGAAGTTAACGAAGTGAAGGCCATCAGCAGTAAGGCAGGAATCGAGACGGGAGATTTCGAAATCCACATCACATTGGACAGAGAAGGATTCCAGAACATCCCAAACGTATTAATCTGCCGCAACAGAAGGATGTTGGTAGTGGTGGAGGGCAGAAAGCCGTTCTGTTGGTCATGCGGAGAGGCAGGACACATGGCAAAGGCGTGCCCTAAGAAAGAGAAGACACCAGCCCCACCACCTCCAGCACCTGCAGCAAAAACCAGTATCCCAGAGAAGGAAACCCCGAATCCGGAAGGCGAGTGGAAGGAAGTCACTAAAAGGCGGAAGCCCCAAAGTGCGCCGGCTCCACCCCAGAAGGAGATTCCCCCCAAAAGGCAGACGGAAGGGGAATTTAAAAAGCAACCCAAAGAAGGCCAAAACAAGCGGCCCGAGGATCAACCTAAACTGCAACAGAAGCAAATAGAACAGAAGCAACCTGAACAACCTCAACAGCAACGACAGAAGAAGCAACAGCAACCTCAACAGCAGCGGTCACAGCAGAAAACCAAGAAGCAGCAAGAGCATCCACAGATGGAGCAGCAGCAGGAAGCACCAATGGAGGTAGAAAGTATGCCTCCACCACGAGCTTCGTCTTTAAAAAGAAGTAGGGAGGAAGACTCTGAAGAGCAAGAAAAAGGTACCTCTGGACGTAGCAGGGCAGAGTGTAGCATGGACAGAACCAGGCGGCACTCCTTCCCTGCATCACCCATTAGACAATCTGTTTCCCCTAGAGATAGGAGTCTCCCTTCCTCCCATACACGTACTCCATCCCCCTCTCCCTCTACTTCTTCCCCCAGTTCTCTAAATACACCACCCCATACATCCACTTCTTCCCCTCCCCATCCTTCAAGGGAGAAGAAAAAGAAGAAAAAGAAACTTTTCGAAGGGCCCGAATCAATTTGTCATGTAGACAAAGAAGTCTACAAGAACGGGCTCACCAAGCAAAGAAAAGCACTGTCGGGGCTCCTTTTCCAAATGAACGAGGTTGACGGGAAGTCAACAGAAGACCCTCGTAACTTTCCTAAGGCGCCAGGAGTGATAACCTGCGTAAGAGACACGGGGGCTTACTTGCGTGTGTGGAGTCATTTGTTTGAAGCTAAAGAGGCCTTCCCGAACATCAGAATGTTCGATATAGAGGACCCCAGTATAAGAAGATTGCGACAATTTTGTGCAGGGAGGGTCCCCGTTTTGATCCATCCCTCATTATATAGAGCGATCAAACTAATATACCCCATGGACGTTGGCGGTATTGCCCTGGATGGACGCATTACGTCAGAGTTGGGAGTAGGGAGCCTGGGGCAATCCGTCGGGGTCCTGTCCAGCTCAGATTTCCGCCCCGTATGTGTCTAAGGTTTTTGCACTAATTCTTTTTTATATTTGCAGGCCTAGAAAATGGAAATAAAGATAGCCAGTTTGAATGTGAAGGGCTTGAGAAATCGGGGTAAGGCTGCCCGCCTGCTTCGGGATCTCCTGTCCTTCGGTGTAGATGTTGCCGCGATCGAAGAGACCCACTTTGTTTGCACTTCCGATGCGTGTGTGCTGGAGGATGACTTTGTCGTCTATTCAGCATATGGGGACCGGTTGGCCAGAGGAGTTTCTTTGTTAGTCAAACGTACTCTTGATGCGAAGGTGGACCTTGTGCATACCGATGCCGAGGGCAGGTTAATCGTGGCCGATATTGCCGTGAAAAGTGGTTCGTTTCGGGTCGTTGCGGTTTATGCGCCCAACGACCAGGGGGAGCGGTGTGACTTTTTTCGGCAGTTAGGGCCGTTCCTAGTCGATTCTTCGCGCCTAGTTCTAATGGGGGACTGGAATGCCATCCTGGACCCCAAGTTAGACAGGGGGCGGGGCGCTAGCGGGAGAAGGGGCGATCGCAGCCTGGTCGATCTGATCGGCGATTATGGTCTCGTCGATAGATACCGGGTCGATCATCCCAGTGGGAAAATGTGGACGTGGGCGCATAATTGGCCGTCTGACAAGGTAGTTAGCTACCTTGACAGAATGTTAGTTCGTAGGGCCGACATAGACCTGTTAGATTGTCCCACGTTCCACTGGGTAGGCTACACGGACCACAAACTCGTTTGTGCCCGTGTGGCGTTAGAACATAGGCCTAGAATGGCTGGTTACTGGAAGTTCAATCTGTCCTTACTGGACAGGCGGGACTTCCGGGAGCAGCTAATTAAATTAGTGCAGCGGGAGCTAGTGGGGGCGGTTATCGGGAATAGGTGGTGGGAAAAATTGAAAGATAGAATTAGGTCTTTCACCACCGATTTCAGCAAACGGCTCGCTCTAGATAAGGCTGAGAAGGTGAAGACACTTAAGGCTAATTTTTCCCGGGCGGAGGCTGGGGGGGATCCCCTAGAGATAGCTCTAGCTAGGGAGGCCCTGCAGCGGTCGAATAGCGATCGTTACATGGGTCAGGTAATTAGGCATAAGTTAAGTAAGATGTCTAACGAAGCTGTGAACCTGGGCGCAGATCTGCGTCGGGAAGAAATCCGTCGAGGTGGTGATCGTTACGTTCGTCAAGTCGAAACCCCGGAGGGGCGTACTCTGCGGTCGACTGACGACATGTGCGAGGCGTTTCGGCGGCATTTCGAGAGCCGCTTTACCAAGGAGCCTGGTCTCCGTGAGGAGGAGTTTCGCAGCTATTTGGCTGACTTTCCTCGGCTTGCGCCGACTGAAGCGGCTAGCTGCGAGGGAGAGATCACGGAGGGCGAAGTCTATGAGGCACTGAAGAGGGTCGGCAGAGGCAAGTCGCCCGGTCTGGATGGTTTGCCCTATGAATTGTACTTGAGGCTGTCGCACATCTTTGTTCCGATTTTGACAGCAGTGTTCAACAACTGGTTTCGGTCGGGGTCCATCCCCAATCGCATTTCCAGGGGTGTGATCACTCTGTTGAAAAAGGGCAAGGGTGTTGGGGGGAAACTAGATGATTATAGGCCCATAACTCTGCTAAACACAGAGTTAAAGATTATGGCCAAGATCCTGCAGGAGCGTTTGCAGTCAGTTGCCGAGTCTCTGTTGGGACCTGAGCAGACTTGTTCTGTGAGGGGCCGAACAATTCAGAGCAACCTGCATTTGATCCGCACGATCGTAGAGGGCGTAAAAGACGACGAAGAAGCCGCGCTGATCAATTTGGATCAGTCCAAGGCATTTGATAGGGTCGACCATCGCTACCTTGCTACTGTCCTGCAGGCCGCCGGATTCGCACCCGACTTCTGCCGCTGGATTAGCCTCCTGTATCGCTCCCCCAGTGCTGTGGTACAGGTGAACGGAAAGTTGTCGGGCGCTTTTGTTCTGTCGAGGTCGGTTCGTCAGGGTTGTCCGCTGTCGCCTCTCCTTTACGCTTTGGCGTTGGAGCCTCTCCTGCGCCGGCTGAAGGACGAGGCGTGCAGTCCGGCCCTACGCGGGATCGCCGTTCCTGGAGGGTCTCGAGCCAGGGTTTCCGCGTACGCCGATGACGTATCTGCTTTCGTGTCGTCCCTTAACGACATTGAGGCGGTGCAGAAGGCGCTTGATCGGTACGAGAAGGTGACAGGGGCCAAGATAAACCGCGACAAGTCTTCCGGCTTGCGGTTAGGTGCCTGGAAGGGGCGTGATCTTCCGGGCCGCTTCGGTTGGACGGACGGTCCTGTCCGCATTCTTGGAGTGTGGTTTGGACCCGACCTCCAGCTGAAGAAAAATTGGTCTGAAGTACTAGCAAAGGTCGTTTCTGCCGGTAAGACTTGGAATCGACGGAGGTTGTCCGTAAAGGGCAGGGCGGAGGTGTGTGTTACATACATTTTCCCCCTGATTCTTTATCGATTGTCAGTACTTCCTCTCTGTGAGGCCCAGATGACGGCGCTCGAGCAGGCGCTATCCTCCATTTTGTGGAGGGGACGCGCCAACAGGGTCGACAGACGAGTCTGCACCAAACGTCCGTGTCATGGGGGGCTGGGAATGCCACACTTGGAGAGTCACATCCGTGCCTCTCGCTTGGCTTTCCTACGCCGCGCATTGACTAGAGGAGATCCGATTCTGGAGGGGATTGTTAGGGACGCCTTCCCTAGCCTTACCATCAATCCCCCCATCTCGAAGGCTGAGCGCCATTGTAAGTCTCGAGATGAATCGCTTTTCCTCAGCGAGTGTCGGTCAGCCTTGAGGGCTATTCCGCGGTCCAGTGACCTTTCACGGCCTAGGAAGGTCTTCTATCGGGAATTAGTGGAGGGTCGCGCGAAGGATTCTCTACGTGATACGCTCGACTGTTCGGAGGAGCAGTATCGCTCCTACTGGTCTTGGGCGCCAGCGGCGGATTATCTCAGTAACCCTGAGTTTTCGCTTACCTGGCGATTGGCTCGGAATCGGCTGCCTCTCAACGACATGGCTTTCATATGGGGCTTGGCGGATTTGCCAGACTGTGATCGGTGTGGCCTTGGCTTAGAGGAAACGGCTGCGCACGCCTTCTACCATTGCCCCCGGGTCCGCCCCTTATGGGACCATGTCGGCGAGCTGACGGCTCGTCTCGCTCCCGAAGAACTCGTGTCCATTGATCGCGCATACGCGTGTGACAATGTGTCGCCCCCGTATTCCGGGGTGAAACGAATGGTGTTTCTAACGCTGCTAGCCACGGCTCGAATGGTGATATGGACGACGCGAATGGAGGAGGTCTTGCGAGGCAATAGTCTTTCGCATCAGGATCTGATCCGATTCTTTGAGCATCAGCTCAAGATGAAGATTAGAACTGATAGAAAACGATTGCATTCGACAGTCTTCACTGAAAGGTGGGTAAAAGAGGCGAGCTTGGTTCGTTTGAACGGGGTTAGCCTTGATTTTCTTTTCTAGGTCAACCAAAGTCACATCGGGCTGGTTTCCTGTGGAACCCTCCCCTCTGTTAGGTTAGACATGCTTAAGTGTACCTAGTTAATATGAGTAACTGTTGTTCCCGGCCTGTTTCCCGGCCTTCATTTTAGTTATGATCCAAGTCGAGATTCCCAACCTCCCCAGTTTGTTTTGGCCTCCTTTTCATCTCAACTGGATCAGCCTTTTACTTCCCCACGTCCCAGTTATTTTATCTCTTTCCCACTCCCTTAGCGAGAGTGCCTCTTGATTTTGTCCTCTGGCCAGAATACAGCGGCCTCTCTATTTTGAGGGTTGGACGGGCCCTACTAACATCAATTATGTTTTAGTTTAAGATTTTGTTGAAATTTTAGTTTGTTATGGGGTTCATCTCCCTCCCCTTTCATCCGCTCACGACGATATTTTTATGTATTTTCATTATCATTAAATGGGGCGCTTTTTTGTAGGTCCCCCCTGATGTGGATGTGGTATTATGGTGTTCGGAGGATCGAATGGTGATGGACGAATTCTGGTGGTGAATGCGTCAATTGTAATGTATGAATGGGTCACGAATCTGATTAGCTAGGTATAGGATAGTTAGTCAAGACCAGCCTTACCCCTCCCCCTCTCTAGGCCACGTGCCACAATTTGTATTTTATACGAATAAATCCTGAGAAGGAATCCCGAGATTTTCTGTTCGTCTTACGTGTTTTTTGGTCCAGCTATAAGCTAAGTTGGAAAGTTACATTTTTTTTTAAATTTGCACGCATTTTTTGAACCCTTTCTTTCCGTTTTTTTTTTATTTGTACGCATTTTTGAACCCTTTCTTTCTTTTTCTTTGAACACTTTCCTTTTTCAGTTTGATATTTGTTTAGTTTTTTATTTCTTTTATTTTGCTGTTACCCTCCCCGACTTTTATTTGATTCTGTTCTTTTTCGTTTACTGTTCATTGTTGGTTTTATTTATTTTTCTCGGATTTCGGTCCGACCTTTTTTATTTGGTTTTATTTATTTGTTAAAAATTTCTGCTTAAAAAAAAAAAAAAAAAAGTGTGAGAAAAGAAAGTATAGTCAGCCGCGGTGAACTTTGTTCACCAAAATGGCTGAGAAAAACATTGACACTCCAGCTACACCGTTAACAATACCGGTGTCAGCTGAAAAAACGGCCTGGAGCCAAAATAGCCCGCTAAAAAAGGATGGCGTATTTTACGCTAACGAAAGAATTCGTCTCCAAGAAACCTTCAGTGGCAATGAATTCTTAACAATCACCGAGGCATTCGAGGAGGTGAAACCTCGTACCATTTCTTTGCTCACCTCGGATGTCAGGACTCATAAGCTGGTTGGAGTGAGCAGGGAGGGTATGGAGGAGGCCCTGAAGGCGTTAGGCATTTGTCCAAAAATTTTAGCACGAAGAACAAATGCTCTATGGGACCTCCTCCTACACACAGAAGAACAAGCCAAGAAATTAGCCGGCAGTGTCTTGAATACAAAGTCTTTAAGACTTCAAACCGAGTATATGGGCACCCGTCGAACAAAGGTGATGGTTCATGGGGTGCCCATAGACATTTCCGGTGACAGACTCGGGGCCTTCTTCGCCGAATTCGGAGAAGTTAACGAAGTGAAGGCCATCAGCAGTAAGGCAGGAATCGAGACGGGAGATTTCGAAATCCACATCACATTGGACAGAGAAGGATTCCAGAACATCCCAAACGTTTTAATCTGCCGCAACAGAAGGATGTTGGTAGTGGTGGAGGGCAGAAAGCCGTTCTGTTGGTCATGCGGAGAGGCAGGACACATGGCAAAGGCGTGCCCTAAGAAAGAGAAGACACCAGCCCCACCACCTCCAGCACCTGCAGCAAAAACCAGTACCCCAGAGAAGGAAACCCCGAATCCGGAAGGCGAGTGGAAGGAAGTCACTAAAAGGCGGAAGCCCCAAAGTGCGCCGGCTCCACCCCAGAAGGAGATTCCCCCCAAAAGGCAGACGGAAGGGGAATTTAAAAAGCAACCCAAAGAAGGCCAAAACAAGCGGCCCGAGGATCAACCTAAACTGCAACAGAAGCAAATAGAACAGCAGCCTCAACAGCAGAAGCAAGCTGAACAACCTCAACAGCAACGACAGAAGAAGCAACAGCAGCCTCAACAGCAGCGGTCACAGCAGAAAACCAAGAAGCAGCAAGAGCATCCACAGATGGAGCAGCAGCAGGAAGCACCAATGGAGGTAGAAAGTATGCCTCCACCACGAGCTTCCTCTTTAAAAAGAAGTAGGGAGGAAGACTCTGAAGAGCAAGAAAAAGGTACCTCTGGACGTAGCAGGGCAGAGTGTAGCATGGACAGAACCAGGCGGCACTCCTTCCCTGCATCGCCCATAAGACAATCTGTTTCCCCTAGAGATAGGAGTCTCCCTTCCTCCCATACACGTACTCCATCCCCCTCTCCCTCTACTTCTTCCCCCAGTTCTCTAAATACACCACCCCATACATCCACTTCTTCCCCTCCCCATCCTTCAAGGGAGAAGAAAAAGAAGAAAAAGAAACTTTTCGAAGGGCCCGAATCAATTTGTCATGTAGACAAAGAAGTCTACAAGAACGGGCTCACCAAGCAAAGAAAAGCACTGTCGGGGCTCCTTTTCCAAATGAACGAGGTTGACGGGAAGTCAACAGAAGACCCTCGTAACTTTCCTAAGGCGCCAGGAGTGATAACCTGCGTAAGGGACACGGGGGCTTACTTGCGTGTGTGGAGTCATTTGTTTGAAGCCAAAGAGGCCTTCCCGAACATCAGAATGTTCGATATGGAGGACCCCAGTATAAGAAGATTGCGACAATTTTGTGCAGGGAGGGTCCCCGTTTTGATCCATCCCTCATTATATAGAGCGATCAAACTAATATACCCCATGGACGTTGGCGGTATTGCCCTGGATGGACGCATTACGTCAGAGTTGGGAGTAGGGAGCCTGGGGCAATCCGTCGGGGTCCTGTCCAGCTCAGATTTCCGCCCCGTATGTGTCTAAGGTTTTTGCACTAATTCTTTTTTATATTTGCAGGCCTAGAAAATGGAAATAAAGATAGCCAGTTTGAATGTGAAGGGCTTGAGAAATCGGGGTAAGGCTGCCCGCCTGCTTCGGGATCTCCTGTCCTTCGGTGTAGATGTTGCCGCGATCGAAGAGACCCACTTTGTTTGCACTTCCGATGCGTGTGTGCTGGAGGATGACTTTGTCGTCTATTCAGCATATGGGGACCGGTTGGCCAGAGGAGTTTCTTTGTTAGTCAAACGTACTCTTGATGCGAAGGTGGACCTTGTGCATACCGATGCCGAGGGCAGGTTAATCGTGGCCGATATTGCCGTGAAAAGTGGTTCGTTTCGGGTCGTTGCGGTTTATGCGCCCAACGACCAGGGGGAGCGGTGTGACTTTTTTCGGCAGTTAGGGCCGTTCCTAGTCGATTCTTCGCGCCTAGTTCTAATGGGGGACTGGAATGCCATCCTGGACCCCAAGTTAGACAGGGGGCGGGGCGCTAGCGGGAGAAGGGGCGATCGCAGCCTGGTCGATCTGATCGGCGATTATGGTCTCGTCGATAGATACCGGGTCGATCATCCCAGTGGGAAAATGTGGACGTGGGCGCATAATTGGCCGTCTGACAAGGTAGTTAGCTACCTTGACAGAATGTTAGTTCGTAGGGCCGACATAGACCTGTTAGATTGTCCCACGTTCCACTGGGTAGGCTACACGGACCACAAACTCGTTTGTGCCCGTGTGGCGTTAGAACATAGGCCTAGAATGGCTGGTTACTGGAAGTTCAATCTGTCCTTACTGGACAGGCGGGACTTCCGGGAGCAGCTAATTAAATTAGTGCAGCGGGAGCTAGTGGGGGCGGTTATCGGGAATAGGTGGTGGGAAAAATTGAAAGATAGAATTAGGTCTTTCACCACCGATTTCAGCAAACGGCTCGCTCTAGATAAGGCTGAGAAGGTGAAGACACTTAAGGCTAATTTTTCCCGGGCGGAGGCTGGGGGGGATCCCCTAGAGATAGCTCTAGCTAGGGAGGCCCTGCAGCGGTCGAATAGCGATCGTTACATGGGTCAGGTAATTAGGCATAAGTTAAGTAAGATGTCTAACGAAGCTGTGAACCTGGGCGCAGATCTGCGTCGGGAAGAAATCCGTCGAGGTGGTGATCGTTACGTTCGTCAAGTCGAAACCCCGGAGGGGCGTACTCTGCGGTCGACTGACGACATGTGCGAGGCGTTTCGGCGGCATTTCGAGAGCCGCTTTACCAAGGAGCCTGGTCTCCGTGAGGAGGAGTTTCGCAGCTATTTGGCTGACTTTCCTCGGCTTGCGCCGACTGAAGCGGCTAGCTGCGAGGGAGAGATCACGGAGGGCGAAGTCTATGAGGCACTGAAGAGGGTCGGCAGAGGCAAGTCGCCCGGTCTGGATGGTTTGCCCTATGAATTGTACTTGAGGCTGTCGCACATCTTTGTTCCGATTTTGACAGCAGTGTTCAACAACTGGTTTCGGTCGGGGTCCATCCCCAATCGCATTTCCAGGGGTGTGATCACTCTGTTGAAAAAGGGCAAGGGTGTTGGGGGGAAACTAGATGATTATAGGCCCATAACTCTGCTAAACACAGAGTTAAAGATTATGGCCAAGATCCTGCAGGAGCGTTTGCAGTCAGTTGCCGAGTCTCTGTTGGGACCTGAGCAGACTTGTTCTGTGAGGGGCCGAACAATTCAGAGCAACCTGCATTTGATCCGCACGATCGTAGAGGGCGTAAAAGACGACGAAGAAGCCGCGCTGATCAATTTGGATCAGTCCAAGGCATTTGATAGGGTCGACCATCGCTACCTTGCTACTGTCCTGCAGGCCGCCGGATTCGCACCCGACTTCTGCCGCTGGATTAGCCTCCTGTATCGCTCCCCCAGTGCTGTGGTACAGGTGAACGGAAAGTTGTCGGGCGCTTTTGTTCTGTCCAGGTCGGTTCGTCAGGGTTGTCCGCTGTCGCCTCTCCTTTACGCTTTGGCGTTGGAGCCTCTCCTGCGCCGGCTGAAGGACGAGGCGTGCAGTCCGGCCCTACGCGGGATCGCCGTTCCTGGAGGGTCTCGAGCCAGGGTTTCCGCGTACGCCGATGACGTATCCGCTTTCGTGTCGTCCCTTAACGACATTGAGGCGGTGCAGAAGGCGCTTGATCGGTACGAGAAGGTGACAGGGGCCAAGATAAACCGCGACAAGTCTTCCGGCTTGCGGTTAGGTGCCTGGAAGGGGCGTGATCTTCCGGGCCGCTTCGGTTGGACGGACGGTCCTGTCCGCATTCTTGGAGTGTGGTTTGGACCCGACCTCCAGCTGAAGAAAAATTGGTCTGAAGTACTAGCAAAGGTCGTTTCTGCCGGTAAGACTTGGAATCGACGGAGGTTGTCCGTAAAGGGCAGGGCGGAGGTGTGTGTTACATACATTTTCCCCCTGATTCTTTATCGATTGTCAGTACTTCCTCTCTGTGAGGCCCAGATGACGGCGCTCGAGCAGGCGCTATCCTCCATTTTGTGGAGGGGACGCGCCAACAGGGTCGACAGACGAGTCTGCACCAAACGTCCGTGTCATGGGGGGCTGGGAATGCCACACTTGGAGAGTCACATCCGTGCCTCTCGCTTGGCTTTCCTACGCCGCGCATTGACTAGAGGGGATCCGATTCTGGAGGGGATTGTTAGGGACGCCTTCCCTAGCCTTACCATCAATCCCCCCATCTCGAAGGCTGAGCGCCATTGTAAGTCTCGAGATGAATCGCTTTTCCTCAGCGAGTGTCGGTCAGCCTTGAGGGCTATTCCGCGGTCCAGTGACCTTTCACGGCCTAGGAAGGTCTTCTATCGGGAATTAGTGGAGCGTCGCGCGAAGGATTCTCTACGTGATACGCTCGACTGTTCGGAGGAGCAGTATCGCTCCTACTGGTCTTGGGCGCCAGCGGCGGATTATCTCAGTAACCCTGAGTTTTCGCTTACCTGGCGACTGGCTCGGAATCGGCTGCCTCTCAACGACATGGCTTTCATATGGGGCTTGGCGGATTTGCCAGACTGTGATCGGTGTGGCCTTGGCTTAGAGGAAACGGCTGCGCACGCCTTCTACCATTGCCCCCGGGTCCGCCCCTTATGGTACCATGTCGGCGAGCTGACGGCTCGTCTCGCTCCCGAAGAACTCGTGTCCATTGATCGCGCATACGCGTGTGACAATGTGTCGCCCCCGTATTCCGGGGTGAAACGAATGGTGTTTCTAACGCTGCTAGCCACGGCTCGAATGGTGATATGGACGACGCGAATGGAGGAGGTCTTGCGAGGCAATAGTCTTTCGCATCAGGATCTGATCCGATTCTTTGAGCATCAGCTCAAGATGAAGATTAGAACTGATAGAAAACGATTGCATTCGACAGTCTTCACTGAAAGGTGGGTAAAAGAGGCGAGCTTGGTTCGTTTGAACGGGGTTAGCCTTGATTTTCTTTTCTAGGTCAACCAAAGTCACATCGGGGTGGTTTCCTGTGGAACCCTCCCCTCTGTTAGGTTAGACATGCTTAAGTGTACCTAGTTAATATGAGTAACTGTTGTTCCCGGCCTGTTTCCCGGCCTTCATTTTAGTTATGATCCAAGTCGAGATTCCCAACCTCCCCAGTTTGTTTTGGCCTCCTTTTCATCTCAACTGGATCAGCCTTTTCCTTCCCCACGTCCCAGTTATTTTATCTCTTTCCCACTCCCTTAGCGAGAGTGCCTCTTGATTTTGTCCTCTGGCCAGAATACAGCGGCCTCTCTATTTTGAGGGTTGGACGGGCCCTACTAACATCAATTATGTTTTAGTTTAAGATTTTGTTGAAATTTTAGTTTGTTATGGGGTTCATCTCCCTCCCCTTTCATCCGCTCACGACGATATTTTTATGTATTTTCATTATCATTAAATGGGGCGCTTTTTTGTAGGTCCCCCCTGGTGTGGATGTGGTATTATGGTGTTCGGAGGATCGAATGGTGATGGACGAATTCTTGTGGTGAATGCGTCAATTGTAATGTATGAATGGGTCACGAATCTGATTAGCTAGGTATAGGATAGTTAGTCAAGACCAGCCTTACCCCCCCCCCTCTCTAGGCCTTGTGCCACAATTTGTATTTTATACGAATAAATCCTGAGAAGGAATCCCGAGATTTTCTGTTCGTCTTACGTGTTTTTTGGACCAGCTATAAGCTAAGTTGGAAAGTTACATTTTTTTTAAATTTGCACGCATTTTTTGAACCCTTTCTTTCCGTTTTTTTTTTAATTTTTACGCATTTTTGAACCCTTTCTTTCTTTTTTTTGAACACTTTCTTTTTTCAGTTTGATATTTGTTTAGTTTTTTATTTCTTTTATTTTGCTGTTACCCTCCCCGACTTTTATTTGATTCTGTTCTTTTTCGTTTACTGTTCATTGTTGGTTTTATTTATTTTTCTCGGATTTCGGTCCGACCTTTTTTATTTGGTTTTATTTATTTGTTAAAAATTTCTGCTTAAAAAAAAAAAAAGTGTGAGAAAATAAAGTATAGTCAGCCGCGGTGAACTTTGTTCGCCAAAAATGGCTGAGAAAAACATTGACACTCCAGCTACACCGTTAACAATACCGGTGTCAGCTGAAAAAACGGCCTGGAGCCAAAATAGCCCGATAAAAAAGGATGGCGTATTTTACGCAAACGAAAGAATTCGTCTCCAAGAAACCTTCAGTGGCAATGAATTCTTGACCATCACCGAGGCATTCGAGGAGGTGAAACCTCGTACCATTTCTTTGCTCACCTCGGATGTCAGGACTCATAAGCTGGTTGGAGTGAGCAGGGAGGGTATGGAGGAGGCCCTGAAGGCGTTAGGCATTTGTCCGAAAATTTTAGCACGAAGAACAAATGCTCTATGGGACCTCCTCCTACAGACGGAAGAACAAGCCAAGAAATTAGCTGGCTGTGTCTTAAATACAAAATCTTTAAGACTACAAACCGAGTATATGGGCACCCGTCGAACAAAGGTGATGGTTCATGGGGTGCCCATAGACATTTCCGGTGACAGACTCGGGGCCTTCTTCGCCGAATTCGGAGAAGTTAACGAAGTGAAGGCCATCAGCAGTAAGGCAGGAATCGAGACGGGAGATTTCGAAATCCACATCACATTGGACAGAGAAGGATTCCAGAACATCCCAAACGTATTAATCTGCCGCAACAGAAGGATGTTGGTAGTGGTGGAGGGCAGAAAGCCGTTCTGTTGGTCATGCGGAGAGGCAGGACACATGGCAAAGGCGTGCCCTAAGAAAGAGAAGACACCAGCCCCACCACCTCCAGCACCTGCAGCAAAAACCAGTACCCCAGAGAAGGAAACCCCGAATCCGGAAGGCGAGTGGAAGGAAGTCACTAAAAGGCGGAAGCCCCAAAGTGCGCCGGCTCCACCCCAGAAGGAGATTCTCCCCAAAAGGCAGACGGAAGGGGAATTTAAAAAGCTACCCAAAGAAGGCCAAAACAAGCGGCCCGAGGATCAACCTAAACTGCAACAGAAGCAAATAGAACAGCAGCCTCAACAGCAGAAGCAACCTGAACAACCTCAACAGCAACGACAGAAGAAGCAACAGCAGCCTCAACAGCAGCGGTCACAGCAGAAAACCAAGAAGCAGCAAGAGCATCCACAGATGGAGCAGCAGCAGGAAGCACCAATGGAGGTAGAAAGTATGCCTCCACCACGAGCTTCCTCTTTAAAAAGAAGTAGGGAGGAAGACTCTGAAGAGCAAGAAAAAGGTACCTCTGGACGTAGCAGGGCAGAGTGTAGCATGGACAGAACCAGGCGGCACTCCTTCCCTGCATCGCCCATAAGACAATCTGTTTCCCCTAGAGATAGGAGTCTCCCTTCCTCCCATACACGTACTCCATCCCCCTCTCCCTCTACTTCTTCCCCCAGTTCTCTAAATACACCACCCCATACATCCACTTCTTCCCCTCCCCATCCTTCAAGGGAGAAGAAAAAGAAGAAAAAGAAACTTTTCGAAGGGCCCGAATCAATTTGTCATGTAGACAAAGAAGTCTACAAGAACGGGCTCACCAAGCAAAGAAAAGCACTGTCGGGGCTCCTTTTCCAAATGAACGAGGTTGACGGGAAGTCAACAGAAGACCCTCGTAACTTTCCTAAGGCGCCAGGAGTGATAACCTGCGTAAGGGACACGGGGGCTTACTTGCGTGTGTGGAGTCATTTGTTTGAAGCTAAAGAGGCCTTCCCGAACATCAGAATGTTCGATATGGAGGACCCCAGTATAAGAAGATTGCGACAATTTTGTGCAGGGAGGGTCCCCGTTTTGATCCATCCCTCATTATATAGAGCGATCAAACTAATATACCCCATGGACGTTGGCGGTATTGCCCTGGATGGACGCATTACGTCAGAGTTGGGAGTAGGGAGCCTGGGGCAATCCGTCGGGGTCCTGTCCAGCTCAGATTTCCGCCCCGTATGTGTCTAAGGTTTTTGCACTAATTCTTTTTTATATTTGCAGGCCTAGAAAATGGAAATAAAGATAGCCAGTTTGAATGTGAAGGGCTTGAGAAATCGGGGTAAGGCTGCCCGTCTGCTTCGGGATCTCCTGTCCTTCGGTGTAGATGTTGCCGCGATCGAAGAGACCCACTTTGTTTGCACTTCCGATGCGTGTGTGCTGGAGGATGACTTTGTCGTCTATTCAGCATATGGGGACCGGTTGGCCAGAGGAGTTTCTTTGTTAGTCAAACGTACTCTTGATGCGAAGGTGGACCTTGTGCATACCGATGCCGAGGGCAGGTTAATCGTGGCCGATATTGCCGTGAAAAGTGGTTCGTTTCGGGTCGTTGCGGTTTATGCGCCCAACGACCAGGGGGAGCGGTGTGACTTTTTTCGGCAGTTAGGGCCGTTCCTAGTCGATTCTTCGCGCCTAGTTCTAATGGGGGACTGGAATGCCATCCTGGACCCCAAGTTAGACAGGGGGCGGGGCGCTAGCGGGAGAAGGGGCGATCGCAGCCTGGTCGATCTGATCGGCGATTATGGTCTCGTCGATAGATACCGGGTCGATCATCCCAGTGGGAAAATGTGGACGTGGGCGCATAATTGGCCGTCTGACAAGGTAGTTAGCTACCTTGACAGAATGTTAGTTCGTAGGGCCGACATAGACCTGTTAGATTGTCCCACGTTCCACTGGGTAGGCTACACGGACCACAAACTCGTTTGTGCCCGTGTGGCGTTAGAACATAGGCCTAGAATGGCTGGTTACTGGAAGTTCAATCTGTCCTTACTGGACAGGCGGGACTTCCGGGAGCAGCTAATTAAATTAGTGCAGCGGGAGCTAGTGGGGGCGGTTATCGGGAATAGGTGGTGGGAAAAACTGAAAGATAGAATTAGGTCTTTCACCACCGATTTCAGCAAACGGCTCGCTCTAGATAAGGCTGAGAAGGTGAAGACACTTAAGGCTAATTTTTCCCGGGCGGAGGCTGGGGGGGATCCCCTAGAGATAGCTCTAGCTAGGGAGGCCCTGCAGCGGTCGAATAGCGATCGTTACATGGGTCAGGTAATTAGGCATAAGTTAAGTAAGATGTCTAACGAAGCTGTGAACCTGGGCGCAGATCTGCGTCGGGAAGAAATCCGTCGAGGTGGTGATCGTTACGTTCGTCAAGTCGAAACCCCGGAGGGGCGTACTCTGCGGTCGACTGACGACATGTGCGAGGCGTTTCGGCGGCATTTCGAGAGCCGCTTTACCAAGGAGCCTGGTCTCCGTGAGGAGGAGTTTCGCAGCTATTTGGCTGACTTTCCTCGGCTTGCGCCGACTGAAGCGGCTAGCTGCGAGGGAGAGATCACGGAGGGCGAAGTCTATGAGGCACTGAAGAGGGTCGGCAGAGGCAAGTCGCCCGGTCTGGATGGTTTGCCCTATGAATTGTACTTGAGGCTGTCGCACATCTTTGTTCCGATTTTGACAGCAGTGTTCAACAACTGGTTTCGGTCGGGGTCCATCCCCAATCGCATTTCCAGGGGTGTGATCACTCTGTTGAAAAAGGGCAAGGGTGTTGGGGGGAAACTAGATGATTATAGGCCCATAACTCTGCTAAACACAGTGTTAAAGATTATGGCCAAGATCCTGCAGGAGCGTTTGCAGTCAGTTGCCGAGTCTCTGTTGGGACCTGAGCAGACTTGTTCTGTGAGGGGCCGAACAATTCAGAGCAACCTGCATTTGATCCGCACGATCGTAGAGGGCGTAAAAGACGACGAAGAAGCCGCGCTGATCAATTTGGATCAGTCCAAGGCATTTGATAGGGTCGACCATCGCTACCTTGCTACTGTCCTGCAGGCCGCCGGATTCGCACCCGACTTCTGCCGCTGGGTTAGCCTCCTGTATCGCTCCCCCAGTGCTGTGGTACAGGTGAACGGAAAGTTGTCGGGCGCTTTTGTTCTGTCGAGGTCGGTTCGTCAGGGTTGTCCGCTGTCGCCTCTCCTTTACGCTTTGGCGTTGGAGCCTCTCCTGCGCCGGCTGAAGGACGAGGCGTGCAGTCCGGCCCTACGCGGGATCGCCGTTCCTGGAGGGTCTCGAGCCAGGGTTTCCGCGTACGCCGATGACGTATCTGCTTTCGTGTCGTCCCTTAACGACATTGAGGCGGTGCAGAAGGCGCTTGATCGGTACGAGAAGGTGACAGGGGCCAAGATAAACCGCGACAAGTCTTCCGGCTTGCGGTTAGGTGCCTGGAAGGGGCGTGATCTTCCGGGCCGCTTCGGTTGGACGGACGGTCCTGTCCGCATTCTTGGAGTGTGGTTTGGACCCGACCTCCAGCTGAAGAAAAATTGGTCTGAAGTACTAGCAAAGGTCGTTTCTGCCGGTAAGACTTGGAATCGACGGAGGTTGTCCGTAAAGGGCAGGGCGGAGGTGTGTGTTACATACATTTTCCCCCTGATTCTTTATCGATTGTCAGTACTTCCTCTCTGTGAGGCCCAGATGACGGCGCTCGAGCAGGCGCTATCCTCCATTTTGTGGAGGGGACGCGCCAACAGGGTCGACAGACGAGTCTGCACCAAACGTCCGTGTCATGGGGGGCTGGGAATGCCACACTTGGAGAGTCACATCCGTGCCTCTCGCTTGGCTTTCCTACGCCGCGCATTGACTAGAGGAGATCCGATTCTGGAGGGGATTGTTAGGGACGCCTTCCCTAGCCTTACCATCAATCCCCCCATCTCGAAGGCTGAGCGCCATTGTAAGTCTCGAGATGAATCGCTTTTCCTCAGCGAGTGTCGGTCAGCCTTGAGGGCTATTCCGCGGTCCAGTGACCTTTCACGGCCTAGGAAGGTCTTCTATCGGGAATTAGTGGAGGGTCGCGCGAAGGATTCTCTACGTGATACGCTCGACTGTTCGGAGGAGCAGTATCGCTCCTACTGGTCTTGGGCGCCAGCGGCGGATTATCTCAGTAACCCTGAGTTTTCGCTTACCTGGCGATTGGCTCGGAATCGGCTGCCTCTCAACGACATGGCTTTCATATGGGGCTTGGCGGATTTGCCAGACTGTGATCGGTGTGGCCTTGGCTTAGAGGAAACGGCTGCGCACGCCTTCTACCATTGCCCCCGGGTCCGCCCCTTATGGGACCATGTCGGCGAGCTGACGGCTCGTCTCGCTCCCGAAGAACTCGTGTCCATTGATCGCGCATACGCGTGTGACAATGTGTCGCCCCCGTACTCCGGGGTGAAACGAATGGTGTTTCTAACGCTGCTAGCCACGGCTCGAATGGTGATATGGACGACGCGATTGGAGGAGGTCTTGCGAGGCAATAGTCTTTCGCATCAGGATCTGATCCGATTCTTTGAGCATCAGCTCAAGATGAAGATTAGAACTGATAGAAAACGATTGCATTCGACAGTCTTCACTGAAAGGTGGGTAAAAGAGGCGAGCTTGGTTCGTTTGAACGGGGTTAGCCTTGATTTTCTTTTCTAGGTCAACCAAAGTCACATCGGGGTGGTTTCCTGTGGAACCCTCCCCTCTGTTAGGTTAGACATGCTTAAGTGTACCTAGTTAATATGAGTAAGTGTTGTTCCCGGCCTGTTTCCCGGCCTTCATTTTAGTTATGATCCAAGTCGAGATTCCCAACCTCCCCAGTTTGTTTTGGCCTCCTTTTCATCTCAACTGGATCAGCCTTTTACTTCCCCACGTCCCAGTTATTTTATCTCTTTCCCACTCCCTTAGCGAGAGTGCCTCTTGATTTTGTCCTCTGGCCAGAATACAGCGGCCTCTCTATTTTGAGGGTTGGACGGGCCCTACTAACATCAATTATGTTTTAGTTTAAGATTTTGTTGAAATTTTAGTTTGTTATCGGGTTCATCTCCCTCCCCTTTCATCCGCTCACGACGATATTTTTATGTATTTTCATTATCATTAAATGGGGCGCTTTTTTGTAGGTCCCCCCTGGTGTGGATGTGGTATTATGGTGTTCGGAGGATCGAATGGTGATGGACGAATTCTTGTGGTGAATGCGTCAATTGTAATGTATGAATGGGTCACGAATCTGATTAGCTAGGTATAGGATAGTTAGTCAAGACCAGCCTTACCCCTCCCCCTCTCTAGGCCACGTGCCACAATTTGTATTTTATACGAATAAATCCTGAGAAGGAATCCCGAGATTTTCTGTTCGTCTTACGTGTTTTTTGGACCAGCTATAAGCTAAGTTGGAAAGTTACATTTTTTTTAAATTTGCACGCATTTTTTGAACCCTTTCTTTCCGTTTTTTTTTTAATTTTTACGCATTTTTGAACCCTTTCTTTCTTTTTTTTGAACACTTTCTTTTTTCAGTTTGATATTTGTTTAGTTTTTTATTTCTTTTATTTTGCTGTTACCCTCCCCGACTTTTATTTGATTCTGTTCTTTTTCGTTTACTGTTCATTGTTGGTTTTATTTATTTTTCTCGGATTTCGGTCCGACCTTTTTTATTTGGTTTTATTTATTTGTTAAAAATTTCTGCTTAAAAAAAAAAAAAGTGTGAGAAAATAAAGTATAGTCAGCCGCGGTGAACTTTGTTCGCCAAAAATGGCTGAGAAAAACATTGACACTCCAGCTACACCGTTAACAATACCGGTGTCAGCTGAAAAAACGGCCTGGAGCCAAAATAGCCCGATAAAAAAGGATGGCGTATTTTACGCAAACGAAAGAATTCGTCTCCAAGAAACCTTCAGTGGCAATGAATTCTTGACCATCACCGAGGCATTCGAGGAGGTGAAACCTCGTACCATTTCTTTGCTCACCTCGGATGTCAGGACTCATAAGCTGGTTGGAGTGAGCAGGGAGGGTATGGAGGAGGCCCTGAAGGCGTTAGGCATTTGTCCGAAAATTTTAGCACGAAGAACAAATGCTCTATGGGACCTCCTCCTACAGACGGAAGAACAAGCCAAGAAATTAGCTGGCTGTGTCTTAAATACAAAATCTTTAAGACTACAAACCGAGTATATGGGCACCCGTCGAACAAAGGTGATGGTTCATGGGGTGCCCATAGACATTTCCGGTGACAGACTCGGGGCCTTCTTCGCCGAATTCGGAGAAGTTAACGAAGTGAAGGCCATCAGCAGTAAGGCAGGAATCGAGACGGGAGATTTCGAAATCCACATCACATTGGACAGAGAAGGATTCCAGAACATCCCAAACGTATTAATCTGCCGCAACAGAAGGATGTTGGTAGTGGTGGAGGGCAGAAAGCCGTTCTGTTGGTCATGCGGAGAGGCAGGACACATGGCAAAGGCGTGCCCTAAGAAAGAGAAGACACCAGCCCCACCACCTCCAGCACCTGCAGCAAAAACCAGTACCCCAGAGAAGGAAACCCCGAATCCGGAAGGCGAGTGGAAGGAAGTCACTAAAAGGCGGAAGCCCCAAAGTGCGCCGGCTCCACCCCAGAAGGAGATTCTCCCCAAAAGGCAGACGGAAGGGGAATTTAAAAAGCTACCCAAAGAAGGCCAAAACAAGCGGCCCGAGGATCAACCTAAACTGCAACAGAAGCAAATAGAACAGCAGCCTCAACAGCAGAAGCAACCTGAACAACCTCAACAGCAACGACAGAAGAAGCAACAGCAGCCTCAACAGCAGCGGTCACAGCAGAAAACCAAGAAGCAGCAAGAGCATCCACAGATGGAGCAGCAGCAGGAAGCACCAATGGAGGTAGAAAGTATGCCTCCACCACGAGCTTCCTCTTTAAAAAGAAGTAGGGAGGAAGACTCTGAAGAGCAAGAAAAAGGTACCTCTGGACGTAGCAGGGCAGAGTGTAGCATGGACAGAACCAGGCGGCACTCCTTCCCTGCATCGCCCATAAGACAATCTGTTTCCCCTAGAGATAGGAGTCTCCCTTCCTCCCATACACGTACTCCATCCCCCTCTCCCTCTACCTCTTCCCCCAGTTCTCTAAATACACCACCCCATACATCCACTTCTTCCCCTCCCCATCCTTCAAGGGAGAAGAAAAAGAAGAAAAAGAAACTTTTCGAAGGGCCCGAATCAATTTGTCATGTAGACAAAGAAGTCTACAAGAACGGGCTCACCAAGCAAAGAAAAGCACTGTCGGGGCTCCTTTTCCAAATGAACGAGGTTGACGGGAAGTCAACAGAAGACCCTCGTAACTTTCCTAAGGCGCCAGGAGTGATAACCTGCGTAAGGGACACGGGGGCTTACTTGCGTGTGTGGAGTCATTTGTTTGAAGCTAAAGAGGCCTTCCCGAACATCAGAATGTTCGATATGGAGGACCCCAGTATAAGAAGATTGCGACAATTTTGTGCAGGGAGGGTCCCCGTTTTGATCCATCCCTCATTATATAGAGCGATCAAACTAATATACCCCATGGACGTTGGCGGTATTGCCCTGGATGGACGCATTACGTCAGAGTTGGGAGTAGGGAGCCTGGGGCAATCCGTCGGGGTCCTGTCCAGCTCAGATTTCCGCCCCGTATGTGTCTAAGGTTTTTGCACTAATTCTTTTTTATATTTGCAGGCCTAGAAAATGGAAATAAAGATAGCCAGTTTGAATGTGAAGGGCTTGAGAAATCGGGGTAAGGCTGCCCGCCTGCTTCGGGATCTCCTGTCCTTCGGTGTAGATGTTGCCGCGATCGAAGAGACCCACTTTGTTTGCACTTCCGATGCGTGTGTGCTGGAGGATGACTTTGTCGTCTATTCAGCATATGGGGACCGGTTGGCCAGAGGAGTTTCTTTGTTAGTCAAACGTACTCTTGATGCGAAGGTGGACCTTGTGCATACCGATGCCGAGGGCAGGTTAATCGTGGCCGATATTGCCGTGAAAAGTGGTTCGTTTCGGGTCGTTGCGGTTTATGCGCCCAACGACCAGGGGGAGCGGTGTGACTTTTTTCGGCAGTTAGGGCCGTTCCTAGTCGATTCTTCGCGCCTAGTTCTAATGGGGGACTGGAATGCCATCCTGGACCCCAAGTTAGACAGGGGGCGGGGCGCTAGCGGGAGAAGGGGCGATCGCAGCCTGGTCGATCTGATCGGCGATTATGGTCTCGTCGATAGATACCGGGTCGATCATCCCAGTGGGAAAATGTGGACGTGGGCGCATAATTGGCCGTCTGACAAGGTAGTTAGCTACCTTGACAGAATGTTAGTTCGTAGGGCCGACATAGACCTGTTAGATTGTCCCACGTTCCACTGGGTAGGCTACACGGACCACAAACTCGTTTGTGCCCGTGTGGCGTTAGAACATAGGCCTAGAATGGCTGGTTACTGGAAGTTCAATCTGTCCTTACTGGACAGGCGGGACTTCCGGGAGCAGCTAATTAAATTAGTGCAGCGGGAGCTAGTGGGGGCGGTTATCGGGAATAGGTGGTGGGAAAAATTGAAAGATAGAATTAGGTCTTTCACCACCGATTTCAGCAAACGGCTCGCTCTAGATAAGGCTGAGAAGGTGAAGACACTTAAGGCTAATTTTTCCCGGGCGGAGGCTGGGGGGGATCCCCTAGAGATAGCTCTAGCTAGGGAGGCCCTGCAGCGGTCGAATAGCGATCGTTACATGGGTCAGGTAATTAGGCATAAGTTAAGTAAGATGTCTAACGAAGCTGTGAACCTGGGCGCAGATCTGCGTCGGGAAGAAATCCGTCGAGGTGGTGATCGTTACGTTCGTCAAGTCGAAACCCCGGAGGGGCGTACTCTGCGGTCGACTGACGACATGTGCGAGGCGTTTCGGCGGCATTTCGAGAGCCGCTTTACCAAGGAGCCTGGTCTCCGTGAGGAGGAGTTTCGCAGCTATTTGGCTGACTTTCCTCGGCTTGCGCCGACTGAAGCGGCTAGCTGCGAGGGAGAGATCACGGAGGGCGAAGTCTATGAGGCACTGAAGAGGGTCGGCAGAGGCAAGTCGCCCGGTCTGGATGGTTTGCCCTATGAATTGTACTTGAGGCTGTCGCACATCTTTGTTCCGATTTTGACAGCAGTGTTCAACAACTGGTTTCGGTCGGGGTCCATCCCCAATCGCATTTCCAGGGGTGTGATCACTCTGTTGAAAAAGGGCAAGGGTGTTGGGGGGAAACTAGATGATTATAGGCCCATAACTCTGCTAAACACAGAGTTAAAGATTATGGCCAAGATCCTGCAGGAGCGTTTGCAGTCAGTTGCCGAGTCTCTGTTGGGACCTGAGCAGACTTGTTCTGTGAGGGGCCGAACAATTCAGAGCAACCTGCATTTGATCCGCACGATCGTAGAGGGCGTAAAAGACGACGAAGAAGCCGCGCTGATCAATTTGGATCAGTCCAAGGCATTTGATAGGGTCGACCATCGCTACCTTGCTACTGTCCTGCAGGCCGCCGGATTCGCACCCGACTTCTGCCGCTGGATTAGCCTCCTGTATCGCTCCCCCAGTGCTGTGGTACAGGTGAACGGAAAGTTGTCGGGCGCTTTTGTTCTGTCGAGGTCGGTTCGTCAGGGTTGTCCGCTGTCGCCTCTCCTTTACGCTTTGGCGTTGGAGCCTCTCCTGCGCCGGCTGAAGGACGAGGCGTGCAGTCCGGCCCTACGCGGGATCGCCGTTCCTGGAGGGTCTCGAGCCAGGGTTTCCGCGTACGCCGATGACGTATCCGCTTTCGTGTCGTCCCTTAACGACATTGAGGCGGTGCAGAAGGCGCTTGATCGGTACGAGAAGGTGACAGGGGCCAAGATAAACCGCGACAAGTCTTCCGGCTTGCGGTTAGGTGCCTGGAAGGGGCGTGATCTTCCGGGCCGCTTCGGTTGGACGGACGGTCCTGTCCGCATTCTTGGAGTGTGGTTTGGACCCGACCTCCAGCTGAAGAAAAATTGGTCTGAAGTACTAGCAAAGGTCGTTTCTGCCGGTAAGACTTGGAATCGACGGAGGTTGTCCGTAAAGGGCAGGGCGGAGGTGTGTGTTACATACATTTTCCCCCTGATTCTTTATCGATTGTCAGTACTTCCTCTCTGTGAGGCCCAGATGACGGCGCTCGAGCAGGCGCTATCCTCCATTTTGTGGAGGGGACGCGCCAACAGGGTCGACAGACGAGTCTGCACCAAACGTCCGTGTCATGGGGGGCTGGGAATGCCACACTTGGAGAGTCACATCCGTGCCTCTCGCTTGGCTTTCCTACGCCGCGCATTGACTAGAGGAGATCCGATTCTGGAGGGGATTGTTAGGGACGCCTTCCCTAGCCTTACCATCAATCCCCCCATCTCGAAGGCTGAGCGCCATTGTAAGTCTCGAGATGAATCGCTTTTCCTCAGCGAGTGTCGGTCAGCCTTGAGGGCTATTCCGCGGTCCAGTGACCTTTCACGGCCTAGGAAGGTCTTCTATCGGGAATTAGTGGAGGGTCGCGCGAAGGATTCTCTACGTGATACGCTCGACTGTTCGGAGGAGCAGTATCGCTCCTACTGGTCTTGGGCGCCAGCGGCGGATTATCTCAGTAACCCTGAGTTTTCGCTTACCTGGCGATTGGCTCGGAATCGGCTGCCTCTCAACGACATGGCTTTCATATGGGGCTTGGCGGATTTGCCAGACTGTGATCGGTGTGGCCTTGGCTTAGAGGAAACGGCTGCGCACGCCTTCTACCATTGCCCCCGGGTCCGCCCCTTATGGGACCATGTCGGCGAGCTGACGGCTCGTCTCGCTCCCGAAGAACTCGTGTCCATTGATCGCGCATACGCGTGTGACAATGTGTCGCCCCCGTATTCCGGGGTGAAACGAATGGTGTTTCTAACGCTGCTAGCCACGGCTCGAATGGTGATATGGACGACGCGAATGGAGGAGGTCTTGCGAGGCAATAGTCTTTCGCATCAGGATCTGATCCGATTCTTTGAGCATCAGCTCAAGATGAAGATTAGAACTGATAGAAAACGATTGCATTCGACAGTCTTCACTGAAAGGTGGGTAAAAGAGGCGAGCTTGGTTCGTTTGAACGGGGTTAGCCTTGATTTTCTTTTCTAGGTCAACCAAAGTCACATCGGGGTGGTTTCCTGTGGAACCCTCCCCTCTGTTAGGTTAGACATGCTTAAGTGTACCTAGTTAATATGAGTAACTGTTGTTCACGGCCTGTTTCCCGGCCTTCATTTTAGTTATGATCCAAGTCGAGATTCCCAACCTCCCCAGTTTGTTTTGGCCTCCTTTTCATCTCAACTGGATCAGCCTTTTACTTCCCCATGTCCCAGTTATTTTATCTCTTTCCCACTCCCTTAGCGAGAGTGCCTCTTGATTTTGTCCTCTGGCCAGAATACAGCGGCCTCTCTATTTTGAGGGTTGGACGGGCCCTACTAACATCAATTATGTTTTAGTTTAAGAATTTGTTGAAATTTTAGTTTGTTATCGGGTTCATCTCCCTCCCCTTTCATCCGCTCACGATTTTTATGTATTTTCATTATCATTAAATGGGGCGCTTTTTTGTAGGTCCCCCCTGGTGTGGATGTGGTATTATGGTGTTCGGAGGATCGAATGGTGATGGATGAATTCTTGTGGTGAATGCGTCAATTGTAATGTATGAATGGGTCACGAATCTGATTAGCTAGGTATAGGATAGTTAGTCAAGACCAGCCTTACCCCTCCCCTTTTTAGGCCGTGTGCCACAATTTGTATTTTATACGAATAAATCCTGAGAAGGAATCCCGAGATTTTCTGTTCGTCTTACGTGTTTTTTGGACCAGCTATAAGCTAAGTTGGAAAGTTACATTTTTTTTAAATTTGCACGCATTTTTTGAACCCTTTCTTTCCGTTTTTTTTTTAATTTTTACGCATTTTTGAACCCTTTCTTTCTTTTTTTTGAACACTTTCTTTTTTCAGTTTGATATTTGTTTAGTTTTTTATTTCTTTTATTTTGCTGTTACCCTCCCCGACTTTTATTTGATTCTGTTCTTTTTCGTTTACTGTTCATTGTTGGTTTTATTTATTTTTCTCGGATTTCGGTCCGACCTTTTTTATTTGGTTTTATTTATTTGTTAAAAATTTCTGCTTAAAAAAAAAAAAAGTGTGAGAAAATAAAGTATAGTCAGCCGCGGTGAACTTTGTTCGCCAAAAATGGCTGAGAAAAACATTGACACTCCAGCTACACCGTTAACAATACCGGTGTCAGCTGAAAAAACGGCCTGGAGCCAAAATAGCCCGCTAAAAAAGGATGGCGTATTTTACGCAAACGAAAGAATTCGTCTCCAAGAAACCTTCAGTGGCAATGAATTCTTGACCATCACCGAGGCATTCGAGGAGGTGAAACCTCGTACCATTTCTTTGCTCACCTCGGATGTCAGGACTCATAAGCTGGTTGGAGTGAGCAGGGAGGGTATGGAGGAGGCCCTGAAGGCGTTAGGCATTTGTCCGAAAATTTTAGCACGAAGAACAAATGCTCTATGGGACCTCCTCCTACACACAGAAGAACAAGCCAAGAAATTAGCCGGCAGTGTCTTGAATACAAAGACTTTAAGACTTCAAACCGAGTATATGGGCACCCGTCGAACAAAGGTGATGGTTCATGGGGTGCCCATAGACATTTCCGGTGACAGACTCGGGGCCTTCTTCGCCGAATTCGGAGAAGTTAACGAAGTGAAGGCCATCAGCAGTAAGGCAGGAATCGAGACTGGAGATTTCGAAATCCACATCACATTGGACAGAGAAGGATTCCAGAACATCCCAAACGTATTAATCTGCCGCAACAGAAGGATGTTGGTAGTGGTGGAGGGCAGAAAGCCGTTCTGTTGGTCATGCGGAGAGGCAGGACACATGGCAAAGGCGTGCCCTAAGAAAGAGAAGACACCAGCCCCACCACCTCCAGCACCTGCAGCAAAAACCAGTACCCCAGAGAAGGAAACCCCGAATCCGGAAGGCGAGTGGAAGGAAGTCACTAAAAGGCGGAAGCCCCAAAGTGCGCCGACTCCACCCCAGAAGGAGATTCCCCCCAAAAGGCAGACGGAAGGGGAATTTAAAAAGCTACCCAAAGAAGGCCAAAACAAGCGGCCCGAGGATCAACCTAAACTGCAACAGAAGCAAATAGAACAGCAGCCTCAACAGCAGAAGCAACCTGAACAACCTCAACAGCAACGACAGAAGAAGCAACAGCAGCCTCAACAGCAGCGGTCACAGCAGAAAACCAAGAAGCAGCAAGAGCATCCACAGATGGAGCAGCAGCAGGAAGCACCAATGGAGGTAGAAAGTATGCCTCCACCACGAGCTTCCTCTTTAAAAAGAAGTAGGGAGGAAGACTCTGAAGAGCAAGAAAAAGGTACCTCTGGACGTAGCAGGGCAGAGTGTAGCATGGACAGAACCAGGCGGCACTCCTTCCCTGCATCGCCCATAAGACAATCTGTTTCCCCTAGAGATAGGAGTCTCCCTTCCTCCCATACACGTACTCCATCCCCCTCTCCCTCTACTTCTTCCCCCAGTTCTCTAAATACACCACCCCATACATCCACTTCTTCCCCTCCCCATCCTTCAAGGGAGAAGAAAAAGAAGAAAAAGAAACTTTTCGAAGGGCCCGAATCAATTTGTCATGTAGACAAAGAAGTCTACAAGAACGGGCTCACCAAGCAAAGAAAAGCACTGTCGGGGCTCCTTTTCCAAATGAACGAGGTTGACGGGAAGTCAACAGAAGACCCTCGTAACTTTCCTAAGGCGCCAGGAGTGATAACCTGCGTAAGGGACACGGGGGCTTACTTGCGTGTGTGGAGTCATTTGTTTGAAGCTAAAGAGGCCTTCCCGAACATCAGAATGTTCGATATGGAGGACCCCAGTATAAGAAGATTGCGACAATTTTGTGCAGGGAGGGTCCCCGTTTTGATCCATCCCTCATTATATAGAGCGATCAAACTAATATACCCCATGGACGTTGGCGGTATTGCCCTGGATGGACGCATTACGTCAGAGTTGGGAGTAGGGAGCCTGGGGCAATCCGTCGGGGTCCTGTCCAGCTCAGATTTCCGCCCCGTATGTGTTTAAGGTTTTTGCACTAATTCTTTTTTATATTTGCAGGCCTAGAAAATGGAAATAAAGATAGCCAGTTTGAATGTGAAGGGCTTGAGAAATCGGGGTAAGGCTGCCCGCCTGCGTCGGGATCTCCTGTCCTTCGGTGTAGATGTTGCCGCGATTGAAGAGACCCACTTTGTTTGCACTTCCGATGCGTGTGTGCTGGAGGATGACTTTGTCGTCTATTCAGCATATGGGGACCGGTTGGCCAGAGGAGTTTCTTTGTTAGTCAAACGTACTCTTGATGCGAAGGTGGACCTTGTGCATACCGATGCCGAGGGCAGGTTAATCGTGGCCGATATTGCCGTGAAAAGTGGTTCGTTTCGGGTCGTTGCGGTTTATGCGCCCAACGACCAGGGGGAGCGGTGTGACTTTTTTCGGCAGTTAGGGCCGTTCCTAGTCGATTCTTCGCGCCTAGTTCTAATGGGGGACTGGAATGCCATCCTGGACCCCAAGTTAGACAGGGGGCGGGGCGCTAGCGGGAGAAGGGGCGATCGCAGCCTGGTCGATCTGATCGGCGATTATGGTCTCGTCGATAGATACCGGGTCGATCATCCCAGTGGGAAAATGTGGACGTGGGCGCATAATTGGCCGTCTGACAAGGTAGTTAGCTACCTTGACAGAATGTTAGTTCGTAGGGCCGACATAGACCTGTTAGATTGTCCCACGTTCCACTGGGTAGGCTACACGGACCACAAACTCGTTTGTGCCCGTGTGGCGTTAGAACATAGGCCTAGAATGGCTGGTTACTGGAAGTTCAATCTGTCCTTACTGGACAGGCGGGACTTCCGGGAGCAGCTAATTAAATTAGTGCAGCGGGAGCTAGTGGGGGCGGTTATCGGGAATAGGTGGTGGGAAAAACTGAAAGATAGAATTAGGTCTTTCACCACCGATTTCAGCAAACGGCTCGCTCTAGATAAGGCTGAGAAGGTGAAGACACTTAAGGCTAATTTTTCCCGGGCGGAGGCTGGGGGGGATCCCCTAGAGATAGCTCTAGCCAGGGAGGCCCTGCAGCGGTCGAATAGCGATCGTTACATGGGTCAGGTAATTAGGCATAAGTTAAGTAAGATGTCTAACGAAGCTGTGAACCTGGGCGCAGATCTGCGTCGGGAAGAAATCCGTCGAGGTGGTGATCGTTACGTTCGTCAAGTCGAAACCCCGGAGGGGCGTACTCTGCGGTCGACTGACGACATGTGCGAGGCGTTTCGGCGGCATTTCGAGAGCCGCTTTACCAAGGAGCCTGGTCTCCGTGAGGAGGAGTTTCGCAGCTATTTGGCTGACTTTCCTCGGCTTGCGCCGACTGAAGCGGCTAGCTGCGAGGGAGAGATCACGGAGGGCGAAGTCTATGAGGCACTGAAGAGGGTCGGCAGAGGCAAGTCGCCCGGTCTGGATGGTTTGCCCTATGAATTGTACTTGAGGCTGTCGCACATCTTTGTTCCGATTTTGACAGCAGTGTTCAACAACTGGTTTCGGTCGGGGTCCATCCCCAATCGCATTTCCAGGGGTGTGATCACTCTGTTGAAAAAGGGCAAGGGTGTTGGGGGGAAACTAGATGATTATAGGCCCATAACTCTGCTAAACACAGAGTTAAAGATTATGGCCAAGATCCTGCAGGAGCGTTTGCAGTCAGTTGCCGAGTCTCTGTTGGGACCTGAGCAGACTTGTTCTGTGAGGGGCCGAACAATTCAGAGCAACCTGCATTTGATCCGCACGATCGTAGAGGGCGTAAAAGACGACGAAGAAGCCGCGCTGATCAATTTGGATCAGTCCAAGGCATTTGATAGGGTCGACCATCGCTACCTTGCTACTGTCCTGCAGGCCGCCGGATTCGCACCCGACTTCTGCCGCTGGATTAGCCTCCTGTATCGCTCCCCCAGTGCTGTGGTACAGGTGAACGGAAAGTTGTCGGGCGCTTTTGTTCTGTCCAGGTCGGTTCGTCAGGGTTGTCCGCTGTCGCCTCTCCTTTACGCTTTGGCGTTGGAGCCTCTCCTGCGCCGGCTGAAGGACGAGGCGTGCAGTCCGGCCCTACGCGGGATCGCCGTTCCTGGAGGGTCTCGAGCCAGGGTTTCCGCGTACGCCGATGACGTATCCGCTTTCGTGTCGTCCCTTAACGACATTGAGGCGGTGCAGAAGGCGCTTGATCGGTACGAGAAGGTGACAGGGGCCAAGATAAACCGCGACAAGTCTTCCGGCTTGCGGTTAGGTGCCTGGAAGGGGCGTGATCTTCCGGGCCGCTTCGGTTGGACGGACGGTCCTGTCCGCATTCTTGGAGTGTGGTTTGGACCCGACCTCCAGCTGAAGAAAAACTGGTCTGAAGTACTAGCAAAGGTCGTTTCTGCCGGTAAGACTTGGAATCGACGGAGGTTGTCCGTAAAGGGCAGGGCGGAGGTGTGTGTTGCATACATTTTCCCCCTGATTCTTTATCGATTGTCAGTACTTCCTCTCTGTGAGGCCCAGATGACGGCGCTCGAGCAGGCGCTATCCTCCATTTTGTGGAGGGGACGCGCCAACAGGGTCGACAGACGAGTCTGCACCAAACGTCCGTGTCATGGGGGGCTGGGAATGCCACACTTGGAGAGTCACATCCGTGCCTCTCGCTTGGCTTTCCTACGCCGCGCATTGACTAGAGGAGATCCGATTCTGGAGGGGATTGTTAGGGACGCCTTCCCTAGCCTCACCTTCAATCCCCCCATCTCGAAGGCTGAGCGCCATTGTAAGTCTCGAGATGAATCGGTTTTCCTCAGCGAGTGTCGGTCAGCCTTGAGGGCTATTCCGCGGTCCAGTGACCTTTCACGGCCTAGGAAGGTCTTCTATCGGGAATTAGTGGAGGGTCGCGCGAAGGATTCTCTACGTGATACGCTCGACTGTTCGGAGGAGCAGTATCGCTCCTACTGGTCTTGGGCGCCAGCGGCGGATTATCTCAGTAACCCTGAGTTTTCGCTTACCTGGCGATTGGCTCGGAATCGGCTGCCTCTCAACGACATGGCTTTCATATGGGGCTTGGCGGATTTGCCAGACTGTGATCGGTGTGGCCTTGGCTTAGAGGAAACGGCTGCGCACGCCTTCTACCATTGCCCCCGGGTCCGCCCCTTATGGGACCATGTCGGCGAGCTGACGGCTCGTCTCGCTCCCGAAGAACTCGTGTCCATTGATCGCGCATACGCGTGTGACAATGTGTCGCCCCCGTATTCCGGGGTGAAACGAATGGTGTTTCTAACGCTGCTAGCCACGGCTCGAATGGTGATATGGACGACGCGAATGGAGGAGGTCTTGCGAGGCAATAGTCTTTCGCATCAGGATCTGATCCGATTCTTTGAGCATCAGCTCAAGATGAAGATTAGAACTGATAGAAAACGATTGCATTCGACAGTCTTCACTGAAAGGTGGGTAAAAGAGGCGAGCTTGGTTCGTTTGAACGGGGTTAGCCTTGATTTTCTTTTCTAGGTCAACCAAAGTCACATCGGGGTGGTTTCCTGTGGAACCCAACCCTCTGTTAGGTTAGACATGCTTAAGTGTACCTAGTTAATATGAGTAACTGTTGTTCCCGGCCTGTTTCCCGGCCTTCATTTTAGTTATGATCCAAGTCGAGATTCCCAACCTCCCCAGTTTGTTTTGGCCTCCTTTTCATCTCAACTGGATCAGCCTTTTACTTCCCCACGTCCCAGTTATTTTATCTCTTTCCCACTCCCTTAGCGAGAGTGCCTCTTGATTTTGTCCTCTGGCCAGAATACAGCGGCCTCTCTATTTTGAGGGTTGGACGGGCCCTACTAACATCAATTATGTTTTAGTTTAAGATTTTGTTGAAATTTTAGTTTGTTATGGGGTTCATCTCCCTCCCCTTTCATCCGCTCACGACGATATTTTTATGTATTTTCATTATCATTAAATGGGGCGCTTTTTTGTAGGTCCCCCCTGGTGTGGATGTGGTATTATGGTGTTCGGAGGATCGAATGGTGATGGACGAATTCTTGTGGTGAATGCGTCAATTGTAATGTATGAATGGGTCACGAATCTGATTAGCTAGGTATAGGATAGTTAGTCAAGACCAGCCTTACCCCTCCCCTTTTTAGGCCTTGTGCCACAATTTGTATTTTATACAAATAAATCCTGAGAAGGAATCCCGAGATTTTCTGTTCGTCTTACGTGTTTTTTGGACCAGCTATAAGCTAAGTTGTTTGGAAAGTTACATTTTTTTAAATTTGCACGCATTTTTTGAACCCTTTCTTTCCGTTTTTTTTAATTTCTACGCATTTTTGAACCCTTTCTTTCTTTTTTTGAACACTTTCTTTTTTCAGTTTGATATTTGTTTAGTTTTTTATTTCTTTTATTTTGCTGTTACCCTCCCCGACTTTTATTTGATTCTGTTCTTTTTCGTTTACTGTTCATTGTTGGTTTTATTTATTTTTCCCGGATTTCGGTCCGACCTTTTTTATTTGGTTTTATTTATTTGTTAAAAATTTCTGCTTAAAAAAAAAAAAAGAAAAGTGTGAGAAAAGAAATTTTAGTCAGCCGCGGTGAACTTTGTTCACCAAAATGGCTGAGAAAAACATTGACACTCCAGCTACACCGTTAACAATACCGGTGTCAGCCGAAAAAACGGCCTGGAGCCAAAATAGCCCGCTAAAAAAGGATGGCGTATTTTACGCAAACGAAAGAATTCGTCTCCAAGAAACCTTCAGTGGCAATGAATTCTTAACAATCACCGAGGCATTCGAGGAGGTGAAACCTCGTACCATTTCTTTGCTCACCTCGGATGTCAGGACTCATAAGCTGGTTGGAGTGAGCAGGGAGGGTATGGAGGAGGCCCTGAAGGCGTTAGGCATTTGTCCGAAAATTTTAGCACGAAGAACAAATGCTCTATGGGACCTCCTCCTACACACAGAAGAACAAGCCAAGAAATTAGCCGGCAGTGTCTTGAATACAAAGTCTTTAAGACTTCAAACCGAGTATATGGGCACCCGTCGAACAAAGGTGATGGTTCATGGGGTGCCCATAGACATTTCCGGTGACAGACTCGGGGCCTTCTTCGCCGAATTCGGAGAAGTTAACGAAGTGAAGGCCATCAGCAGTAAGGCAGGAATCGAGACGGGAGATTTCGAAATCCACATCACATTGGACAGAGAAGGATTCCAGAACATCCCAAACGTATTAATCTGCCGCAACAGAAGGATGTTGGTAGTGGTGGAGGGCAGAAAGCCGTTCTGTTGGTCATGCGGAGAGGCAGGACACATGGCAAAGGCGTGCCCTAAGAAAGGGAAGACACCAGCCCCACCACCTCCAGCACCTGCAGCAAAAACCAGTACCCCAGAGAAGGAAACCCCGAATCCGGAAGGCGAGTGGAAGGAAGTCACTAAAAGGCGGAAGCCCCAAAGTGCGCCGGCTCCACCCCAGAAGGAGATTCCCCCCAAAAGGCAGTCGGAAGGGGAATTTAAAAAGCAACCCAAAGAAGGCCAAAACAAGCGGCCCGAGGATCAACCTAAACTGCAACAGAAGCAAATAGAACAGCAGTCTCAACAGCAGAAGCAACCTGAACAACCTCAACAGCAACGACAGAAGAAGCAACAGCAACCTCAACAGCAGCGGTCACAGCAGAAAACCAAGACGCAGCAAGAGCATCCACAGATGGAGCAGCAGCAGGAAGCACCAATGGAGGTAGAAAGTATGCCTCCACCACGAGCTTCGTCTTTAAAAAGAAGTAGGGAGGAAGACTCTGAAGAGCAAGAAAAAGGTACCTCTGGACGTAGCAGGGCAGAGTGTAGCATGGACAGAACCAGGCGGCACTCCTTCCCTGCATCGCCCATAAGACAATCTGTTTCCCCTAGAGATAGGAGTCTCCCTTCCTCCCATACACGTACTCCATCCCCCTCTCCCTCTACTTCTTCCCCCAGTTCTCTAAATACACCACCCCATACATCCACTTCTTCCCCTCCCCATCCTTCAAGGGAGAAGAAAAAGAAGAAAAAGAAACTTTTCGAAGGGCCCGAATCAATTTGTCATGTAGACAAAGAAGTCTACAAGAACGGGCTCACCAAGCAAAGAAAAGCACTGTCGGGGCTCCTTTTCCAAATGAACGAGGTTGACGGGAAGTCAACAGAAGACCCTCGTAACTTTCCTAAGGCGCCAGGAGTGATAACCTGCGTAAGGGACACGGGGGCTTACTTGCGTGTGTGGAGTCATTTGTTTAAAGCTAAAGAGGCCTTCCCGAACATCAGAATGTTCGATATGGAGGACCCCAGTATAAGAAGATTGCGACAATTTTGTGCAGGGAGGGTCCCCGTTTTGATCCATCCCTCATTATATAGAGCGATCAAACTAATATACCCCATGGACGTTGGCGGTATTGCCCTGGATGGACGCATTACGTCAGAGTTGGGAGTAGGGAGCCTGGGGCAATCCGTCGGGGTCCTGTCCAGCTCAGATTTCCGCCCCGTATGTGTCTAAGGTTTTTGCACTAATTCTTTTTTATATTTGCAGGCCTAGAAAATGGAAATAAAGATAGCCAGTTTGAATGTGAAGGGCTTGAGAAATCGGGGTAAGGCTGCCCGCCTGCTTCGGGATCTCCTGTCCTTCGGTGTAGATGTTGCCGCGATCGAAGAGACCCACTTTGTTTGCACTTCCGATGCGTGTGTGCTGGAGGATGACTTTGTCGTCTATTCAGCATATGGGGACCGGTTGGCCAGAGGAGTTTCTTTGTTAGTCAAACGTACTCTTGATGCGAAGGTGGACCTTGTGCATACCGATGCCGAGGGCAGGTTAATCGTGGCCGATATTGCCGTGAAGAGTGGTTCGTTTCGGGTCGTTGCGGTTTATGCGCCCAACGACCAGGGGGAGCGGTGTGACTTTTTTCGGCAGTTAGGGCCGTTCCTAGTCGATTCTTCGCGCCTAGTTCTAATGGGGGACTGGAATGCCATCCTGGACCCCAAGTTAGACAGGGGGCGGGGCGCTAGCGGGAGAAGGGGCGATCGCAGCCTGGTCGATCTGATCGGCGATTATGGTCTCGTCGATAGATACCGGGTCGATCATCCCAGTGGGAAAATGTGGACGTGGGCGCATAATTGGCCGTCTGACAAGGTAGTTAGCTACCTTGACAGAATGTTAGTTCGTAGGGCCGACATAGACCTGTTAGATTGTCCCACGTTCCACTGGGTAGGCTACACGGACCACAAACTCGTTTGTGCCCGTGTGGCGTTAGAACATAGGCCTAGAATGGCTGGTTACTGGAAGTTCAATCTGTCCTTACTGGACAGGCGGGACTTCCGGGAGCAGCTAATTAAATTAGTGCAGCGGGAGCTAGTGGGGGCGGTTATCGGGAATAGGTGGTGGGAAAAACTGAAAGATAGAATTAGGTCTTTCACCACCGATTTCAGCAAACGGCTCGCTCTAGATAAGGCTGAGAAGGTGAAGACACTTAAGGCTAATTTTTCCCGGGCGGAGGCTGGGGGGGATCCCCTAGAGATAGCTCTAGCCAGGGAGGCCCTGCAGCGATCGAATAGCGATCGTTACATGGGTCAGGTAATTAGGCATAAGTTAAGTAAGATGTCTAACGAAGCTGTGAACCTGGGCGCAGATCTGCGTCGGGAAGAAATCCGTCGAGGTGGTGATCGTTACGTTCGTCAAGTCGAAACCCCGGAGGGGCGTACTCTGCGGTCGACTGACGACATGTGCGAGGCGTTTCGGCGGCATTTCGAGAGCCGCTTTACCAAGGAGCCTGGTCTCCGTGAGGAGGAGTTTCGCAGCTATTTGGCTGACTTTCCTCGGCTTGCGCCGACTGAAGCGGCTAGCTGCGAGGGAGAGATCACGGAGGGCGAAGTCTATGAGGCACTGAAGAGGGTCGGCAGAGGCAAGTCGCCCGGTCTGGATGGTTTGCCCTATGAATTGTACTTGAGGCTGTCGCACATCTTTGTTCCGATTTTGACAGCAGTGTTCAACAACTGGTTTCGGTCGGGGTCCATCCCCAATCGCATTTCCAGGGGTGTGATCACTCTGTTGAAAAAGGGCAAGGGTGTTGGGGGGAAACTAGATGATTATAGGCCCATAACTCTGCTAAACACAGAGTTAAAGATTATGGCCAAGATCCTGCAGGAGCGTTTGCAGTCAGTTGCCGAGTCTCTGTTGGGACCTGAGCAGACTTGTTCTGTGAGGGGCCGAACAATTCAGAGCAACCTGCATTTGATCCGCACGATCGTAGAGGGCGTAAAAGACGACGAAGAAGCCGCGCTGATCAATTTGGATCAGTCCAAGGCATTTGATAGGGTCGACCATCGCTACCTTGCTACTGTCCTGCAGGCCGCCGGATTCGCACCCGACTTCTGCCGCTGGATTAGCCTCCTGTATCGCTCCCCCAGTGCTGTGGTACAGGTGAACGGAAAGTTGTCGGGCGCTTTTGTTCTGTCGAGGTCGGTTCGTCAGGGTTGTCCGCTGTCGCCTCTCCTTTACGCTTTGGCGTTGGAGCCTCTCCTGCGCCGGCTGAAGGACGAGGCGTGCAGTCCGGCCCTACGCGGGATCGCCGTTCCTGGAGGGTCTCGAGCCAGGGTTTCCGCGTACGCCGATGACGTATCTGCTTTCGTGTCGTCCCTTAACGACATTGAGGCGGTGCAGAAGGCGCTTGATCGGTACGAGAAGGTGACAGGGGCCAAGATAAACCGCGACAAGTCTTCCGGCTTGCGGTTAGGTGCCTGGAAGGGGCGTGATCTTCCGGGCCGCTTCGGTTGGACGGACGGTCCTGTCCGCATTCTTGGAGTGTGGTTTGGACCCGACCTCCAGCTGAAGAAAAATTGGTCTGAAGTACTAGCAAAGGTCGTTTCTGCCGGTAAGACTTGGAATCGACGGAGGTTGTCCGTAAAGGGCAGGGCGGAGGTGTGTGTTACATACATTTTCCCCCTGATTCTTTATCGATTGTCAGTACTTCCTCTCTGTGAGGCCCAGATGACGGCGCTCGAGCAGGCGCTATCCTCCATTTTGTGGAGGGGACGCGCCAACAGGGTCGACAGACGAGTCTGCACCAAACGTCCGTGTCATGGGGGGCTGGGAATGCCACACTTGGAGAGTCACATCCGTGCCTCTCGCTTGGCTTTCCTACGCCGCGCATTGACTAGAGGAGATCCGATTCTGGAGGGGATTGTTAGGGACGCCTTCCCTAGCCTTACCATCAATCCCCCCATCTCGAAGGCTGAGCGCCATTGTAAGTCTCGAGATGAATCGCTTTTCCTCAGCGAGTGTCGGTCAGCCTTGAGGGCTATTCCGCGGTCCAGTGACCTTTCACGGCCTAGGAAGGTCTTCTATCGGGAATTAGTGGAGGGTCGCGCGAAGGATTCTCTACGTGATACGCTCGACTGTTCGGAGGAGCAGTATCGCTCCTACTGGTCTTGGGCGCCAGCGGCGGATTATCTCAGTAACCCTGAGTTTTCGCTTACCTGGCGATTGGCTCGGAATCGGCTGCCTCTCAACGACATGGCTTTCATATGGGGCTTGGCGGATTTGCCAGACTGTGATCGGTGTGGCCTTGGCTTAGAGGAAACGGCTGCGCACGCCTTCTACCATTGCCCCCGGGTCCGCCCCTTATGGGACCATGTCGGCGAGCTGACGGCTCGTCTCGCTCCCGAAGAACTCGTGTCCATTGATCGCGCATACGCGTGTGACAATGTGTCGCCCCCGTATTCCGGGGTGAAACGAATGGTGTTTCTAACGCTGCTAGCCACGGCTCGAATGGTGATATGGACGACGCGAATGGAGGAGGTCTTGCGAGGCAATAGTCTTTCGCATCAGGATCTGATCCGATTCTTTGAGCATCAGCTCAAGATGAGGATTAGAACTGATAGAAAACGATTGCATTCGACAGTCTTCACTGAAAGGTGGGTAAAAGAGGCGAGCTTGGTTCGTTTGAACGGGGTTAGCCTTGATTTTCTTTTCTAGGTCAACCAAAGTCACATCGGGGTGGTTTCCTGTGGAACCCTCCCCTCTGTTAGGTTAGACATGCTTAAGTGTACCTAGTTAATATGAGTAACTGTTGTTCCCGGCCTGTTTCCCGGCCTTCATTTTAGTTATGATCCAAGTCGAGATTCCCAACCTCCCCAGTTTGTTTTGGCCTCCTTTTCATCTCAACTGGATCAGCCTTTTACTTCCCCACGTCCCAGTTATTTTATCTCTTTCCCACTCCCTTAGCGAGAGTGCCTCTTGATTTTGTCCTCTGGCCAGAATACAGCGGCCTCTCTATTTTGAGGGTTGGACGGGCCCTACTAACATCAATTATGTTTTAGTTTAAGATTTTGTTGAAATTTTAGTTTGTTATGGGGTTCATCTCCCTCCCCTTTCATCCGCTCACGACGATATTTTTATGTATTTTCATTATCATTAAATGGGGCGCTTTTTTGTAGGTCCCCCCTGGTGTGGATGTGGTATTATGGTGTACGGAGGATCGAATGGTGATGGACGAATTCTTGTGGTGAATGCGTCAATTGTAATGTATGAATGGGTCACGAATCTGATTAGCTAGGTATAGGATAGTTAGTCAAGACCAGCCTTACCCCTCCCCCTCTCTAGGCCACGTGCCACAATTTGTATTTTATACGAATAAATCCTGAGAAGGAATCCCGAGATTTTCTGTTCGTCTTACGTGTTTTTTGGACCAGCTATAAGCTAAGTTGTTTGGAAAGTTACATTTTTTTAAATTTGCACGCATTTTTTGAACCCTTTCTTTCCGTTTTTTTTAATTTCTACGCATTTTTGAACCCTTTCTTTCTTTCTTTTTTGAACACTTTCTTTTTTCAGTTTGATATTTGTTTAGTTTTTTATTTCTTTTATTTTGCTGTTACCCTCCCCGACTTTTATTTGATTCTGTTCTTTTTCGTTTACTGTTCATTGTTGGTTTTATTTATTTTTCTCGGATTTCGGTCCGACCTTTTTTATTTGGTTTTATTTATTTGTTAAAAATTTCTGCTTAAAAAAAAAAAAAGAAAAGTGTGAGAAAAGAAATTATAGTCAGCCGCGGTGAACTTTGTTCACCAAAATGGCTGAGAAAAACATTGACACTCCAGCTACACCGTTAACAATACCGGTGTCAGCTGAAAAAACGGCCTGGAGCCAAAATAGGCCGCTAAAAAAGGATGGCGTATTTTACGCAAACGAAAGAATTCGTCTCCAAGAAACCTTCAGTGGCAATGAATTCTTAACAATCACCGAGGCATTCGAGGAGGTGAAACCTCGTACCATTTCTTTGCTCACCTCGGATGTCAGGACTCATAAGCTGGTTGGAGTGAGCAGGGAGGGTATGGAGGAGGCCCTGAAGGCGTTGAGCATTTGTCCCAAAATTTTAGCAAGAAGAACAAATGCTCTATGGGACCTCCTCCTACAGACAGAAGAACAAGCCAAGAAATTAGCCGGCTGTGTCTTAAATACAAAATCTTTAAGACTACAAACCGAGTATATGGGCACCCGTCGAACAAAGGTGATGGTTCATGGGGTGCCCATAGACATTTCCGGTGACAGACTCGGGGCCTTCTTCGCCGAATTCGGAGAAGTTAACGAAGTGAAGGCCATCAGCAGTAAGGCAGGAATCGAGACGGGAGATTTCGAAATCCACATCACATTGGACAGAGAAGGATTCCAGAACATCCCAAACGTATTAATCTGCCGCAACAGAAGGATGTTGGTAGTGGTGGAGGGCAGAAAGCCGTTCTGTTGGTCATGCGGAGAGGCAGGACACATGGCAAAGGCGTGCCCTAAGAAAGAGAAGACACAAGCCCCACCACCTCCAGCACCTGCAGCAAAAACCAGTATCCCAGAGAAGGAAACCCCGAATCCGGAAGGCGAGTGGAAGGAAGTCACTAAAAGGCGGAAGCCCCAAAGTGCGCCGGCTCCACCCCAGAAGGAGATTCCCCCCAAAAGGCAGACGGAAGGGGAATTTAAAAAGCAACACAAAGAAGGCCAAAACAAGTGGCTCGAGGATCAACCTAAACTGCAACAGAAGCAAATAGAACAGCAGAAGCAACCTGAACAACCTCAACAGCAACGACAGAAGAAGCAACAGCAGCCTCAACAGCAGCGGTCACAGCATAAAACCAAGAAGCAGCAAGAGCATCCACAGATGGAGCAGCAGCAGGAAGCACCAATGGAGGTAGAAAGTATGCCTCCACCACGAGCTTCCTCTTTAAAAAGAAGTAGGGAGGAAGACTCTGAAGAGCAAGAAAAAGGTACCTCTGGACGTAGCAGGGCAGAGTGTAGCATGGACAGAACCAGGCGGCACTCCTTCCCTGCATCGCCCATAAGACAAGCTGTTTCCCCTAGAGATAGGAGTCTCCCTTCCTCCTATACACGTACTCCATCCCCCTCTCCCTCTACTTCTTCCCCCAGTTCTCTAAACACACCACCCCATACATCCACTTCTTCCCCTCCCCATCCTTCAAGGGAGAAGAAAAAGAAGAAAAAGAAACTTTTCGAAGGGCCCGAATCAATTTGTCATGTAGACAAAGAAGTCTACAAGAACGGGCTCACCAAGCAAAGAAAAGCACTGTCGGGGCTCCTTTTCCAAATGAACGAGGTTGACGGGAAGTCAACAGAAGACCCTCGTAACTTTCCTAAGGCGCCAGGAGTGATAACCTGCGTAAGGGACACGGGGGCTTACTTGCGTGTGTGGAGTCATTTGTTTGAAGCTAAAGAGGCCTTTCCGAACATCAGAATGTTCGATATGGAGGACCCCAGTATAAGAAGATTGCGACAATTTTGTGCAGGGAGGGTCCCCGTTTTGATCCATCCCTCATTATATAGAGCGATCAAACTAATATACCCCATGGACGTTGGCGGTATTGCCCTGGATGGACGCATTACGTCAGAGTTGGGAGTAGGGAGCCTGGGGCAATCCGTCGGGGTCCTGTCCAGCTCAGATTTCCGCCCCGTATGTGTCTAAGGTTTTTGCACTAATTCTTTTTTATATTTGCAGGCCTAGAAAATGGAAATAAAGATAGCCAGTTTGAATGTGAAGGGCTTGAGAAATCGGGGTAAGGCTGCCCGCCTGCTTCGGGATCTCCTGTCCTTCGGTGTAGATGTTGCCGCGATCGAAGAGACCCACTTTGTTTGCACTTCCGATGCGTGTGTGCTGGAGGATGACTTTGTCGTCTATTCAGCATATGGGGACCGGTTGGCCAGAGGAGTTTCTTTGTTAGTCAAACGTACTCTTGATGCGAAGGTGGACCTTGTGCATACCGATGCCGAGGGCAGGTTAATCGTGGCCGATATTGCCGTGAAAAGTGGTTCGTTTCGGGTCGTTGCGGTTTATGCGCCCAACGACCAGGGGGAGCGGTGTGACCTTTTTCGGCAGTTAGGGCCGTTCCTAGTCGATTCTTCGCGCCTAGTTCTAATGGGGGACTGGAATGCCATCCTGGACCCCAAGTTAGACAGGGGGCGGGGCGCTAGCGGGAGAAGGGGCGATCGCAGCCTGGTCGATCTGATCGGCGATTATGGTCTCGTCGATAGATACCGGGTCGATCATCCCAGTGGGAAAATGTGGACGTGGGCGCATAATTGGCCGTCTGACAAGGTAGTTAGCTACCTTGACAGAATGTTAGTTCGTAGGGCCGACATAGACCTGTTAGATTGTCCCACGTTCCACTGGGTAGGCTACACGGACCACAAACTCGTTTGTGCCCGTGTGGCGTTAGAACATAGGCCTAGAATGGCTGGTTACTGGAAGTTCAATCTGTCCTTACTGGACAGGCGGGACTTCCGGGAGCAGCTAATTAAATTAGTGCAGCGGGAGCTAGTGGGGGCGGTTATCGGGAATAGGTGGTGGGAAAAATTGAAAGATAGAATTAGGTCTTTCACCACCGATTTCAGCAAACGGCTCGCTCTAGATAAGGCTGAGAAGGTGAAGACACTTAAGGCTAATTTTTCCCGGGCGGAGGCTGGGGGGGATCCCCTAGAGATAGCTCTAGCTAGGGAGGCCCTGCAGCGGTCGAATAGCGATCGTTACATGGGTCAGGTAATTAGGCATAAGTTAAGTAAGATGTCTAACGAAGCTGTGAACCTGGGCGCAGATCTGCGTCGGGAAGAAATCCGTCGAGGTGGTGATCGTTACGTTCGTCAAGTCGAAACCCCGGAGGGGCGTACTCTGCGGTCGACTGACGACATGTGCGAGGCGTTTCGGCGGCATTTCGAGAGCCGCTTTACCAAGGAGCCTGGTCTCCGTGAGGAGGAGTTTCGCAGCTATTTGGCTGACTTTCCTCGGCTTGCGCCGACTGAAGCGGCTAGCTGCGAGGGAGAGATCACGGAGGGCGAAGTCTATGAGGCACTGAAGAGGGTCGGCAGAGGCAAGTCGCCCGGTCTGGATGGTTTGCCCTATGAATTGTACTTGAGGCTGTCGCACATCTTTGTTCCGATTTTGACAGCAGTGTTCAACAACTGGTTTCGGTCGGGGTCCATCCCCAATCGCATTTCCAGGGGTGTGATCACTCTGTTGAAAAAGGGCAAGGGTGTTGGGGGGAAACTAGATGATTATAGGCCCATAACTCTGCTAAACACAGAGTTAAAGATTATGGCCAAGATCCTGCAGGAGCGTTTGCAGTCAGTTGCCGAGTCTCTGTTGGGACCTGAGCAGACTTGTTCTGTGAGGGACCGAACAATTCAGAGCAACCTGCATTTGATCCGCACGATCGTAGAGGGCGTAAAAGACGACGAAGAAGCCGCGCTGATCAATTTGGATCAGTCCAAGGCATTTGATAGGGTCGACCATCGCTACCTTGCTACTGTCCTGCAGGCCGCCGGATTCGCACCCGACTTCTGCCGCTGGATTAGCCTCCTGTATCGCTCCCCCAGTGCTGTGGTACAGGTGAACGGAAAGTTGTCGGGCGCTTTTGTTCTGTCGAGGTCGGTTCGTCAGGGTTGTCCGCTGTCGCCTCTCCTTTACGCTTTGGCGTTGGAGCCTCTCCTGCGCCGGCTGAAGGACGAGGCGTGCAGTCCGGCCCTACGCGGGATCGCCGTTCCTGGAGGGTCTCGAGCCAGGGTTTCCGCGTACGCCGATGACGTATCTGCTTTCGTGTCGTCCCTTAACGACATTGAGGCGGTGCAGAAGGCGCTTGATCGGTACGAGAAGGTGACAGGGGCCAAGATAAACCGCGACAAGTCTTCCGGCTTGCGGTTAGGTGCCTGGAAGGGGCGTGATCTTCCGGGCCGCTTCGGTTGGACGGACGGTCCTGTCCGCATTCTTGGAGTGTGGTTTGGACCCGACCTCCAGCTGAAGAAAAATTGGTCTGAAGTACTAGCAAAGGTCGTTTCTGCCGGTAAGACTTGGAATCGACGGAGGTTGTCCGTAAAGGGCAGGGCGGAGGTGTGTGTTACATACATTTTCCCCCTGATTCTTTATCGATTGTCAGTACTTCCTCTCTGTGAGGCCCAGATGACGGCGCTCGAGCAGGCGCTATCCTCCATTTTGTGGAGGGGACGCGCCAACAGGGTCGACAGACGAGTCTGCACCAAACGTCCGTGTCATGGGGGGCTGGGAATGCCACACTTGGAGAGTCACATCCGTGCCTCTCGCTTGGCTTTCCTACGCCGCGCATTGACTAGAGGAGATCCGATTCTGGAGGGGATTGTTAGGGACGCCTTCCCTAGCCTTACCATCAATCCCCCCATCTCGAAGGCTGAGCGCCATTGTAAGTCTCGAGATGAATCGCTTTTCCTCAGCGAGTGTCGGTCAGCCTTGAGGGCTATTCCGCGGTCCAGTGACCTTTCACGGCCTAGGAAGGTCTTCTATCGGGAATTAGTGGAGGGTCGCGCGAAGGATTCTCTACGTGATACGCTCGACTGTTCGGAGGAGCAGTATCGCTCCTACTGGTCTTGGGCGCCAGCGGCGGATTATCTCAGTAACCCTGAGTTTTCGCTTACCTGGCGACTGGCTCGGAATCGGCTGCCTCTCAACGACATGGCTTTCATATGGGGCTTGGCGGATTTGCCAGACTGTGATCGGTGTGGCCTTGGCTTAGAGGAAACGGCTGCGCACGCCTTCTACCATTGCCCCCGGGTCCGCCCCTTATGGGACCATGTCGGCGAGCTGACGGCTCGTCTCGCTCCCGAAGAACTCGTGTCCATTGATCGCGCATACGCGTGTGACAATGTGTCGCCCCCGTATTCCGGGGTGAAACGAATGGTGTTTCTAACGCTGCTAGCCACGGCTCGAATGGTGATATGGACGACGCGAATGGAGGAGGTCTTGCGAGGCAATAGTCTTTCGCATCAGGATCTGATCCGATTCTTTGAGCATCAGCTCAAGATGAAGATTAGAACTGATAGAAAACGATTGCATTCGACAGTCTTCACTGAAAGGTGGGTAAAAGAGGCGAGCTTGGTTCGTTTGAACGGGGTTAGCCTTGATTTTCTTTTCTAGGTCAACCAAAGTCACATCGGGGTGGTTTCCTGTGGAACCCTCCCCTCTGTTAGGTTAGACATGCTTAAGTGTACCTAGTTAATATGAGTAACTGTTGTTCCCGGCCTGTTTCCCGGCCTTCATTTTAGTTATGATCCAAGTCGAGATTCCCAACCTCCCCAGTTTGTTTTGGCCTCCTTTTTCATCTCAACTGGATCAGCCTTTTACTTCCCCACGTCCCAGTTATTTTATCTCTTTCCCACTCCCTTAGCGAGAGTGCCTCTTGATTTTGTCCTCTGGCCAGAATACAGCGGCCTCTCTATTTTGAGGGTTGGACGGGCCCTACTAACATCAATTATGTTTTAGTTTAAGATTTTGTTGAAATTTTAGTTTGTTATGGGGTTCATCTCCCTCCCCTTTCATCCGCTCACGACGATATTTTTATGTATTTTCATTATCATTAAATGGGGCGCTTTTTTGTAGGTCCCCCCTGGTGTGGATGTGGTATTATGGTGTTCGGAGGATCGAATGGTGATGGACGAATTCTTGTGGTGAATGCGTCAATTGTAATGTATGAATGGGTCACGAATCTGATTAGCTAGGTATAGGATAGTTAGTCAAGACCAGCCTTACCCCCCCTCTCTAGGCCACGTGCCACAATTTGTATTTTATACGAATAAATCCTGAGAAGGAATCCCGAGATTTTCTGTTCGTCTTACGTGTTTTTTGGACCAGCTATAAGCTAAGTTGTTTGGAAAGTTACATTTTTTTAAATTTGCACGCATTTTTTGAACCCTTTCTTTCCGTTTTTTTTAATTTCTACGCATTTTTGAACCCTTTCTTTCTTTCTTTTTTGAACACTTTCTTTTTTCAGTTTGATATTTGTTTAGTTTTTTATTTCTTTTATTTTGCTGTTACCCTCCCCGACTTTTATTTGATTCTGTTCTTTTTCGTTTACTGTTCATTGTTGGTTTTATTTATTTTTCTCGGATTTCGGTCCGACCTTTTTTATTTGGTTTTATTTATTTGTTAAAAATTTCTGCTTAAAAAAAAAAAAAGAAAAGTGTGAGAAAAGAAATTATAGTCAGCCGCGGTGAACTTTGTTCACCAAAATGGCTGAGAAAAACATTGACACTCCAGCTACACCGTTAACAATACCGGTGTCAGCTGAAAAAACGGCCTGGAGCCAAAATAGGCCGCTAAAAAAGGATGGCGTATTTTACGCAAACGAAAGAATTCGTCTCCAAGAAACCTTCAGTGGCAATGAATTCTTAACAATCACCGAGGCATTCGAGGAGGTGAAACCTCGTACCATTTCTTTGCTCACCTCGGATGTCAGGACTCATAAGCTGGTTGGAGTGAGCAGGGAGGGTATGGAGGAGGCCCTGAAGGCGTTGAGCATTTGTCCCAAAATTTTAGCAAGAAGAACAAATGCTCTATGGGACCTCCTCCTACAGACAGAAGAACAAGCCAAGAAATTAGCCGGCTGTGTCTTAAATACAAAATCTTTAAGACTACAAACCGAGTATATGGGCACCCGTCGAACAAAGGTGATGGTTCATGGGGTGCCCATAGACATTTCCGGTGACAGACTCGGGGCCTTCTTCGCCGAATTCGGAGAAGTTAACGAAGTGAAGGCCATCAGCAGTAAGGCAGGAATCGAGACGGGAGATTTCGAAATCCACATCACATTGGACAGAGAAGGATTCCAGAACATCCCAAACGTATTAATCTGCCGCAACAGAAGGATGTTGGTAGTGGTGGAGGGCAGAAAGCCGTTCTGTTGGTCATGCGGAGAGGCAGGACACATGGCAAAGGCGTGCCCTAAGAAAGAGAAGACACAAGCCCCACCACCTCCAGCACCTGCAGCAAAAACCAGTATCCCAGAGAAGGAAACCCCGAATCCGGAAGGCGAGTGGAAGGAAGTCACTAAAAGGCGGAAGCCCCAAAGTGCGCCGGCTCCACCCCAGAAGGAGATTCCCCCCAAAAGGCAGACGGAAGGGGAATTTAAAAAGCAACACAAAGAAGGCCAAAACAAGTGGCCCGAGGATCAACCTAAACTGCAACAGAAGCAAATAGAACAGCAGAAGCAACCTGAACAACCTCAACAGCAACGACAGAAGAAGCAACAGCAGCCTCAACAGCAGCGGTCACAGCATAAAACCAAGAAGCAGCAAGAGCATCCACAGATGGAGCAGCAGCAGGAAGCACCAATGGAGGTAGAAAGTATGCCTCCACCACGAGCTTCCTCTTTAAAAAGAAGTAGGGAGGAAGACTCTGAAGAGCAAGAAAAAGGTACCTCTGGACGTAGCAGGGCAGAGTGTAGCATGGACAGAACCAGGCGGCACTCCTTCCCTGCATCACCCATAAGACAATCTGTTTCCCCTAGAGATAGGAGTCTCCCTTCCTCCCATACACGTACTCCATCCCCCTCTCCCTCTACTTCTTCCCCCAGTTCTCTAAATACACCACCCCATACATCCACTTCTTCCCCTCACCATCCTTCAAGGGAGAAGAAAAAGAAGAAAAAGAAACTTTTCGAAGGGCCCGAATCAATTTGTCATGTAGACAAAGAAGTCTACAAGAACGGGCTCACCAAGCAAAGAAAAGCACTGTCGGGGCTCCTTTTCCAAATGAACGAGGTTGACGGGAAGTCAACAGAAGACCCTCGTAACTTTCCTAAGGCGCCAGGAGTGATAACCTGCGTAAGAGACACGGGGGCTTACTTGCGTGTGTGGAGTCATTTGTTTGAAGCTAAAGAGGCCTTCCCGAACATCAGAATGTTCGATATGGAGGACCCCAGTATAAGAAGATTGCGACAATTTTGTGCAGGGAGGGTCCCCGTTTTGATCCATCCCTCATTATATAGAGCGATCAAACTAATATACCCCATGGACGTTGGCGGTATTGCCCTGGATGGACGCATTACGTCAGAGTTGGGAGTAGGGAGCCTGGGGCAATCCGTCGGGGTCCTGTCCAGCTCAGATTTCCGCCCCGTATGTGTCTAAGGTTTTTGCACTAATTCTTTTTTATATTTGCAGGCCTAGAAAATGGAAATAAAGATAGCCAGTTTGAATGTGAAGGGCTTGAGAAATCGGGGTAAGGCTGCCCGCCTGCTTCGGGATCTCCTGTCCTTCGGTGTAGATGTTGCCGCGATCGAAGAGACCCACTTTGTTTGCACTTCCGATGCGTGTGTGCTGGAGGATGACTTTGTCGTCTATTCAGCATATGGGGACCGGTTGGCCAGAGGAGTTTCTTTGTTAGTCAAACGTACTCTTGATGCGAAGGTGGACCTTGTGCATACCGATGCCGAGGGCAGGTTAATCGTGGCCGATATTGCCGTGAAAAGTGGTTCGTTTCGGGTCGTTGCGGTTTATGCGCCCAACGACCAGGGGGAGCGGTGTGACTTTTTTCGGCAGTTAGGGCCGTTCCTAGTCGATTCTTCGCGCCTAGTTCTAATGGGGGACTGGAATGCCATCCTGGACCCCAAGTTAGACAGGGGGCGGGGCGCTAGCGGGAGAAGGGGCGATCGCAGCCTGGTCGATCTGATCGGCGATTATGGTCTCGTCGATAGATACCGGGTCGATCATCCCAGTGGGAAAATGTGGACGTGGGCGCATAATTGGCCGTCTGACAAGGTAGTTAGCTACCTTGACAGAATGTTAGTTCGTAGGGCCGACATAGACCTGTTAGATTGTCCCACGTTCCACTGGGTAGGCTACACGGACCACAAACTCGTTTGTGCCCGTGTGGCGTTAGAACATAGGCCTAGAATGGCTGGTTACTGGAAGTTCAATCTGTCCTTACTGGACACGCGGGACTTCCGGGAGCAGCTAATTAAATTAGTGCAGCGGGAGCTAGTGGGGGCGGTTATCGGGAATAGGTGGTGGGAAAAACTGAAAGATAGAATTAGGTCTTTCACCACCGATTTCAGCAAACGGCTCGCTCTAGATAAGGCTGAGAAGGTGAAGACACTTAAGTCTAATTTCTCCCGGGCGGAGGCTGGGGGGGATCCCCTAGAGATAGCCCTAGCTAGGGAGGCCCTGCAGCGGTCGAATAGCGATCGTTACATGGGTCAGGTAATTAGGCATAAGTTAAGTAAGATGTCTAACGAAGCTGTGAACCTGGGCGCAGATCTGCGTCGGGAAGAAATCCGTCGAGGTGGTGATCGTTACGTTCGTCAAGTCGAAACCCCGGAGGGGCGTACTCTGCGGTCGACTGACGACATGTGCGAGGCGTTTCGGCGGCATTTCGAGAGCCGCTTTACCAAGGAGCCTGGTCTCCGTGAGGAGGAGTTTCGCAGCTATTTGGCTGACTTTCCTCGGCTTGCGCCGACTGAAGCGGCTAGCTGCGAGGGAGAGATCACGGAGGGCGAAGTCTATGAGGCACTGAAGAGGGTCGGCAGAGGCAAGTCGCCCGGTCTGGATGGTTTGCCCTATGAATTGTACTTGAGGCTGTCGCACATCTTTGTTCCGATTTTGACAGCAGTGTTCAACAACTGGTTTCGGTCGGGGTCCATCCCCAATCGCATTTCCAGGGGTGTGATCACTCTGTTGAAAAAGGGCAAGGGTGTTGGGGGGAAACTAGATGATTATAGGCCCATAACTCTGCTAAACACAGAGTTAAAGATTATGGCCAAGATCCTGCAGGAGCGTTTGCAGTCAGTTGCCGAGTCTCTGTTGGGACCTGAGCAGACTTGTTCTGTGAGGGGCCGAACAATTCAGAGCAACCTGCATTCGATCCGCACGATCGTAGAGGGCGTAAAAGACGACGAAGAAGCCGCGCTGATCAATTTGGATCAGTCCAAGGCATTTGATAGGGTCGACCATCGCTACCTTGCTACTGTCCTGCAGGCCGCCGGATTCGCACCCGACTTCTGCCGCTGGATTAGCCTCCTGTATCGCTCCCCCAGTGCTGTGGTACAGGTGAACGGAAAGTTGTCGGGCGCTTTTGTTCTGTCCAGGTCGGTTCGTCAGGGTTGTCCGCTGTCGCCTCTCCTTTACGCTTTGGCGTTGGAGCCTCTCCTGCGCCGGCTGAAGGACGAGGCGTGCAGTCCGGCCCTACGCGGGATCGCCGTTCCTGGAGGGTCTCAAGCCAGGGTTTCCGCGTACGCCGATGACGTATCCGCTTTCGTGTCGTCCCTTAACGACATTGAGGCGGTGCAGAAGGCGCTTGATCGGTACGAGAAGGTGACAGGGGCCAAGATAAACCGCGACAAGTCTTCCGGCTTGCGGTTAGGTGCCTGGAAGGGGCGTGATCTTCCGGGCCGCTTCGGTTGGACGGACGGTCCTGTCCGCATTCTTGGAGTGTGGTTTGGACCCGACCTCCAGCTGAAGAAAAATTGGTCTGAAGTACTAGCAAAGGTCGTTTCTGCCGGTAAGACTTGGAATCGACGGAGGTTGTCCGTAAAGGGCAGGGCGGAGGTGTGTGTTACATACATTTTCCCCCTGATTCTTTATCGATTGTCAGTACTTCCTCTCTGTGAGGCCCAGATGACGGCGCTCGAGCAGGCGCTATCCTCCATTTTGTGGAGGGGACGCGCCAACAGGGTCGACAGACGAGTCTGCACCAAACGTCCGTGTCATGGGGGGCTGGGAATGCCACACTTGGAGAGTCACATCCGTGCCTCTCGCTTGGCTTTCCTACGCCGCGGATTGACTAGAGGAGATCCGATTCTGGAGGGGATTGTTAGGGACGCCTTCCCTAGCCTTACCATCAATCCCCCCATCTCGAAGGCTGAGCGCCATTGTAAGTCTCGAGATGAATCGCTTTTCCTCAGCGAGTGTCGGTCAGCCTTGAGGGCTATTCCGCGGTCCAGTGACCTTTCACGGCCTAGGAAGGTCTTCTATCGGGAATTAGTGGAGGGTCGCGCGAAGGATTCTCTACGTGATACGCTCGACTGTTCGGAGGAGCAGTATCGCTCCTACTGGTCTTGGGCGCCAGCGGCGGATTATCTCAGTAACCCTGAGTTTTCGCTTACCTGGCGACTGGCTCGGAATCGGCTGCCTCTCAACGACATGGCTTTCATATGGGGCTTGGCGGATTTGCCAGACTGTGATCGGTGTGGCCTTGGCTTAGAGGAAACGGCTGCGCACGCCTTCTACCATTGCCCCCGGGTCCGCCCCTTATGGGACCATGTCGGCGAGCTGACGGCTCGTCTCGCTCCCGAAGAACTCGTGTCCATTGATCGCGCATACGCGTGTGACAATGTGTCGCCCCCGTATTCCGGGGTGAAACGAATGGTGTTTCTAACGCTGCTAGCCACGGCTCGAATGGTGATATGGACGACGCGAATGGAGGAGGTCTTGCGAGGCAATAGTCTTTCGCATCAGGATCTGATCCGATTCTTTGAGCATCAGCTCAAGATGAAGATTAGAACTGATAGAAAACGATTGCATTCGACAGTCTTCACTGAAAGGTGGGTAAAAGAGGCGAGCTTGGTTCGTTTGAACGGGGTTAGCCTTGATTTTCTTTTCTAGGTCAACCAAAGTCACATCGGGGTGGTTTCCTGTGGAACCCTCCCCTCTGTTAGGTTAGACATGCTTAAGTGTACCTAGTTAATATGAGTAACTGTTGTTCCCGGCCTGTTTCCCGGCCTTCATTTTAGTTATGATCCAAGTCGAGATTCCCAACCTCCCCAGTTTGTTTTGGCCTCCTTTTCATCTCAACTGGATCAGCCTTTTACTTCCCCGCGTCCCAGTTATTTTATCTCTTTCCCACTCCCTTAGCGAGAGTGCCTCTTGATTTTGTCCTCTGGCCAGAATACAGCGGCCTCTCTATTTTGAGGGTTGGACGGGCCCTACTAACATCAATTATGTTTTAGTTTAAGATTTTGTTGAAATTTTAGTTTGTTATGGGGTTCATCTCCCTCCCCTTTCATCCGCTCACGACGATATTTTTATGTATTTTCATTATCATTAAATGGGGCGCCTTTTTGTAGGTCCCCCCTGGTGTGGATGTGGTATTATGGTGTTTGGAGGATCGAATGGTGATGGACGAATTCTTGTGGTGAATGCGTCAATTGTAATGTATGAATGGGTCACGAATCTGATTAGCTAGGTATAGGATAGTTAGTCAAGACCAGCCTTACCCCCCCCTCTCTAGGCCACGTGCCACAATTTGTATTTTATACGAATAAATCCTGAGAAGGAATCCCGAGATTTTCTGTTCGTCTTACGTGTTTTTTGGACCAGCTATAAGCTAAGTTGTTTGGAAAGTTACATTTTTTTAAATTTGCACGCATTTTTTGAACCCTTTCTTTCCGTTTTTTTTAATTTCTACGCATTTTTGAACCCTTTCTTTCTTTCTTTTTTGAACACTTTCTTTTTTCAGTTTGATATTTGTTTAGTTTTTTATTTCTTTTATTTTGCTGTTACCCTCCCCGACTTTTATTTGATTCTGTTCTTTTTCGTTTACTGTTCATTGTTGGTTTTATTTATTTTTCTCGGATTTCGGTCCGACCTTTTTTATTTGGTTTTATTTATTTGTTAAAAATTTCTGCTTAAAAAAAAAAAAAGAAAAGTGTGAGAAAAGAAATTATAGTCAGCCGCGGTGAACTTTGTTCACCAAAATGGCTGAGAAAAACATTGACACTCCAGCTACACCGTTAACAATACCGGTGTCAGCTGAAAAAACGGCCTGGAGCCAAAATAGGCCGCTAAAAAAGGATGGCGTATTTTACGCAAACGAAAGAATTCGTCTCCAAGAAACCTTCAGTGGCAATGAATTCTTAACAATCACCGAGGCATTCGAGGAGGTGAAACCTCGTACCATTTCTTTGCTCACCTCGGATGTCAGGACTCATAAGCTGGTTGGAGTGAGCAGGGAGGGTATGGAGGAGGCCCTGAAGGCGTTGAGCATTTGTCCCAAAATTTTAGCAAGAAGAACAAATGCTCTATGGGACCTCCTCCTACAGACAGAAGAACAAGCCAAGAAATTAGCCGGCTGTGTCTTAAATACAAAATCTTTAAGACTACAAACCGAGTATATGGGCACCCGTCGAACAAAGGTGATGGTTCATGGGGTGCCCATAGACATTTCCGGTGACAGTCTCGGGGCCTTCTTCGCCGAATTCGGAGAAGTTAACGAAGTGAAGGCCATCAGCAGTAAGGCAGGAATCGAGACGGGAGATTTCGAAATCCACATCACATTGGACAGAGAAGGATTCCAGAACATCCCAAACGTATTAATCTGCCGCAACAGAAGGATGTTGGTAGTGGTGGAGGGCAGAAAGCCGTTCTGTTGGTCATGCGGAGAGGCAGGACACATGGCAAAGGCGTGCCCTAAGAAAGAGAAGACACAAGCCCCACCACCTCCAGCACCTGCAGCAAAAACCAGTATCCCAGAGAAGGAAACCCCGAATCCGGAAGGCGAGTGGAAGGAAGTCACTAAAAGGCGGAAGCCCCAAAGTGCGCCGGCTCCACCCCAGAAGGAGATTCCCCCCAAAAGGCAGACGGAAGGGGAATTTAAAAAGCAACACAAAGAAGGCCAAAACAAGTGGCCCGAGGATCAACCTAAACTGCAACAGAAGCAAATAGAACAGCAGAAGCAACCTGAACAACCTCAACAGCAACGACAGAAGAAGCAACAGCAGCCTCAACAGCAGCGGTCACAGCAGAAAACCAAGAAGCAGCAAGAGCATCCACAGATGGAGCAGCAGCAGGAAGCACCAATGGAGGTAGAAAGTATGCCTCCACCACGAGCTTCCTCTTTAAAAAGAAGTAGGGAGGAAGACTCTGAAGAGCAAGAAAAAGGTACCTCTGGACGTAGCAGGGCAGAGTGTAGCATGGACAGAACCAGGCGGCACTCCTTCCCTGCATCACCCATAAGACAATCTGTTTCCCCTAGAGATAGGAGTCTCCCTTCCTCCCATACACGTACTCCATCCCCCTCTCCCTCTACTTCTTCCCCCAGTTCTCTAAATACACCACCCCATACATCCACTTCTTCCCCTCCCCATCCTTCAAGGGAGAAGAAAAAGAAGAAAAAGAAACTTTTCGAAGGGCCCGAATCAATTTGTCATGTAGACAAAGAAGTCTACAAGAACGGGCTCACCAAGCAAAGAAAAGCACTGTCGGGGCTCCTTTTCCAAATGAACGAGGTTGACGGGAAGTCAACAGAAGACCCTCGTAACTTTCCTAAGGCGCCAGGAGTGATAACCTGCGTAAGAGACACGGGGGCTTACTTGCGTGTGTGGAGTCATTTGTTTGAAGCTAAAGAGGCCTTCCCGAACATCAGAATGTTCGATATGGAGGACCCCAGTATAAGAAGATTGCGACAATTTTGTGCAGGGAGGGTCCCCGTTTTGATCCATCCCTCATTATATAGAGCGATCAAACTAATATACCCCATGGACGTTGGCGGTATTGCCCTGGATGGACGCATTACGTCAGAGTTGGGAGTAGGGAGCCTGGGGCAATCCGTCGGGGTCCTGTCCAGCTCAGATTTCCGCCCCGTATGTGTCTAAGGTTTTTGCACTAATTCTTTTTTATATTTGCAGGCCTAGAAAATGGAAATAAAGATAGCCAGTTTGAATGTGAAGGGCTTGAGAAATCGGGGTAAGGCTGCCCGCCTGCTTCGGGATCTCCTGTCCTTCGGTGTAGATGTTGCCGCGATCGAAGAGACCCACTTTGTTTGCACTTCCGATGCGTGTGTGCTGGAGGATGACTTTGTCGTCTATTCAGCATATGGGGACCGGTTGGCCAGAGGAGTTTCTTTGTTAGTCAAACGTACTCTTGATGCGAAGGTGGACCTTGTGCATACCGATGCCGAGGGCAGGTTAATCGTGGCCGATATTGCCGTGAAAAGTGGTTCGTTTCGGGTCGTTGCGGTTTATGCGCCCAACGACCAGGGGGAGCGGTGTGACTTTTTTCGGCAGTTAGGGCCGTTCCTAGTCGATTCTTCGCGCCTAGTTCTAATGGGGGACTGGAATGCCATCCTGGACCCCAAGTTAGACAGGGGGCGGGGCGCTAGCGGGAGAAGGGGCGATCGCAGCCTGGTCGATCTGATCGGCGATTATGGTCTCGTCGATAGATACCGGGTCGATCATCCCAGTGGGAAAATGTGGACGTGGGCGCATAATTGGCCGTCTGACAAGGTAGTTAGCTACCTTGACAGAATGTTAGTTCGTAGGGCCGACATAGACCTGTTAGATTGTCCCACGTTCCACTGGGTAGGCTACACGGACCACAAACTCGTTTGTGCCCGTGTGGCGTTAGAACATAGGCCTAGAATGGCTGGTTACTGGAAGTTCAATCTGTCCTTACTGGACAGGCGGGACTTCCGGGAGCAGCTAATTAAATTAGTGCAGCGGGAGCTAGTGGGGGCGGTCATCGGGAATAGGTGGTGGGAAAAACTGAAAGATAGAATTAGGTCTTTCACCACCGATTTCAGCAAACGGCTCGCTCTAGATAAGGCTGAGAAGGTGAAGACACTTAAGGCTAATTTTTCCCGGGCGGAGGCTGGGGGGGATCCCCTAGAGATAGCTCTAGCTAGGGAGGCCCTGCAGCGGTCGAATAGCGATCGTTACATGGGTCAGGTAATTAGGCATAAGTTAAGTAAGATGTCTAACGAAGCTGTGAACCTGGGCGCAGATCTGCGTCGGGAAGAAATCCGTCGAGGTGGTGATCGTTACGTTCGTCAAGTCGAAACCCCGGAGGGGCGTACTCTGCGGTCGACTGACGACATGTGCGAGGCGTTTCGGCGGCATTTCGAGAGCCGCTTTACCAAGGAGCCTGGTCTCCGTGAGGAGGAGTTTCGCAGCTATTTGGCTGACTTTCCTCGGCTTGCGCCGACTGAAGCGGCTAGCTGCGAGGGAGAGATCACGGAGGGCGAAGTCTATGAGGCACTGAAGAGGGTCGGCAGAGGCAAGTCGCCCGGTCTGGATGGTTTGCCCTATGAATTGTACTTGAGGCTGTCGCACATCTTTGTTCCGATTTTGACAGCAGTGTTCAACAACTGGTTTCGGTCGGGGTCCATCCCCAATCGCATTTCCAGGGGTGTGATCACTCTGTTGAAAAAGGGCAAGGGTGTTGGGGGGAAACTAGATGATTATAGGCCCATAACTCTGCTAAACACAGAGTTAAAGATTATGGCCAAGATCCTGCAGGAGCGTTTGCAGTCAGTTGCCGAGTCTCTGTTGGGACCTGAGCAGACTTGTTCTGTGAGGGGCCGAACAATTCAGAGCAACCTGCATTTGATCCGCACGATCGTAGAGGGCGTAAAAGACGACGAAGAAGCCGCGCTGATCAATTTGGATCAGTCCAAGGCATTTGATAGGGTCGACCATCGCTACCTTGCTACTGTCCTGCAGGCCGCCGGATTCGCACCCGACTTCTGCCGCTGGATTAGCCTCCTGTATCGCTCCCCCAGTGCTGTGGTACAGGTGAACGGAAAGTTGTCGGGCGCTTTTGTTCTGTCGAGGTCGGTTCGTCAGGGTTGTCCGCTGTCGCCTCTCCTTTACGCTTTGGCGTTGGAGCCTCTCCTGCGCCGGCTGAAGGACGAGGCGTGCAGTCCGGCCCTACGCGGGATCGCCGTTCCTGGTGGGTCTCGAGCCAGGGTTTCCGCGTACGCCGATGACGTATCCGCTTTCGTGTCGTCCCTTAACGACATTGAGGCGGTGCAGAAGGCGCTTGATCGGTACGAGAAGGTGACAGGGGCCAAGATAAACCGCGACAAGTCTTCCGGCTTGCGGTTAGGTGCCTGGAAGGGGCGTGATCTTCCGGGCCGCTTCGGTTGGAAGGACGGTCCTGTCCGCATTCTTGGAGTGTGGTTTGGACCCGACCTCCAGCTGAAGAAAAATTGGTCTGAAGTACTAGCAAAGGTCGTTTCTGCCGGTAAGACTTGGAATCGACGGAGGTTGTCCGTAAAGGGCAGGGCGGAGGTGTGTGTTACATACATTTTCCCCCTGATTCTTTATCGATTGTCAGTACTTCCTCTCTGTGAGGCCCAGATGACGGCGCTCGAGCAGGCGCTATCCTCCATTTTGTGGAGGGGACGCGCCAACAGGGTCGACAGACGAGTCTGCACCAAACGTCCGTGTCATGGGGGGCTGGGAATGCCACACTTGGAGAGTCACATCCGTGCCTCTCGCTTGGCTTTCCTACGCCGCGCATTGACTAGAGGAGATCCGATTCTGGAGGGGATTGTTAGGGACGCCTTCCCTAGCCTTACCATCAATCCCCCCATCTCGAAGGCTGAGCGCCATTGTAAGTCTCGAGATGAATCGCTTTTCCTCAGCGAGTGTCGGTCAGCCTTGAGGGCTATTCCGCGGTCCAGTGACCTTTCACGGCCTAGGAAGGTCTTCTATCGGGAATTAGTGGAGGGTCGCGCGAAGGATTCTCTACGTGATACGCTCGACTGTTCGGAGGAGCAGTATCGCTCCTACTGGTCTTGGGCGCCAGCGGCGGATTATCTCAGTAACCCTGAGTTTTCGCTTACCTGGCGATTGGCTCGGAATCGGCTGCCTCTCAACGACATGGCTTTCATATGGGGCTTGGCGGATTTGCCAGACTGTGATCGGTGTGGCCTTGGCTTAGAGGAAACGGCTGCGCACGCCTTCTACCATTGCCCCCGGGTCCGCCCCTTATGGGACCATGTCGGCGAGCTGACGGCTCGTCTCGCTCCCGAAGAACTCGTGTCCATTGATCGCGCATACGCGTGTGACAATGTGTCGCCCCCGTATTCCGGGGTGAAACGAATGGTGTTTCTAACGCTGCTAGCCACGGCTCGAATGGTGATATGGACGACGCGAATGGAGGAGGTCTTGCGAGGCAATAGTCTTTCGCATCAGGATCTGATCCGATTCTTTGAGCATCAGCTCAAGATGAAGATTAGAACTGATAGAAAACGATTGCATTCGACAGTCTTCACTGAAAGGTGGGTAAAAGAGGCGAGCTTGGTTCGTTTGAACGGGGTTAGCCTTGATTTTCTTTTCTAGGTCAACCAAAGTCACATCGGGGTGGTTTCCTGTGGAACCCTCCCCTCTGTTAGGTTAGACATGCTTAAGTGTACCTAGTTAATATGAGTAACTGTTGTTCCCGGCCTGTTTCCCGGCCTTCATTTTAGTTATGATCCAAGTCGAGATTCCCAACCTCCCCAGTTTGTTTTGGCCTCCTTTTCATCTCAACTGGATCAGCCTTTTACTTCCCCACGTCCCAGTTATTTTATCTCTTTCCCACTCCCTTAGCGAGAGTGCCTCTTGATTTTGTCCTCTGGCCAGAATACAGCGGCCTCTCTATTTTGAGGGTTGGACGGGCCCTACTAACATCAATTATGTTTTAGTTTAAGATTTTGTTGAAATTTTAGTTTGTTATCGGGTTCATCTCCCTCCCCTTTCATCCGCTCACGACGATATTTTTATGTATTTTCATTATCATTAAATGGGGCGCTTTTTTGTAGGTCCCCCCTGGTGTGGATGTGGTATTATGGTGTTCGGAGGATCGAATGGTGATGGACGAATTCTTGTGGTGAATGCGTCAATTGTAATATATGAATGGGTCACGAATCTGATTAGCTAGGTATAGGATAGTTAGTCAAGACCAGCCTTACCCCTCCCCTTTTTAGGCCTTGTGCCACAATTTGTATTTTATACAAATAAATCCTGAGAAGGAATCCCGAGATTTTCTGTTCGTCTTACGTGTTTTTTGGACCAGCTATAAGCTAAGTTGTTTGGAAAGTTACATTTTTTTAAATTTGCACGCATTTTTTGAACCCTTTCTTTCCGTTTTTTTTAATTTCTACGCATTTTTGAACCCTTTCTTTCTTTCTTTTTTGAACACTTTCTTTTTTCAGTTTGATATTTGTTTAGTTTTTTATTTCTTTTATTTTGCTGTTACCCTCCCCGACTTTTATTTGATTCTGTTCTTTTTCGTTTACTGTTCATTGTTGGTTTTATTTATTTTTCTCGGATTTCGGTCCGACCTTTTTTATTTGGTTTTATTTATTTGTTAAAAATTTCTGCTTAAAAAAAAAAAAAGAAAAGTGTGAGAAAAGAAATTATAGTCAGCCGCGGTGAACTTTGTTCACCAAAATGGCTGAGAAAAACATTGACACTCCAGCTACACCGTTAACAATACCGGTGTCAGCTGAAAAAACGGCCTGGAGCCAAAATAGGCCGCTAAAAAAGGATGGCGTATTTTACGCAAACGAAAGAATTCGTCTCCAAGAAACCTTCAGTGGCAATGAATTCTTAACAATCACCGAGGCATTCGAGGAGGTGAAACCTCGTACCATTTCTTTGCTCACCTCGGATGTCAGGACTCATAAGCTGGTTGGAGTGAGCAGGGAGGGTATGGAGGAGGCCCTGAAGGCGTTGAGCATTTGTCCCAAAATTTTAGCAAGAAGAACAAATGCTCTATGGGACCTCCTCCTACAGACAGAAGAACAAGCCAAGAAATTAGCCGGCTGTGTCTTAAATACAAAATCTTTAAGACTACAAACCGAGTATATGGGCACCCGTCGAACAAAGGTGATGGTTCATGGGGTGCCCATAGACATTTCCGGTGACAGACTCGGGGCCTTCTTCGCCGAATTCGGAGAAGTTAACGAAGTGAAGGCCATCAGCAGTAAGGCAGGAATCGAGACGGGAGATTTCGAAATCCACATCACATTGGACAGAGAAGGATTCCAGAACATCCCAAACGTATTAATCTGCCGCAACAGAAGGATGTTGGTAGTGGTGGAGGGCAGAAAGCCGTTCTGTTGGTCATGCGGAGAGGCAGGACACATGGCAAAGGCGTGCCCTAAGAAAGAGAAGACACAAGCCCCACCACCTCCAGCACCTGCAGCAAAAACCAGTATCCCAGAGAAGGAAACCCCGAATCCGGAAGGCGAGTGGAAGGAAGTCACTAAAAGGCGGAAGCCCCAAAGTGCGCCGGCTCCACCCCAGAAGGAGATTCCCCCCAAAAGGCAGACGGAAGGGGAATTTAAAAAGCAACACAAAGAAGGCCAAAACAAGTGGCCCGAGGATCAACCTAAACTGCAACAGAAGCAAATAGAACAGCAGAAGCAACCTGAACAACCTCAACAGCAACGACAGAAGAAGCAACAGCAGCCTCAACAGCAGCGGTCACAGCAGAAAACCAAGAAGCAGCAAGAGCATCCACAGATGGAGCAGCAGCAGGAAGCACCAATGGAGGTAGAAAGTATGCCTCCACCACGAGCTTCCTCTTTAAAAAGAAGTAGGGAGGAAGACTCTGAAGAGCAAGAAAAAGGTACCTCTGGACGTAGCAGGGCAGAGTGTAGCATGGACAGAACCAGGCGGCACTCCTTCCCTGCATCGCCCATAAGACAATCTGTTTCCCCTAGAGATAGGAGTCTCCCTTCCTCCCATACACGTACTCCATCCCCCTCTCCCTCTACTTCTTCCCCCAGTTCTCTAAATACACCACCCCATACATCCACTTCTTCCCCTCCCCATCCTTCAAGGGAGAAGAAAAAGAAGAAAAAGAAACTTTTCGAAGGGCCCGAATCAATTTGTCATGTAGACAAAGAAGTCTACAAGAACGGGCTCACCAAGCAAAGAAAAGCACTGTCGGGGCTCCTTTTCCAAATGAACGAGGTTGACGGGAAGTCAACAGAAGACCCTCGTAACTTTCCTAAGGCGCCAGGAGTGATAACCTGCGTAAGAGACACGGGGGCTTACTTGCGTGTGTGGAGTCATTTGTTTGAAGCTAAAGAGGCCTTCCCGAACATCAGAATGTTCGATATGGAGGACCCCAGTATAAGAAGATTGCGACAATTTTGTGCAGGGAGGGTCCCCGTTTTGATCCATCCCTCATTATATAGAGCGATCAAACTAATATACCCCATGGACGTTGGCGGTATTGCCCTGGATGGACGCATTACGTCAGAGTTGGGAGTAGGGAGCCTGGGGCAATCCGTCGGGGTCCTGTCCAGCTCAGATTTCCGCCCCGTATGTGTCTAAGGTTTTTGCACTAATTCTTTTTTATATTTGCAGGCCTAGAAAATGGAAATAAAGATAGCCAGTTTGAATGTGAAGGGCTTGAGAAATCGGGGTAAGGCTGCCCGCCTGCTTCGGGATCTCCTGTCCTTCGGTGTAGATGTTGCCGCGATCGAAGAGACCCACTTTGTTTGCACTTCCGATGCGTGTGTGCTGGAGGATGACTTTGTCGTCTATTCAGCATATGGGGACCGGTTGGCCAGAGGAGTTTCTTTGTTAGTCAAACGTACTCTTGATGCGAAGGTGGACCTTGTGCATACCGATGCCGAGGGCAGGTTAATCGTGGCCGATATTGCCGTGAAAAGTGGTTCGTTTCGGGTCGTTGCGGTTTATGCGCCCAACGACCAGGGGGAGCGGTGTGACTTTTTTCGGCAGTTAGGGCCGTTCCTAGTCGATTCTTCGCGCCTAGTTCTAATGGGGGACTGGAATGCCATCCTGGACCCCAAGTTAGACAGGGGGCGGGGCGCTAGCGGGAGAAGGGGCGATCGCAGCCTGGTCGATCTGATCGGCGATTATGGTCTCGTCGATAGATACCGGGTCGATCATCCCAGTGGGAAAATGTGGACGTGGGCGCATAATTGGCCGTCTGACAAGGTAGTTAGCTACCTTGACAGAATGTTAGTTCGTAGGGCCGACATAGACCTGTTAGATTGTCCCACGTTCCACTGGGTAGGCTACACGGACCACAAACTCGTTTGTGCCCGTGTGGCGTTAGAACATAGGCCTAGAATGGCTGGTTACTGGAAGTTCAATCTGTCCTTACTGGACAGGCGGGACTTCCGGGAGCAGCTAATTAAATTAGTGCAGCGGGAGCTAGTGGGGGCGGTTATCGGGAATAGGTGGTGGGAAAAATTGAAAGATAGAATTAGGTCTTTCACCACCGATTTCAGCAAACGGCTCGCTCTAGATAAGGCTGAGAAGGTGAAGACACTTAAGGCTAATTTTTCCCGGGCGGAGGCTGGGGGGGATCCCCTAGAGATAGCTCTAGCTAGGGAGGCCCTGCAGCGGTCGAATAGCGATCGTTACATGGGTCAGGTAATTAGGCATAAGTTAAGTAAGATGTCTAACGAAGCTGTGAACCTGGGCGCAGATCTGCGTCGGGAAGAAATCCGTCGAGGTGGTGATCGTTACGTTCGTCAAGTCGAAACCCCGGAGGGGCGTACTCTGCGGTCGACTGACGACATGTGCGAGGCGTTTCGGCGGCATTTCGAGAGCCGCTTTACCAAGGAGCCTGGTCTCCGTGAGGAGGAGTTTCGCAGCTATTTGGCTGACTTTCCTCGGCTTGCGCCGACTGAAGCGGCTAGCTGCGAGGGAGAGATCACGGAGGGCGAAGTCTATGAGGCACTGAAGAGGGTCGGCAGAGGCAAGTCGCCCGGTCTGGATGGTTTGCCCTATGAATTGTACTTGAGGCTGTCGCACATCTTTGTTCCGATTTTGACAGCAGTGTTCAACAACTGGTTTCGGTCGGGGTCCATCCCCAATCGCATTTCCAGGGGTGTGATCACTCTGTTGAAAAAGGGCAAGGGTGTTGGGGGGAAACTAGATGATTATAGGCCCATAACTCTGCTAAACACAGAGTTAAAGATTATGGCCAAGATCCTGCAGGAGCGTTTGCAGTCAGTTGCCGAGTCTCTGTTGGGACCTGAGCAGACTTGTTCTGTGAGGGGCCGAACAATTCAGAGCAACCTGCATTTGATCCGCACGATCGTAGAGGGCGTAAAAGACGACGAAGAAGCCGCGCTGATCAATTTGGATCAGTCCAAGGCATTTGATAGGGTCGACCATCGCTACCTTGCTACTGTCCTGCAGGCCGCCGGATTCGCACCCGACTTCTGCCGCTGGATTAGCCTCCTGTATCGCTCCCCCAGTGCTGTGGTACAGGTGAACGGAAAGTTGTCGGGCGCTTTTGTTCTGTCCAGGTCGGTTCGTCAGGGTTGTCCGCTGTCGCCTCTCCTTTACGCTTTGGCGTTGGAGCCTCTCCTGCGCCGGCTGAAGGACGAGGCGTGCAGTCCGGCCCTACGCGGGATCGCCGTTCCTGGAGGGTCTCGAGCCAGGGTTTCCGCGTACGCCGATGACGTATCCGCTTTCGTGTCGTCCCTTAACGACATTGAGGCGGTGCAGAAGGCGCTTGATCGGTACGAGAAGGTGACAGGGGCCAAGATAAACCGCGACAAGTCTTCCGGCTTGCGGTTAGGTGCCTGGAAGGGGCGTGATCTTCCGGGCCGCTTCGGTTGGACGGACGGTCCTGTCCGCATTCTTGGAGTGTGGTTTGGACCCGACCTCCAGCTGAAGAAAAATTGGTCTGAAGTACTAGCAAAGGTCGTTTCTGCCGGTAAGACTTGGAATCGACGGAGGTTGTCCGTAAAGGGCAGGGCGGAGGTGTGTGTTACATACATTTTCCCCCTGATTCTTTATCGATTGTCAGTACTTCCTCTCTGTGAGGCCCAGATGACGGCGCTCGAGCAGGCGCTATCCTCCATTTTGTGGAGGGGACGCGCCAACAGGGTCGACAGACGAGTCTGCACCAAACGTCCGTGTCATGGGGGGCTGGGAATGCCACACTTGGAGAGTCACATCCGTGCCTCTCGCTTGGCTTTCCTACGCCGCGCATTGACTAGAGGAGATCCGATTCTGGAGGGGATTGTTAGGGACGCCTTCCCTAGCCTTACCATCAATCCCCCCATCTCGAAGGCTGAGCGCCATTGTAAGTCTCGAGATGAATCGCTTTTCCTCAGCGAGTGTCGGTCAGCCTTGAGGGCTATTCCGCGGTCCAGTGACCTTTCACGGCCTAGGAAGGTCTTCTATCGGGAATTAGTGGAGGGTCGCGCGAAGGATTCTCTACGTGATACGCTCGACTGTTCGGAGGAGCAGTATCGCTCCTACTGGTCTTGGGCGCCAGCGGCGGATTATCTCAGTAACCCTGAGTTTTCGCTTACCTGGCGATTGGCTCGGAATCGGCTGCCTCTCAACGACATGGCTTTCATATGGGGCTTGGCGGATTTGCCAGACTGTGATCGGTGTGGCCTTGGCTTAGAGGAAACGGCTGCGCACGCCTTCTACCATTGCCCCCGGGTCCGCCCCTTATGGGACCATGTCGGCGAGCTGACGGCTCGTCTCGCTCCCGAAGAACTCGTGTCCATTGATCGCGCATACGCGTGTGACAATGTGTCGCCCCCGTATTCCGGGGTGAAACGAATGGTGTTTCTAACGCTGCTAGCCACGGCCCGAATGGTGATATGGACGACGCGAATGGAGGAGGTCTTGCGAGGCAATAGTCTTTCGCATCAGGATCTGATCCGATTCTTTGAGCATCAGCTCAAGATGAAGATTAGAACTGATAGAAAACGATTGCATTCGACAGTCTTCACTGAAAGGTGGGTAAAAGAGGCGAGCTTGGTTCGTTTGAACGGGGTTAGCCTTGATTTTCTTTTCTAGGTCAACCAAAGTCACATCGGGGTGGTTTCCTGTGGAACCCTCCCCTCTGTTAGGTTAGACATGCTTAAGTGTACCTAGTTAATATGAGTAACTGTTGTTCCCGGCCTGTTTCCCGGCCTTCATTTTAGTTATGATCCAAGTCGAGATTCCCAACCTCCCCAGTTTGTTTTGGCCTCCTTTTCATCTCAACTGGATCAGCCTTTTACTTCCCCGCGTCCCAGTTATTTTATCTCTTTCCCACTCCCTTAGCGAGAGTGCCTCTTGATTTTGTCCTCTGGCCAGAATACAGCGGCCTCTCTATTTTGAGGGTTGGACGGGCCCTACTAACATCAATTATGTTTTAGTTTAAGATTTTGTTGAAATTTTAGTTTGTTATGGGGTTCATCTCCCTCCCCTTTCATCCGCTCACGACGATATTTTTATGTATTTTCATTATCATTAAATGGGGCGCTTTTTTGTAGGTCCCCCCTGGTGTGGATGTGGTATTATGGTGTTTGGAGGATCGAATGGTGATGGACGAATTCTTGTGGTGAATGCGTCAATTGTAATGTATGAATGGGTCACGAATCTGATTAGCTAGGTATAGGATAGTTAGTCAAGACCAGCCTTACCCCCCCCCCTCTCTAGGCCACGTGCCACAATTTGTATTTTATACGAATAAATCCTGAGAAGGAATCCCGAGATTTTCTGTTCGTCTTACGTGTTTTTTGGACCAGCTATAAGCTAAGTTGTTTGGAAAGTTATATTTTTTTTTAAATTTGCACGCATTTTTTGAACCCTTTCTTTCCGTTTTTTTTTAATTTGTACGCATTTTTGAACCCTTTCTTTCTTTTTTTTTTTTTTGAACACTTTCTTTTTTCAGTTTGATATTTGTTTAGTTTTTTATTTCTTTTATTTTGCTGTTACCCTCCCCGACTTTTATTTGATTCTGTTCTTTTTCGTTTACTGTTCATTGTTGGTTTTATTTATTTTTCCCGGATTTCGGTCCGACCTTTTTTATTTGGTTTTATTTATTTGTTAAAAATTTCTGCTTAAAAAAAAAAAAAAAAGAAAAGTGTGAGAAAAGAAATTTTAGTCAGCCGCGGTGAACTTTGTTCACCAAAATGGCTGAGAAAAACATTGACACTCCAGCTACACCGTTAACAATACCGGTGTCAGCTGAAAAAACGGCCTGGAGCCAAAATAGCCCGCTAAAAAAGGATGGCGTATTTTACGCAAACGAAAGAATTCGTCTCCAAGAAACCTTCAGTGGCAATGAATTCTTAACCATCACCGAGGCATTCGAGGAGGTGAAACCTCGTACCATTTCTTTGCTCACCTCGGATGTCAGGACTCATAAGCTGGTTGGAGTGAGCAGGGAGGGTATGGAGGAAGCCCTGAAGGCGTTGAGCATTTGTCCGAAAATTTTAGCACGAAGAACAAATGCTCTATGGGACCTCCTCCTACACACAGAAGAACAAGCCAAGAAATTAGCCGGCAGTGTCTTGAATACAAAGTCTTTAAGACTTCAAACCGAGTATATGGGCACCCGTCGAACAAAGGTGATGGTTCATGGGGTGCCCATAGACATTTCCGGTGACAGACTCGGGGCCTTCTTCGCCGAATTCGGAGAAGTTAACGAAGTGAAGGCCATCAGCAGTAAGGCAGGAATCGAGACGGGAGATTTCGAAATCCACATCACATTGGACAGAGAAGGATTCCAGAACATCCCAAACGTATTAATCTGCCGCAACAGAAGGATGTTGGTAGTGGTGGAGGGCAGAAAGCCGTTCTGTTGGTCATGCGGAGAGGCAGGACACATGGCAAAGGCGTGCCCTAAGAAAGAGAAGACACCAGCCCCACCACCTCCAGCACCTGCAGCAAAAACCAGTATCCCAGAGAAGGAAACCCCGAATCCGGAAGGCGAGTGGAAGGAAGTCACTAAAAGGCGGAAGCCCCAAAGTGTGCCGGCTCCACCCCAGAAGGAGATTCCCCCCAAAAGGCAGACGGAAGGGGAATTTAAAAAGCAACCCAAAGAAGGCCAAAACAAGCGGCCCGAGGATCAACCTAAACTGCAACAGAAGCAAATAGAACAGCAGAAGCAACCTGAACAACCTCAACAGCAACGACAGAAGAAGCAACAGCAGCCTCAACAGCAGCGGTCACAGCAGAAAACCAAGAAGCAGCAAGAGCATCCACAGATGGAGCAGCAGCAGGAAGCACCAATGGAGGTAGAAAGTATGCCTCCACCACGAGCTTCCTCTTTAAAAAGAAGTAGGGAGGAAGACTCTGAAGAGCAAGAAAAAGGTACCTCTGGACGTAGCAGGGCAGAGTGTAGCATGGACAGAACCAGGCGGCACTCCTTCCCTGCATCGCCCATAAGACAATCTGTTTCCCCTAGAGATAGGAGTCTCCCTTCCTCCCATACACGTACTCCATCCCCCTCTCCCTCTACTTCTTCCCCCAGTTCTCTAAATACACCACCCCATACATCCACTTCTTCCCCTCCCCATCCTTCAAGGGAGAAGAAAAAGAAGAAAAAGAAACTTTTCGAAGGGCCCGAATCAATTTGTCATGTAGACAAAGAAGTCTACAAGAACGGGCTCACCAAGCAAAGAAAAGCACTGTCGGGGCTCCTTTTCCAAATGAACGAGGTTGACGGGAAGTCAACAGAAGACCCTCGTAACTTTCCTAAGGCGCCAGGAGTGATAACCTGCGTAAGGGACACGGGGGCTTACTTGCGTGTGTGGAGTCATTTGTTTGAAGCTAAAGAGGCCTTCCCGAACATCAGAATGTTCGATATGGAGGACCCCAGTATAAGAAGATTGCGACAATTTTGTGCAGGGAGGGTCCCCGTTTTGATCCATCCCTCATTATATAGAGCGATCAAACTAATATACCCCATGGACGTTGGCGGTATTGCCCTGGATGGACGCATTACGTCAGAGTTGGGAGTAGGGAGCCTGGGGCAATCCGTCGGGGTCCTGTCCAGCTCAGATTTCCGCCCCGTATGTGTCTAAGGTTTTTGCACTAATTCTTTTTTATATTTGCAGGCCTAGAAAATGGAAATAAAGATAGCCAGTTTGAATGTGAAGGGCTTGAGAAATCGGGGTAAGGCTGCCCGCCTGCGTCGGGATCTCCTGTCCTTCGGTGTAGATGTTGCCGCGATCGAAGAGACCCACTTTGTTTGCACTTCCGATGCGTGTGTGCTGGAGGATGACTTTGTCGTCTATTCAGCATATGGGGACCGGTTGGCCAGAGGAGTTTCCTTGTTAGTCAAACGTACTCTTGATGCGAAGGTGGACCTTGTGCATACCGATGCCGAGGGCAGGTTAATCGTGGCCGATATTGCCGTGAAAAGTGGTTCGTTTCGGGTCGTTGCGGTTTATGCGCCCAACGACCAGGGGGAGCGGTGTGACTTCTTTCGGCAGTTGGGGCCGTTCCTAGTCGATTCTTCGCGCCTAGTTCTGATGGGGGACTGGAATGCCATCCTGGACCCCAAGTTAGACAGGGGGCGGGGCGCTAGCGGGAGAAGGGGCGATCGCAGCCTGGTCGATCTGATCGGCGATTATGGTCTCGTCGATAGATACCGGGTCGATCATCCCAGTGGGAAAATGTGGACGTGGGCGCATAATTGGCCGTCTGACAAGGTGGTTAGCTACCTTGACAGAATGTTAGTTCGTAGGGCCGACATAGACCTGTTAGATTGTCCCACGTTCCACTGGGTAGGCTACACGGACCACAAACTCGTTTGTGCCCGTGTGGCGTTAGAACATAGGCCTAGAATGGCTGGTTACTGGAAGTTCAATCTGTCCTTACTGGACAGGCGGGACTTCCGGGAGCAGCTAATTAAATTAGTGCAGCGGGAGCTAGTGGGGGCGGTTATCGGGAATAGGTGGTGGGAAAAACTGAAAGATAGAATTAGGTCTTTCACCACCGATTTCAGCAAACGGCTCGCTCTAGATAAGGCTGAGAAGGTGAAGACACTTAAGGCTAATTTTTCCCGGGCGGAGGCTGGGGGGGATCCCCTAGAGATAGCTCTAGCTAGGGAGGCCCTGCAGCGGTCGAATAGCGATCGTTACATGGGTCAGGTAATTAGGCATAAGTTAAGTAAGATGTCTAACGAAGCTGTGAACCTGGGCGCAGATCTGCGTCGGGAAGAAATCCGTCGAGGTGGTGATCGTTACGTTCGTCAAGTCGAAACCCCGGAGGGGCGTACTCTGCGGTCGACTGACGACATGTGCGAGGCGTTTCGGCGGCATTTCGAGAGCCGCTTTACCAAGGAGCCTGGTCTCCGTGAGGAGGAGTTTCGCAGCTATTTGGCTGACTTTCCTCGGCTTGCGCCGACTGAAGCGGCTAGCTGCGAGGGAGAGATCACGGAGGGCGAAGTCTATGAGGCACTGAAGAGGGTCGGCAGAGGCAAGTCGCCCGGTCTGGATGGTTTGCCCTATGAATTGTACTTGAGGCTGTCGCACATCTTTGTTCCGATTTTGACAGCAGTGTTCAACAACTGGTTTCGGTCGGGGTCCATCCCCAATCGCATTTCCAGGGGTGTGATCACTCTGTTGAAAAAGGGCAAGGGTGTTGGGGGGAAACTAGATGATTATAGGCCCATAACTCTGCTAAACACAGAGTTAAAGATTATGGCCAAGATCCTGCAGGAGCGTTTGCAGTCAGTTGCCGAGTCTCTGTTGGGACCTGAGCAGACTTGTTCTGTGAGGGGCCGAACAATTCAGAGCAACCTGCATTCGATCCGCACGATCGTAGAGGGCGTAAAAGACGACGAAGAAGCCGCGCTGATCAATTTGGATCAGTCCAAGGCATTTGATAGGGTCGACCATCGCTACCTTGCTACTGTCCTGCAGGCCGCCGGATTCGCACCCGACTTCTGCCGCTGGATTAGCCTCCTGTATCGCTCCCCCAGTGCTGTGGTACAGGTGAACGGAAAGTTGTCGGGCGCTTTTGTTCTGTCCAGGTCGGTTCGTCAGGGTTGTCCGCTGTCGCCTCTCCTTTACGCTTTGGCGTTGGAGCCTCTCCTGCGCCGGCTGAAGGACGAGGCGTGCAGTCCGGCCCTACGCGGGATCGCCGTTCCTGGAGGGTCTCGAGCCAGGGTTTCCGCGTACGCCGATGACGTATCCGCTTTCGTGTCGTCCCTTAACGACATTGAGGCGGTGCAGAAGGCGCTTGATCGGTACGAGAAGGTGACAGGGGCCAAGATAAACCGCGACAAGTCTTCCGGCTTGCGGTTAGGTGCCTGGAAGGGGCGTGATCTTCCGGGCCGCTTCGGTTGGACGGACGGTCCTGTCCGCATTCTTGGAGTGTGGTTTGGACCCGACCTCCAGCTGAAGAAAAATTGGTCTGAAGTACTAGCAAAGGTCGTTTCTGCCGGTAAGACTTGGAATCGACGGAGGTTGTCCGTAAAGGGCAGGGCGGAGGTGTGTGTTACATACATTTTCCCCCTGATTCTTTATCGATTGTCAGTACTTCCTCTCTGTGAGGCCCAGATGACGGCGCTCGAGCAGGCGCTATCCTCCATTTTGTGGAGGGGACGCGCCAACAGGGTCGACAGACGAGTCTGCACCAAACGTCCGTGTCATGGGGGGCTGGGAATGCCACACTTGGAGAGTCACATCCGTGCCTCTCGCTTGGCTTTCCTACGCCGCGCATTGACTAGAGGAGATCCGATTCTGGAGGGGATTGTTAGGGACGCCTTCCCTAGCCTTACCATCAATCCCCCCATCTCGAAGGCTGAGCGCCATTGTAAGTCTCGAGATGAATCGCTTTTCCTCAGCGAGTGTCGGTCAGCCTTGAGGGCTATTCCGCGGTCCAGTGACCTTTCACGGCCTAGGAAGGTCTTCTATCGGGAATTAGTGGAGGGTCGCGCGAAGGATTCTCTACGTGATACGCTCGACTGTTCGGAGGAGCAGTATCGCTCCTACTGGTCTTGGGCGCCAGCGGCGGATTATCTCAGTAACCCTGAGTTTTCGCTTACCTGGCGACTGGCTCGGAATCGGCTGCCTCTCAACGACATGGCTTTCATATGGGGCTTGGCGGATTTGCCAGACTGTGATCGGTGTGGCCTTGGCTTAGAGGAAACGGCTGCGCACGCCTTCTACCATTGCCCCCGGGTCCGCCCCTTATGGGACCATGTCGGCGAGCTGACGGCTCGTCTCGCTCCCGAAGAACTCGTGTCCATTGATCGCGCATACGCGTGTGACAATGTGTCGCCCCCGTATTCCGGGGTGAAACGAATGGTGTTTCTAACGCTGCTAGCCACGGCTCGAATGGTGATATGGACGACGCGAATGGAGGAGGTCTTGCGAGGCAATAGTCTTTCGCATCAGGATCTGATCCGATTCTTTGAGCATCAGCTCAAGATGAAGATTAGAACTGATAGAAAACGATTGCATTCGACAGTCTTCACTGAAAGGTGGGTAAAAGAGGCGAGCTTGGTTCGTTTGAACGGGGTTAGCCTTGATTTTCTTTTCTAGGTCAACCAAAGTCACATCGGGGTGGTTTCCTGTGGAACCCTCCCCTCTGTTAGGTTAGACATGCTTAAGTGTACCTAGTTAATATGAGTAACTGTTGTTCCCGGCCTGTTTCCCGGCCTTCATTTTAGTTATGATCCAAGTCGAGATTCCCAACCTCCCCAGTTTGTTTTGGCCTCCTTTTCATCTCAACTGGATCAGCCTTTTACTTCCCCGCGTCCCAGTTATTTTATCTCTTTCCCACTCCCTTAGCGAGAGTGCCTCTTGATTTTGTCCTCTGGCCAGAATACAGCGGCCTCTCTATTTTGAGGGTTGGACGGGCCCTACTAACATCAATTATGTTTTAGTTTAAGATTTTGTTGAAATTTTAGTTTGTTATGGGGTTCATCTCCCTCCCCTTTCATCCGCTCACGACGATATTTTTATGTATTTTCATTATCATTAAATGGGGCGCTTTTTTGTAGGTCCCCCCTGGTGTGGATGTGGTATTATGGTGTTTGGAGGATCGAATGGTGATGGACGAATTCTTGTGGTGAATGCGTCAATTGTAATGTATGAATGGGTCACGAATCTGATTAGCTAGGTATAGGATAGTTAGTCAAGACCAGCCTTACCCCCCCCCTCTCTAGGCCACGTGCCACAATTTGTATTTTATACGAATAAATCCTGAGAAGGAATCCCGAGATTTTCTGTTCGTCTTACGTGTTTTTTGGACCAGCTATAAGCTAAGTTGTTTGGAAAGTTATATTTTTTTTTAAATTTGCACGCATTTTTTGAACCCTTTCTTTCCGTTTTTTTTTAATTTGTACGCATTTTTGAACCCTTTCTTTCTTTTTTTTTTTTTTGAACACTTTCTTTTTTCAGTTTGATATTTGTTTAGTTTTTTATTTCTTTTATTTTGCTGTTACCCTCCCCGACTTTTATTTGATTCTGTTCTTTTTCGTTTACTGTTCATTGTTGGTTTTATTTATTTTTCCCGGATTTCGGTCCGACCTTTTTTATTTGGTTTTATTTATTTGTTAAAAATTTCTGCTTAAAAAAAAAAAAAAAAGAAAAGTGTGAGAAAAGAAATTTTAGTCAGCCGCGGTGAACTTTGTTCACCAAAATGGCTGAGAAAAACATTGACACTCCAGCTACACCGTTAACAATACCGGTGTCAGCTGAAAAAACGGCCTGGAGCCAAAATAGCCCGCTAAAAAAGGATGGCGTATTTTACGCAAACGAAAGAATTCGTCTCCAAGAAACCTTCAGTGGCAATGAATTCTTAACCATCACCGAGGCATTCGAGGAGGTGAAACCTCGTACCATTTCTTTGCTCACCTCGGATGTCAGGACTCATAAGCTGGTTGGAGTGAGCAGGGAGGGTATGGAGGAAGCCCTGAAGGCGTTGAGCATTTGTCCGAAAATTTTAGCACGAAGAACAAATGCTCTATGGGACCTCCTCCTACACACAGAAGAACAAGCCAAGAAATTAGCCGGCAGTGTCTTGAATACAAAGTCTTTAAGACTTCAAACCGAGTATATGGGCACCCGTCGAACAAAGGTGATGGTTCATGGGGTGCCCATAGACATTTCCGGTGACAGACTCGGGGCCTTCTTCGCCGAATTCGGAGAAGTTAACGAAGTGAAGGCCATCAGCAGTAAGGCAGGAATCGAGACGGGAGATTTCGAAATCCACATCACATTGGACAGAGAAGGATTCCAGAACATCCCAAACGTATTAATCTGCCGCAACAGAAGGATGTTGGTAGTGGTGGAGGGCAGAAAGCCGTTCTGTTGGTCATGCGGAGAGGCAGGACACATGGCAAAGGCGTGCCCTAAGAAAGAGAAGACACCAGCCCCACCACCTCCAGCACCTGCAGCAAAAACCAGTATCCCAGAGAAGGAAACCCCGAATCCGGAAGGCGAGTGGAAGGAAGTCACTAAAAGGCGGAAGCCCCAAAGTGTGCCGGCTCCACCCCAGAAGGAGATTCCCCCCAAAAGGCAGACGGAAGGGGAATTTAAAAAGCAACCCAAAGAAGGCCAAAACAAGCGGCCCGAGGATCAACCTAAACTGCAACAGAAGCAAATAGAACAGCAGAAGCAACCTGAACAACCTCAACAGCAACGACAGAAGAAGCAACAGCAGCCTCAACAGCAGCGGTCACAGCAGAAAACCAAGAAGCAGCAAGAGCATCCACAGATGGAGCAGCAGCAGGAAGCACCAATGGAGGTAGAAAGTATGCCTCCACCACGAGCTTCCTCTTTAAAAAGAAGTAGGGAGGAAGACTCTGAAGAGCAAGAAAAAGGTACCTCTGGACGTAGCAGGGCAGAGTGTAGCATGGACAGAACCAGGCGGCACTCCTTCCCTGCATCGCCCATAAGACAATCTGTTTCCCCTAGAGATAGGAGTCTCCCTTCCTCCCATACACGTACTCCATCCCCCTCTCCCTCTACTTCTTCCCCCAGTTCTCTAAATACACCACCCCATACATCCACTTCTTCCCCTCCCCATCCTTCAAGGGAGAAGAAAAAGAAGAAAAAGAAACTTTTCGAAGGGCCCGAATCAATTTGTCATGTAGACAAAGAAGTCTACAAGAACGGGCTCACCAAGCAAAGAAAAGCACTGTCGGGGCTCCTTTTCCAAATGAACGAGGTTGACGGGAAGTCAACAGAAGACCCTCGTAACTTTCCTAAGGCGCCAGGAGTGATAACCTGCGTAAGGGACACGGGGGCTTACTTGCGTGTGTGGAGTCATTTGTTTGAAGCTAAAGAGGCCTTCCCGAACATCAGAATGTTCGATATGGAGGACCCCAGTATAAGAAGATTGCGACAATTTTGTGCAGGGAGGGTCCCCGTTTTGATCCATCCCTCATTATATAGAGCGATCAAACTAATATACCCCATGGACGTTGGCGGTATTGCCCTGGATGGACGCATTACGTCAGAGTTGGGAGTAGGGAGCCTGGGGCAATCCGTCGGGGTCCTGTCCAGCTCAGATTTCCGCCCCGTATGTGTCTAAGGTTTTTGCACTAATTCTTTTTTATATTTGCAGGCCTAGAAAATGGAAATAAAGATAGCCAGTTTGAATGTGAAGGGCTTGAGAAATCGGGGTAAGGCTGCCCGCCTGCGTCGGGATCTCCTGTCCTTCGGTGTAGATGTTGCCGCGATCGAAGAGACCCACTTTGTTTGCACTTCCGATGCGTGTGTGCTGGAGGATGACTTTGTCGTCTATTCAGCATATGGGGACCGGTTGGCCAGAGGAGTTTCTTTGTTAGTCAAACGTACTCTTGATGCGAAGGTGGACCTTGTGCATACCGATGCCGAGGGCAGGTTAATCGTGGCCGATATTGCCGTGAAAAGTGGTTCGTTTCGGGTCGTTGCGGTTTATGCGCCCAACGACCAGGGGGAGCGGTGTGACTTTTTTCGGCAGTTAGGGCCGTTCCTAGTCGATTCTTCGCGCCTAGTTCTAATGGGGGACTGGAATGCCATCCTGGACCCCAAGTTAGACAGGGGGCGGGGCGCTAGCGGGAGAAGGGGCGATCGCAGCCTGGTCGATCTGATCGGCGATTATGGTCTCGTCGATAGATACCGGGTCGATCATCCCAGTGGGAAAATGTGGACGTGGGCGCATAATTGGCCGTCTGACAAGGTAGTTAGCTACCTTGACAGAATGTTAGTTCGTAGGGCCGACATAGACCTGTTAGATTGTCCCACGTTCCACTGGGTAGGCTACACGGACCACAAACTCGTTTGTGCCCGTGTGGCGTTAGAACATAGGCCTAGAATGGCTGGTTACTGGAAGTTCAATCTGTCCTTACTGGACAGGCGGGACTTCCGGGAGCAGCTAATTAAATTAGTGCAGCGGGAGCTAGTGGGGGCGGTTATCGGGAATAGGTGGTGGGAAAAATTGAAAGATAGAATTAGGTCTTTCACCACCGATTTCAGCAAACGGCTCGCTCTAGATAAGGCTGAGAAGGTGAAGACACTTAAGGCTAATTTTTCCCGGGCGGAGGCTGGGGGGGATCCCCTAGAGATAGCTCTAGCTAGGGAGGCCCTGCAGCGGTCGAATAGCGATCGTTACATGGGTCAGGTAATTAGGCATAAGTTAAGTAAGATGTCTAACGAAGCTGTGAACCTGGGCGCAGATCTGCGTCGGGAAGAAATCCGTCGAGGTGGTGATCGTTACGTTCGTCAAGTCGAAACCCCGGAGGGGCGTACTCTGCGGTCGACTGACGACATGTGCGAGGCGTTTCGGCGGCATTTCGAGAGCCGCTTTACCAAGGAGCCTGGTCTCCGTGAGGAGGAGTTTCGCAGCTATTTGGCTGACTTTCCTCGGCTTGCGCCGACTGAAGCGGCTAGCTGCGAGGGAGAGATCACGGAGGGCGAAGTCTATGAGGCACTGAAGAGGGTCGGCAGAGGCAAGTCGCCCGGTCTGGATGGTTTGCCCTATGAATTGTACTTGAGGCTGTCGCACATCTTTGTTCCGATTTTGACAGCAGTGTTCAACAACTGGTTTCGGTCGGGGTCCATCCCCAATCGCATTTCCAGGGGTGTGATCACTCTGTTGAAAAAGGGCAAGGGTGTTGGGGGGAAACTAGATGATTATAGGCCCATAACTCTGCTAAACACAGAGTTAAAGATTATGGCCAAGATCCTGCAGGAGCGTTTGCAGTCAGTTGCCGAGTCTCTGTTGGGACCTGAGCAGACTTGTTCTGTGAGGGGCCGAACAATTCAGAGCAACCTGCATTTGATCCGCACGATCGTAGAGGGCGTAAAAGACGACGAAGAAGCCGCGCTGATCAATTTGGATCAGTCCAAGGCATTTGATAGGGTCGACCATCGCTACCTTGCTACTGTCCTGCAGGCCGCCGGATTCGCACCCGACTTCTGCCGCTGGATTAGCCTCCTGTATCGCTCCCCCAGTGCTGTGGTACAGGTGAACGGAAAGTTGTCGGGCGCTTTTGTTCTGTCCAGGTCGGTTCGTCAGGGTTGTCCGCTGTCGCCTCTCCTTTACGCTTTGGCGTTGGAGCCTCTCCTGCGCCGGCTGAAGGACGAGGCGTGCAGTCCGGCCCTACGCGGGATCGCCGTTCCTGGAGGGTCTCGAGCCAGGGTTTCCGCGTACGCCGATGACGTATCTGCTTTCGTGTCGTCCCTTAACGACATTGAGGCGGTGCAGAAGGCGCTTGATCGGTACGAGAAGGTGACAGGGGCCAAGATAAACCGCGACAAGTCTTCCGGCTTGCGGTTAGGTGCCTGGAAGGGGCGTGATCTTCCGGGCCGCTTCGGTTGGACGGACGGTCCTGTCCGCATTCTTGGAGTGTGGTTTGGACCCGACCTCCAGCTGAAGAAAAATTGGTCTGAAGTACTAGCAAAGGTCGTTTCTGCCGGTAAGACTTGGAATCGACGGAGGTTGTCCGTAAAGGGCAGGGCGGAGGTGTGTGTTACATACATTTTCCCCCTGATTCTTTATCGATTGTCAGTACTTCCTCTCTGTGAGGCCCAGATGACGGCGCTCGAGCAGGCGCTATCCTCCATTTTGTGGAGGGGACGCGCCAACAGGGTCGACAGACGAGTCTGCACCAAACGTCCGTGTCATGGGGGGCTGGGAATGCCACACTTGGAGAGTCACATCCGTGCCTCTCGCTTGGCTTTCCTACGCCGCGCATTGACTAGAGGAGATCCGATTCTGGAGGGGATTGTTAGGGACGCCTTCCCTAGCCTTACCATCAATCCCCCCATCTCGAAGGCTGAGCGCCATTGTAAGTCTCGAGATGAATCGCTTTTCCTCAGCGAGTGTCGGTCAGCCTTGAGGGCTATTCCGCGGTCCAGTGACCTTTCACGGCCTAGGAAGGTCTTCTATCGGGAATTAGTGGAGGGTCGCGCGAAGGATTCTCTACGTGATACGCTCGACTGTTCGGAGGAGCAGTATCGCTCCTACTGGTCTTGGGCGCCAGCGGCGGATTATCTCAGTAACCCTGAGTTTTCGCTTACCTGGCGACTGGCTCGGAATCGGCTGCCTCTCAACGACATGGCTTTCATATGGGGCTTGGCGGATTTGCCAGACTGTGATCGGTGTGGCCTTGGCTTAGAGGAAACGGCTGCGCACGCCTTCTACCATTGCCCCCGGGTCCGCCCCTTATGGGACCATGTCGGCGAGCTGACGGCTCGTCTCGCTCCCGAAGAACTCGTGTCCATTGATCGCGCATACGCGTGTGACAATGTGTCGCCCCCGTATTCCGGGGTGAAACGAATGGTGTTTCTAACGCTGCTAGCCACGGCTCGAATGGTGATATGGACGACGCGAATGGAGGAGGTCTTGCGAGGCAATAGTCTTTCGCATCAGGATCTGATCCGATTCTTTGAGCATCAGCTCAAGATGAAGATTAGAACTGATAGAAAACGATTGCATTCGACAGTCTTCACTGAAAGGTGGGTAAAAGAGGCGAGCTTGGTTCGTTTGAACGGGGTTAGCCTTGATTTTCTTTTCTAGGTCAACCAAAGTCACATCGGGGTGGTTTCCTGTGGAACCCTCCCCTCTGTTAGGTTAGACATGCTTAAGTGTACCTAGTTAATATGAGTAACTGTTGTTCCCGGCCTGTTTCCCGGCCTTCATTTTAGTTATGATCCAAGTCGAGATTCCCAACCTCCCCAGTTTGTTTTGGCCTCCTTTTCATCTCAACTGGATCAGCCTTTTACTTCCCCACGTCCCAGTTATTTTATCTCTTTCCCACTCCCTTAGCGAGAGTGCCTCTTGATTTTGTCCTCTGGCCAGAATACAGCGGCCTCTCTATTTTGAGGGTTGGACGGGCCCTACTAACATCAATTATGTTTTAGTTTAAGATTTTGTTGAAATTTTAGTTTGTTATGGGGTTCATCTCCCTCCCCTTTCATCCGCTCACGACGATATTTTTATGTATTTTCATTATCATTAAATGGGGCGCTTTTTTGTAGGTCCCCCCTGGTGTGGATGTGGTATTATGGTGTTCGGAGGATCGAATGGTGATGGACGAATTCTTGTGGTGAATGCGTCAATTGTAATGTATGAATGGGTCACGAATCTGATTAGCTAGGTATAGGATAGTTAGTCAAGACCAGCCTTACCCCTCCCCCTCTCTAGGCCCCGTGCCACAATTTGTATTTTATACGAATAAATCCTGAGAAGGAATCCCGAGATTTTCTGTTCGTCTTACGTGTTTTTTGGACCAGCTATAAGCTAAGTTGTTTGGAAAGTTATATTTTTTTTTAAATTTGCACGCATTTTTTGAACCCTTTCTTTCCGTTTTTTTTTAATTTGTACGCATTTTTGAACCCTTTCTTTCTTTCTTTTTTGAACACTTTCTTTTTTCAGTTTGATATTTGTTTAGTTTTTTATTTCTTTTATTTTGCTGTTACCCTCCCCGACTTTTATTTGATTCTGTTCTTTTTCGTTTACTGTTCATTGTTGGTTTTATTTATTTTTCTCGGATTTCGGTCCGACCTTTTTTATTTGGTTTTATTTATTTGTTAAAAATTTCTGCTTAAAAAAAAAAAAAGAAAAGTGTGAGAAAAGAAATTATAGTCAGCCGCGGTGAACTTTGTTCACCAAAATGGCTGAGAAAAACATTGACACTCCAGCTACACCGTTAACAATACCGGTGTCAGCTGAAAAAACGGCCTGGAGCCAAAATAGCCCGCTAAAAAAGGATGGCGTATTTTACGCAAACGAAAGAATTCGTCTCCAAGAAACCTTCAGTGGCAATGAATTCTTAACAATCACCGAGGCATTCGAGGAGGTGAAACCTCGTACCATTTCTTTGCTCACCTCGGATGTCAGGACTCATAAGCTGGTTGGAGTGAGCAGGGAGGGTATGGAGGAGGCCCTGAAGGCGTTAGGCATTTGTCCGAAAATTTTAGCACGAAGAACAAATGCTCTATGGGACCTCCTCCTACACACAGAAGAACAAGCCAAGAAATTAGCCGGCAGTGTCTTGAATACAAAGTCTTTAAGACTACAAACCGAGTATATGGGCACCCGTCGAACAAAGGTGATGGTTCATGGGGTGCCCATAGACATTTCCGGTGACAGACTCGGGGCCTTCTTCGCCGAATTCGGAGAAGTTAACGAAGTGAAGGCCATCAGCAGTAAGGCAGGAATCGAGACGGGAGATTTCGAAATCCACATCACATTGGACAGAGAAGGATTCCAGAACATCCCAAACGTATTAATCTGCCGCAACAGAAGGATGTTGGTAGTGGTGGAGGGCAGAAAGCCGTTCTGTTGGTCATGCGGAGAGGCAGGACACATGGCAAAGGCGTGCCCTAAGAAAGAGAAGACACCAGCCCCACCACCTCCAGCACCTGCAGCAAAAACCAGTACCCCAGAGAAGGAAACCCCGAATCCGGAAGGCGAGTGGAAGGAAGTCACTAAAAGGCGGAAGCCCCAAAGTGCGCCGGCTCCACCCCAGAAGGAGATTCCCCCCAAAAGGCAGACGGAAGGGGAATTTAAAAAGCAACCCAAAGAAGGCCAAAACAAGCGGCCCGAGGATCAACCTAAACTGCAACAGAAGCAAATAGAACAGCAGCCTCAACAGCAGAAGCAAGCTGAACAACCTCAACAGCAACGACAGAAGAAGCAACAGCAGCCTCAACAGCAGCGGTCACAGCATAAAACCAAGAAGCAGCAAGAGCATCCACAGATGGAGCAGCAGCAGGAAGCACCAATGGAGGTAGAAAGTATGCCTCCACCACGAGCTTCCTCTTTAAAAAGAAGTAGGGAGGAAGACTCTGAAGAGCAAGAAAAAGGTACCTCTGGACGTAGCAGGGCAGAGTGTAGCATGGACAGAACCAGGCGGCACTCCTTCCCTGCATCGCCCATAAGACAATCTGTTTCCCCTAGAGATAGGAGTCTCCCTTCCTCCCATACACGTACTCCATCCCCCTCTCCCTCTACTTCTTCCCCCAGTTCTCTAAATACACCACCCCATACATCCACTTCTTCCCCTCCCCATCCTTCAAGGGAGAAGAAAAAGAAGAAAAAGAAACTTTTCGAAGGGCCCGAATCAATTTGTCATGTAGACAAAGAAGTCTACAAGAACGGGCTCACCAAGCAAAGAAAAGCACTGTCGGGGCTCCTTTTCCAAATGAACGAGGTTGACGGGAAGTCAACAGAAGACCCTCGTAACTTTCCTAAGGCGCCAGGAGTGATAACCTGCGTAAGAGACACGGGGGCTTACTTGCGTGTGTGGAGTCATTTGTTTGAAGCTAAAGAGGCCTTCCCGAACATCAGAATGTTCGATATGGAGGACCCCAGTATAAGAAGATTGCGACAATTTTGTGCAGGGAGGGTCCCCGTTTTGATCCATCCCTCATTATATAGAGCGATCAAACTAATATACCCCATGGACGTTGGCGGTATTGCCCTGGATGGACGCATTACGTCAGAGTTGGGAGTAGGGAGCCTGGGGCAATCCGTCGGGGTCCTGTCCAGCTCAGATTTCCGCCCCGTATGTGTCTAAGGTTTTTGCACTAATTCTTTTTTATATTTGCAGGCCTAGAAAATGGAAATAAAGATAGCCAGTTTGAATGTGAAGGGCTTGAGAAATCGGGGTAAGGCTGCCCGCCTGCGTCGGGATCTCCTGTCCTTCGGTGTAGATGTTGCCGCGATCGAAGAGACCCACTTTGTTTGCACTTCCGATGCGTGTGTGCTGGAGGATGACTTTGTCGTCTATTCAGCATATGGGGACCGGTTGGCCAGAGGAGTTTCTTTGTTAGTCAAACGTACTCTTGATGCGAAGGTGGACCTTGTGCATACCGATGCCGAGGGCAGGTTAATCGTGGCCGATATTGCCGTGAAAAGTGGTTCGTTTCGGGTCGTTGCGGTTTATGCGCCCAACGACCAGGGGGAGCGGTGTGACTTTTTTCGGCAGTTAGGGCCGTTCCTAGTCGATTCTTCGCGCCTAGTTCTAATGGGGGACTGGAATGCCATCCTGGACCCCAAGTTAGACAGGGGGCGGGGCGCTAGCGGGAGAAGGGGCGATCGCAGCCTGGTCGATCTGATCGGCGATTATGGTCTCGTCGATAGATACCGGGTCGATCATCCCAGTGGGAAAATGTGGACGTGGGCGCATAATTGGCCGTCTGACAAGGTAGTTAGCTACCTTGACAGAATGTTAGTTCGTAGGGCCGACATAGACCTGTTAGATTGTCCCACGTTCCACTGGGTAGGCTACACGGACCACAAACTCGTTTGTGCCCGTGTGGCGTTAGAACATAGGCCTAGAATGGCTGGTTACTGGAAGTTCAATCTGTCCTTACTAGACAGGCGGGACTTCCGGGAGCAGCTAATTAAATTAGTGCAGCGGGAGCTAGTGGGGGCGGTTATCGGGAATAGGTGGTGGGAAAAATTGAAAGATAGAATTAGGTCTTTCACCACCGATTTCAGCAAACGGCTCGCTCTAGATAAGGCTGAGAAGGTGAAGACACTTAAGGCTAATTTTTCCCGGGCGGAGGCTGGGGGGGATCCCCTAGAGATAGCTCTAGCTAGGGAGGCCCTGCAGCGGTCGAATAGCGATCGTTACATGGGTCAGGTAATTAGGCATAAGTTAAGTAAGATGTCTAACGAAGCTGTGAACCTGGGCGCAGATCTGCGTCGGGAAGAAATCCGTCGAGGTGGTGATCGTTACGTTCGTCAAGTCGAAACCCCGGAGGGGCGTACTCTGCGGTCGACTGACGACATGTGCGAGGCGTTTCGGCGGCATTTCGAGAGCCGCTTTACCAAGGAGCCTGGTCTCCGTGAGGAGGAGTTTCGCAGCTATTTGGCTGACTTTCCTCGGCTTGCGCCGACTGAAGCGGCTAGCTGCGAGGGAGAGATCACGGAGGGCGAAGTCTATGAGGCACTGAAGAGGGTCGGCAGAGGCAAGTCGCCCGGTCTGGATGGTTTGCCCTATGAATTGTACTTGAGGCTGTCGCACATCTTTGTTCCGATTTTGACAGCAGTGTTCAACAACTGGTTTCGGTCGGGGTCCATCCCCAATCGCATTTCCAGGGGTGTGATCACTCTGTTGAAAAAGGGCAAGGGTGTTGGGGGGAAACTAGATGATTATAGGCCCATAACTCTGCTAAACACAGAGTTAAAGATTATGGCCAAGATCCTGCAGGAGCGTTTGCAGTCAGTTGCCGAGTCTCTGTTGGGACCTGAGCAGACTTGTTCTGTGAGGGGCCGAACAATTCAGAGCAACCTGCATTTGATCCGCACGATCGTAGAGGGCGTAAAAGACGACGAAGAAGCCGCGCTGATCAATTTGGATCAGTCCAAGGCATTTGATAGGGTCGACCATCGCTACCTTGCTACTGTCCTGCAGGCCGCCGGATTCGCACCCGACTTCTGCCGCTGGGTTAGCCTCCTGTATCGCTCCCCCAGTGCTGTGGTACAGGTGAACGGAAAGTTGTCGGGCGCTTTTGTTCTGTCGAGGTCGGTTCGTCAGGGTTGTCCGCTGTCGCCTCTCCTTTACGCTTTGGCGTTGGAGCCTCTCCTGCGCCGGCTGAAGGACGAGGCGTGCAGTCCGGCCCTACGCGGGATCGCCGTTCCTGGAGGGTCTCGAGCCAGGGTTTCCGCGTACGCCGATGACGTATCCGCTTTCGTGTCGTCCCTTAACGACATTGAGGCGGTGCAGAAGGCGCTTGATCGGTACGAGAAGGTGACAGGGGCCAAGATAAACCGCGACAAGTCTTCCGGCTTGCGGTTAGGTGCCTGGAAGGGGCGTGATCTTCCGGGCCGCTTCGGTTGGACGGACGGTCCTGTCCGCATTCTTGGAGTGTGGTTTGGACCCGACCTCCAGCTGAAGAAAAATTGGTCTGAAGTACTAGCAAAGGTCGTTTCTGCCGGTAAGACTTGGAATCGACGGAGGTTGTCCGTAAAGGGCAGGGCGGAGGTGTGTGTTACATACATTTTCCCCCTGATTCTTTATCGATTGTCAGTACTTCCTCTCTGTGAGGCCCAGATGACGGCGCTCGAGCAGGCGCTATCCTCCATTTTGTGGAGGGGACGCGCCAACAGGGTCGACAGACGAGTCTGCACCAAACGTCCGTGTCATGGGGGGCTGGGAATGCCACACTTGGAGAGTCACATCCGTGCCTCTCGCTTGGCTTTCCTACGCCGCGCATTGACTAGAGGAGATCCGATTCTGGAGGGGATTGTTAGGGACGCCTTCCCTAGCCTTACCATCAATCCCCCCATCTCGAAGGCTGAGCGCCATTGTAAGTCTCGAGATGAATCGCTTTTCCTCAGCGAGTGTCGGTCAGCCTTGAGGGCTATTCCGCGGTCCAGTGACCTTTCACGGCCTAGGAAGGTCTTCTATCGGGAATTAGTGGAGGGTCGCGCGAAGGATTCTCTACGTGATACGCTCGACTGTTCGGAGGAGCAGTATCGCTCCTACTGGTCTTGGGCGCCAGCGGCGGATTATCTCAGTAACCCTGAGTTTTCGCTTACCTGGCGATTGGCTCGGAATCGGCTGCCTCTCAACGACATGGCTTTCATATGGGGCTTGGCGGATTTGCCAGACTGTGATCGGTGTGGCCTTGGCTTAGAGGAAACGGCTGCGCACGCCTTCTACCATTGCCCACGGGTCCGCCCCTTATGGGACCATGTCGGCGAGCTGACGGCTCGTCTCGCTCCCGAAGAACTCGTGTCCATTGATCGCGCATACGCGTGTGACAATGTGTCGCCCCCGTATTCCGGGGTGAAACGAATGGTGTTTCTAACGCTGCTAGCCACGGCTCGAATGGTGATATGGACGACGCGAATGGAGGAGGTCTTGCGAGGCAATAGTCTTTCGCATCAGGATCTGATCCGATTCTTTGAGCATCAGCTCAAGATGAAGATTAGAACTGATAGAAAACGATTGCATTCGACAGTCTTCACTGAAAGGTGGGTAAAAGAGGCGAGCTTGGTTCGTTTGAACGGGGTTAGCCTTGATTTTCTTTTCTAGGTCAACCAAAGTCACATCGGGGTGGTTTCCTGTGGAACCCTCCCCTCTGTTAGGTTAGACATGCTTAAGTGTACCTAGTTAATATGAGTAACTGTTGTTCCCGGCCTGTTTCCCGGCCTTCATTTTAGTTATGATCCAAGTCGAGATTCCCAACCTCCCCAGTTTCTTTTGGCCTCCTTTTCATCTCAACTGGATCAGCCTTTTACTTCCCCACGTCCCAGTTATTTTATCTCTTTCCCACTCCCTTAGCGAGAGTGCCTCTTGATTTTGTCCTCTGGCCAGAATACAGCGGCCTCTCTATTTTGAGGGTTGGACGGGCCCTACTAACATCAATTATGTTTTAGTTTAAGATTTTGTTGAAATTTTAGTTTGTTATGGGGTTCATCTCCCTCCCCTTTCATCCGCTCACGACGATATTTTTATGTATTTTCATTATCATTAAATGGGGCGCTTTTTTGTAGGTCCCCCCTGGTGTGGATGTGGTATTATGGTGTTCGGAGGATCGAATGGTGATGGACGAATTCTTGTGGTGAATGCGTCAATTGTAATGTATGAATGGGTCACGAATCTGATTAGCTAGGTATAGGATAGTTAGTCAAGACCAGCCTTACCCCTCCCCTTTTTAGGCCTTGTGCCACAATTTGTATTTTATACGAATAAATCCTGAGAAGGAATCACGAGATTTTCTGTTCGTCTTACGTGTTTTTTGGACCAGCTATAAGCTAAGTTGGAAAGTTACATTTTTGTAAATTTGCACGCATTTTTTGAACCCTTTCTTTCCGTTTTTTTTTTAATTTGTACGCATTTTTGAACCCTTTCTTTCTTTTTCTTTGAACACTTTCTTTTTTCAGTTTGATATTTGTTTAGTTTTTTATTTCTTTTATTTTGCTGTTACCCTCCCCGACTTTTATTTGATTCTGTTCTTTTTCGTTTACTGTTCATTGTTGGTTTTATTTATTTTTCTCGGATTTCGGTCCGACCTTTTTTATTTGGTTTTATTTATTTGTTAAAAATTTCTGCTTAAAAAAAAAAAAAAGACAAGTGTGAGAAAAGGAACTATAGTCAGCCGCGGTGAACTTTGTTCACCAAAATGGCTGAGAAAAACATTGACACTCCAGCTACACCGTTAACAATACCGGTGTCAGCCGAAAAAACGGCCTGGAGCCAAAATAGCCCGCTAAAAAAGGATGGCGTATTTTACGCAAACGAAAGAATTCGTCTCCAAGAAACCTTCAGTGGCAATGAATTCTTAACAATCACCGAGGCATTCGAGGAGGTGAAACCTCGTACCATTTCTTTGCTCACCTCGGATGTCAGGACTCATAAGCTGGTTGGGGTGAGCAGGGAGGGTATGGAGGAGGCCCTGAAGGCGTTAGGCATTTGTCCGAAAATTTTAGCACGAAGAACAAATGCTCTATGGGACCTCCTCCTACACACAGAAGAACAAGCCAAGAAATTAGCCGGCAGTGTCTTGAATACAAAGTCTTTAAGACTACAAACCGAGTATATGGGCACCCGTCGAACAAAGGTGATGGTTCATGGGGTGCCCATAGACATTTCCGGTGACAGACTCGGGGCCTTCTTCGCCGAATTCGGAGAAGTTAACGAAGTGAAGGCCATCAGCAGTAAGGCAGGAATCGAGACGGGAGATTTCGAAATCCACATCACATTGGACAGAGAAGGATTCCAGAACATCCCAAACGTATTAATCTGCCGCAACAGAAGGATGTTGGTAGTGGTGGAGGGCAGAAAGCCGTTCTGTTGGTCATGCGGAGAGGCAGGACACATGGCAAAGGCGTGCCCTAAGAAAGAGAAGACACCAGCCCCACCACCTCCAGCACCTGCAGCAAAAACCAGTACCCCAGAGAAGGAAACCCCGAATCCGGAAGGCGAGTGGAAGGAAGTCACTAAAAGGCGGAAGCCCCAAAGTGCGCCGGCTCCACCCCAGAAGGAGATTCCCCCCAAAAGGCAGACGGAAGGGGAATTTAAAAAGCAACCCAAAGAAGGCCAAAACAAGCGGCCCGAGGATCAACCTAAACTGCAACAGAAGCAAATAGAACAGCAGCCTCAACAGCAGAAGCAAGCTGAACAACCTCAACAGCAACGACAGAAGAAGCAACAGCAGCCTCAACAGCAGCGGTCACAGCAGAAAACCAAGAAGCAGCAAGAGCATCCACAGATGGAGCAGCAGCAGGAAGCACCAATGGAGGTAGAAAGTATGCCTCCACCACGAGCTTCCTCTTTAAAAAGAAGTAGGGAGGAAGACTCTGAAGAGCAAGAAAAAGGTACCTCTGGACGTAGCAGGGCAGAGTGTAGCATGGACAGAACCAGGCGGCACTCCTTCCCTGCATCGCCCATAAGACAATCTGTTTCCCCTAGAGATAGGAGTCTCCCTTCCTCCCATACACGTACTCCATCCCCCTCTCCCTCTACTTCTTCCCCCAGTTCTCTAAATACACCACCCCATACATCCACTTCTTCCCCTCCCCATCCTTCAAGGGAGAAGAAAAAGAAGAAAAAGAAACTTTTCGAAGGGCCCGAATCAATTTGTCATGTAGACAAAGAAGTCTACAAGAACGGGCTCACCAAGCAAAGAAAAGCACTGTCGGGGCTCCTTTTCCAAATGAACGAGGTTGACGGGAAGTCAACAGAAGACCCTCGTAACTTTCCTAAGGCGCCAGGAGTGATAACCTGCGTAAGGGACACGGGGGCTTACTTGCGTGTGTGGAGTCATTTGTTTGAAGCTAAAGAGGCCTTCCCGAACATCAGAATGTTCGATATGGAGGACCCCAGTATAAGAAGATTGCGACAATTTTGTGCAGGGAGGGTCCCCGTTTTGATCCATCCCTCATTATATAGAGCGATCAAACTAATATACCCCATGGACGTTGGCGGTATTGCCCTGGATGGACGCATTACGTCAGAGTTGGGAGTAGGGAGCCTGGGGCAATCCGTCGGGGTCCTGTCCAGCTCAGATTTCCGCCCCGTATGTGTCTAAGGTTTTTGCACTAATTCTTTTTTATATTTGCAGGCCTAGAAAATGGAAATAAAGATAGCCAGTTTGAATGTGAAGGGCTTGAGAAATCGGGGTAAGGCTGCCCGCCTGCGTCGGGATCTCCTGTCCTTCGGTGTAGATGTTGCCGCGATCGAAGAGACCCACTTTGTTTGCACTTCCGATGCGTGTGTGCTGGAGGATGACTTTGTCGTCTATTCAGCATATGGGGACCGGTTGGCCAGAGGAGTTTCTTTGTTAGTCAAACGTACTCTTGATGCGAAGGTGGACCTTGTGCATACCGATGCCGAGGGCAGGTTAATCGTGGCCGATATTGCCGTGAAAAGTGGTTCGTTTCGGGTCGTTGCGGTTTATGCGCCCAACGACCAGGGGGAGCGGTGTGACTTTTTTCGGCAGTTAGGGCCGTTCCTAGTCGATTCTTCGCGCCTAGTTCTAATGGGGGACTGGAATGCCATCCTGGACCCCAAGTTAGACAGGGGGCGGGGCGCTAGCGGGAGAAGGGGCGATCGCAGCCTGGTCGATCTGATCGGCGATTATGGTCTCGTCGATAGATACCGGGTCGATCATCCCAGTGGGAAAATGTGGACGTGGGCGCATAATTGGCCGTCTGACAAGGTAGTTAGCTACCTTGACAGAATGTTAGTTCGTAGGGCCGACATAGACCTGTTAGATTGTCCCACGTTCCACTGGGTAGGCTACACGGACCACAAACTCGTTTGTGCCCGTGTGGCGTTAGAACATAGGCCTAGAATGGCTGGTTACTGGAAGTTCAATCTGTCCTTACTGGACAGGCGGGACTTCCGGGAGCAGCTAATTAAATTAGTGCAGCGGGAGCTAGTGGGGGCGGTTATCGGGAATAGGTGGTGGGAAAAATTGAAAGATAGAATTAGGTCTTTCACCACCGATTTCAGCAAACGGCTCGCTCTAGATAAGGCTGAGAAGGTGAAGACACTTAAGGCTAATTTTTCCCGGGCGGAGGCTGGGGGGGATCCCCTAGAGATAGCTCTAGCTAGGGAGGCCCTGCAGCGGTCGAATAGCGATCGTTACATGGGTCAGGTAATTAGGCATAAGTTAAGTAAGATGTCTAACGAAGCTGTGAACCTGGGCGCAGATCTGCGTCGGGAAGAAATCCGTCGAGGTGGTGATCGTTACGTTCGTCAAGTCGAAACCCCGGAGGGGCGTACTCTGCGGTCGACTGACGACATGTGCGAGGCGTTTCGGCGGCATTTCGAGAGCCGCTTTACCAAGGAGCCTGGTCTCCGTGAGGAGGAGTTTCGCAGCTATTTGGCTGACTTTCCTCGGCTTGCGCCGACTGAAGCGGCTAGCTGCGAGGGAGAGATCACGGAGGGCGAAGTCTATGAGGCACTGAAGAGGGTCGGCAGAGGCAAGTCGCCCGGTCTGGATGGTTTGCCCTATGAATTGTACTTGAGGCTGTCGCACATCTTTGTTCCGATTTTGACAGCAGTGTTCAACAACTGGTTTCGGTCGGGGTCCATCCCCAATCGCATTTCCAGGGGTGTGATCACTCTGTTGAAAAAGGGCAAGGGTGTTGGGGGGAAACTAGATGATTATAGGCCCATAACTCTGCTAAACACAGAGTTAAAGATTATGGCCAAGATCCTGCAGGAGCGTTTGCAGTCAGTTGCCGAGTCTCTGTTGGGACCTGAGCAGACTTGTTCTGTGAGGGGCCGAACAATTCAGAGCAACCTGCATTTGATCCGCACGATCGTAGAGGGCGTAAAAGACGACGAAGAAGCCGCGCTGATCAATTTGGATCAGTCCAAGGCATTTGATAGGGTCGACCATCGCTACCTTGCTACTGTCCTGCAGGCCGCCGGATTCGCACCCGACTTCTGCCGCTGGGTTAGCCTCCTGTATCGCTCCCCCAGTGCTGTGGTACAGGTGAACGGAAAGTTGTCGGGCGCTTTTGTTCTGTCGAGGTCGGTTCGTCAGGGTTGTCCGCTGTCGCCTCTCCTTTACGCTTTGGCGTTGGAGCCTCTCCTGCGCCGGCTGAAGGACGAGGCGTGCAGTCCGGCCCTACGCGGGATCGCCGTTCCTGGAGGGTCTCGAGCCAGGGTTTCCGCGTACGCCGATGACGTATCCGCTTTCGTGTCGTCCCTTAACGACATTGAGGCGGTGCAGAAGGCGCTTGATCGGTACGAGAAGGTGACAGGGGCCAAGATAAACCGCGACAAGTCTTCCGGCTTGCGGTTAGGTGCCTGGAAGGGGCGTGATCTTCCGGGCCGCTTCGGTTGGACGGACGGTCCTGTCCGCATTCTTGGAGTGTGGTTTGGACCCGACCTCCAGCTGAAGAAAAATTGGTCTGAAGTACTAGCAAAGGTCGTTTCTGCCGGTAAGACTTGGAATCGACGGAGGTTGTCCGTAAAGGGCAGGGCGGAGGTGTGTGTTACATACATTTTCCCCCTGATTCTTTATCGATTGTCAGTACTTCCTCTCTGTGAGGCCCAGATGACGGCGCTCGAGCAGGCGCTATCCTCCATTTTGTGGAGGGGACGCGCCAACAGGGTCGACAGACGAGTCTGCACCAAACGTCCGTGTCATGGGGGGCTGGGAATGCCACACTTGGAGAGTCACATCCGTGCCTCTCGCTTGGCTTTCCTACGCCGCGCATTGACTAGAGGAGATCCGATTCTGGAGGGGATTGTTAGGGACGCCTTCCCTAGCCTTACCATCAATCCCCCCATCTCGAAGGCTGAGCGCCATTGTAAGTCTCGAGATGAATCGCTTTTCCTCAGCGAGTGTCGGTCAGCCTTGAGGGCTATTCCGCGGTCCAGTGACCTTTCACGGCCTAGGAAGGTCTTCTATCGGGAATTAGTGGAGGGTCGCGCGAAGGATTCTCTACGTGATACGCTCGACTGTTCGGAGGAGCAGTATCGCTCCTACTGGTCTTGGGCGCCAGCGGCGGATTATCTCAGTAACCCTGAGTTTTCGCTTACCTGGCGATTGGCTCGGAATCGGCTGCCTCTCAACGACATGGCTTTCATATGGGGCTTGGCGGATTTGCCAGACTGTGATCGGTGTGGCCTTGGCTTAGAGGAAACGGCTGCGCACGCCTTCTACCATTGCCCCCGGGTCCGCCCCTTATGGGACCATGTCGGCGAGCTGACGGCTCGTCTCGCTCCCGAAGAACTCGTGTCCATTGATCGCGCATACGCGTGTGACAATGTGTCGCCCCCGTATTCCGGGGTGAAACGAATGGTGTTTCTAACGCTGCTAGCCACGGCTCGAATGGTGATATGGACGACGCGAATGGAGGAGGTCTTGCGAGGCAATAGTCTTTCGCATCAGGATCTGATCCGATTCTTTGAGCATCAGCTCAAGATGAAGATTAGAACTGATAGAAAACGATTGCATTCGACAGTCTTCACTGAAAGGTGGGTAAAAGAGGCGAGCTTGGTTCGTTTGAACGGGGTTAGCCTTGATTTTCTTTTCTAGGTCAACCAAAGTCACATCGGGGTGGTTTCCTGTGGAACCCTCCCCTCTGTTAGGTTAGACATGCTTAAGTGTACCTAGTTAATATGAGTAACTGTTGTTCCCGGCCTGTTTCCCGGCCTTCATTTTAGTTATGATCCAAGTCGAGATTCCCAACCTCCCCAGTTTGTTTTGGCCTCCTTTTCATCTCAACTGGATCAGCCTTTTACTTCCCCACGTCCCAGTTATTTTATCTCTTTCCCACTCCCTTAGCGAGAGTGCCTCTTGATTTTGTCCTCTGGCCAGAATACAGCGGCCTCTCTATTTTGAGGGTTGGACGGGCCCTACTAACATCAATTATGTTTTAGTTTAAGATTTTGTTGAAATTTTAGTTTGTTATGGGGTTCATCTCCCTCCCCTTTCATCCGCTCACGACGATATTTTTATGTATTTTCATTATCATTAAATGGGGCGCTTTTTTGTAGGTCCCCCCTGGTGTGGATGTGGTATTATGGTGTTCGGAGGATCGAATGGTGATGGACGAATTCTTGTGGTGAATGCGTCAATTGTAATGTATGAATGGGTCACGAATCTGATTAGCTAGGTATAGGATAGTTAGTCAAGACCAGCCTTACCCCTCCCCCTCTCTAGGCCACGTGCCACAATTTGTATTTTATACGAATAAATCCTGAGAAGGAATCACGAGATTTTCTGTTCGTCTTACGTGTTTTTTGGACCAGCTATAAGCTAAGTTGGAAAGTTACATTTTTTTAAATTTGCACGCATTTTTTGAACCCTTTCTTTCCGTTTTTTTTAATTTGTACGCATTTTTGAACCCTTTCTTTCTTTTTTTGAACACTTTCTTTTTTCAGTTTGATATTTGTTTAGTTTTTTATTTCTTTTATTTTGCTGTTACCCTCCCCGACTTTTATTTGATTCTGTTCTTTTTCGTTTACTGTTCATTGTTGGTTTTATTTATTTTTCCCGGATTTCGGTCCGACCTTTTTTATTTGGTTTTATTTATTTGTTAAAAATTTCTGCTTAAATAAAAAAAAAAAAAAAAAGTGTGAGAAAAGAAAGTATAGTCAGCCGCGGTGAACTTTGTTCACCAAAATGGCTGAGAAAAACATTGACACTCCAGCTACACCGTTAACAATACCGGTGTCAGCTGAAAAAACGGCCTGGAGCCAAAATAGCCCGCTAAAAAAGGATGGCGTATTTTACGCAAATGAAAGAATTCGTCTCCAAGAAACCTTCAGTGGCAATGAATTCTTAACAATCACCGAGGCATTCGAGGAGGTGAAACCTCGTACCATTTCTTTGCTCACCTCGGATGTCAGGACTCATAAGCTGGTTGGAGTGAGCAGGGAGGGTATGGAGGAGGCCCTGAAGGCGTTAGGCATTTGTCCGAAAATTTTAGCACGAAGAACAAATGCTCTATGGGACCTCCTCCTACACACAGAAGAACAAGCCAAGAAATTAGCCGGCAGTGTCTTGAATACAAAGTCTTTAAGACTACAAACCGAGTATATGGGCACCCGTCGAACAAAGGTGATGGTTCATGGGGTGCCCATAGACATTTCCGGTGACAGACTCGGGGCCTTCTTCGCCGAATTCGGAGAAGTTAACGAAGTGAAGGCCATCAGCAGTAAGGCAGGAATCGAGACGGGAGATTTCGAAATCCACATCACATTGGACAGAGAAGGATTCCAGAACATCCCAAACGTATTAATCTGCCGCAACAGAAGGATGTTGGTAGTGGTGGAGGGCAGAAAGCCGTTCTGTTGGTCATGCGGAGAGGCAGGACACATGGCAAAGGCGTGCCCTAAGAAAGAGAAGACACCAGCCCCACCACCTCCAGCACCTGCAGCAAAAACCAGTACCCCAGAGAAGGAAACCCCGAATCCGGAAGGCGAGTGGAAGGAAGTCACTAAAAGGCGGAAGCCCCAAAGTGCGCCGGCTCCACCCCAGAAGGAGATTCCCCCCAAAAGGCAGACGGAAGGGGAATTTAAAAAGCAACCCAAAGAAGGCCAAAACAAGCGGCCCGAGGATCAACCTAAACTGCAACAGAAGCAAATAGAACAGCAGAAGCAACCTGAACAACCTCAACAGCAACGACAGAAGAAGCAACAGCAGCCTCAACAGCAGCGGTCACAGCAGAAAACCAAGAAGCAGCAAGAGCATCCACAGATGGAGCAGCAGCAGGAAGCACCAATGGAGGTAGAAAGTATGCCTCCACCACGAGCTTCCTCTTTAAAAAGAAGTAGGGAGGAAGACTCTGAAGAGCAAGAAAAAGGTACCTCTGGACGTAGCAGGGCAGAGTGTAGCATGGACAGAACCAGGCGGCACTCCTTCCCTGCATCGCCCATAAGACAATCTGTTTCCCCTAGAGATAGGAGTCTCCCTTCCTCCCATACACGTACTCCATCCCCCTCTCCCTCTACTTCTTCCCCCAGTTCTCTAAATACACCACCCCATACATCCACTTCTTCCCCTCCCCATCCTTCAAGGGAGAAGAAAAAGAAGAAAAAGAAACTTTTCGAAGGGCCCGAATCAATTTGTCATGTAGACAAAGAAGTCTACAAGAACGGGCTCACCAAGCAAAGAAAAGCACTGTCGGGGCTCCTTTTCCAAATGAACGAGGTTGACGGGAAGTCAACAGAAGACCCTCGTAACTTTCCTAAGGCGCCAGGAGTGATAACCTGCGTAAGAGACACGGGGGCTTACTTGCGTGTGTGGAGTCATTTGTTTGAAGCTAAAGAGGCCTTCCCGAACATCAGAATGTTCGATATGGAGGACCCCAGTATAAGAAGATTGCGACAATTTTGTGCAGGGAGGGTCCCCGTTTTGATCCATCCCTCATTATATAGAGCGATCAAACTAATATACCCCATGGACGTTGGCGGTATTGCCCTGGATGGACGCATTACGTCAGAGTTGGGAGTAGGGAGCCTGGGGCAATCCGTCGGGGTCCTGTCCAGCTCAGATTTCCGCCCCGTATGTGTCTAAGGTTTTTGCACTAATTCTTTTTTATATTTGCAGGCCTAGAAAATGGAAATAAAGATAGCCAGTTTGAATGTGAAGGGCTTGAGAAATCGGGGTAAGGCTGCCCGCCTGCGTCGGGATCTCCTGTCCTTCGGTGTAGATGTTGCCGCGATCGAAGAGACCCACTTTGTTTGCACTTCCGATGCGTGTGTGCTGGAGGATGACTTTGTCGTCTATTCAGCATATGGGGACCGGTTGGCCAGAGGAGTTTCCTTGTTAGTCAAACGTACTCTTGATGCGAAGGTGGACCTTGTGCATACCGATGCCGAGGGCAGGTTAATCGTGGCCGATATTGCCGTGAAAAGTGGTTCGTTTCGGGTCGTTGCGGTTTATGCGCCCAACGACCAGGGGGAGCGGTGTGACTTCTTTCGGCAGTTGGGGCCGTTCCTAGTCGATTCTTCGCGCCTAGTTCTAATGGGGGACTGGAATGCCATCCTGGACCCCAAGTTAGACAGGGGGCGGGGCGCTAGCGGGAGAAGGGGCGATCGCAGCCTGGTCGATCTGATCGGCGATTATGGTCTCGTCGATAGATACCGGGTCGATCATCCCAGTGGGAAAATGTGGACGTGGGCGCATAATTGGCCGTCTGACAAGGTGGTTAGCTACCTTGACAGAATGTTAGTTCGTAGGGCCGACATAGACCTGTTAGATTGTCCCACGTTCCACTGGGTAGGCTACACGGACCACAAACTCGTTTGTGCCCGTGTGGCGTTAGAACATAGGCCTAGAATGGCTGGTTACTGGAAGTTCAATCTGTCCTTACTGGACAGGCGGGACTTCCGGGAGCAGCTAATTAAATTAGTGCAGCGGGAGCTAGTGGGGGCGGTTATCGGGAATAGGTGGTGGGAAAAATTGAAAGATAGAATTAGGTCTTTCACCACCGATTTCAGCAAACGGCTCGCTCTAGATAAGGCTGAGAAGGTGAAGACACTTAAGGCTAATTTTTCCCGGGCGGAGGCTGGGGGGGATCCCCTAGAGATAGCTCTAGCTAGGGAGGCCCTGCAGCGGTCGAATAGCGATCGTTACATGGGTCAGGTAATTAGGCATAAGTTAAGTAAGATGTCTAACGAAGCTGTGAACCTGGGCGCAGATCTGCGTCGGGAAGAAATCCGTCGAGGTGGTGATCGTTACGTTCGTCAAGTCGAAACCCCGGAGGGGCGTACTCTGCGGTCGACTGACGACATGTGCGAGGCGTTTCGGCGGCATTTCGAGAGCCGCTTTACCAAGGAGCCTGGTCTCCGTGAGGAGGAGTTTCGCAGCTATTTGGCTGACTTTCCTCGGCTTGCGCCGACTGAAGCGGCTAGCTGCGAGGGAGAGATCACGGAGGGCGAAGTCTATGAGGCACTGAAGAGGGTCGGCAGAGGCAAGTCGCCCGGTCTGGATGGTTTGCCCTATGAATTGTACTTGAGGCTGTCGCACATCTTTGTTCCGATTTTGACAGCAGTGTTCAACAACTGGTTTCGGTCGGGGTCCATCCCCAATCGCATTTCCAGGGGTGTGATCACTCTGTTGAAAAAGGGCAAGGGTGTTGGGGGGAAACTAGATGATTATAGGCCCATAACTCTGCTAAACACAGAGTTAAAGATTATGGCCAAGATCCTGCAGGAGCGTTTGCAGTCAGTTGCCGAGTCTCTGTTGGGACCTGAGCAGACTTGTTCTGTGAGGGGCCGAACAATTCAGAGCAACCTGCATTTGATCCGCACGATCGTAGAGGGCGTAAAAGACGACGAAGAAGCCGCGCTGATCAATTTGGATCAGTCCAAGGCATTTGATAGGGTCGACCATCGCTACCTTGCTACTGTCCTGCAGGCCGCCGGATTCGCACCCGACTTCTGCCGCTGGGTTAGCCTCCTGTATCGCTCCCCCAGTGCTGTGGTACAGGTGAACGGAAAGTTGTCGGGCGCTTTTGTTCTGTCGAGGTCGGTTCGTCAGGGTTGTCCGCTGTCGCCTCTCCTTTACGCTTTGGCGTTGGAGCCTCTCCTGCGCCGGCTGAAGGACGAGGCGTGCAGTCCGGCCCTACGCGGGATCGCCGTTCCTGGAGGGTCTCGAGCCAGGGTTTCCGCGTACGCCGATGACGTATCCGCTTTCGTGTCGTCCCTTAACGACATTGAGGCGGTGCAGAAGGCGCTTGACCGGTACGAGAAGGTGACAGGGGCCAAGATAAACCGCGACAAGTCTTCCGGCTTGCGGTTAGGTGCCTGGAAGGGGCGTGATCTTCCGGGCCGCTTCGGTTGGACGGACGGTCCTGTCCGCATTCTTGGAGTGTGGTTTGGACCCGACCTCCAGCTGAAGAAAAATTGGTCTGAAGTACTAGCAAAGGTCGTTTCTGCCGGTAAGACTTGGAATCGACGGAGGTTGTCCGTAAAGGGCAGGGCGGAGGTGTGTGTTACATACATTTTCCCCCTGATTCTTTATCGATTGTCAGTACTTCCTCTCTGTGAGGCCCAGATGACGGCGCTCGAGCAGGCGCTATCCTCCAGTTTGTGGAGGGGACGCGCCAACAGGGTCGACAGACGAGTCTGCACCAAACGTCCGTGTCATGGGGGGCTGGGAATGCCACACTTGGAGAGTCACATCCGTGCCTCTCGCTTGGCTTTCCTACGCCGCGCATTGACTAGAGGAGATCCGATTCTGGAGGGGATTGTTAGGGACGCCTTCCCTAGCCTTACCATCAATCCCCCCATCTCGAAGGCTGAGCGCCATTGTAAGTCTCGAGATGAATCGCTTTTCCTCAGCGAGTGTCGGTCAGCCTTGAGGGCTATTCCGCGGTCCAGTGACCTTTCACGGCCTAGGAAGGTCTTCTATCGGGAATTAGTGGAGGGTCGCGCGAAGGATTCTCTACGTGATACGCTCGACTGTTCGGAGGAGCAGTATCGCTCCTACTGGTCTTGGGCGCCAGCGGCGGATTATCTCAGTAACCCTGAGTTTTCGCTTACCTGGCGATTGGCTCGGAATCGGCTGCCTCTCAACGACATGGCTTTCATATGGGGCTTGGCGGATTTGCCAGACTGTGATCGGTGTGGCCTTGGCTTAGAGGAAACGGCTGCGCACGCCTTCTACCATTGCCCCCGGGTCCGCCCCTTATGGGACCATGTCGGCGAGCTGACGGCTCGTCTCGCTCCCGAAGAACTCGTGTCCATTGATCGCGCATACGCGTGTGACAATGTGTCGCCCCCGTATTCCGGGGTGAAACGAATGGTGTTTCTAACGCTGCTAGCCACGGCTCGAATGGTGATATGGACGACGCGAATGGAGGAGGTCTTGCGAGGCAATAGTCTTTCGCATCAGGATCTGATCCGATTCTTTGAGCATCAGCTCAAGATGAAGATTAGAACTGATAGAAAACGATTGCATTCGACAGTCTTCACTGAAAGGTGGGTAAAAGAGGCGAGCTTGGTTCGTTTGAACGGGGTTAGCCTTGATTTTCTTTTCTAGGTCAACCAAAGTCACATCGGGGTGGTTTCCTGTGGAACCCTCCCCTCTGTTAGGTTAGACATGCTTAAGTGTACCTAGTTAATATGAGTAACTGTTGTTCCCGGCCTGTTTCCCGGCCTTCATTTTAGTTATGATCCAAGTCGAGATTCCCAACCTCCCCAGTTTCTTTTGGCCTCCTTTTCATCTCAACTGGATCAGCCTTTTACTTCCCCACGTCCCAGTTATTTTATCTCTTTCCCACTCCCTTAGCGAGAGTGCCTCTTGATTTTGTCCTCTGGCCAGAATACAGCGGCCTCTCTATTTTGAGGGTTGGACGGGCCCTACTAACATCAATTATGTTTTAGTTTAAGATTTTGTTGAAATTTTAGTTTGTTATCGGGTTCATCTCCCTCCCCTTTCATCCGCTCACGACGATATTTTTATGTATTTTCATTATCATTAAATGGGGCGCTTTTTTGTAGGTCCCCCCTGGTGTGGATGTGGTATTATGGTGTTCGGAGGATCGAATGGTGATGGACGAATTCTTGTGGTGAATGCGTCAATTGTAATGTATGAATGGGTCACGAATCTGATTAGCTAGGTATAGGATAGTTAGTCAAGACCAGCCTTACCCCCCCCCTCTCTAGGCCACGTGCCACAATTTGTATTTTATACGAATAAATCCTGAGAAGGAATCACGAGATTTTCTGTTCGTCTTACGTGTTTTTTGGACCAGCTATAAGCTAAGTTGTTTGGAAAGTTATATTTTTTTTTAAATTTGCACGCATTTTGTGAACCCTTTCTTTCCGTTTTTTTTTTAATTTGTACGCATTTTTGAACCCTTTCTTTCTTTTTTTGAACACTTTCTTTTTTCAGTTTGATATTTGTTTAGTTTTTTATTTCTTTTATTTTGCTGTTACCCTCCCCGACTTTTATTTGATTCTGTTTTTCGTTTACTGTTCATTGTTGGTTTTATTTATTTTTCCCGGATTTCGGTCCGACCTTTTTTATTTGGTTTTATTTATTTGTTAAAAATTTCTGCTTAAAAAAAAAAAAAAAGTGTGAGAAAAGAAACTATAGTCAGCCGCGGTGAACTTTGTTCACCAAAATGGCTGAGAAAAACATTGACACTCCAGCTACACCGTTAACAATACCGGTGTCAGCTGAAAAAACGGCCTGGAGCCAAAATAGCCCGCTAAAAAAGGATGGCGTATTTTACGCAAACGAAAGAATTCGTCTCCAAGAAACCTTCAGTGGCAATGAATTCTTGACCATCACCGAGGCATTCGAGGAGGTGAAACCTCGTACCATTTCTTTGCTCACCTCGGATGTCAGGACTCATAAGCTGGTTGGAGTGAGCAGGGAGGGTATGGAGGAGGCCCTGAAGGCGTTAGGCATTTGTCCGAAAATTTTAGCACGAAGGACAAATGCTCTATGGGACCTCCTCCTACACACAGAAGAACAAGCCAAGAAATTAGCCGGCAGTGTCTTGAATACAAAGTCTTTAAGACTACAAACCGAGTATATGGGCACCCGTCGAACAAAGGTGATGGTTCATGGGGTGCCCATAGACATTTCCGGTGACAGACTCGGGGCCTTCTTCGCCGAATTCGGAGAAGTTAACGAAGTGAAGGCCATCAGCAGTAAGGCAGGAATCGAGACGGGAGATTTCGAAATCCACATCACATTGGACAGAGAAGGATTCCAGAACATCCCAAACGTATTAATCTGCCGCAACAGAAGGATGTTGGTAGTGGTGGAGGGCAGAAAGCCGTTCTGTTGGTCATGCGGAGAGGCAGGACACATGGCAAAGGCGTGCCCTAAGAAAGAGAAGACACCAGCCCCACCACCTCCAGCACCTGCAGCAAAAACCAGTATCCCAGAGAAGGAAACCCCGAATCCGGAAGGCGAGTGGAAGGAAGTCACTAAAAGGCGGAAGCCCCAAAGTGCGCCGGCTCCACCCCAGAAGGAGATTCCCCCCAAAAGGCAGACGGAAGGGGAATTTAAAAAACAACCCAAAGAAGGCCAAAACAAGCGGCCCGAGGATCAACCTAAACTGCAACAGAAGCAAATAGAACAGCAGCCTCAACAGCAGAAGCAACCTGAACAACCTCAACAGCAACGACAGAAGAAGCAACAGCAGCCTCAACAGCAGCGGTCACAGCAGAAAACCAAGAAGCAGCAAGAGCATCCACAGATGGAGCAGCAGCAGGAAGCACCAATGGAGGTAGAAAGTATGCCTCCACCACGAGCTTCCTCTTTAAAAAGAAGTAGGGAGGAAGACTCTGAAGAGCAAGAAAAAGGTACCTCTGGACGTAGCAGGGCAGAGTGTAGCATGGACAGAACCAGGCGGCACTCCTTCCCTGCATCGCCCATAAGACAATCTGTTTCCCCTAGAGATAGGAGTCTCCCTTCCTCCCATACACGTACTCCATCCCCCTCTCCCTCTACTTCTTCCCCCAGTTCTCTAAATACACCACCCCATACATCCACTTCTTCCCCTCCCCATCCTTCAAGGGAGAAGAAAAAGAAGAAAAAGAAACTTTTCGAAGGGCCCGAATCAATTTGTCATGTAGACAAAGAAGTCTACAAGAACGGGCTCACCAAGCAAAGAAAAGCACTGTCGGGGCTCCTTTTCCAAATGAACGAGGTTGACGGGAAGTCAACAGAAGACCCTCGTAACTTTCCTAAGGCGCCAGGAGTGATAACCTGCGTAAGAGACACGGGGGCTTACTTGCGTGTGTGGAGTCATTTGTTTGAAGCTAAAGAGGCCTTCCCGAACATCAGAATGTTCGATATGGAGGACCCCAGTATAAGAAGATTGCGACAATTTTGTGCAGGGAGGGTCCCCGTTTTGATCCATCCCTCATTATATAGAGCGATCAAACTAATATACCCCATGGACGTTGGCGGTATTGCCCTGGATGGACGCATTACGTCAGAGTTGGGAGTAGGGAGCCTGGGGCAATCCGTCGGGGTCCTGTCCAGCTCAGATTTCCGCCCCGTATGTGTCTAAGGTTTTTGCACTAATTCTTTTTTATATTTGCAGGCCTAGAAAATGGAAATAAAGATAGCCAGTTTGAATGTGAAGGGCTTGAGAAATCGGGGTAAGGCTGCCCGCCTGCTTCGGGATCTCCTGTCCTTCAGTGTAGATGTTGCCGCGATCGAAGAGACCCACTTTGTTTGCACTTCCGATGCGTGTGTGCTGGAGGATGACTTTGTCGTCTATTCAGCATATGGGGACCGGTTGGCCAGAGGAGTTTCTTTGTTAGTCAAACGTACTCTTGATGCGAAGGTGGACCTTGTGCATACCGATGCCGAGGGCAGGTTAATCGTGGCCGATATTGCCGTGAAAAGTGGTTCGTTTCGGGTCGTTGCGGTTTATGCGCCCAACGACCAGGGGGAGCGGTGTGACTTTTTTCGGCAGTTAGGGCCGTTCCTAGTCGATTCTTCGCGCCTAGTTCTAATGGGGGACTGGAATGCCATCCTGGACCCCAAGTTAGACAGGGGGCGGGGCGCTAGCGGGAGAAGGGGCGATCGCAGCCTGGTCGATCTGATCGGCGATTATGGTCTCGTCGATAGATACCGGGTCGATCATCCCAGTGGGAAAATGTGGACGTGGGCGCATAATTGGCCGTCTGACAAGGTAGTTAGCTACCTTGACAGAATGTTAGTTCGTAGGGCCGACATAGACCTGTTAGATTGTCCCACGTTCCACTGGGTAGGCTACACGGACCACAAACTCGTTTGTGCCCGTGTGGCGTTAGAACATAGGCCTAGAATGGCTGGTTACTGGAAGTTCAATCTGTCCTTACTGGACAGGCGGGACTTCCGGGAGCAGCTAATTAAATTAGTGCAGCGGGAGCTAGTGGGGGCGGTTATCGGGAATAGGTGGTGGGAAAAATTGAAAGATAGAATTAGGTCTTTCACCACCGATTTCAGCAAACGGCTCGCTCTAGATAAGGCTGAGAAGGTGAAGACACTTAAGGCTAATTTTTCCCGGGCGGAGGCTGGGGGGGATCCCCTAGAGATAGCTCTAGCTAGGGAGGCCCTGCAGCGGTCGAATAGCGATCGTTACATGGGTCAGGTAATTAGGCATAAGTTAAGTAAGATGTCTAACGAAGCTGTGAACCTGGGCGCAGATCTGCGTCGGGAAGAAATCCGTCGAGGTGGTGTTCGTTACGTTCGTCAAGTCGAAACCCCGGAGGGGCGTACTCTGCGGTCGACTGACGACATGTGCGAGGCGTTTCGGCGGCATTTCGAGAGCCGCTTTACCAAGGAGCCTGGTCTCCGTGAGGAGGAGTTTCGCAGCTATTTGGCTGACTTTCCTCGGCTTGCGCCGACTGAAGCGGCTAGCTGCGAGGGAGAGATCACGGAGGGCGAAGTCTATGAGGCACTGAAGAGGGTCGGCAGAGGCAAGTCGCCCGGTCTGGATGGTTTGCCCTATGAATTGTACTTGAGGCTGTCGCACATCTTTGTTCCGATTTTGACAGCAGTGTTCAACAACTGGTTTCGGTCGGGGTCCATCCCCAATCGCATTTCCAGGGGTGTGATCACTCTGTTGAAAAAGGGCAAGGGTGTTGGGGGGAAACTAGATGATTATAGGCCCATAACTCTGCTAAACACAGAGTTAAAAATTATGGCCAAGATCCTGCAGGAGCGTTTGCAGTCAGTTGCCGAGTCTCTGTTGGGACCTGAGCAGACTTGTTCTGTGAGGGGCCGAACAATTCAGAGCAACCTGCATTTGATCCGCACGATCGTAGAGGGCGTAAAAGACGACGAAGAAGCCGCGCTGATCAATTTGGATCAGTCCAAGGCATTTGATAGGGTCGACCATCGCTACCTTGCTACTGTCCTGCAGGCCGCCGGATTCGCACCCGACTTCTGCCGCTGGATTAGCCTCCTGTATCGCTCCCCCAGTGCTGTGGTACAGGTGAACGGAAAGTTGTCAGGCGCTTTTGTTCTGTCGAGGTCGGTTCGTCAGGGTTGTCCGCTGTCGCCTCTCCTTTACGCTTTGGCGTTGGAGCCTCTCCTGCGCCGGCTGAAGGACGAGGCGTGCAGTCCGGCCCTACGCGGGATCGCCGTTCCTGGAGGGTCTCGAGCCAGGGTTTCCGCGTACGCCGATGACGTATCTGCTTTCGTGTCGTCCCTTAACGACATTGAGGCGGTACAGAAGGCGCTTGATCGGTACGAGAAGGTGACAGGGGCCAAGATAAACCGCGACAAGTCTTCCGGCTTGCGGTTAGGTGCCTGGAAGGGGCGTGATCTTCCAGGCCGCTTCGGTTGGACGGACGGTCCTGTCCGCATTCTTGGAGTGTGGTTTGGACCCGACCTCCAGCTGAAGAAAAATTGGTCTGAAGTACTAGCAAAGGTCGTTTCTGCCGGTAAGACTTGGAATCGACGGAGGTTGTCCGTAAAGGGCAGGGCCGAGGTGTGTGTTACATACATTTTCCCCCTGATTCTTTATCGCTTGTCAGTACTTCCTCTCTGTAAGGCCCAGAAGAAGGCGCTCGAGCAAGCGCTATCCTCCATTTTATGGAGGGGACGCGCGAACAGGGTCGACAGACGAGTCTGCACTAAAAGTCCGTGTCATGGGGGGCTGGGAATGCCACACTTGAAGAGTCACATCCGTGCCTCTCGGTTGGCTTTCCTACGCCGCGCATTGACTAGAGGAGATCCGATTCTGGAGGGGATTGTTAGGGACGCCTTCCCTAGCCTTACCATCAATCCCCCCATCTCGAAGGCTGAGCGCCATTGTAAGTCTCGAGATGAATCGCTTTTCCTCAGCGAGTGTCGGTCAGCCTTGAGGGCTATTCCGCGGTCCAGTGACCTTTCACGGCCTAGGAAGGTCTTCTATCGGGAATTAGTGGAGGGTCGCGCGAAGGATTCTCTACGTGATACGCTCGACTGTTCGGAGGAGCAGTATCGCTCCTACTGGTCTTGGGCGCCAGCGGCGGATTATCTCAGTAACCCTGAGTTTTCGCTTACCTGGCGATTGGCTCGGAATCGGCTGCCTCTCAACGACATGGCTTTCATATGGGGCTTGGCGGATTTGCCAGACTGTGAACGGTGTGGCCTTGGATTAGAGGAAACGGCTTCGCACGCCTTCTACCATTGCCCCCGGGTCCGCCCCTTATGGGACCATGTCGGCGAGCTGACGGCTCGTCTCGCTCCCGAAGAACTCGTGTCCATTGATCGCGCATACGCGTGTGACAATGTGTCGCCCCCGTATTCTGGGGTGAAACGAATGGTGTTTCTAACGCTGCTAGCCACGGCTCGAATGGTGATATGGACGACGCGAATGGAGGAAGTCTTGCGAGGCAATAGTCTTTCGCATCAGGATCTAATCCGATTCTTTGAGCATCAGCTCAAGATGAAGATTAGAACTGATAGAAAACGATTGCATTCGACAGTCTTCAGCGAAAGGTGGGTAAAAGAGGCGAGCTTGGTTCGTTTGAACGGGGTTAGCCTTGATTTTCTTTTCTAGGTCAACCAAAGTCACATCGGGGTGGTTTCCTGTGGAACCCTCCCCTCGGTTAGGTTAGACAAGCTTAAGTGTACCTAGTTAATATGAGTAAGTGTTGTTCCCGGCCTGTTTCCCGGCCATCATTTTAGTTATGATCCAAGTCGAGATTCCCAACCTCCCCAGTTTGTTTTGGCCTCCTTTTCATCTCAACTGGATCAGCCTTTTACTTCCCCATGTCCCACTTATTTTATCTCTTTCCCACTCCCTTAGCGAGAGTGCTTCTTGATTTTGTCCTCTGGGCAGAATACAGCGGCCTCTCTATTTTGAGGGTTGGACGGGCCCTACTAACATAAATTATGTTTAGTTTAAGAATTTGTTGAATTTTTAGTTTGTTATGGGGTTCATCTCCCTCCCCTTTCATCTGTTCATGATTATATCTTTATGTATTTTTATTATCATTAAATTTTTATGTTATGGGGCGCGTTTTATTTTAGGCCCCCCCTGGTGAGGATGTGGTATTATGGTGTACGGAGGATTGAAAGATGATGGACGAATTCTTGTGGTGATTGCGTCAATTGTAATGTATGAATGGGTCACGAATCTGATTAGCTAGGTATAGGATAGTTAGTTAAGACCAGCCTTACCCCTCCCCCTTTTAGGCCTTGTGCCACAATTTGTATTTTATACGAATAAATCCTGAGAAGGAATCACGAGATTTTCTGTTCGTCTTACGTGGTTTTTGGACCAGCTATAAGCTAAGTTGGAAAGTTACATTTTTTTAAATTTGCACGCATTTTTTGAACCCTTTCTTTCCGTTTTTTTTTAAATTTGTACGCATTTTTGAACCCTTTCTTTCTTTTTTGAACACTTTCTTTTTTCAGTTTGATATTTGTTTAGTTTTTTATTTCTTTTATTTTGCTGTTACCCTCCCCGACTTTTATTTGATTCTGTTCTTTTTCGTTTACTGTTCATTGTTGGTTTTATTTATTTTTCCCGGATTTCGGTCCGACCTTTTTTATTTGGTTTTATTTATTTGTTAAAAATTTCTGCTTAAAAAAAAAAAAGTGTGAGAAAAGAAATTATAGTCAGCCGCGGTGAACTTTGTTCGCCAAAAATGGCTGAGAAAAACATTGACACTCCAGCTACACCGTTAACAATACCGGTGTCAGCTGAAAAAACGGCCTGGAGCCAAAATAGCCCGATAAAAAAGGATGGCGTATTTTACGCAAACGAAAGAATTCGTCTCCAAGAAACCTTCAGTGGCAATGAATTCTTGACCATCACCGAGGCATTCGAGGAGGTGAAACCTCGTACCATTTCTTTGCTCACCTCGGATGTCAGGACTCATAAGCTGGTTGGAGTGAGCAGGGAGGGTATGGAGGAGGCCCTGAAGGCGTTAGGCATTTGTCCGAAAATTTTAGCACGAAGAACAAATGCTCTATGGGACCTCCTCCTACACACAGAAGAACAAGCCAAGAAATTAGCCGGCAGTGTCTTGAATACAAAGTCTTTAAGACTACAAACCGAGTATATGGGCACCCGTCGAACAAAGGTGATGGTTCATGGGGTGCCCATAGACATTTCCGGTGACAGACTCGGGGCCTTCTTCGCCGAATTCGGAGAAGTTAACGAAGTGAAGGCCATCAGCAGTAAGGCAGGAATCGAGACGGGAGATTTCGAAATCCACATCACATTGGACAGAGAAGGATTCCAGAACATCCCAAACGTATTAATCTGCCGCAACAGAAGGATGTTGGTAGTGGTGGAGGGCAGAAAGCCGTTCTGTTGGTCATGCGGAGAGGCAGGACACATGGCAAAGGCGTGCCCTAAGAAAGAGAAGACACCAGCCCCACCACCTCCAGCACCTGCAGCAAAAACCAGTACCCCAGAGAAGGAAACCCCGAATCTGGAAGGCGAGTGGAAGGAAGTCACTAAAAGGCGGAAGCCCCAAAGTGCGCCGGCTCCACCCCAGAAGGAGATTCCCCCCAAAAGGCAGACGGAAGGGGAATTTAAAAAGCTACCCAAAGAAGGCCAAAACAAGCGGCCCGAGGATCAACCTAAACTGCAACAGAAGCAAATAGAACAGCAGCCTCAACAGCAGAAGCAACCTGAACAACCTCAACAGCAACGACAGAAGAAGCAACAGCAGCCTCAACAGCAGCGGTCACAGCAGAAAACCAAGAAGCAGCAAGAGCATCCACAGATGGAGCAGCAGCAGGAAGCACCAATGGAGGTAGAAAGTATGCCTCCACCACGAGCTTCGTCTTTAAAAAGAAGTAGGGAGGAAGACTCTGAAGAGCAAGAAAAAGGTACCTCTGGACGTAGCAGGGCAGAGTGTAGCATGGACAGAACCAGGCGGCACTCCTTCCCTGCATCGCCCATAAGACAATCTGTTTCCCCTAGAGATAGGAGTCTCCCTTCCTCCCATACACGTACTCCATCCCCCTCTCCCTCTACTTCTTCCCCCAGTTCTCTAAATACACCACCCCATACATCCACTTCTTCCCCTCCCCATCCTTCAAGGGAGAAGAAAAAGAAGAAAAAGAAACTTTTCGAAGGGCCCGAATCAATTTGTCATGTAGACAAAGAAGTCTACAAGAACGGGCTCACCAAGCAAAGAAAAGCACTGTCGGGGCTCCTTTTCCAAATGAACGAGGTTGACGGGAAGTCAACAGAAGACCCTCGTAACTTTCCTAAGGCGCCAGGAGTGATAACCTGCGTAAGGGACACGGGGGCTTACTTGCGTGTGTGGAGTCATTTGTTTGAAGCTAAAGAGGCCTTCCCGAACATCAGAATGTTCGATATGGAGGACCCCAGTATAAGAAGATTGCGACAATTTTGTGCAGGGAGGGTCCCCGTTTTGATCCATCCCTCATTATATAGAGCGATCAAACTAATATACCCCATGGACGTTGGCGGTATTGCCCTGGATGGACGCATTACGTCAGAGTTGGGAGTAGGGAGCCTGGGGCAATCCTTCGGTGTCCTGTCCAGCTCAGATTTCCGCCCCGTATGTGTCTAAGGTTTTTGCACTAATTCTTTTTTATATTTGCAGGCCTAGAAAATGGAAATAAAGATAGCCAGTTTGAATGTGAAGGGCTTGAGAAATCGGGGTAAGGCTGCCCGCCTGCTTCGGGATCTCCTGTCCTTCGGTGTAGATGTTGCCGCGATCGAAGAGACCCACTTTGTTTGCACTTCCGATGCGTGTGTGCTGGAGGATGACTTTGTCGTCTATTCAGCATATGGGGACCGGTTGGCCAGAGGAGTTTCTTTGTTAGTCAAACGTACTCTTGATGCGAAGGTGGACCTTGTGCATACCGATGCCGAGGGCAGGTTAATCGTGGCCGATATTGCCGTGAAAAGTGGTTCGTTTCGGGTCGTTGCGGTTTATGCGCCCAACGACCAGGGGGAGCGGTGTGACTTTTTTCGGCAGTTAGGGCCGTTCCTAGTCGATTCTTCGCGCCTAGTTCTAATGGGGGACTGGAATGCCATCCTGGACCCCAAGTTAGACAGGGGGCGGGGCGCTAGCGGGAGAAGGGGCGATCGCAGCCTGGTCGATCTGATCGGCGATTATGGTCTCGTCGATAGATACCGGGTCGATCATCCCAGTGGGAAAATGTGGACGTGGGCGCATAATTGGCCGTCTGACAAGGTAGTTAGCTACCTTGACAGAATGTTAGTTCGTAGGGCCGACATAGACCTGTTAGATTGTCCCACGTTCCACTGGGTAGGCTACACGGACCACAAACTCGTTTGTGCCCGTGTGGCGTTAGAACATAGGCCTAGAATGGCTGGTTACTGGAAGTTCAATCTGTCCTTACTGGACAGGCGGGACTTCCGGGAGCAGCTAATTAAATTAGTGCAGCGGGAGCTAGTGGGGGCGGTTATCAGGAATAGGTGGTGGGAAAAATTGAAAGATAGAATTAGGTCTTTCACCACCGATTTCAGCAAACGGCTCGCTCTAGATAAGGCTGAGAAGGTGAAGACACTTAAGGCTAATTTTTCCCGGGCGGAGGCTGGGGGGGATCCCCTAGAGATAGCTCTAGCTAGGGAGGCCCTGCAGCGGTCGAATAGCGATCGTTACATGGGTCAGGTAATTAGGCATAAGTTAAGTAAGATGTCTAACGAAGCTGTGAACCTGGGCGCAGATCTGCGTCGGGAAGAAATCCGTCGAGGTGGTGTTCGTTACGTTCGTCAAGTCGAAACCCCGGAGGGGCGTACTCTGCGGTCGACTGACGACATGTGCGAGGCGTTTCGGCGGCATTTCGAGAGCCGCTTTACCAAGGAGCCTGGTCTCCGTGAGGAGGAGTTTCGCAGCTATTTGGCTGACTTTCCTCGGCTTGCGCCGACTGAAGCGGCTAGCTGCGAGGGAGAGATCACGGAGGGCGAAGTCTATGAGGCACTGAAGAGGGTCGGCAGAGGCAAGTCGCCCGGTCTGGATGGTTTGCCCTATGAATTGTACTTGAGGCTGTCGCACATCTTTGTTCCGATTTTGACAGCAGTGTTCAACAACTGGTTTCGGTCGGGGTCCATCCCCAATCGCATTTCCAGGGGTGTGATCACTCTGTTGAAAAAGGGCAAGGGTGTTGGGGGGAAACTAGATGATTATAGGCCCATAACTCTGCTAAACACAGAGTTAAAAATTATGGCCAAGATCCTGCAGGAGCGTTTGCAGTCAGTTGCCGAGTCTCTGTTGGGACCTGAGCAGACTTGTTCTGTGAGGGGCCGAACAATTCAGAGCAACCTGCATTTGATCCGCACGATCGTAGAGGGCGTAAAAGACGACGAAGAAGCCGCGCTGATCAATTTGGATCAGTCCAAGGCATTTGATAGGGTCGACCATCGCTACCTTGCTACTGTCCTGCAGGCCGCCGGATTCGCACCCGACTTCTGCCGCTGGATTAGCCTCCTGTATCGCTCCCCCAGTGCTGTGGTACAGGTGAACGGAAAGTTGTCAGGCGCTTTTGTTCTGTCGAGGTCGGTTCGTCAGGGTTGTCCGCTGTCGCCTCTCCTTTACGCTTTGGCGTTGGAGCCTCTCCTGCGCCGGCTGAAGGACGAGGCGTGCAGTCCGGCCCTACGCGGGATCGCCGTTCCTGGAGGGTCTCGAGCCAGGGTTTCCGCGTACGCCGATGACGTATCTGCTTTCGTGTCGTCCCTTAACGACATTGAGGCGGTACAGAAGGCGCTTGATCGGTACGAGAAGGTGACAGGGGCCAAGATAAACCGCGACAAGTCTTCCGGCTTGCGGTTAGGTGCCTGGAAGGGGCGTGATCTTCCAGGCCGCTTCGGTTGGACGGACGGTCCTGTCCGCATTCTTCGAGTGTGGTTTGGACCCGACCTCCAGCTGAAGAAAAATTGGTCTGAAGTACTAGCAAAGGTCGTTTCTGCCGGTAAGACTTGGAATCGACGGAGGTTGTCCGTAAAGGGCAGGGCCGAGGTGTGTGTTACATACATTTTCCCCCTGATTCTTTATCGCTTGTCAGTACTTCCTCTCTGTAAGGCCCAGAAGAAGGCGCTCGAGCAAGCGCTATCCTCCATTTTATGGAGGGGACGCGCGAACAGGGTCGACAGACGAGTCTGCACTAAAAGTCCGTGTCATGGGGGGCTGGGAATGCCACACTTGAAGAGTCACATCCGTGCCTCTCGGTTGGCTTTCCTACGCCGCGCATTGACTAGAGGAGATCCGATTCTGGAGGGGATTGTTAGGGACGCCTTCCCTAGCCTTACCATCAATCCCCCCATCTCGAAGGCTGAGCGCCATTGTAAGTCTCGAGATGAATCGCTTTTCCTCAGCGAGTGTCGGTCAGCCTTGAGGGCTATTCCGCGGTCCAGTGACCTTTCACGGCCTAGGAAGGTCTTCTATCGGGAATTAGTGGAGGGTCGCGCGAAGGATTCTCTACGTGATACGCTCGACTGTTCGGAGGAGCAGTATCGCTCCTACTGGTCTTGGGCGCCAGCGGCGGATTATCTCAGTAACCCTGAGTTTTCGCTTACCTGGCGATTGGCTCGGAATCGGCTGCCTCTCAACGACATGGCTTTCATATGGGGCTTGGCGGATTTGCCAGACTGTGAACGGTGTGGCCTTGGATTAGAGGAAACGGCTTCGCACGCCTTCTACCATTGCCCCCGGGTCCGCCCCTTATGGGACCATGTCGGCGAGCTGACGGCTCGTCTCGCTCCCGAAGAACTCGTGTCCATTGATCGCGCATACGCGTGTGACAATGTGTCGCCCCCGTATTCTGGGGTGAAACGAATGGTGTTTCTAACGCTGCTAGCCACGGCTCGAATGGTGATATGGACGACGCGAATGGAGGAAGTCTTGCGAGGCAATAGTCTTTCGCATCAGGATCTAATCCGATTCTTTGAGCATCAGCTCAAGATGAAGATTAGAACTGATAGAAAACGATTGCATTCGACAGTCTTCAGCGAAAGGTGGGTAAAAGAGGCGAGCTTGGTTCGTTTGAACGGGGTTAGCCTTGATTTTCTTTTCTAGGTCAACCAAAGTCACATCGGGGTGGTTTCCTGTGGAACCCTCCCCTCGGTTAGGTTAGACAAGCTTAAGTGTACCTAGTTAATATGAGTAAGTGTTGTTCCCGGCCTGTTTCCCGGCCATCATTTTAGTTATGATCCAAGTCGAGATTCCCAACCTCCCCAGTTTGTTTTGGCCTCCTTTTCATCTCAACTGGATCAGCCTTTTACTTCCCCATGTCCCACTTATTTTATCTCTTTCCCACTCCCTTAGCGAGAGTGCTTCTTGATTTTGTCCTCTGGGCAGAATACAGCGGCCTCTCTATTTTGAGGGTTGGACGGGCCCTACTAACATAAATTATGTTTAGTTTAAGAATTTGTTGAATTTTTAGTTTGTTATGGGGTTCATCTCCCTCCCCTTTCATCTGTTCATGATTATATCTTTATGTATTTTTATTATCATTAAATTTTTATGTTATGGGGCGCGTTTTATTTTAGGCCCCCCCTGGTGAGGATGTGGTATTATGGTGTACGGAGGATTGAAAGATGATGGACGAATTCTTGTGGTGATTGCGTCAATTGTAATGTATGAATGGGTCACGAATCTGATTAGCTAGGTATAGGATAGTTAGTTAAGACCAGCCTTACCCCTCCCCCTTTTAGGCCTTGTGCCACAATTTGTATTTTATACGAATAAATCCTGAGAAGGAATCACGAGATTTTCTGTTCGTCTTACGTGGTTTTTGGACCAGCTATAAGCTAAGTTGGAAAGTTACATTTTTTTAAATTTGCACGCATTTTTTGAACCCTTTCTTTCCGTTTTTTTTTAAATTTGTACGCATTTTTGAACCCTTTCTTTCTTTTTTGAACACTTTCTTTTTTCAGTTTGATATTTGTTTAGTTTTTTATTTCTTTTATTTTGCTGTTACCCTCCCCGACTTTTATTTGATTCTGTTCTTTTTCGTTTACTGTTCATTGTTGGTTTTATTTATTTTTCCCGGATTTCGGTCCGACCTTTTTTATTTGGTTTTATTTATTTGTTAAAAATTTCTGCTTAAAAAAAAAAAAAGTGTGAGAAAAGAAATTATAGTCAGCCGCGGTGAACTTTGTTCGCCAAAAATGGCTGAGAAAAACATTGACACTCCAGCTACACCGTTAACAATACCGGTGTCAGCTGAAAAAACGGCCTGGAGCCAAAATAGCCCGATAAAAAAGGATGGCGTATTTTACGCAAACGAAAGAATTCGTCTCCAAGAAACCTTCAGTGGCAATGAATTCTTGACCATCACCGAGGCATTCGAGGAGGTGAAACCTCGTACCATTTCTTTGCTCACCTCGGATGTCAGGACTCATAAGCTGGTTGGAGTGAGCAGGGAGGGTATGGAGGAGGCCCTGAAGGCGTTAGGCATTTGTCCGAAAATTTTAGCACGAAGAACAAATGCTCTATGGGACCTCCTCCTACACACAGAAGAACAAGCCAAGAAATTAGCCGGCAGTGTCTTGAATACAAAGTCTTTAAGACTACAAACCGAGTATATGGGCACCCGTCGAACAAAGGTGATGGTTCATGGGGTGCCCATAGACATTTCCGGTGACAGACTCGGGGCCTTCTTCGCCGAATTCGGAGAAGTTAACGAAGTGAAGGCCATCAGCAGTAAGGCAGGAATCGAGACGGGAGATTTCGAAATCCACATCACATTGGACAGAGAAGGATTCCAGAACATCCCAAACGTATTAATCTGCCGCAACAGAAGGATGTTGGTAGTGGTGGAGGGCAGAAAGCCGTTCTGTTGGTCATGCGGAGAGGCAGGACACATGGCAAAGGCGTGCCCTAAGAAAGAGAAGACACCAGCCCCACCACCTCCAGCACCTGCAGCAAAAACCAGTACCCCAGAGAAGGAAACCCCGAATCTGGAAGGCGAGTGGAAGGAAGTCACTAAAAGGCGGAAGCCCCAAAGTGCGCCGGCTCCACCCCAGAAGGAGATTCCCCCCAAAAGGCAGACGGAAGGGGAATTTAAAAAGCTACCCAAAGAAGGCCAAAACAAGCGGCCCGAGGATCAACCTAAACTGCAACAGAAGCAAATAGAACAGCAGCCTCAACAGCAGAAGCAACCTGAACAACCTCAACAGCAACGACAGAAGAAGCAACAGCAGCCTCAACAGCAGCGGTCACAGCAGAAAACCAAGAAGCAGCAAGAGCATCCACAGATGGAGCAGCAGCAGGAAGCACCAATGGAGGTAGAAAGTATGCCTCCACCACGAGCTTCGTCTTTAAAAAGAAGTAGGGAGGAAGACTCTGAAGAGCAAGAAAAAGGTACCTCTGGACGTAGCAGGGCAGAGTGTAGCATGGACAGAACCAGGCGGCACTCCTTCCCTGCATCGCCCATAAGACAATCTGTTTCCCCTAGAGATAGGAGTCTCCCTTCCTCCCATACACGTACTCCATCCCCCTCTCCCTCTACTTCTTCCCCCAGTTCTCTAAATACACCACCCCATACATCCACTTCTTCCCCTCCCCATCCTTCAAGGGAGAAGAAAAAGAAGAAAAAGAAACTTTTCGAAGGGCCCGAATCAATTTGTCATGTAGACAAAGAAGTCTACAAGAACGGGCTCACCAAGCAAAGAAAAGCACTGTCGGGGCTCCTTTTCCAAATGAACGAGGTTGACGGGAAGTCAACAGAAGACCCTCGTAACTTTCCTAAGGCGCCAGGAGTGATAACCTGCGTAAGGGACACGGGGGCTTACTTGCGTGTGTGGAGTCATTTGTTTGAAGCTAAAGAGGCCTTCCCGAACATCAGAATGTTCGATATGGAGGACCCCAGTATAAGAAGATTGCGACAATTTTGTGCAGGGAGGGTCCCCGTTTTGATCCATCCCTCATTATATAGAGCGATCAAACTAATATACCCCATGGACGTTGGCGGTATTGCCCTGGATGGACGCATTACGTCAGAGTTGGGAGTAGGGAGCCTGGGGCAATCCGTCGGTGTCCTGTCCAGCTCAGATTTCCGCCCCGTATGTGTCTAAGGTTTTTGCACTAATTCTTTTTTATATTTGCAGGCCTAGAAAATGGAAATAAAGATAGCCAGTTTGAATGTGAAGGGCTTGAGAAATCGGGGTAAGGCTGCCCGCCTGCTTCGGGATCTCCTGTCCTTCGGTGTAGATGTTGCCGCGATCGAAGAGACCCACTTTGTTTGCACTTCCGATGCGTGTGTGCTGGAGGATGACTTTGTCGTCTATTCAGCATATGGGGACCGGTTGGCCAGAGGAGTTTCTTTGTTAGTCAAACGTACTCTTGATGCGAAGGTGGACCTTGTGCATACCGATGCCGAGGGCAGGTTAATCGTGGCCGATATTGCCGTGAAAAGTGGTTCGTTTCGGGTCGTTGCGGTTTATGCGCCCAACGACCAGGGGGAGCGGTGTGACTTTTTTCGGCAGTTAGGGCCGTTCCTAGTCGATTCTTCGCGCCTAGTTCTAATGGGGGACTGGAATGCCATCCTGGACCCCAAGTTAGACAGGGGGCGGGGCGCTAGCGGGAGAAGGGGCGATCGCAGCCTGGTCGATCTGATCGGCGATTATGGTCTCGTCGATAGATACCGGGTCGATCATCCCAGTGGGAAAATGTGGACGTGGGCGCATAATTGGCCGTCTGACAAGGTAGTTAGCTACCTTGACAGAATGTTAGTTCGTAGGGCCGACATAGACCTGTTAGATTGTCCCACGTTCCACTGGGTAGGCTACACGGACCACAAACTCGTTTGTGCCCGTGTGGCGTTAGAACATAGGCCTAGAATGGCTGGTTACTGGAAGTTCAATCTGTCCTTACTGGACAGGCGGGACTTCCGGGAGCAGCTAATTAAATTAGTGCAGCGGGAGCTAGTGGGGGCGGTTATCGGGAATAGGTGGTGGGAAAAATTGAAAGATAGAATTAGGTCTTTCACCACCGATTTCAGCAAACGGCTCGCTCTAGATAAGGCTGAGAAGGTGAAGACACTTAAGGCTAATTTTTCCCGGGCGGAGGCTGGGGGGGATCCCCTAGAGATAGCTCTAGCTAGGGAGGCCCTGCAGCGGTCGAATAGCGATCGTTACATGGGTCAGGTAATTAGGCATAAGTTAAGTAAGATGTCTAACGAAGCTGTGAACCTGGGCGCAGATCTGCGTCGGGAAGAAATCCGTCGAGGTGGTGATCGTTACGTTCGTCAAGTCGAAACCCCGGAGGGGCGTACTCTGCGGTCGACTGACGACATGTGCGAGGCGTTTCGGCGGCATTTCGAGAGCCGCTTTACCAAGGAGCCTGGTCTCCGTGAGGAGGAGTTTCGCAGCTATTTGGCTGACTTTCCTCGGCTTGCGCCGACTGAAGCGGCTAGCTGCGAGGGAGAGATCACGGAGGGCGAAGTCTATGAGGCACTGAAGAGGGTCGGCAGAGGCAAGTCGCCCGGTCTGGATGGTTTGCCCTATGAATTGTACTTGAGGCTGTCGCACATCTTTGTTCCGATTTTGACAGCAGTGTTCAACAACTGGTTTCGGTCGGGGTCCATCCCCAATCGCATTTCCAGGGGTGTGATCACTCTGTTGAAAAAGGGCAAGGGTGTTGGGGGGAAACTAGATGATTATAGGCCCATAACTCTGCTAAACACAGAGTTAAAGATTATGGCCAAGATCCTGCAGGAGCGTTTGCAGTCAGTTGCCGAGTCTCTGTTGGGACCTGAGCAGACTTGTTCTGTGAGGGGCCGAACAATTCAGAGCAACCTGCATTTGATCCGCACGATCGTAGAGGGCGTAAAAGACGACGAAGAAGCCGCGCTGATCAATTTGGATCAGTCCAAGGCATTTGATAGGGTCGACCATCGCTACCTTGCTACTGTCCTGCAGGCCGCCGGATTCGCACCCGACTTCTGCCGCTGGATTAGCCTCCTGTATCGCTCCCCCAGTGCTGTGGTACAGGTGAACGGAAAGTTGTCGGGCGCTTTTGTTCTGTCGAGGTCGGTTCGTCAGGGTTGTCCGCTGTCGCCTCTCCTTTACGCTTTGGCGTTGGAGCCTCTCCTGCGCCGGCTGAAGGACGAGGCGTGCAGTCCGGCCCTACGCGGGATCGCCGTTCCTGGAGGGTCTCGAGCCAGGGTTTCCGCGTACGCCGATGACGTATCTGCTTTCGTGTCGTCCCTTAACGACATTGAGGCGGTGCAGAAGGCGCTTGATCGGTACGAGAAGGTGACAGGGGCCAAGATAAACCGCGACAAGTCTTCCGGCTTGCGGTTAGGTGCCTGGAAGGGGCGTGATCTTCCGGGCCGCTTCGGTTGGACGGACGGTCCTGTCCGCATTCTTGGAGTGTGGTTTGGACCCGACCTCCAGCTGAAGAAAAATTGGTCTGAAGTACTAGCAAAGGTCGTTTCTGCCGGTAAGACTTGGAATCGACGGAGGTTGTCCGTAAAGGGCAGGGCGGAGGTGTGTGTTACATACATTTTCCCCCTGATTCTTTATCGATTGTCAGTACTTCCTCTCTGTGAGGCCCAGATGACGGCGCTCGAGCAGGCGCTATCCTCCATTTTGTGGAGGGGACGCGCCAACAGGGTCGACAGACGAGTCTGCACCAAACGTCCGTGTCATGGGGGGCTGGGAATGCCACACTTGGAGAGTCACATCCGTGCCTCTCGCTTGGCTTTCCTACGCCGCGCATTGACTAGAGGAGATCCGATTCTGGAGGGGATTGTTAGGGACGCTTTCCCTAGCCTTACCATCAATCCCCCCATCTCGAAGGCTGAGCGCCATTGTAAGTCTCGAGATGAATCGCTTTTCCTCAGCGAGTGTCGGTCAGCCTTGAGGGCTATTCCGCGGTCCAGTGACCTTTCACGGCCTAGGAAGGTCTTCTATCGGGAATTAGTGGAGGGTCGCGCGAAGGATTCTCTACGTGATACGCTCGACTGTTCGGAGGAGCAGTATCGCTCCTACTGGTCTTGGGCGCCAGCGGCGGATTATCTCAGTAACCCTGAGTTTTCGCTTACCTGGCGATTGGCTCGGAATCGGCTGCCTCTCAACGACATGGCTTTCATATGGGGCTTGGCGGATTTGCCAGACTGTGATCGGTGTGGCCTTGGCTTAGAGGAAACGGCTGCGCACGCCTTCTACCATTGCCCCCGGGTCCGCCCCTTATGGGACCATGTCGGCGAGCTGACGGCTCGTCTCGCTCCCGAAGAACTCGTGTCCATTGATCGCGCATACGCGTGTGACAATGTGTCGCCCCCGTATTCCGGGGTGAAACGAATGGTGTTTCTAACGCTGCTAGCCACGGCTCGAATGGTGATATGGACGACGCGAATGGAGGAGGTCTTGCGAGGCAATAGTCTTTCGCATCAGGATCTGATCCGATTCTTTGAGCATCAGCTCAAGATGAAGATTAGAACTGATAGAAAACGATTGCATTCGACAGTCTTCACTGAAAGGTGGGTAAAAGAGGCGAGCTTGGTTCGTTTGAACGGGGTTAGCCTTGATTTTCTTTTCTAGGTCAACCAAAGTCACATCGGGGTGGTTTCCTGTGGAACCCTCCCCTCTGTTAGGTTAGACATGCTTAAGTGTACCTAGTTAATATGAGTAACTGTTGTTCCCGGCCTGTTTCCCGGCCTTCATTTTAGTTATGATCCAAGTCGAGATTCCCAACCTCCCCAGTTTGTTTTGGCCTCCTTTTCATCTCAACTGGATCAGCCTTTTACTTCCCCACGTCTCAGTTATTTTATCTCTTTCCCACTCCCTTAGCGAGAGTGCCTCTTGATTTTGTCCTCTGGCCAGAATACAGCGGCCTCTCTATTTTGAGGGTTGGACGGGCCCTACTAACATCAATTATGTTTTAGTTTAAGATTTTGTTGAAATTTTAGTTTGTTATGGGGTTCATCTCCCTCCCCTTTCATCCGCTCACGACGATATTTTTATGTATTTTCATTATCATTAAATAGGGCGCTTTTTTGTAGGTCCCCCCTGGTGTGGATGTGGTATTATGGTGTTCGGAGGATCGAATGGTGATGGACGAATTCTTGTGGTGAATGCGTCAATTGTAATGTATGAATGGGTCACGAATCTGATTAGCTAGGTATAGGATAGTTAGTCAAGACCAGCCTTACCCCTCCCCCTCTCTAGGCCACGTGCCACAATTTGTATTTTATACGAATAAATCCTGAGAAGGAATCACGAGATTTTCTGTTCGTCTTACGTGGTTTTTGGACCAGCTATAAGCTAAGTTGGAAAGTTACATTTTTTTAAATTTGCACGCATTTTTTGAACCCTTTCTTTCCGTTTTTTTTTAAATTTGTACGCATTTTTGAACCCTTTCTTTCTTTTTTGAACACTTTCTTTTTTCAGTTTGATATTTGTTTAGTTTTTTATTTCTTTTATTTTGCTGTTACCCTCCCCGACTTTTATTTGATTCTGTTCTTTTTCGTTTACTGTTCATTGTTGGTTTTATTTATTTTTCCCGGATTTCGGTCCGACCTTTTTTATTTGGTTTTATTTATTTGTTAAAAATTTCTGCTTAAAAAAAAAAAAAGTGTGAGAAAAGAAATTATAGTCAGCCGCGGTGAACTTTGTTCGCCAAAAATGGCTGAGAAAAACATTGACACTCCAGCTACACCGTTAACAATACCGGTGTCAGCTGAAAAAACGGCCTGGAGCCAAAATAGCCCGATAAAAAAGGATGGCGTATTTTACGCAAACGAAAGAATTCGTCTCCAAGAAACCTTCAGTGGCAATGAATTCTTGACCATCACCGAGGCATTCGAGGAGGTGAAACCTCGTACCATTTCTTTGCTCACCTCGGATGTCAGGACTCATAAGCTGGTTGGAGTGAGCAGGGAGGGTATGGAGGAGGCCCTGAAGGCGTTAGGCATTTGTCCGAAAATTTTAGCACGAAGAACAAATGCTCTATGGGACCTCCTCCTACACACAGAAGAACAAGCCAAGAAATTAGCCGGCAGTGTCTTGAATACAAAGTCTTTAAGACTACAAACCGAGTATATGGGCACCCGTCGAACAAAGGTGATGGTTCATGGGGTGCCCATAGACATTTCCGGTGACAGACTCGGGGCCTTCTTCGCCGAATTCGGAGAAGTTAACGAAGTGAAGGCCATCAGCAGTAAGGCAGGAATCGAGACGGGAGATTTCGAAATCCACATCACATTGGACAGAGAAGGATTCCAGAACATCCCAAACGTATTAATCTGCCGCAACAGAAGGATGTTGGTAGTGGTGGAGGGCAGAAAGCCGTTCTGTTGGTCATGCGGAGAGGCAGGACACATGGCAAAGGCGTGCCCTAAGAAAGAGAAGACACCAGCCCCACCACCTCCAGCACCTGCAGCAAAAACCAGTACCCCAGAGAAGGAAACCCCGAATCTGGAAGGCGAGTGGAAGGAAGTCACTAAAAGGCGGAAGCCCCAAAGTGCGCCGGCTCCACCCCAGAAGGAGATTCCCCCCAAAAGGCAGACGGAAGGGGAATTTAAAAAGCTACCCAAAGAAGGCCAAAACAAGCGGCCCGAGGATCAACCTAAACTGCAACAGAAGCAAATAGAACAGCAGCCTCAACAGCAGAAGCAACCTGAACAACCTCAACAGCAACGACAGAAGAAGCAACAGCAGCCTCAACAGCAGCGGTCACAGCAGAAAACCAAGAAGCAGCAAGAGCATCCACAGATGGAGCAGCAGCAGGAAGCACCAATGGAGGTAGAAAGTATGCCTCCACCACGAGCTTCGTCTTTAAAAAGAAGTAGGGAGGAAGACTCTGAAGAGCAAGAAAAAGGTACCTCTGGACGTAGCAGGGCAGAGTGTAGCATGGACAGAACCAGGCGGCACTCCTTCCCTGCATCGCCCATAAGACAATCTGTTTCCCCTAGAGATAGGAGTCTCCCTTCCTCCCATACACGTACTCCATCCCCCTCTCCCTCTACTTCTTCCCCCAGTTCTCTAAATACACCACCCCATACATCCACTTCTTCCCCTCCCCATCCTTCAAGGGAGAAGAAAAAGAAGAAAAAGAAACTTTTCGAAGGGCCCGAATCAATTTGTCATGTAGACAAAGAAGTCTACAAGAACGGGCTCACCAAGCAAAGAAAAGCACTGTCGGGGCTCCTTTTCCAAATGAACGAGGTTGACGGGAAGTCAACAGAAGACCCTCGTAACTTTCCTAAGGCGCCAGGAGTGATAACCTGCGTAAGGGACACGGGGGCTTACTTGCGTGTGTGGAGTCATTTGTTTGAAGCTAAAGAGGCCTTCCCGAACATCAGAATGTTCGATATGGAGGACCCCAGTATAAGAAGATTGCGACAATTTTGTGCAGGGAGGGTCCCCGTTTTGATCCATCCCTCATTATATAGAGCGATCAAACTAATATACCCCATGGACGTTGGCGGTATTGCCCTGGATGGACGCATTACGTCAGAGTTGGGAGTAGGGAGCCTGGGGCAATCCGTCGGTGTCCTGTCCAGCTCAGATTTCCGCCCCGTATGTGTCTAAGGTTTTTGCACTAATTCTTTTTTATATTTGCAGGCCTAGAAAATGGAAATAAAGATAGCCAGTTTGAATGTGAAGGGCTTGAGAAATCGGGGTAAGGCTGCCCGCCTGCTTCGGGATCTCCTGTCCTTCGGTGTAGATGTTGCCGCGATCGAAGAGACCCACTTTGTTTGCACTTCCGATGCGTGTGTGCTGGAGGATGACTTTGTCGTCTATTCAGCATATGGGGACCGGTTGGCCAGAGGAGTTTCTTTGTTAGTCAAACGTACTCTTGATGCGAAGGTGGACCTTGTGCATACCGATGCCGAGGGCAGGTTAATCGTGGCCGATATTGCCGTGAAAAGTGGTTCGTTTCGGGTCGTTGCGGTTTATGCGCCCAACGACCAGGGGGAGCGGTGTGACTTTTTTCGGCAGTTAGGGCCGTTCCTAGTCGATTCTTCGCGCCTAGTTCTAATGGGGGACTGGAATGCCATCCTGGACCCCAAGTTAGACAGGGGGCGGGGCGCTAGCGGGAGAAGGGGCGATCGCAGCCTGGTCGATCTGATCGGCGATTATGGTCTCGTCGATAGATACCGGGTCGATCATCCCAGTGGGAAAATGTGGACGTGGGCGCATAATTGGCCGTCTGACAAGGTAGTTAGCTACCTTGACAGAATGTTAGTTCGTAGGGCCGACATAGACCTGTTAGATTGTCCCACGTTCCACTGGGTAGGCTACACGGACCACAAACTCGTTTGTGCCCGTGTGGCGTTAGAACATAGGCCTAGAATGGCTGGTTACTGGAAGTTCAATCTGTCCTTACTGGACAGGCGGGACTTCCGGGAGCAGCTAATTAAATTAGTGCAGCGGGAGCTAGTGGGGGCGGTTATCGGGAATAGGTGGTGGGAAAAATTGAAAGATAGAATTAGGTCTTTCACCACCGATTTCAGCAAACGGCTCGCTCTAGATAAGGCTGAGAAGGTGAAGACACTTAAGGCTAATTTTTCCCGGGCGGAGGCTGGGGGGGATCCCCTAGAGATAGCTCTAGCTAGGGAGGCCCTGCAGCGGTCGAATAGCGATCGTTACATGGGTCAGGTAATTAGGCATAAGTTAAGTAAGATGTCTAACGAAGCTGTGAACCTGGGCGCAGATCTGCGTCGGGAAGAAATCCGTCGAGGTGGTGATCGTTACGTTCGTCAAGTCGAAACCCCGGAGGGGCGTACTCTGCGGTCGACTGACGACATGTGCGAGGCGTTTCGGCGGCATTTCGAGAGCCGCTTTACCAAGGAGCCTGGTCTCCGTGAGGAGGAGTTTCGCAGCTATTTGGCTGACTTTCCTCGGCTTGCGCCGACTGAAGCGGCTAGCTGCGAGGGAGAGATCACGGAGGGCGAAGTCTATGAGGCACTGAAGAGGGTCGGCAGAGGCAAGTCGCCCGGTCTGGATGGTTTGCCCTATGAATTGTACTTGAGGCTGTCGCACATCTTTGTTCCGATTTTGACAGCAGTGTTCAACAACTGGTTTCGGTCGGGGTCCATCCCCAATCGCATTTCCAGGGGTGTGATCACTCTGTTGAAAAAGGGCAAGGGTGTTGGGGGGAAACTAGATGATTATAGGCCCATAACTCTGCTAAACACAGAGTTAAAGATTATGGCCAAGATCCTGCAGGAGCGTTTGCAGTCAGTTGCCGAGTCTCTGTTGGGACCTGAGCAGACTTGTTCTGTGAGGGGCCGAACAATTCAGAGCAACCTGCATTTGATCCGCACGATCGTAGAGGGCGTAAAAGACGACGAAGAAGCCGCGCTGATCAATTTGGATCAGTCCAAGGCATTTGATAGGGTCGACCATCGCTACCTTGCTACTGTCCTGCAGGCCGCCGGATTCGCACCCGACTTCTGCCGCTGGATTAGCCTCCTGTATCGCTCCCCCAGTGCTGTGGTACAGGTGAACGGAAAGTTGTCGGGCGCTTTTGTTCTGTCGAGGTCGGTTCGTCAGGGTTGTCCGCTGTCGCCTCTCCTTTACGCTTTGGCGTTGGAGCCTCTCCTGCGCCGGCTGAAGGACGAGGCGTGCAGTCCGGCCCTACGCGGGATCGCCGTTCCTGGAGGGTCTCGAGCCAGGGTTTCCGCGTACGCCGATGACGTATCTGCTTTCGTGTCGTCCCTTAACGACATTGAGGCGGTGCAGAAGGCGCTTGATCGGTACGAGAAGGTGACAGGGGCCAAGATAAACCGCGACAAGTCTTCCGGCTTGCGGTTAGGTGCCTGGAAGGGGCGTGATCTTCCGGGCCGCTTCGGTTGGACGGACGGTCCTGTCCGCATTCTTGGAGTGTGGTTTGGACCCGACCTCCAGCTGAAGAAAAATTGGTCTGAAGTACTAGCAAAGGTCGTTTCTGCCGGTAAGACTTGGAATCGACGGAGGTTGTCCGTAAAGGGCAGGGCGGAGGTGTGTGTTACATACATTTTCCCCCTGATTCTTTATCGATTGTCAGTACTTCCTCTTTGTGAGGCCCAGATGACGGCGCTCGAGCAGGCGCTATCCTCCATTTTGTGGAGGGGACGCGCCAACAGGGTCGACAGACGAGTCTGCACCAAACGTCCGTGTCATGGGGGGCTGGGAATGCCACACTTGGAGAGTCACATCCGTGCCTCTCGCTTGGCTTTCCTACGCCGCGCATTGACTAGAGGGGATCCGATTCTGGAGGGGATTGTTAGGGACGCCTTCCCTAGCCTTACCATCAATCCCCCCATCTCGAAGGCTGAGCGCCATTGTAAGTCTCGAGATGAATCGCTTTTCCTCAGCGAGTGTCGGTCAGCCTTGAGGGCTATTCCGCGGTCCAGTGACCTTTCACGGCCTAGGAAGGTCTTCTATCGGGAATTAGTGGAGGGTCGCGCGAAGGATTCTCTACGTGATACGCTCGACTGTTCGGAGGAGCAGTATCGCTCCTACTGGTCTTGGGCGCCAGCGGCGGATTATCTCAGTAACCCTGAGTTTTCGCTTACCTGGCGATTGGCTCGGAATCGGCTGCCTCTCAACGACATGGCTTTCATATGGGGCTTGGCGGATTTGCCAGACTGTGATCGGTGTGGCCTTGGCTTAGAGGAAACGGCTGCGCACGCCTTCTACCATTGCCCCCGGGTCCGCCCCTTATGGGACCATGTCGGCGAGCTGACGGCTCGTCTCGCTCCCGAAGAACTCGTGTCCATTGATCGCGCATACGCGTGTGACAATGTGTCGCCCCCGTATTCCGGGGTGAAACGAATGGTGTTTCTAACGCTGCTAGCCACGGCTCGAATGGTGATATGGACGACGCGAATGGAGGAGGTCTTGCGAGGCAATAGTCTTTCGCATCAGGATCTGATCCGATTCTTTGAGCATCAGCTCAAGATGAAGATTAGAACTGATAGAAAACGATTGCATTCGACAGTCTTCACTGAAAGGTGGGTAAAAGAGGCGAGCTTGGTTCGTTTGAACGGGGTTAGCCTTGATTTTCTTTTCTAGGTCAACCAAAGTCACATCGGGGTGGTTTCCTGTGGAACCCTCCCCTCTGTTAGGTTAGACATGCTTAAGTGTACCTAGTTAATATGAGTAACTGTTGTTCCCGGCCTGTTTCCCGGCCTTCATTTTAGTTATGATCCAAGTCGAGATTCCCAACCTCCCCAGTTTGTTTTGGCCTCCTTTTCATCTCAACTGGATCAGCCTTTTCCTTCCCCACGTCCCAGTTATTTTATCTCTTTCCCACTCCCTTAGCGAGAGTGCCTCTTGATTTTGTCCTCTGGCCAGAATACAGCGGCCTCTCTATTTTGAGGGTTGGACGGGCCCTACTAACATCAATTATGTTTTAGTTTAAGATTTTGTTGAAATTTTAGTTTGTTATGGGGTTCATCTCCCTCCCCTTTCATCCGCTCACGACGATATTTTTATGTATTTTCATTATCATTAAATGGGGCGCTTTTTTGTAGGTCCCCCCTGGTGTGGATGTGGTATTATGGTGTTCGGAGGATCGAATGGTGATGGACGAATTCTTGTGGTGAATGCGTCAATTGTAATGTATGAATGGGTCACGAATCTGATTAGCTAGGTATAGGATAGTTAGTCAAGACCAGCCTTACCCCCCCCCTCTCTAGGCCTTGTGCCACAATTTGTATTTTATACGAATAAATCCTGAGAAGGAATCACGAGATTTTCTGTTCGTCTTACGTGTTTTTTGGACCAGCTATAAGCTAAGTTGGAAAGTTACATTTTTTTTAAATTTGCACGCATTTTTTGAACCCTTTCTTTCCGTTTTTTTTTTAATTTTTACGCATTTTTGAACCCTTTCTTTCTTTTTCTTTGAACACTTTCTTTTTTTCAGTTTGATATTTGTTTAGTTTTTTATTTTCTTTTATTTTGCTGTTACCCTCCCCGACTTTTATTTGATTCTGTTCTTTTTCGTTTACTGTTCATTGTTGGTTTTATTTATTTTTCTCGGATTTCGGTCCGACCTTTTTTATTTGGTTTTATTTATTTGTTAAAAATTTCTGCTTAAAAAAAAAAAAAAAAAAAAAAGTGTGAGAAAAGAAAGTATAGTCAGCCGCGGTGAACTTTGTTCACCAAAATGGCTGAGAAAAACATTGACACTCCAGCTACACCGTTAACAATACCGGTGTCAGCTGAAAAAACGGCCTGGAGCCAAAATAGCCCGCTAAAAAAGGATGGCGTATTTTACGCTAACGAAAGAATTCGTCTCCAAGAAACCTTCAGTGGCAATGAATTCTTGACCATCACCGAGGCATTCGAGGAGGTGAAACCTCGTACCATTTCTTTGCTCACCTCGGATGTCAGGACTCATAAGCTGGTTGGAGTGAGCAGGGAGGGTATGGAGGAGGCCCTGAAGGCGTTAGGCATTTGTCCGAAAATTTTAGCACGAAGGACAAATGCTCTATGGGACCTCCTCCTACACACAGAAGAACAAGCCAAGAAATTAGCCGGCAGTGTCTTGAATACAAAGTCTTTAAGACTACAAACCGAGTATATGGGCACCCGTCGAACAAAGGTGATGGTTCATGGGGTGCCCATAGACATTTCCGGTGACAGACTCGGGGCCTTCTTCGCCGAATTCGGAGAAGTTAACGAAGTGAAGGCCATCAGCAGTAAGGCAGGAATCGAGACGGGAGATTTCGAAATCCACATCACATTGGACAGAGAAGGATTCCAGAACATCCCAAACGTATTAATCTGCCGCAACAGAAGGATGTTGGTAGTGGTGGAGGGCAGAAAGCCGTTCTGTTGGTCATGCGGAGAGGCAGGACACATGGCAAAGGCGTGCCCTAAGAAAGAGAAGACACCAGCCCCACCACCTCCAGCACCTGCAGCAAAAACCAGTATCCCAGAGAAGGAAACCCCGAATCCGGAAGGCGAGTGGAAGGAAGTCACTAAAAGGCGGAAGCCCCAAAGTGCGCCGGCTCCACCCCAGAAGGAGATTCCCCCCAAAAGGCAGACGGAAGGGGAATTTAAAAAGCAACCCAAAGAAGGCCAAAACAAGCGGCCCGAGGATCAACCTAAACTGCAACAGAAGCAAATAGAACAGCAGCCTCAACAGCAGAAGCAACCTGAACAACCTCAACAGCAACGACAGAAGAAGCAACAGCAGCCTCAACAGCAGCGGTCACAGCAGAAAACCAAGAAGCAGCAAGAGCATCCACAGATGGAGCAGCAGCAGGAAGCACCAATGGAGGTAGAAAGTATGCCTCCACCACGAGCTTCCTCTTTAAAAAGAAGTAGGGAGGAAGACTCTGAAGAGCAAGAGAAAGGTACCTCTGGACGTAGCAGGGCAGAGTGTAGCATGGACAGAACCAGGCGGCACTCCTTCCCTGCATCGCCCATAAGACAAGCTGTTTCCCCTAGAGATAGGAGTCTCCCTTCCTCCCATACACGTACTCCATCCCCCTCTCCCTCTACTTCTTCCCCCAGTTCTCTAAATACACCACCCCATACATCCACTTCTTCCCCTCCCCATCCTTCAAGGGAGAAGAAAAAGAAGAAAAAGAAACTTTTCGAAGGGCCCGAATCAATTTGTCATGTAGACAAAGAAGTCTACAAGAACGGGCTCACCAAGCAAAGAAAAGCACTGTCGGGGCTCCTTTTCCAAATGAACGAGGTTGACGGGAAGTCAACAGAAGACCCTCGTAACTTTCCTAAGGCGCCAGGAGTGATAACCTGCGTAAGAGACACGGGGGCTTACTTGCGTGTGTGGAGTCATTTGTTTGAAGCTAAAGAGGCCTTCCCGAACATCAGAATGTTCGATATGGAGGACCCCAGTATAAGAAGATTGCGACAATTTTGTGCAGGGAGGGTCCCCGTTTTGATCCATCCCTCATTATATAGAGCGATCAAACTAATATACCCCATGGACGTTGGCGGTATTGCCCTGGATGGACGCATTACGTCAGAGTTGGGAGTAGGGAGCCTGGGGCAATCCGTCGGGGTCCTGTCCAGCTCAGATTTCCGGCCCGTATGTGTCTAAGGTTTTTGCACTAATTCTTTTTTATATTTGCAGGCCTAGAAAATGGAAATAAAGATAGCCAGTTTGAATGTGAAGGGCTTGAGAAATCGGGGTAAGGCTGCCCGCCTGCTTCGGGATCTCCTGTCCTTCGGTGTAGATGTTGCCGCGATCGAAGAGACCCACTTTGTTTGCACTTCCGATGCGTGTGTGCTGGAGGATGACTTTGTCGTCTATTCAGCATATGGGGACCGGTTGGCCAGAGGAGTTTCTTTGTTAGTCAAACGTACTCTTGATGCGAAGGTGGACCTTGTGCATACCGATGCCGAGGGCAGGTTAATCGTGGCCGATATTGCCGTGAAAAGTGGTTCGTTTCGGGTCGTTGCGGTTTATGCGCCCAAAGACCAGGGGGAGCGGTGTGACTTTTTTCGGCAGTTAGGGCCGTTCCTAGTCGATTCTTCGCGCCTAGTTCTAATGGGGGACTGGAATGCCATCCTGGACCCCAAGTTAGACAGGGGGCGGGGCGCTAGCGGGAGAAGGGGCGATCGCAGCCTGGTCGATCTGATCGGCGATTATGGTCTCGTCGATAGATACCGGGTCGATCATCCCAGTGGGAAAATGTGGACGTGGGCGCATAATTGGCCGTCTGACAAGGTAGTTAGCTACCTTGACAGAATGTTAGTTCGTAGGGCCGACATAGACCTGTTAGATTGTCCCACGTTCCACTGGGTAGGCTACACGGACCACAAACTCGTTTGTGCCCGTGTGGCGTTAGAACATAGGCCTAGAATGGCTGGTTACTGGAAGTTCAATCTGTCCTTACTGGACAGGCGGGACTTCCGGGAGCAGCTAATTAAATTAGTGCAGCGGGAGCTAGTGGGGGCGGTTATCGGGAATAGGTGGTGGGAAAAATTGAAAGATAGAATTAGGTCTTTCACCACCGATTTCAGCAAACGGCTCGCTCTAGATAAGGCTGAGAAGGTGAAGACACTTAAGGCTAATTTTTCCCGGGCGGAGGCTGGGGGGGATCCCCTAGAGATAGCTCTAGCTAGGGAGGCCCTGCAGCGGTCGAATAGCGATCGTTACATGGGTCAGGTAATTAGGCATAAGTTAAGTAAGATGTCTAACGAAGCTGTGAACCTGGGCGCAGATCTGCGTCGGGAAGAAATCCGTCGAGGTGGTGATCGTTACGTTCGTCAAGTCGAAACCCCGGAGGGGCGTACTCTGCGGTCGACTGACGACATGTGCGAGGCGTTTCGGCGGCATTTCGAGAGCCGCTTTACCAAGGAGCCTGGTCTCCGTGAGGAGGAGTTTCGCAGCTATTTGGCTGACTTTCCTCGGCTTGCGCCGACTGAAGCGGCTAGCTGCGAGGGAGAGATCACGGAGGGCGAAGTCTATGAGGCACTGAAGAGGGTCGGCAGAGGCAAGTCGCCCGGTCTGGATGGTTTGCCCTATGAATTGTACTTGAGGCTGTCGCACATCTTTGTTCCGATTTTGACAGCAGTGTTCAACAACTGGTTTCGGTCGGGGTCCATCCCCAATCGCATTTCCAGGGGTGTGATCACTCTGTTGAAAAAGGGCAAGGGTGTTGGGGGGAAACTAGATGATTATAGGCCCATAACTCTGCTAAACACAGAGTTAAAGATTATGGCCAAGATCCTGCAGGAGCGTTTGCAGTCAGTTGCCGAGTCTCTGTTGGGACCTGAGCAGACTTGTTCTGTGAGGGGCCGAACAATTCAGAGCAACCTGCATTTGATCCGCACGATCGTAGAGGGCGTAAAAGACGACGAAGAAGCCGCGCTGATCAATTTGGATCAGTCCAAGGCATTTGATAGGGTCGACCATCGCTACCTTGCTACTGTCCTGCAGGCCGCCGGATTCGCACCCGACTTCTGCCGCTGGATTAGCCTCCTGTATCGCTCCCCCAGTGCTGTGGTACAGGTGAACGGAAAGTTGTCGGGCGCTTTTGTTCTGTCCAGGTCGGTTCGTCAGGGTTGTCCGCTGTCGCCTCTCCTTTACGCTTTGGCGTTGGAGCCTCTCCTGCGCCGGCTGAAGGACGAGGCGTGCAGTCCGGCCCTACGCGGGATCGCCGTTCCTGGAGGGTCTCGAGCCAGGGTTTCCGCGTACGCCGATGACGTATCCGCTTTCGTGTCGTCCCTTAACGACATTGAGGCGGTGCAGAAGGCGCTTGATCGGTACGAGAAGGTGACAGGGGCCAAGATAAACCGCGACAAGTCTTCCGGCTTGCGGTTAGGTGCCTGGAAGGGGCGTGATCTTCCGGGCCGCTTCGGTTGGACGGACGGTCCTGTCCGCATTCTTGGAGTGTGGTTTGGACCCGACCTCCAGCTGAAGAAAAATTGGTCTGAAGTACTAGCAAAGGTCGTTTCTGCCGGTAAGACTTGGAATCGACGGAGGTTGTCCGTAAAGGGCAGGGCGGAGGTGTGTGTTACATACATTTTCCCCCTGATTCTTTATCGATTGTCAGTACTTCCTCTTTGTGAGGCCCAGATGACGGCGCTCGAGCAGGCGCTATCCTCCATTTTGTGGAGGGGACGCGCCAACAGGGTCGACAGACGAGTCTGCACCAAACGTCCGTGTCATGGGGGGCTGGGAATGCCACACTTGGAGAGTCACATCCGTGCCTCTCGCTTGGCTTTCCTACGCCGCGCATTGACTAGAGGGGATCCGATTCTGGAGGGGATTGTTAGGGACGCCTTCCCTAGCCTTACCATCAATCCCCCCATCTCGAAGGCTGAGCGCCATTGTAAGTCTCGAGATGAATCGCTTTTCCTCAGCGAGTGTCGGTCAGCCTTGAGGGCTATTCCGCGGTCCAGTGACCTTTCACGGCCTAGGAAGGTCTTCTATCGGGAATTAGTGGAGGGTCGCGCGAAGGATTCTCTACGTGATACGCTCGACTGTTCGGAGGAGCAGTATCGCTCCTACTGGTCTTGGGCGCCAGCGGCGGATTATCTCAGTAACCCTGAGTTTTCGCTTACCTGGCGATTGGCTTGGAATCGGCTGCCTCTCAACGACATGGCTTTCATATGGGGCTTGGCGGATTTGCCAGACTGTGATCGGTGTGGCCTTGGCTTAGAGGAAACGGCTGCGCACGCCTTCTACCATTGCCCCCGGGTCCGCCCCTTATGGGACCATGTCGGCGAGCTGACGGCTCGTCTCGCTCCCGAAGAACTCGTGTCCATTGATCGCGCATACGCGTGTGACAATGTGTCGCCCCCGTATTCCGGGGTGAAACGAATGGTGTTTCTAACGCTGCTAGCCACGGCTCGAATGGTGATATGGACGACGCGAATGGAGGAGGTCTTGCGAGGCAATAGTCTTTCGCATCAGGATCTGATCCGATTCTTTGAGCATCAGCTCAAGATGAAGATTAGAACTGATAGAAAACGATTGCATTCGACAGTCTTCACTGAAAGGTGGGTAAAAGAGGCGAGCTTGGTTCGTTTGAACGGGGTTAGCCTTGATTTTCTTTTCTAGGTCAACCAAAGTCACATCGGGGTGGTTTCCTGTGGAACCCTCCCCTCTGTTAGGTTAGACATGCTTAAGTGTACCTAGTTAATATGAGTAACTGTTGTTCCCGGCCTGTTTCCCGGCCTTCATTTTAGTTATGATCCAAGTCGAGATTCCCAACCTCCCCAGTTTGTTTTGGCCTCCTTTTCATCTCAACTGGATCAGCCTTTTCCTTCCCCACGTCCCAGTTATTTTATCTCTTTCCCACTCCCTTAGCGAGAGTGCCTCTTGATTTTGTCCTCTGGCCAGAATACAGCGGCCTCTCTATTTTGAGGGTTGGACGGGCCCTACTAACATCAATTATGTTTTAGTTTAAGATTTTGTTGAAATTTTAGTTTGTTATGGGGTTCATCTCCCTCCCCTTTCATCCGCTCACGACGATATTTTTATGTATTTTCATTATCATTAAATGGGGCGCTTTTTTGTAGGTCCCCCCTGGTGTGGATGTGGTATTATGGTGTTCGGAGGATCGAATGGTGATGGACGAATTCTTGTGGTGAATGCGTCAATTGTAATGTATGAATGGGTCACGAATCTGATTAGCTAGGTATAGGATAGTTAGTCAAGACCAGCCTTACCCCCCCCTCTCTAGGCCTTGTGCCACAATTTGTATTTTATACGAATAAATCCTGAGAAGGAATCACGAGATTTTCTGTTCGTCTTACGTGTTTTTTGGACCAGCTATAAGCTAAGTTGGAAAGTTACATTTTTTTTAAATTTGCACGCATTTTTTGAACCCTTTCTTTCCGTTTTTTTTTTAATTTTTACGCATTTTTGAACCCTTTCTTTCTTTTTCTTTGAACACTTTCTTTTTTTCAGTTTGATATTTGTTTAGTTTTTTATTTTCTTTTATTTTGCTGTTACCCTCCCCGACTTTTATTTGATTCTGTTCTTTTTCGTTTACTGTTCATTGTTGGTTTTATTTATTTTTCTCGGATTTCGGTCCGACCTTTTTTATTTGGTTTTATTTATTTGTTAAAAATTTCTGCTTAAAAAAAAAAAAAGTGTGAGAAAAGAAATTATAGTCAGCCGCGGTGAACTTTGTTCGCCAAAAATGGCTGAGAAAAACATTGACACTCCAGCTACACCGTTAACAATACCGGTGCCAGCTGAAAAAACGGCCTGGAGCCAAAATAGCCCGCTAAAAAAGGATGGCGTATTTTACGCAAACGAAAGAATTCGTCTCCAAGAAACCTTCAGTGGCAATGAATTCTTAACAATCACCGAGGCATTCGAGGAGGTGAAACCTCGTACCATTTCTTTGCTCACCTCGGATGTCAGGACTCATAAGCTGGTTGGAGTGAGCAGGGAGGGTATGGAGGAGGCCCTGAAGGCGTTAGGCATTTGTCCGAAAATTTTAGCACGAAGAACAAATGCTCTATGGGACCTCCTCCTACACACAGAAGAACAAGCCAAGAAATTAGCCGGCAGTGTCTTGAATACAAAGTCTTTAAGACTACAAACCGAGTATATGGGCACCCGTCGAACAAAGGTGATGGTTCATGGGGTGCCCATAGACATTTCCGGTGACAGACTCGGGGCCTTCTTCGCCGAATTCGGAGAAGTTAACGAAGTGAAGGCCATCAGCAGTAAGGCAGGAATCGAGACGGGAGATTTCGAAATCCACATCACATTGGACAGAGAAGGATTCCAGAACATCCCAAACGTATTAATCTGCCGCAACAGAAGGATGTTGGTAGTGGTGGAGGGCAGAAAGCCGTTCTGTTGGTCATGCGGAGAGGCAGGACACATGGCAAAGGCGTGCCCTAAGAAAGAGAAGACACCAGCCCCACCACCTCCAGCACCTGCAGCAAAAACCAGTACCCCAGAGAAGGAAACCCCGAATCCGGAAGGCGAGTGGAAGGAAGTCACTAAAAGGCGGAAGCCCCAAAGTGCGCCGACTCCACCCCAGAAGGAGATTCCCCCCAAAAGGCAGACGGAAGGGGAATTTAAAAAGCTACCCAAAGAAGGCCAAAACAAGCGGCCCGAGGATCAACCTAAACTGCAACAGAAGCAAATAGAACAGCAGCCTCAACAGCAGAAGCAACCTGAACAACCTCAACAGCAACGACAGAAGAAGCAACAGCAGCCTCAACAGCAGCGATCACAGCAGAAAACCAAGAAGCAGCAAGAGCATCCACAGATGGAGCAGCAGCAGGAAGCACCAATGGAGGTAGAAAGTATGCCTCCACCACGAGCTTCCTCTTTAAAAAGAAGTAGGGAGGAAGACTCTGAAGAGCAAGAAAAAGGTACCTCTGGACGTAGCAGGGCAGAGTGTAGCATGGACAGAACCAGGCGGCACTCCTTCCCTGCATCGCCCATAAGACAATCTGTTTCCCCTAGAGATAGGAGTCTCCCTTCCTCCCATACACGTACTCCATCCCCCTCTCCCTCTACTTCTTCCCCCAGTTCTCTAAATACACCACCCCATACATCCACTTCTTCCCCTCCCCATCCTTCAAGGGAGAAGAAAAAGAAGAAAAAGAAACTTTTCGAAGGGCCCGAATCAATTTGTCATGTAGACAAAGAAGTCTACAAGAACGGGCTCACCAAGCAAAGAAAAGCACTGTCGGGGCTCCTTTTCCAAATGAACGAGGTTGACGGGAAGTCAACAGAAGACCCTCGTAACTTTCTTAAGGCGCCAGGAGTGATAACCTGCGTAAGGGACACGGGGGCTTACTTGCGTGTGTGGAGTCATTTGTTTGAAGCTAAAGAGGCCTTCCCGAACATCAGAATGTTCGATATGGAGGACCCCAGTATAAGAAGATTGCGACAATTTTGTGCAGGGAGGGTCCCCGTTTTGATCCATCCCTCATTATATAGAGCGATCAAACTAATATACCCCATGGACGTTGGCGGTATTGCCCTGGATGGACGCATTACGTCAGAGTTGGGAGTAGGGAGCCTGGGGCAATCCGTCGGGGTCCTGTCCAGCTCAGATTTCCGCCCCGTATGTGTCTAAGGTTTTTGCACTAATTCTTTTTTATATTTGCAGGCCTAGAAAATGGAAATAAAGATAGCCAGTTTGAATGTGAAGGGCTTGAGAAATCGGGGTAAGGCTGCCCGCCTGCTTCGGGATCTCCTGTCCTTCGGTGTAGATGTTGCCGCGATCGAAGAGACCCACTTTGTTTGCACTTCCGATGCGTGTGTGCTGGAGGATGACTTTGTCGTCTATTCAGCATATGGGGACCGGTTGGCCAGAGGAGTTTCTTTGTTAGTCAAACGTACTCTTGATGCGAAGGTGGACCTTGTGCATACCGATGCCGAGGGCAGGTTAATCGTGGCCGATATTGCCGTGAAAAGTGGTTCGTTTCGGGTCGTTGCGGTTTATGCGCCCAACGACCAGGGGGAGCGGTGTGACTTTTTTCGGCAGTTAGGGCCGTTCCTAGTCGATTCTTCGCGCCTAGTTCTAATGGGGGACTGGAATGCCATCCTGGACCCCAAGTTAGACAGGGGGCGGGGCGCTAGCGGGAGAAGGGGCGATCGCAGCCTGGTCGATCTGATCGGCGATTATGGTCTCGTCGATAGATACCGGGTCGATCATCCCAGTGGGAAAATGTGGACGTGGGCGCATAATTGGCCGTCTGACAAGGTAGTTAGCTACCTTGACAGAATGTTAGTTCGTAGGGCCGACATAGACCTGTTAGATTGTCCCACGTTCCACTGGGTAGGCTACACGGACCACAAACTCGTTTGTGCCCGTGTGGCGTTAGAACATAGGCCTAGAATGGCTGGTTACTGGAAGTTCAATCTGTCCTTACTGGACAGGCGGGACTTCCGGGAGCAGCTAATTAAATTAGTGCAGCGGGAGCTAGTGGGGGCGGTTGTCGGGAATAGGTGGTGGGAAAAACTGAAAGATAGAATTAGGTCTTTCACCACCGATTTCAGCAAGCGGCTCGCTCTAGATAAGGCTGAGAAGGTGAAGACACTTAAGTCTAATTTCTCCCGGGCGGAGGCTGGGGGGGATCCCCTAGAGATAGCCCTAGCTAGGGAGGCCCTGCAGCGGTCGAATAGCGATCGTTACATGGGTCAGGTAATTAGGCATAAGTTAAGTAAGATGTCTAACGAAGCTGTGAACCTGGGCGCAGATCTGCGTCGGGAAGAAATCCGTCGAGGTGGTGATCGTTACGTTCGTCAAGTCGAAACCCCGGAGGGGCGTACTCTGCGGTCGACTGACGACATGTGCGAGGCGTTTCGGCGGCATTTCGAGAGCCGCTTTACCAAGGAGCCTGGTCTCCGTGAGGAGGAGTTTCGCAGCTATTTGGCTGACTTTCCTCGGCTTGCGCCGACTGAAGCGGCTAGCTGCGAGGGAGAGATCACGGAGGGCGAAGTCTATGAGGCACTGAAGAGGGTCGGCAGAGGCAAGTCGCCCGGTCTGGATGGTTTGCCCTATGAATTGTACTTGAGGCTGTCGCACATCTTTGTTCCGATTTTGACAGCAGTGTTCAACAACTGGTTTCGGTCGGGGTCCATCCCCAATCGCATTTCCAGGGGTGTGATCACTCTGTTGAAAAAGGGCAAGGGTGTTGGGGGGAAACTAGATGATTATAGGCCCATAACTCTGCTAAACACAGAGTTAAAGATTATGGCCAAGATCCTGCAGGAGCGTTTGCAGTCAGTTGCCGAGTCTCTGTTGGGACCTGAGCAGACTTGTTCTGTGAGGGGCCGAACAATTCAGAGCAACCTGCATTTGATCCGCACGATCGTAGAGGGCGTAAAAGACGACGAAGAAGCCGCGCTGATCAATTTGGATCAGTCCAAGGCATTTGATAGGGTCGACCATCGCTACCTTGCTACTGTCCTGCAGGCCGCCGGATTCGCACCCGACTTCTGCCGCTGGATTAGCCTCCTGTATCGCTCCCCCAGTGCTGTGGTACAGGTGAACGGAAAGTTGTCGGGCGCTTTTGTTCTGTCCAGGTCGGTTCGTCAGGGTTGTCCGCTGTCGCCTCTCCTTTACGCTTTGGCGTTGGAGCCTCTCCTGCGCCGGCTGAAGGACGAGGCGTGCAGTCCGGCCCTACGCGGGATCGCCGTTCCTGGAGGGTCTCGAGCCAGGGTTTCCGCGTACGCCGATGACGTATCCGCTTTCGTGTCGTCCCTTAACGACATTGAGGCGGTGCAGAAGGCGCTTGATCGGTACGAGAAGGTGACAGGGGCCAAGATAAACCGCGACAAGTCTTCCGGCTTGCGGTTAGGTGCCTGGAAGGGGCGTGATCTTCCGGGCCGCTTCGGTTGGACGGACGGTCCTGTCCGCATTCTTGGAGTGTGGTTTGGACCCGACCTCCAGCTGAAGAAAAACTGGTCTGAAGTACTAGCAAAGGTCGTTTCTGCCGGTAAGACTTGGAATCGACGGAGGTTGTCCGTAAAGGGCAGGGCGGAGGTGTGTGTTGCATACATTTTCCCCCTGATTCTTTATCGATTGTCAGTACTTCCTCTCTGTGAGGCCCAGATGACGGCGCTCGAGCAGGCGCTATCCTCCATTTTGTGGAGGGGACGCGCCAACAGGGTCGACAGACGAGTCTGCACCAAACGTCCGTGTCATGGGGGGCTGGGAATGCCACACTTGGAGAGTCACATCCGTGCCTCTCGTTTGGCTTTCCTACGCCGCGCATTGACTAGAGGAGATCCGATTCTGGAGGGGATTGTTAGGGACGCCTTCCCTAGCCTTACCATCAATCCCCCCATCTCGAAGGCTGAGCGCCATTGTAAGTCTCGAGATGAATCGCTTTTCCTCAGCGAGTGTCGGTCAGCCTTGAGGGCTATTCCGCGGTCCAGTGACCTTTCACGGCCTAGGAAGGTCTTCTATCGGGAATTAGTGGAGGGTCGCGCGAAGGATTCTCTACGTGATACGCTCGACTGTTCGGAGGAGCAGTATCGCTCCTACTGGTCTTGGGCGCCAGCGGCGGATTATCTCAGTAACCCTGAGTTTTCGCTTACCTGGCGACTGGCTCGGAATCGGCTGCCTCTCAACGACATGGCTTTCATATGGGGCTTGGCGGATTTGCCAGACTGTGATCGGTGTGGCCTTGGCTTAGAGGAAACGGCTGCGCACGCCTTCTACCATTGCCCCCGGGTCCGCCCCTTATGGGACCATGTCGGCGAGCTGACGGCTCGTCTCGCTCCCGAAGAACTCGTGTCCATTGATCGCGCATACGCGTGTGACAATGTGTCGCCCCCGTATTCCGGGGTGAAACGAATGGTGTTTCTAACGCTGCTAGCCACGGCTCGAATGGTGATATGGACGACGCGAATGGAGGAGGTCTTGCGAGGCAATAGTCTTTCGCATCAGGATCTGATCCGATTCTTTGAGCATCAGCTCAAGATGAAGATTAGAACTGATAGAAAACGATTGCATTCGACAGTCTTCACTGAAAGGTGGGTAAAAGAGGCGAGCTTGGTTCGTTTGAACGGGGTTAGCCTTGATTTTCTTTTCTAGGTCAACCAAAGTCACATCGGGGTGGTTTCCTGTGGAACCCTCCCCTCTGTTAGGTTAGACATGCTTAAGTGTACCTAGTTAATATGAGTAACTGTTGTTCCCGGCCTGTTTCCCGGCCTTCATTTTAGTTATGATCCAAGTCGAGATTCCCAACCTCCCCAGTTTGTTTTGGCCTCCTTTTCATCTCAACTGGATCAGCCTTTTACTTCCCCACGTCCCAGTTATTTTATCTCTTTCCCACTCCCTTAGCGAGAGTGCCTCTTGATTTTGTCCTCTGGCCAGAATACAGCGGCCTCTCTATTTTGAGGGTTGGACGGGCCCTACTAACATCAATTATGTTTTAGTTTAAGATTTTGTTGAAATTTTAGTTTGTTATGGGGTTCATCTCCCTCCCCTTTCATCCGCTCACGACGATATTTTTATGTATTTTCATTATCATTAAATGGGGCGCTTTTTTGTAGGTCCCCCCTGGTGTGGATGTGGTATTATGGTGTTCGGAGGATCGAATGGTGATGGACGAATTCTTGTGGTGAATGCGTCAATTGTAATGTATGAATGGGTCACGAATCTGATTAGCTAGGTATAGGATAGTTAGTCAAGACCAGCCTTTCCCCTCCCCCTCTCTAGGCCACGTGCCACAATTTGTATTTTATACGAATAAATCCTGAGAAGGAATCACGAGATTTTCTGTTCGTCTTACGTGTTTTTTGGACCAGCTATAAGCTAAGTTGGAAAGTTACATTTTTTTTAAATTTGCACGCATTTTTTGAACCCTTTCTTTCCGTTTTTTTTTTAATTTTTACGCATTTTTGAACCCTTTCTTTCTTTTTTTTGAACACTTTCTTTTTTCAGTTTGATATTTGTTTAGTTTTTTATTTCTTTTATTTTGCTGTTACCCTCCCCGACTTTTATTTGATTCTGTTCTTTTTCGTTTACTGTTCATTGTTGGTTTTATTTATTTTTCTCGGATTTCGGTCCGACCTTTTTTATTTGGTTTTATTTATTTGTTAAAAATTTCTGCTTAAAAAAAAAAAAAGTGTGAGAAAATAAAGTATAGTCAGCCGCGGTGAACTTTGTTCGCCAAAAATGGCTGAGAAAAACATTGACACTCCAGCTACACCGTTAACAATACCGGTGTCAGCTGAAAAAACGGCCTGGAGCCAAAATAGCCCGCTAAAAAAGGATGGCGTATTTTACGCAAACGAAAGAATTCGTCTCCAAGAAACCTTCAGTGGCAATGAATTCTTGACCATCACCGAGGCATTCGAGGAGGTGAAACCTCGTACCATTTCTTTGCTCACCTCGGATGTCAGGACTCATAAGCTGGTTGGAGTGAGCAGGGAGGGTATGGAGGAGGCCCTGAAGGCGTTAGGCATTTGTCCGAAAATTTTAGCACGAAGAACAAATGCTCTATGGGACCTCCTCCTACACACAGAAGAACAAGCCAAGAAATTAGCCGGCAGTGTCTTGAATACAAAGACTTTAAGACTTCAAACCGAGTATATGGGCACCCGTCGAACAAAGGTGATGGTTCATGGGGTGCCCATAGACATTTCCGGTGACAGACTCGGGGCCTTCTTCGCCGAATTCGGAGAAGTTAACGAAGTGAAGGCCATCAGCAGTAAGGCAGGAATCGAGACGGGAGATTTCGAAATCCACATCACATTGGACAGAGAAGGATTCCAGAACATCCCAAACGTATTAATCTGCCGCAACAGAAGGATGTTGGTAGTGGTGGAGGGCAGAAAGCCGTTCTGTTGGTCATGCGGAGAGGCAGGACACATGGCAAAGGCGTGCCCTAAGAAAGAGAAGACACCAGCCCCACCACCTCCAGCACCTGCAGCAAAAACCAGTACCCCAGAGAAGGAAACCCCGAATCCGGAAGGCGAGTGGAAGGAAGTCACTAAAAGGCGGAAGCCCCAAAGTGCGCCGACTCCACCCCAGAAGGAGATTCCCCCCAAAAGGCAGACGGAAGGGGAATTTAAAAAGCTACCCAAAGAAGGCCAAAACAAGCGGCCCGAGGATCAACCTAAACTGCAACAGAAGCAAATAGAACAGCAGCCTCAACAGCAGAAGCAAGCTGAACAACCTCAACAGCAACGACAGAAGAAGCAACAGCAGCCTCAACAGCAGCGGTCACAGCATAAAACCAAGAAGCAGCAAGAGCATCCACAGATGGAGCAGCAGCAGGAAGCACCAATGGAGGTAGAAAGTATGCCTCCACCACGAGCTTCCTCTTTAAAAAGAAGTAGGGAGGAAGACTCTGAAGAGCAAGAAAAAGGTACCTCTGGACGTAGCAGGGCAGAGTGTAGCATGGACAGAACCAGGCGGCACTCCTTCCCTGCATCGCCCATAAGACAATCTGTTTCCCCTAGAGATAGGAGTCTCCCTTCCTCCCATACACGTACTCCATCCCCCTCTCCCTCTACTTCTTCCCCCAGTTCTCTAAATACACCACCCCATACATCCACTTCTTCCCCTCCCCATCCTTCAAGGGAGAAGAAAAAGAAGAAAAAGAAACTTTTCGAAGGGCCCGAATCAATTTGTCATGTAGACAAAGAAGTCTACAAGAACGGGCTCACCAAGCAAAGAAAAGCACTGTCGGGGCTCCTTTTCCAAATGAACGAGGTTGACGGGAAGTCAACAGAAGACCCTCGTAACTTTCCTAAGGCGCCAGGAGTGATAACCTGCGTAAGAGACACGGGGGCTTACTTGCGTGTGTGGAGTCATTTGTTTGAAGCTAAAGAGGCCTTCCCGAACATCAGAATGTTCGATATGGAGGACCCCAGTATAAGAAGATTGCGACAATTTTGTGCAGGGAGGGTCCCCGTTTTGATCCATCCCTCATTATATAGAGCGATCAAACTAATATACCCCATGGACGTTGGCGGTATTGCCCTGGATGGACGCATTACGTCAGAGTTGGGAGTAGGGAGCCTGGGGCAATCCGTCGGGGTCCTGTCCAGCTCAGATTTCCGCCCCGTATGTGTCTAAGGTTTTTGCACTAATTCTTTTTTATATTTGCAGGCCTAGAAAATGGAAATAAAGATAGCCAGTTTGAATGTGAAGGGCTTGAGAAATCGGGGTAAGGCTGCCCGCCTGCTTCGGGATCTCCTGTCCTTCGGTGTAGATGTTGCCGCGATCGAAGAGACCCACTTTGTTTGCACTTCCGATGCGTGTGTGCTGGAGGATGACTTTGTCGTCTATTCAGCATATGGGGACCGGTTGGCCAGAGGAGTTTCTTTGTTAGTCAAACGTACTCTTGATGCGAAGGTGGACCTTGTGCATACCGATGCCGAGGGCAGGTTAATCGTGGCCGATATTGCCGTGAAAAGTGGTTCGTTTCGGGTCGTTGCGGTTTATGCGCCCAACGACCAGGGGGAGCGGTGTGACTTTTTTCGGCAGTTAGGGCCGTTCCTAGTCGATTCTTCGCGCCTAGTTCTAATGGGGGACTGGAATGCCATCCTGGACCCCAAGTTAGACAGGGGGCGGGGCGCTAGCGGGAGAAGGGGCGATCGCAGCCTGGTCGATCTGATCGGCGATTATGGTCTCGTCGATAGATACCGGGTCGATCATCCCAGTGGGAAAATGTGGACGTGGGCGCATAATTGGCCGTCTGACAAGGTAGTTAGCTACCTTGACAGAATGTTAGTTCGTAGGGCCGACATAGACCTGTTAGATTGTCCCACGTTCCACTGGGTAGGCTACACGGACCACAAACTCGTTTGTGCCCGTGTGGCGTTAGAACATAGGCCTAGAATGGCTGGTTACTGGAAGTTCAATCTGTCCTTACTGGACAGGCGGGACTTCCGGGAGCAGCTAATTAAATTAGTGCAGCGGGAGCTAGTGGGGGCGGTTATCGGGAATAGGTGGTGGGAAAAATTGAAAGATAGAATTAGGTCTTTCACCACCGATTTCAGCAAACGGCTCGCTCTAGATAAGGCTGAGAAGGTGAAGACACTTAAGGCTAATTTTTCCCGGGCGGAGGCTGGGGGGGATCCCCTAGAGATAGCTCTAGCTAGGGAGGCCCTGCAGCGGTCGAATAGCGATCGTTACATGGGTCAGGTAATTAGGCATAAGTTAAGTAAGATGTCTAACGAAGCTGTGAACCTGGGCGCAGATCTGCGTCGGGAAGAAATCCGTCGAGGTGGTGATCGTTACGTTCGTCAAGTCGAAACCCCGGAGGGGCGTACTCTGCGGTCGACTGACGACATGTGCGAGGCGTTTCGGCGGCATTTCGAGAGCCGCTTTACCAAGGAGCCTGGTCTCCGTGAGGAGGAGTTTCGCAGCTATTTGGCTGACTTTCCTCGGCTTGCGCCGACTGAAGCGGCTAGCTGCGAGGGAGAGATCACGGAGGGCGAAGTCTATGAGGCACTGAAGAGGGTCGGCAGAGGCAAGTCGCCCGGTCTGGATGGTTTGCCCTATGAATTGTACTTGAGGCTGTCGCACATCTTTGTTCCGATTTTGACAGCAGTGTTCAACAACTGGTTTCGGTCGGGGTCCATCCCCAATCGCATTTCCAGGGGTGTGATCACTCTGTTGAAAAAGGGCAAGGGTGTTGGGGGGAAACTAGATGATTATAGGCCCATAACTCTGCTAAACACAGAGTTAAAGATTATGGCCAAGATCCTGCAGGAGCGTTTGCAGTCAGTTGCCGAGTCTCTGTTGGGACCTGAGCAGACTTGTTCTGTGAGGGGCCGAACAATTCAGAGCAACCTGCATTTGATCCGCACGATCGTAGAGGGCGTAAAAGACGACGAAGAAGCCGCGCTGATCAATTTGGATCAGTCCAAGGCATTTGATAGGGTCGACCATCGCTACCTTGCTACTGTCCTGCAGGCCGCCGGATTCGCACCCGACTTCTGCCGCTGGATTAGCCTCCTGTATCGCTCCCCCAGTGCTGTGGTACAGGTGAACGGAAAGTTGTCGGGCGCTTTTGTTCTGTCCAGGTCGGTTCGTCAGGGTTGTCCGCTGTCGCCTCTCCTTTACGCTTTGGCGTTGGAGCCTCTCCTGCGCCGGCTGAAGGACGAGGCGTGCAGTCCGGCCCTACGCGGGATCGCCGTTCCTGGAGGGTCTCGAGCCAGGGTTTCCGCGTACGCCGATGACGTATCTGCTTTCGTGTCGTCCCTTAACGACATTGAGGCGGTGCAGAAGGCGCTTGATCGGTACGAGAAGGTGACAGGGGCCAAGATAAACCGCGACAAGTCTTCCGGCTTGCGGTTAGGTGCCTGGAAGGGGCGTGATCTTCCGGGCCGCTTCGGTTGGACGGACGGTCCTGTCCGCATTCTTGGAGTGTGGTTTGGACCCGACCTCCAGCTGAAGAAAAACTGGTCTGAAGTACTAGCAAAGGTCGTTTCTGCCGGTAAGACTTGGAATCGACGGAGGTTGTCCGTAAAGGGCAGGGCGGAGGTGTGTGTTGCATACATTTTCCCCCTGATTCTTTATCGATTGTCAGTACTTCCTCTCTGTGAGGCCCAGATGACGGCGCTCGAGCAGGCGCTATCCTCCATTTTGTGGAGGGGACGCGCCAACAGGGTCGACAGACGAGTCTGCACCAAACGTCCGTGTCATGGGGGGCTGGGAATGCCACACTTGGAGAGTCACATCCGTGCCTCTCGCTTGGCTTTCCTACGCCGCGCATTGACTAGAGGAGATCCGATTCTGGAGGGGATTGTTAGGGACGCCTTCCCTAGCCTTACCATCAATCCCCCCATCTCGAAGGCTGAGCGCCATTGTAAGTCTCGAGATGAATCGCTTTTCCTCAGCGAGTGTCGGTCAGCCTTGAGGGCTATTCCGCGGTCCAGTGACCTTTCACGGCCTAGGAAGGTCTTCTATCGGGAATTAGTGGAGGGTCGCGCGAAGGATTCTCTACGTGATACGCTCGACTGTTCGGAGGAGCAGTATCGCTCCTACTGGTCTTGGGCGCCAGCGGCGGATTATCTCAGTAACCCTGAGTTTTCGCTTACCTGGCGATTGGCTCGGAATCGGCTGCCTCTCAACGACATGGCTTTCATATGGGGCTTGGCGGATTTGCCAGACTGTGATCGGTGTGGCCTTGGCTTAGAGGAAACGGCTGCGCACGCCTTCTACCATTGCCCCCGGGTCCGCCCCTTATGGGACCATGTCGGCGAGCTGACGGCTCGTCTCGCTCCCGAAGAACTCGTGTCCATTGATCGCGCATACGCGTGTGACAATGTGTCGCCCCCGTATTCCGGGGTGAAACGAATGGTGTTTCTAACGCTGCTAGCCACGGCTCGAATGGTGATATGGACGACGCGAATGGAGGAGGTCTTGCGAGGCAATAGTCTTTCGCATCAGGATCTGATCCGATTCTTTGAGCATCAGCTCAAGATGAAGATTAGAACTGATAGAAAACGATTGCATTCGACAGTCTTCACTGAAAGGTGGGTAAAAGAGGCGAGCTTGGTTCGTTTGAACGGGGTTAGCCTTGATTTTCTTTTCTAGGTCAACCAAAGTCACATCGGGGTGGTTTCCTGTGGAACCCTCCCCTCTGTTAGGTTAGACATGCTTAAGTGTACCTAGTTAATATGAGTAACTGTTGTTCCCGGCCTGTTTCCCGGCCTTCATTTTAGTTATGATCCAAGTCGAGATTCCCAACCTCCCCAGTTTGTTTTGGCCTCCTTTTCATCTCAACTGGATCAGCCTTTTACTTCCCCACGTCCCAGTTATTTTATCTCTTTCCCACTCCCTTAGCGAGAGTGCCTCTTGATTTTGTCCTCTGGCCAGAATACAGCGGCCTCTCTATTTTGAGGGTTGGACGGGCCCTACTAACATCAATTATGTTTTAGTTTAAGATTTTGTTGAAATTTTAGTTTGTTATCGGGTTCATCTCCCTCCCCTTTCATCCGCTCACGACGATATTTTTATGTATTTTCATTATCATTAAATGGGGCGCTTTTTTGTAGGTCCCCCCTGGTGTGGATGTGGTATTATGGTGTTCGGAGGATCGAATGGTGATGGACGAATTCTTGTGGTGAATGCGTCAATTGTAATGTATGAATGGGTCACGAATCTGATTAGCTAGGTATAGGATAGTTAGTCAAGACCAGCCTTACCCCTCCCCCTCTCTAGGCCACGTGCCACAATTTGTATTTTATACGAATAAATCCTGAGAAGGAATCACGAGATTTTCTGTTCGTCTTACGTGTTTTTTGGACCAGCTATAAGCTAAGTTGGAAAGTTACATTTTTTTTAAATTTGCACGCATTTTTTGAACCCTTTCTTTCCGTTTTTTTTTTAATTTTTACGCATTTTTGAACCCTTTCTTTCTTTTTTTTGAACACTTTCTTTTTTCAGTTTGATATTTGTTTAGTTTTTTATTTCTTTTATTTTGCTGTTACCCTCCCCGACTTTTATTTGATTCTGTTCTTTTTCGTTTACTGTTCATTGTTGGTTTTATTTATTTTTCTCGGATTTCGGTCCGACCTTTTTTATTTGGTTTTATTTATTTGTTAAAAATTTCTGCTTAAAAAAAAAAAAAGTGTGAGAAAATAAAGTATAGTCAGCCGCGGTGAACTTTGTTCGCCAAAAATGGCTGAGAAAAACATTGACACTCCAGCTACACCGTTAACAATACCGGTGTCAGCTGAAAAAACGGCCTGGAGCCAAAATAGCCCGCTAAAAAAGGATGGCGTATTTTACGCAAACGAAAGAATTCGTCTCCAAGAAACCTTCAGTGGCAATGAATTCTTGACCATCACCGAGGCATTCGAGGAGGTGAAACCTCGTACCATTTCTTTGCTCACCTCGGATGTCAGGACTCATAAGCTGGTTGGAGTGAGCAGGGAGGGTATGGAGGAGGCCCTGAAGGCGTTAGGCATTTGTCCGAAAATTTTAGCACGAAGAACAAATGCTCTATGGGACCTCCTCCTACACACAGAAGAACAAGCCAAGAAATTAGCCGGCAGTGTCTTGAATACAAAGACTTTAAGACTTCAAACCGAGTATATGGGCACCCGTCGAACAAAGGTGATGGTTCATGGGGTGCCCATAGACATTTCCGGTGACAGACTCGGGGCCTTCTTCGCCGAATTCGGAGAAGTTAACGAAGTGAAGGCCATCAGCAGTAAGGCAGGAATCGAGACGGGAGATTTCGAAATCCACATCACATTGGACAGAGAAGGATTCCAGAACATCCCAAACGTATTAATCTGCCGCAACAGAAGGATGTTGGTAGTGGTGGAGGGCAGAAAGCCGTTCTGTTGGTCATGCGGAGAGGCAGGACACATGGCAAAGGCGTGCCCTAAGAAAGAGAAGACACCAGCCCCACCACCTCCAGCACCTGCAGCAAAAACCAGTACCCCAGAGAAGGAAACCCCGAATCCGGAAGGCGAGTGGAAGGAAGTCACTAAAAGGCGGAAGCCCCAAAGTGCGCCGACTCCACCCCAGAAGGAGATTCCCCCCAAAAGGCAGACGGAAGGGGAATTTAAAAAGCTACCCAAAGAAGGCCAAAACAAGCGGCCCGAGGATCAACCTAAACTGCAACAGAAGCAAATAGAACAGCAGCCTCAACAGCAGAAGCAACCTGAACAACCTCAACAGCAACGACAGAAGAAGCAACAGCAGCCTCAACAGCAGCGGTCACAGCAGAAAACCAAGAAGCAGCAAGAGCATCCACAGATGGAGCAGCAGCAGGAAGCACCAATGGAGGTAGAAAGTATGCCTCCACCACGAGCTTCCTCTTTAAAAAGAAGTAGGGAGGAAGACTCTGAAGAGCAAGAAAAAGGTACCTCTGGACGTAGCAGGGCAGAGTGTAGCATGGACAGAACCAGGCGGCACTCCTTCCCTGCATCGCCCATAAGACAATCTGTTTCCCCTAGAGATAGGAGTCTCCCTTCCTCCCATACACGTACTCCATCCCCCTCTCCCTCTACTTCTTCCCCCAGTTCTCTAAATACACCACCCCATACATCCACTTCTTCCCCTCCCCATCCTTCAAGGGAGAAGAAAAAGAAGAAAAAGAAACTTTTCGAAGGGCCCGAATCAATTTGTCATGTAGACAAAGAAGTCTACAAGAACGGGCTCACCAAGCAAAGAAAAGCACTGTCGGGGCTCCTTTTCCAAATGAACGAGGTTGACGGGAAGTCAACAGAAGACCCTCGTAACTTTCCTAAGGCGCCAGGAGTGATAACCTGCGTAAGGGACACGGGGGCTTACTTGCGTGTGTGGAGTCATTTGTTTGAAGCTAAAGAGGCCTTCCCGAACATCAGAATGTTCGATATGGAGGACCCCAGTATAAGAAGATTGCGACAATTTTGTGCAGGGAGGGTCCCCGTTTTGATCCATCCCTCATTATATAGAGCGATCAAACTAATATACCCCATGGACGTTGGCGGTATTGCCCTGGATGGACGCATTACGTCAGAGTTGGGAGTAGGGAGCCTGGGGCAATCCGTCGGGGTCCTGTCCAGCTCAGATTTCCGCCCCGTATGTGTCTAAGGTTTTTGCACTAATTCTTTTTTATATTTGCAGGCCTAGAAAATGGAAATAAAGATAGCCAGTTTGAATGTGAAGGGCTTGAGAAATCGGGGTAAGGCTGCCCGCCTGCTTCGGGATCTCCTGTCCTTCGGTGTAGATGTTGCCGCGATTGAAGAGACCCACTTTGTTTGCACTTCCGATGCGTGTGTGCTGGAGGATGACTTTGTCGTCTATTCAGCATATGGGGACCGGTTGGCCAGAGGAGTTTCTTTGTTAGTCAAACGTACTCTTGATGCGAAGGTGGACCTTGTGCATACCGATGCCGAGGGCAGGTTAATCGTGGCCGATATTGCCGTGAAAAGTGGTTCGTTTCGGGTCGTTGCGGTTTATGCGCCCAACGACCAGGGGGAGCGGTGTGACTTTTTTCGGCAGTTAGGGCCGTTCCTAGTCGATTCTTCGCGCCTAGTTCTAATGGGGGACTGGAATGCCATCCTGGACCCCAAGTTAGACAGGGGGCGGGGCGCTAGCGGGAGAAGGGGCGATCGCAGCCTGGTCGATCTGATCGGCGATTATGGTCTCGTCGATAGATACCGGGTCGATCATCCCAGTGGGAAAATGTGGACGTGGGCGCATAATTGGCCGTCTGACAAGGTAGTTAGCTACCTTGACAGAATGTTAGTTCGTAGGGCCGACATAGACCTGTTAGATTGTCCCACGTTCCACTGGGTAGGCTACACGGACCACAAACTCGTTTGTGCCCGTGTGGCGTTAGAACATAGGCCTAGAATGGCTGGTTACTGGAAGTTCAATCTGTCCTTACTGGACAGGCGGGACTTCCGGGAGCAGCTAATTAAATTAGTGCAGCGGGAGCTAGTGGGGGCGGTTATCGGGAATAGGTGGTGGGAAAAACTGAAAGATAGAATTAGGTCTTTCACCACCGATTTCAGCAAACGGCTCGCTCTAGATAAGGCTGAGAAGGTGAAGACACTTAAGGCTAATTTTTCCCGGGCGGAGGCTGGGGGGGATCCCCTAGAGATAGCTCTAGCTAGGGAGGCCCTGCAGCGGTCGAATAGCGATCGTTACATGGGTCAGGTAATTAGGCATAAGTTAAGTAAGATGTCTAACGAAGCTGTGAACCTGGGCGCAGATCTGCGTCGGGAAGAAATCCGTCGAGGTGGTGATCGTTACGTTCGTCAAGTCGAAACCCCGGAGGGGCGTACTCTGCGGTCGACTGACGACATGTGCGAGGCGTTTCGGCGGCATTTCGAGAGCCGCTTTACCAAGGAGCCTGGTCTCCGTGAGGAGGAGTTTCGCAGCTATTTGGCTGACTTTCCTCGGCTTGCGCCGACTGAAGCGGCTAGCTGCGAGGGAGAGATCACGGAGGGCGAAGTCTATGAGGCACTGAAGAGGGTCGGCAGAGGCAAGTCGCCCGGTCTGGATGGTTTGCCCTATGAATTGTACTTGAGGCTGTCGCACATCTTTGTTCCGATTTTGACAGCAGTGTTCAACAACTGGTTTCGGTCGGGGTCCATCCCCAATCGCATTTCCAGGGGTGTGATCACTCTGTTGAAAAAGGGCAAGGGTGTTGGGGGGAAACTAGATGATTATAGGCCCATAACTCTGCTAAACACAGAGTTAAAGATTATGGCCAAGATCCTGCAGGAGCGTTTGCAGTCAGTTGCCGAGTCTCTGTTGGGACCTGAGCAGACTTGTTCTGTGAGGGGCCGAACAATTCAGAGCAACCTGCATTTGATCCGCACGATCGTAGAGGGCGTAAAAGACGACGAAGAAGCCGCGCTGATCAATTTGGATCAGTCCAAGGCATTTGATAGGGTCGACCATCGCTACCTTGCTACTGTCCTGCAGGCCGCCGGATTCGCACCCGACTTCTGCCGCTGGATTAGCCTCCTGTATCGCTCCCCCAGTGCTGTGGTACAGGTGAACGGAAAGTTGTCGGGCGCTTTTGTTCTGTCCAGGTCGGTTCGTCAGGGTTGTCCGCTGTCGCCTCTCCTTTACGCTTTGGCGTTGGAGCCTCTCCTGCGCCGGCTGAAGGACGAGGCGTGCAGTCCGGCCCTACGCGGGATCGCCGTTCCTGGAGGGTCTCGAGCCAGGGTTTCCGCGTACGCCGATGACGTATCCGCTTTCGTGTCGTCCCTTAACGACATTGAGGCGGTGCAGAAGGCGCTTGATCGGTACGAGAAGGTGACAGGGGCCAAGATAAACCGCGACAAGTCTTCCGGCTTGCGGTTAGGTGCCTGGAAGGGGCGTGATCTTCCGGGCCGCTTCGGTTGGACGGACGGTCCTGTCCGCATTCTTGGAGTGTGGTTTGGACCCGACCTCCAGCTGAAGAAAAACTGGTCTGAAGTACTAGCAAAGGTCGTTTCTGCCGGTAAGACTTGGAATCGACGGAGGTTGTCCGTAAAGGGCAGGGCGGAGGTGTGTGTTGCATACATTTTCCCCCTGATTCTTTATCGATTGTCAGTACTTCCTCTCTGTGAGGCCCAGATGACGGCGCTCGAGCAGGCGCTATCCTCCATTTTGTGGAGGGGACGCGCCAACAGGGTCGACAGACGAGTCTGCACCAAACGTCCGTGTCATGGGGGGCTGGGAATGCCACACTTGGAGAGTCACATCCGTGCCTCTCGCTTGGCTTTCCTACGCCGCGCATTGACTAGAGGAGATCCGATTCTGGAGGGGATTGTTAGGGACGCCTTCCCTAGCCTTACCATCAATCCCCCCATCTCGAAGGCTGAGCGCCATTGTAAGTCTCGAGATGAATCGCTTTTCCTCAGCGAGTGTCGGTCAGCCTTGAGGGCTATTCCGCGGTCCAGTGACCTTTCACGGCCTAGGAAGGTCTTCTATCGGGAATTAGTGGAGGGTCGCGCGAAGGATTCTCTACGTGATACGCTCGACTGTTCGGAGGAGCAGTATCGCTCCTACTGGTCTTGGGCGCCAGCGGCGGATTATCTCAGTAACCCTGAGTTTTCGCTTACCTGGCGATTGGCTCGGAATCGGCTGCCTCTCAACGACATGGCTTTCATATGGGGCTTGGCGGATTTGCCAGACTGTGATCGGTGTGGCCTTGGCTTAGAGGAAACGGCTGCGCACGCCTTCTACCATTGCCCCCGGGTCCGCCCCTTATGGGACCATGTCGGCGAGCTGACGGCTCGTCTCGCTCCCGAAGAACTCGTGTCCATTGATCGCGCATACGCGTGTGACAATGTGTCGCCCCCGTATTCCGGGGTGAAACGAATGGTGTTTCTAACGCTGCTAGCCACGGCTCGAATGGTGATATGGACGACGCGAATGGAGGAGGTCTTGCGAGGCAATAGTCTTTCGCATCAGGATCTGATCCGATTCTTTGAGCATCAGCTCAAGATGAAGATTAGAACTGATAGAAAACGATTGCATTCGACAGTCTTCACTGAAAGGTGGGTAAAAGAGGCGAGCTTGGTTCGTTTGAACGGGGTTAGCCTTGATTTTCTTTTCTAGGTCAACCAAAGTCACATCGGGGTGGTTTCCTGTGGAACCCAACCCTCTGTTAGGTTAGACATGCTTAAGTGTACCTAGTTAATATGAGTAACTGTTGTTCCCGGCCTGTTTCCCGGCCTTCATTTTAGTTATGATCCAAGTCGAGATTCCCAACCTCCCCAGTTTGTTTTGGCCTCCTTTTCATCTCAACTGGATCAGCCTTTTACTTCCCCACGTCCCAGTTATTTTATCTCTTTCCCACTCCCTTAGCGAGAGTGCCTCTTGATTTTGTCCTCTGGCCAGAATACAGCGGCCTCTCTATTTTGAGGGTTGGACGGGCCCTACTAACATCAATTATGTTTTAGTTTAAGATTTTGTTGAAATTTTAGTTTGTTATGGGGTTCATCTCCCTCCCCTTTCATCCGCTCACGACGATATTTTTATGTATTTTCATTATCATTAAATGGGGCGCTTTTTTGTAGGTCCCCCCTGGTGTGGATGTGGTATTATGGTGTTCGGAGGATCGAATGGTGATGGACGAATTCTTGTGGTGAATGCGTCAATTGTAATGTATGAATGGGTCACGAATCTGATTAGCTAGGTATAGGATAGTTAGTCAAGACCAGCCTTACCCCCCCCTCTCTAGGCCACGTGCCACAATTTGTATTTTATACGAATAAATCCTGAGAAGGAATCACGAGATTTTCTGTTCGTCTTACGTGTTTTTTGGACCAGCTATAAGCTAAGTTGGAAAGTTACATTTTTTTTAAATTTGCACGCATTTTTTGAACCCTTTCTTTCCGTTTTTTTTAATTTGTACGCATTTTTGAACCCTTTCTTTCTTTTTCTTTGAACACTTTCTTTTTTCAGTTTGATATTTGTTTAGTTTTTTATTTCTTTTATTTTGCTGTTACCCTCCCCGACTTTTATTTGATTCTGTTCTTTTTCGTTTACTGTTCATTGTTGGTTTTATTTATTTTTCCCGGATTTCGGTCCGACCTTTTTTATTTGGTTTTATTTATTTGTTAAAAATTTCTGCTTAAAAAAAAAAAAAGAAAAGTGTGAGAAAAGAAAGTATAGTCAGCCGCGGTGAACTTGGTTCGCCAAAAATGGCTGAGAAAAACATTGACACTCCAGCTACACCGTTAACAATACCGGTGTCAGCTGAAAAAACGGCCTGGAGCCAAAATAGCCCGCTAAAAAAGGATGGCGTATTTTACGCTAACGAAAGAATTCGTCTCCAAGAAACCTTCAGTGGCAATGAATTCTTAACAATCACCGAGGCATTCGAGGAGGTGAAACCTCGTACCATTTCTTTGCTCACCTCGGATGTCAGGACTCATAAGCTGGTTGGAGTGAGCAGGGAGGGTATGGAGGAGGCCCTGAAGGCGTTAGGCATTTGTCCGAAAATTTTAGCACGAAGAACAAATGCTCTATGGGACCTCCTCCTACACACAGAAGAACAAGCCAAGAAATTAGCCGGCAGTGTCTTGAATACAAAGTCTTTAAGACTACAAACCGAGTATATGGGCACCCGTCGAACAAAGGTGATGGTTCATGGGGTGCCCATAGACATTTCCGGTGACAGACTCGGGGCCTTCTTCGCCGAATTCGGAGAAGTTAACGAAGTGAAGGCCATCAGCAGTAAGGCAGGAATCGAGACGGGAGATTTCGAAATCCACATCACATTGGACAGAGAAGGATTCCAGAACATCCCAAACGTATTAATCTGCCGCAACAGAAGGATGTTGGTAGTGGTGGAGGGCAGAAAGCCGTTCTGTTGGTCATGCGGAGAGGCAGGACACATGGCAAAGGCGTGCCCTAAGAAAGAGAAGACACCAGCCCCACCACCTCCAGCACCTGCAGCAAAAACCAGTACCCCAGAGAAGGAAACCCCGAATCCGGAAGGCGAGTGGAAGGAAGTCACTAAAAGGCGGAAGCCCCAAAGTGCGCCGGCTCCACCCCAGAAGGAGATTCCCCCCAAAAGGCAGACGGAAGGGGAATTTAAAAAGCAACCCAAAGAAGGCCAAAACAAGCGGCCCGAGGATCAACCTAAACTGCAACAGAAGCAAATAGAACAGCAGCCTCAACAGCAGAAGCAAGCTGAACAACCTCAACAGCAACGACAGAAGAAGCAACAGCAGCCTCAACAGCAGCGGTCACAGCATAAAACCAAGAAGCAGCAAGAGCATCCACAGATGGAGCAGCAGCAGGAAGCACCAATGGAGGTAGAAAGTATGCCTCCACCACGAGCTTCCTCTTTAAAAAGAAGTAGGGAGGAAGACTCTGAAGAGCAAGAAAAAGGTACCTCTGGACGTAGCAGGGCAGAGTGTAGCATGGACAGAACCAGGCGGCACTCCTTCCCTGCATCGCCCATAAGACAAACTGTTTCCCCTAGAGATAGGAGTCTCCCTTCCTCCCATACACGTACTCCATCCCCCTCTCCCTCTACTTCTTCCCCCAGTTCTCTAAATACACCACCCCATACATCCACTTCTTCCCCTCCCCATCCTTCAAGGGAGAAGAAAAAGAAGAAAAAGAAACTTTTCGAAGGGCCCGAATCAATTTGTCATGTAGACAAAGAAGTCTACAAGAACGGGCTCACCAAGCAAAGAAAAGCACTGTCGGGGCTCCTTTTCCAAATGAACGAGGTTGACGGGAAGTCAACAGAAGACCCTCGTAACTTTCCTAAGGCGCCAGGAGTGATAACCTGCGTAAGAGACACGGGGGCTTACTTGCGTGTGTGGAGTCATTTGTTTGAAGCTAAAGAGGCCTTCCCGAACATCAGAATGTTCGATATGGAGGACCCCAGTATAAGAAGATTGCGACAATTTTGTGCAGGGAGGGTCCCCGTTTTGATCCATCCCTCATTATATAGAGCGATCAAACTAATATACCCCATGGACGTTGGCGGTATTGCCCTGGATGGACGCATTACGTCAGAGTTGGGAGTAGGGAGCCTGGGGCAATCCGTCGGGGTCCTGTCCAGCTCAGATTTCCGCCCCGTATGTGTCTAAGGTTTTTGCACTAATTCTTTTTTATATTTGCAGGCCTAGAAAATGGAAATAAAGATAGCCAGTTTGAATGTGAAGGGCTTGAGAAATCGGGGTAAGGCTGCCCGCCTGCTTCGGGATCTCCTGTCCTTCGGTGTAGATGTTGCCGCGATCGAAGAGACCCACTTTGTTTGCACTTCCGATGCGTGTGTGCTGGAGGATGACTTTGTCGTCTATTCAGCATATGGGGACCGGTTGGCCAGAGGAGTTTCTTTGTTAGTCAAACGTACTCTTGATGCGAAGGTGGACCTTGTGCATACCGATGCCGAGGGCAGGTTAATCGTGGCCGATATTGCCGTGAAAAGTGGTTCGTTTCGGGTCGTTGCGGTTTATGCGCCCAACGACCAGGGGGAGCGGTGTGACTTTTTTCGGCAGTTAGGGCCGTTCCTAGTCGATTCTTCGCGCCTAGTTCTAATGGGGGACTGGAATGCCATCCTGGACCCCAAGTTAGACAGGGGGCGGGGCGCTAGCGGGAGAAGGGGCGATCGCAGCCTGGTCGATCTGATCGGCGATTATGGTCTCGTCGATAGATACCGGGTCGATCATCCCAGTGGGAAAATGTGGACGTGGGCGCATAATTGGCCGTCTGACAAGGTAGTTAGCTACCTTGACAGAATGTTAGTTCGTAGGGCCGACATAGACCTGTTAGATTGTCCCACGTTCCACTGGGTAGGCTACACGGACCACAAACTCGTTTGTGCCCGTGTGGCGTTAGAACATAGGCCTAGAATGGCTGGTTACTGGAAATTCAATCTGTCCTTACTGGACAGGCGGGACTTCCGGGAGCAGCTAATTAAATTAGTGCAGCGGGAGCTAGTGGGGGCGGTTATCGGGAATAGGTGGTGGGAAAAACTGAAAGATAGAATTAGGTCTTTCACCACCGATTTCAGCAAACGGCTCGCTCTAGATAAGGCTGAGAAGGTGAAGACACTTAAGGCTAATTTTTCCCGGGCGGAGGCTGGGGGGGATCCCCTAGAGATAGCTCTAGCTAGGGAGGCCCTGCAGCGGTCGAATAGCGATCGTTACATGGGTCAGGTAATTAGGCATAAGTTAAGTAAGATGTCTAACGAAGCTGTGAACCTGGGCGCAGATCTGCGTCGGGAAGAAATCCGTCGAGGTGGTGATCGTTACGTTCGTCAAGTCGAAACCCCGGAGGGGCGTACTCTGCGGTCGACTGACGACATGTGCGAGGCGTTTCGGCGGCATTTCGAGAGCCGCTTTACCAAGGAGCCTGGTCTCCGTGAGGAGGAGTTTCGCAGCTATTTGGCTGACTTTCCTCGGCTTGCGCCGACTGAAGCGGCTAGCTGCGAGGGAGAGATCACGGAGGGCGAAGTCTATGAGGCACTGAAGAGGGTCGGCAGAGGCAAGTCGCCCGGTCTGGATGGTTTGCCCTATGAATTGTACTTGAGGCTGTCGCACATCTTTGTTCCGATTTTGACAGCAGTGTTCAACAACTGGTTTCGGTCGGGGTCCATCCCCAATCGCATTTCCAGGGGTGTGATCACTCTGTTGAAAAAGGGCAAGGGTGTTGGGGGGAAACTAGATGATTATAGGCCCATAACTCTGCTAAACACAGAGTTAAAGATTATGGCCAAGATCCTGCAGGAGCGTTTGCAGTCAGTTGCCGAGTCTCTGTTGGGACCTGAGCAGACTTGTTCTGTGAGGGGCCGAACAATTCAGAGCAACCTGCATTTGATCCGCACGATCGTAGAGGGCGTAAAAGACGACGAAGAAGCCGCGCTGATCAATTTGGATCAGTCCAAGGCATTTGATAGGGTCGACCATCGCTACCTTGCTACTGTCCTGCAGGCCGCCGGATTCGCACCCGACTTCTGCCGCTGGATTAGCCTCCTGTATCGCTCCCCCAGTGCTGTGGTACAGGTGAACGGAAAGTTGTCGGGCGCTTTTGTTCTGTCGAGGTCGGTTCGTCAGGGTTGTCCGCTGTCGCCTCTCCTTTACGCTTTGGCGTTGGAGCCTCTCCTGCGCCGGCTGAAGGACGAGGCGTGCAGTCCGGCCCTACGCGGGATCGCCGTTCCTGGAGGGTCTCGAGCCAGGGTTTCCGCGTACGCCGATGACGTATCTGCTTTCGTGTCGTCCCTTAACGACATTGAGGCGGTGCAGAAGGCGCTTGATCGGTACGAGAAGGTGACAGGGGCCAAGATAAACCGCGACAAGTCTTCCGGCTTGCGGTTAGGTGCCTGGAAGGGGCGTGATCTTCCGGGCCGCTTCGGTTGGACGGACGGTCCTGTCCGCATTCTTGGAGTGTGGTTTGGACCCGACCTCCAGCTGAAGAAAAATTGGTCTGAAGTACTAGCAAAGGTCGTTTCTGCCGGTAAGACTTGGAATCGACGGAGGTTGTCCGTAAAGGGCAGGGCGGAGGTGTGTGTTACATACATTTTCCCCCTGATTCTTTATCGATTGTCAGTACTTCCTCTCTGTGAGGCCCAGATGACGGCGCTCGAGCAGGCGCTATCCTCCATTTTGTGGAGGGGACGCGCCAACAGGGTCGACAGACGAGTCTGCACCAAACGTCCGTGTCATGGGGGGCTGGGAATGCCACACTTGGAGAGTCACATCCGTGCCTCTCGCTTGGCTTTCCTACGCCGCGCATTGACTAGAGGAGATCCGATTCTGGAGGGGATTGTTAGGGACGCCTTCCCTAGCCTTACCATCAATCCCCCCATCTCGAAGGCTGAGCGCCATTGTAAGTCTCGAGATGAATCGCTTTTCCTCAGCGAGTGTCGGTCAGCCTTGAGGGCTATTCCGCGGTCCAGTGACCTTTCACGGCCTAGGAAGGTCTTCTATCGGGAATTAGTGGAGGGTCGCGCGAACGCGCATACGCGTGTGACAATGTGTCGCCCCCGTATTCCGGGGTGAAACGAATGGTGTTTCTAACGCTGCTAGCCACGGCTCGAATGGTGATATGGACGACGCGAATGGAGGAGGTCTTGCGAGGCAATAGTCTTTCGCATCAGGATCTGATCCGATTCTTTGAGCATCAGCTCAAGATGAAGATTAGAACTGATAGAAAACGATTGCATTCGACAGTCTTCACTGAAAGGTGGGTAAAAGAGGCGAGCTTGGTTCGTTTGAACGGGGTTAGCCTTGATTTTCTTTTCTAGGTCAACCAAAGTCACATCGGGGTGGTTTCCTGTGGAACCCTCCCCTCTGTTAGGTTAGACATGCTTAAGTGTACCTAGTTAATATGAGTAACTGTTGTTCCCGGCCTGTTTCCCGGCCTTCATTTTAGTTATGATCCAAGTCGAGATTCCCAACCTCCCCAGTTTGTTTTGGCCTCCTTTTCATCTCAACTGGATCAGCCTTTTACTTCCCCACGTCCCAGTTATTTTATCTCTTTCCCACTCCCTTAGCGAGAGTGCCTCTTGATTTTGTCCTCTGGCCAGAATACAGCGGCCTCTCTATTTTGAGGGTTGGACGGGCCCTACTAACATCAATTATGTTTTAGTTTAAGATTTTGTTGAAATTTTAGTTTGTTATCGTGTTCATCTCCCTCCCCTTTCATCCGCTCACGACGATATTTTTATGTATTTTCATTATCATTAAATGGGGCGCTTTTTTGTAGGTCCCCCCTGGTGTGGATGTGGTATTATGGTGTTCGGAGGATCGAATGGTGATGGACGAATTCTTGTGGTGAATGCGTCAATTGTAATGTATGAATGGGTCACGAATCTGATTAGCTAGGTATAGGATAGTTAGTCAAGACCAGCCTTACCCCTCCCCCTCTCTAGGCCACGTGCCACAATTTGTATTTTATACGAATAAATCCTGAGAAGGAATCACGAGATTTTCTGTTCGTCTTACGTGTTTTTTGGACCAGCTATAAGCTAAGTTGGAAAGTTACATTTTTTTTAAATTTGCACGCATTTTTTGAACCCTTTCTTTCCGTTTTTTTTAATTTGTACGCATTTTTGAACCCTTTCTTTCTTTTTCTTTGAACACTTTCTTTTTTCAGTTTGATATTTGTTTAGTTTTTTATTTCTTTTATTTTGCTGTTACCCTCCCCGACTTTTATTTGATTCTGTTCTTTTTCGTTTACTGTTCATTGTTGGTTTTATTTATTTTTCCCGGATTTCGGTCCGACCTTTTTTATTTGGTTTTATTTATTTGTTAAAAATTTCTGCTTAAAAAAAAAAAAAGAAAAGTGTGAGAAAAGAAAGTATAGTCAGCCGCGGTGAACTTGGTTCGCCAAAAATGGCTGAGAAAAACATTGACACTCCAGCTACACCGTTAACAATACCGGTGTCAGCTGAAAAAACGGCCTGGAGCCAAAATAGCCCGCTAAAAAAGGATGGCGTATTTTACGCTAACGAAAGAATTCGTCTCCAAGAAACCTTCAGTGGCAATGAATTCTTAACAATCACCGAGGCATTCGAGGAGGTGAAACCTCGTACCATTTCTTTGCTCACCTCGGATGTCAGGACTCATAAGCTGGTTGGAGTGAGCAGGGAGGGTATGGAGGAGGCCCTGAAGGCGTTAGGCATTTGTCCGAAAATTTTAGCACGAAGAACAAATGCTCTATGGGACCTCCTCCTACACACAGAAGAACAAGCCAAGAAATTAGCCGGCAGTGTCTTGAATACAAAGTCTTTAAGACTACAAACCGAGTATATGGGCACCCGTCGAACAAAGGTGATGGTTCATGGGGTGCCCATAGACATTTCCGGTGACAGACTCGGGGCCTTCTTCGCCGAATTCGGAGAAGTTAACGAAGTGAAGGCCATCAGCAGTAAGGCAGGAATCGAGACGGGAGATTTCGAAATCCACATCACATTGGACAGAGAAGGATTCCAGAACATCCCAAACGTATTAATCTGCCGCAACAGAAGGATGTTGGTAGTGGTGGAGGGCAGAAAGCCGTTCTGTTGGTCATGCGGAGAGGCAGGACACATGGCAAAGGCGTGCCCTAAGAAAGAGAAGACACCAGCCCCACCACCTCCAGCACCTGCAGCAAAAACCAGTACCCCAGAGAAGGAAACCCCGAATCCGGAAGGCGAGTGGAAGGAAGTCACTAAAAGGCGGAAGCCCCAAAGTGCGCCGGCTCCACCCCAGAAGGAGATTCCCCCCAAAAGGCAGACGGAAGGGGAATTTAAAAAGCAACCCAAAGAAGGCCAAAACAAGCGGCCCGAGGATCAACCTAAACTGCAACAGAAGCAAATAGAACAGCAGCCTCAACAGCAGAAGCAAGCTGAACAACCTCAACAGCAACGACAGAAGAAGCAACAGCAGCCTCAACAGCAGCGGTCACAGCATAAAACCAAGAAGCAGCAAGAGCATCCACAGATGGAGCAGCAGCAGGAAGCACCAATGGAGGTAGAAAGTATGCCTCCACCACGAGCTTCCTCTTTAAAAAGAAGTAGGGAGGAAGACTCTGAAGAGCAAGAAAAAGGTACCTCTGGACGTAGCAGGGCAGAGTGTAGCATGGACAGAACCAGGCGGCACTCCTTCCCTGCATCGCCCATAAGACAAACTGTTTCCCCTAGAGATAGGAGTCTCCCTTCCTCCCATACACGTACTCCATCCCCCTCTCCCTCTACTTCTTCCCCCAGTTCTCTAAATACACCACCCCATACATCCACTTCTTCCCCTCCCCATCCTTCAAGGGAGAAGAAAAAGAAGAAAAAGAAACTTTTCGAAGGGCCCGAATCAATTTGTCATGTAGACAAAGAAGTCTACAAGAACGGGCTCACCAAGCAAAGAAAAGCACTGTCGGGGCTCCTTTTCCAAATGAACGAGGTTGACGGGAAGTCAACAGAAGACCCTCGTAACTTTCCTAAGGCGCCAGGAGTGATAACCTGCGTAAGAGACACGGGGGCTTACTTGCGTGTGTGGAGTCATTTGTTTGAAGCTAAAGAGGCCTTCCCGAACATCAGAATGTTCGATATGGAGGACCCCAGTATAAGAAGATTGCGACAATTTTGTGCAGGGAGGGTCCCCGTTTTGATCCATCCCTCATTATATAGAGCGATCAAACTAATATACCCCATGGACGTTGGCGGTATTGCCCTGGATGGACGCATTACGTCAGAGTTGGGAGTAGGGAGCCTGGGGCAATCCGTCGGGGTCCTGTCCAGCTCAGATTTCCGCCCCGTATGTGTCTAAGGTTTTTGCACTAATTCTTTTTTATATTTGCAGGCCTAGAAAATGGAAATAAAGATAGCCAGTTTGAATGTGAAGGGCTTGAGAAATCGGGGTAAGGCTGCCCGCCTGCTTCGGGATCTCCTGTCCTTCGGTGTAGATGTTGCCGCGATCGAAGAGACCCACTTTGTTTGCACTTCCGATGCGTGTGTGCTGGAGGATGACTTTGTCGTCTATTCAGCATATGGGGACCGGTTGGCCAGAGGAGTTTCTTTGTTAGTCAAACGTACTCTTGATGCGAAGGTGGACCTTGTGCATACCGATGCCGAGGGCAGGTTAATCGTGGCCGATATTGCCGTGAAAAGTGGTTCGTTTCGGGTCGTTGCGGTTTATGCGCCCAACGACCAGGGGGAGCGGTGTGACTTTTTTCGGCAGTTAGGGCCGTTCCTAGTCGATTCTTCGCGCCTAGTTCTAATGGGGGACTGGAATGCCATCCTGGACCCCAAGTTAGACAGGGGGCGGGGCGCTAGCGGGAGAAGGGGCGATCGCAGCCTGGTCGATCTGATCGGCGATTATGGTCTCGTCGATAGATACCGGGTCGATCATCCCAGTGGGAAAATGTGGACGTGGGCGCATAATTGGCCGTCTGACAAGGTAGTTAGCTACCTTGACAGAATGTTAGTTCGTAGGGCCGACATAGACCTGTTAGATTGTCCCACGTTCCACTGGGTAGGCTACACGGACCACAAACTCGTTTGTGCCCGTGTGGCGTTAGAACATAGGCCTAGAATGGCTGGTTACTGGAAATTCAATCTGTCCTTACTGGACAGGCGGGACTTCCGGGAGCAGCTAATTAAATTAGTGCAGCGGGAGCTAGTGGGGGCGGTTATCGGGAATAGGTGGTGGGAAAAACTGAAAGATAGAATTAGGTCTTTCACCACCGATTTCAGCAAACGGCTCGCTCTAGATAAGGCTGAGAAGGTGAAGACACTTAAGGCTAATTTTTCCCGGGCGGAGGCTGGGGGGGATCCCCTAGAGATAGCTCTAGCTAGGGAGGCCCTGCAGCGGTCGAATAGCGATCGTTACATGGGTCAGGTAATTAGGCATAAGTTAAGTAAGATGTCTAACGAAGCTGTGAACCTGGGCGCAGATCTGCGTCGGGAAGAAATCCGTCGAGGTGGTGATCGTTACGTTCGTCAAGTCGAAACCCCGGAGGGGCGTACTCTGCGGTCGACTGACGACATGTGCGAGGCGTTTCGGCGGCATTTCGAGAGCCGCTTTACCAAGGAGCCTGGTCTCCGTGAGGAGGAGTTTCGCAGCTATTTGGCTGACTTTCCTCGGCTTGCGCCGACTGAAGCGGCTAGCTGCGAGGGAGAGATCACGGAGGGCGAAGTCTATGAGGCACTGAAGAGGGTCGGCAGAGGCAAGTCGCCCGGTCTGGATGGTTTGCCCTATGAATTGTACTTGAGGCTGTCGCACATCTTTGTTCCGATTTTGACAGCAGTGTTCAACAACTGGTTTCGGTCGGGGTCCATCCCCAATCGCATTTCCAGGGGTGTGATCACTCTGTTGAAAAAGGGCAAGGGTGTTGGGGGGAAACTAGATGATTATAGGCCCATAACTCTGCTAAACACAGAGTTAAAGATTATGGCCAAGATCCTGCAGGAGCGTTTGCAGTCAGTTGCCGAGTCTCTGTTGGGACCTGAGCAGACTTGTTCTGTGAGGGGCCGAACAATTCAGAGCAACCTGCATTTGATCCGCACGATCGTAGAGGGCGTAAAAGACGACGAAGAAGCCGCGCTGATCAATTTGGATCAGTCCAAGGCATTTGATAGGGTCGACCATCGCTACCTTGCTACTGTCCTGCAGGCCGCCGGATTCGCACCCGACTTCTGCCGCTGGATTAGCCTCCTGTATCGCTCCCCCAGTGCTGTGGTACAGGTGAACGGAAAGTTGTCGGGCGCTTTTGTTCTGTCGAGGTCGGTTCGTCAGGGTTGTCCGCTGTCGCCTCTCCTTTACGCTTTGGCGTTGGAGCCTCTCCTGCGCCGGCTGAAGGACGAGGCGTGCAGTCCGGCCCTACGCGGGATCGCCGTTCCTGGAGGGTCTCGAGCCAGGGTTTCCGCGTACGCCGATGACGTATCCGCTTTCGTGTCGTCCCTTAACGACATTGAGGCGGTGCAGAAGGCGCTTGATCGGTACGAGAAGGTGACAGGGGCCAAGATAAACCGCGACAAGTCTTCCGGCTTGCGGTTAGGTGCCTGGAAGGGGCGTGATCTTCCGGGCCGCTTCGGTTGGACGGACGGTCCTGTCCGCATTCTTGGAGTGTGGTTTGGACCCGACCTCCAGCTGAAGAAAAATTGGTCTGAAGTACTAGCAAAGGTCGTTTCTGCCGGTAAGACTTGGAATCGACGGAGGTTGTCCGTAAAGGGCAGGGCGGAGGTGTGTGTTACATACATTTTCCCCCTGATTCTTTATCGATTGTCAGTACTTCCTCTCTGTGAGGCCCAGATGACGGCGCTCGAGCAGGCGCTATCCTCCATTTTGTGGAGGGGACGCGCCAACAGGGTCGACAGACGAGTCTGCACCAAACGTCCGTGTCATGGGGGGCTGGGAATGCCACACTTGGAGAGTCACATCCGTGCCTCTCGCTTGGCTTTCCTACGCCGCGCATTGACTAGAGGAGATCCGATTCTGGAGGGGATTGTTAGGGACGCCTTCCCTAGCCTTACCATCAATCCCCCCATCTCGAAGGCTGAGCGCCATTGTAAGTCTCGAGATGAATCGCTTTTCCTCAGCGAGTGTCGGTCAGCCTTGAGGGCTATTCCGCGGTCCAGTGACCTTTCACGGCCTAGGAAGGTCTTCTATCGGGAATTAGTGGAGGGTCGCGCGAAGGATTCTCTACGTGATACGCTCGACTGTTCGGAGGAGCAGTATCGCTCCTACTGGTCTTGGGCGCCAGCGGCGGATTATCTCAGTAACCCTGAGTTTTCGCTTACCTGGCGATTGGCTCGGAATCGGCTGCCTCTCAACGACATGGCTTTCATATGGGGCTTGGCGGATTTGCCAGACTGTGATCGGTGTGGCCTTGGCTTAGAGGAAACGGCTGCGCACGCCTTCTACCATTGCCCCCGGGTCCGCCCCTTATGGGACCATGTCGGCGAGCTGACGGCTCGTCTCGCTCCCGAAGAACTCGTGTCCATTGATCGCGCATACGCGTGTGACAATGTGTCGCCCCCGTATTCCGGGGTGAAACGAATGGTGTTTCTAACGCTGCTAGCCACGGCTCGAATGGTGATATGGACGACGCGAATGGAGGAGGTCTTGCGAGGCAATAGTCTTTCGCATCAGGATCTGATCCGATTCTTTGAGCATCAGCTCAAGATGAAGATTAGAACTGATAGAAAACGATTGCATTCGACAGTCTTCACTGAAAGGTGGGTAAAAGAGGCGAGCTTGGTTCGTTTGAACGGGGTTAGCCTTGATTTTCTTTTCTAGGTCAACCAAAGTCACATCGGGGTGGTTTCCTGTGGAACCCTCCCCTCTGTTAGGTTAGACATGCTTAAGTGTACCTAGTTAATATGAGTAACTGTTGTTCCCGGCCTGTTTCCCGGCCTTCATTTTAGTTATGATCCAAGTCGAGATTCCCAACCTCCCCAGTTTGTTTTGGCCTCCTTTTCATCTCAACTGGATCAGCCTTTTACTTCCCCACGTCCCAGTTATTTTATCTCTTTCCCACTCCCTTAGCGAGAGTGCCTCTTGATTTTGTCCTCTGGCCAGAATACAGCGGCCTCTCTATTTTGAGGGTTGGACGGGCCCTACTAACATCAATTATGTTTTAGTTTAAGATTTTGTTGAAATTTTAGTTTGTTATGGGGTTCATCTCCCTCCCCTTTCATCCGCTCACGACGATATTTTTATGTATTTTCATTATCATTAAATGGGGCGCTTTTTTGTAGGTCCCCCCTGGTGTGGATGTGGTATTATGGTGTTCGGAGGATCGAATGGTGATGGACGAATTCTTGTGGTGAATGCGTCAATTGTAATGTATGAATGGGTCACGAATCTGATTAGCTAGGTATAGGATAGTTAGTCAAGACCAGCCTTACCCCTCCCCCTCTCTAGGCCACGTGCCACAATTTGTATTTTATACGAATAAATCCTGAGAAGGAATCACGAGATTTTCTGTTCGTCTTACGTGTTTTTTGGACCAGCTATAAGCTAAGTTGGAAAGTTACATTTTTTTAAATTTGCACGCATTTTGTGAACCCTTTCCGTTTTTTTTTAAATTTGTACGCATTTTTGAACCCTTTCTTTCTTTTTTTGAACACTTTCTTTTTTCAGTTTGATATTTATTTAGTTTTTTATTTCTTTTATTTTGCTGTTACCCTCCCCGACTTTTATTTGATTCTGTTCTTTTTCGTTTACTGTTCATTGTTGGTTTTATTTATTTTTCCCGGATTTCGGTCCGACCTTTTTTATTTGGTTTTATTTATTTGTTAAAAATTTCTGCTTAAAAAAAAAAAAAAAAAGTGTGAGAAAAGAAATTATAGTCAGCCGCGGTGAACTTTGTTCGCCAAAAATGGCTGAGAAAAACATTGACACTCCAGCTACACCGTTAACAATACCGGTGTCAGCTGAAAAAACGGCCTGGAGCCAAAATAGGCCGCTAAAAAAGGATGGCGTATTTTACGCAAACGAAAGAATTCGTCTCCAAGAAACCTTCAGTGGCAATGAATTCTTAACAATCACCGAGGCATTCGAGGAGGTGAAACCTCGTACCATTTCTTTGCTCACCTCGGATGTCAGGACTCATAAGCTGGTTGGAGTGTGCAGGGAGGGTATGGAGGAGGCCCTGAAGGCGTTAGGCATTTGTCCGAAAATTTTAGCACGAAGAACAAATGCTCTATGGGACCTCCTCCTACACACAGAAGAACAAGCCAAGAAATTAGCCGGCAGTGTCTTGAATACAAAGTCTTTAAGACTTCAAACCGAGTATATGGGCACCCGTCGAACAAAGGTGATGGTTCATGGGGTGCCCATAGACATTTCCGGTGACAGACTCGGGGCCTTCTTCGCCGAATTCGGAGAAGTTAACGAAGTGAAGGCCATCAGCAGTAAGGCAGGAATCGAGACGGGAGATTTCGAAATCCACATCACATTGGACAGAGAAGGATTCCAGAACATCCCAAACGTATTAATCTGCCGCAACAGAAGGATGTTGGTAGTGGTGGAGGGCAGAAAGCCGTTCTGTTGGTCATGCGGAGAGGCAGGACACATGGCAAAGGCGTGCCCTAAGAAAGAGAAGACACCAGCCCCACCACCTCCAGCACCTGCAGCAAAAACCAGTACCCCAGAGAAGGAAACCCCGAATCCGGAAGGCGAGTGGAAGGAAGTCACTAAAAGGCGGAAGCCCCAAAGTGCGCCGGCTCCACCCCAGAAGGAGATTCCCCCCAAAAGGCAGACGGAAGGGGAATTTAAAAAGCAACCCAAAGAAGGCCAAAACAAGCGGCCCGAGGATCAACCTAAACTGCAACAGAAGCAAATAGAACAGCAGCCTCAACAGCAGAAGCAAGCTGAACAACCTCAACAGCAACGACAGAAGAAGCAACAGCAGCCTCAACAGCAGCGGTCACAGCAGAAAACCAAGAAGCAGCAAGAGCATCCACAGATGGAGCAGCAGCAGGAAGCACCAATGGAGGTAGAAAGTATGCCTCCACCACGAGCTTCCTCTTTAAAAAGAAGTAGGGAGGAAGACTCTGAAGAGCAAGAAAAAGGTACCTCTGGACGTAGCAGGGCAGAGTGTAGCATGGACAGAACCAGGCGGCACTCCTTCCCTGCATCGCCCATAAGACAAGCTGTTTCCCCTAGAGATAGGAGTCTCCCTTCCTCCCATACACGTACTCCATCCCCCTCTCCCTCTATTTCTTCCCCCAGTTCTCTAAATACACCACCCCATACATCCACTTCTTCCCCTCCCCATCCTTCAAGGGAGAAGAAAAAGAAGAAAAAGAAACTTTTCGAAGGGCCCGAATCAATTTGTCATGTAGACAAAGAAGTCTACAAGAACGGGCTCACCAAGCAAAGAAAAGCACTGTCGGGGCTCCTTTTCCAAATGAACGAGGTTGACGGGAAGTCAACAGAAGACCCTCGTAACTTTCCTAAGGCGCCAGGAGTGATAACCTGCGTAAGGGACACGGGGGCTTACTTGCGTGTGTGGAGTCATTTGTTTGAAGCTAAAGAGGCCTTCCCGAACATCAGAATGTTCGATATGGAGGACCCCAGTATAAGAAGATTGCGACAATTTTGTGCAGGGAGGGTCCCCGTTTTGATCCATCCCTCATTATATAGAGCGATCAAACTAATATACCCCATGGACGTTGGCGGTATTGCCCTGGATGGACGCATTACGTCAGAGTTGGGAGTAGGGAGCCTGGGGCAATCCGTCGGGGTCCTGTCCAGCTCAGATTTCCGCCCCGTATGTGTCTAAGGTTTTTGCACTAATTCTTTTTTATATTTGCAGGCCTAGAAAATGGAAATAAAGATAGCCAGTTTGAATGTGAAGGGCTTGAGAAATCGGGGTAAGGCTGCCCGCCTGCTTCGGGATCTCCTGTCCTTCGGTGTAGATGTTGCCGCGATCGAAGAGACCCACTTTGTTTGCACTTCCGATGCGTGTGTGCTGGAGGATGACTTTGTCGTCTATTCAGCATATGGGGACCGGTTGGCCAGAGGAGTTTCTTTGTTAGTCAAACGTACTCTTGATGCGAAGGTGGACCTTGTGCATACCGATGCCGAGGGCAGGTTAATCGTGGCCGATATTGCCGTGAAAAGTGGTTCGTTTCGGGTCGTTGCGGTTTATGCGCCCAACGACCAGGGGGAGCGGTGTGACTTTTTTCGGCAGTTAGGGCCGTTCCTAGTCGATTCTTCGCGCCTAGTTCTAATGGGGGACTGGAATGCCATCCTGGACCCCAAGTTAGACAGGGGGCGGGGCGCTAGCGGGAGAAGGGGCGATCGCAGCCTGGTCGATCTGATCGGCGATTATGGTCTCGTCGATAGATACCGGGTCGATCATCCCAGTGGGAAAATGTGGACGTGGGCGCATAATTGGCCGTCTGACAAGGTAGTTAGCTACCTTGACAGAATGTTAGTTCGTAGGGTCGACATAGACCTGTTAGATTGTCCCACGTTCCACTGGGTAGGCTACACGGACCACAAACTCGTTTGTGCCCGTGTGGCGTTAGAACATAGGCCTAGAATGGCTGGTTACTGGAAGTTCAATCTGTCCTTACTGGACAGGCGGGACTTCCGGGAGCAGCTAATTAAATTAGTGCAGCGGGAGCTAGTGGGGGCGGTTATCGGGAATAGGTGGTGGGAAAAACTGAAAGATAGAATTAGGTCTTTCACCACCGATTTCAGCAAACGGCTCGCTCTAGATAAGGCTGAGAAGGTGAAGACACTTAAGGCTAATTTTTCCCGGGCGGAGGCTGGGGGGGATCCCCTAGAGATAGCTCTAGCTAGGGAGGCCCTGCAGCGGTCGAATAGCGATCGTTACATGGGTCAGGTAATTAGGCATAAGTTAAGTAAGATGTCTAACGAAGCTGTGAACCTGGGCGCAGATCTGCGTCGGGAAGAAATCCGTCGAGGTGGTGATCGTTACGTTCGTCAAGTCGAAACCCCGGAGGGGCGTACTCTGCGGTCGACTGACGACATGTGCGAGGCGTTTCGGCGGCATTTCGAGAGCCGCTTTACCAAGGAGCCTGGTCTCCGTGAGGAGGAGTTTCGCAGCTATTTGGCTGACTTTCCTCGGCTTGCGCCGACTGAAGCGGCTAGCTGCGAGGGAGAGATCACGGAGGGCGAAGTCTATGAGGCACTGAAGAGGGTCGGCAGAGGCAAGTCGCCCGGTCTGGATGGTTTGCCCTATGAATTGTACTTGAGGCTGTCGCACATCTTTGTTCCGATTTTGACAGCAGTGTTCAACAACTGGTTTCGGTCGGGGTCCATCCCCAATCGCATTTCCAGGGGTGTGATCACTCTGTTGAAAAAGGGCAAGGGTGTTGGGGGGAAACTAGATGATTATAGGCCCATAACTCTGCTAAACACAGAGTTAAAGATTATGGCCAAGATCCTGCAGGAGCGTTTGCAGTCAGTTGCCGAGTCTCTGTTGGGACCTGAGCAGACTTGTTCTGTGAGGGGCCGAACAATTCAGAGCAACCTGCATTTGATCCGCACGATCGTAGAGGGCGTAAAAGACGACGAAGAAGCCGCGCTGATCAATTTGGATCAGTCCAAGGCATTTGATAGGGTCGACCATCGCTACCTTGCTACTGTCCTGCAGGCCGCCGGATTCGCACCCGACTTCTGCCGCTGGATTAGCCTCCTGTATCGCTCCCCCAGTGCTGTGGTACAGGTGAACGGAAAGTTGTCGGGCGCTTTTGTTCTGTCCAGGTCGGTTCGTCAGGGTTGTCCGCTGTCGCCTCTCCTTTACGCTTTGGCGTTGGAGCCTCTCCTGCGCCGGCTGAAGGACGAGGCGTGCAGTCCGGCCCTACGCGGGATCGCCGTTCCTGGAGGGTCTCGAGCCAGGGTTTCCGCGTACGCCGATGACGTATCTGCTTTCGTGTCGTCCCTTAACGACATTGAGGCGGTGCAGAATGCGCTTGATCGGTACGAGAAGGTGACAGGGGCCAAGATAAACCGCGACAAGTCTTCCGGCTTGCGGTTAGGTGCCTGGAAGGGACGTGATCTTCCGGGCCGCTTCGGTTGGACGGACGGTCCTGTCCGCATTCTTGGAGTGTGGTTTGGACCCGACCTCCAGCTGAAGAAAAATTGGTCTGAAGTACTAGCAAAGGTCGTTTCTGCCGGTAAGACTTGGAATCGACGGAGGTTGTCCGTAAAGGGCAGGGCGGAGGTGTGTGTTACATACATTTTCCCCCTGATTCTTTATCGATTGTCAGTACTTCCTCTCTGTGAGGCCCAGATGACGGCGCTCGAGCAGGCGCTATCCTCCATTTTGTGGAGGGGACGCGCCAACAGGGTCGACAGACGAGTCTGCACCAAACGTCCGTGTCATGGGGGGCTGGGAATGCCACACTTGGAGAGTCACATCCGTGCCTCTCGCTTGGCTTTCCTACGCCGCGCATTGACTAGAGGAGATCCGATTCTGGAGGGGATTGTTAGGGATGCCTTCCCTAGCCTTACCATCAATCCCCCCATCTCGAAGGCTGAGCGCCATTGTAAGTCTCGAGATGAATCGCTTTTCCTCAGCGAGTGTCGGTCAGCCTTGAGGGCTATTCCGCGGTCCAGTGACCTTTCACGGCCTAGGAAGGTCTTCTATCGGGAATTAGTGGAGGGTCGCGCGAAGGATTCTCTACGTGATACGCTCGACTGTTCGGAGGAGCAGTATCGCTCCTACTGGTCTTGGGCGCCAGCGGCGGATTATCTCCGTAACCCTGAGTTTTCGCTTACCTGGCGATTGGCTCGGAATCGGCTGCCTCTCAACGACATGGCTTTCATATGGGGCTTGGCGGATTTGCCAGACTGTGATCGGTGTGGCCTTGGCTTAGAGGAAACTGCTGCGCACGCCTTCTACCATTGCCCCCGGGTCCGCCCCTTATGGGACCATGTCGGCGAGCTGACGGCTCGTCTCGCTCCCGAAGAACTCGTGTCCATTGATCGCGCATACGCGTGTGACAATGTGTCGCCCCCGTATTCCGGGGTGAAACGAATGGTGTTTCTAACGCTGCTAGCCACGGCTCGAATGGTGATATGGACGACGCGAATGGAGGAGGTCTTGCGAGGCAATAGTCTTTCGCATCAGGATCTGATCCGATTCTTTGAGCATCAGCTCAAGATGAAGATTAGAACTGATAGAAAACGATTGCATTCGACAGTCTTCACTGAAAGGTGGGTAAAAGAGGCGAGCTTGGTTCGTTTGAACGGGGTTAGCCTTGATTTTCTTTTCTAGGTCAACCAAAGTCACATCGGGGTGGTTTCCTGTGGAACCCTCCCCTCTGTTAGGTTAGACATGCTTAAGTGTACCTAGTTAATATGAGTAACTGTTGTTCCCGGCCTGTTTCCCGGCCTTCATTTTAGTTATGATCCAAGTCGAGATTCCCAACCTCCCCAGTTTGTTTTGGCCTCCTTTTCATCTCAACTGGATCAGCCTTTTACTTCCCCACGTCCCAGTTATTTTATCTCTTTCCCACTCCCTTAGCGAGAGTGCCTCTTGATTTTGTCCTCTGGCCAGAATACAGCGGCCTCTCTATTTTGAGGGTTGGACGGGCCCTACTAACATCAATTATGTTTTAGTTTAAGATTTTGTTGAAATTTTAGTTTGTTATGGGGTTCATCTCCCTCCCCTTTCATCCGCTCACGACGATATTTTTATGTATTTTCATTATCATTAAATGGGGCGCTTTTTTGTAGGTCCCCCCTGGTGTGGATGTGGTATTATGGTGTTCGGAGGATCGAATGGTGATGGACGAATTCTTGTGGTGAATGCGTCAATTGTAATGTATGAATGGGTCACGAATCTGATTAGCTAGGTATAGGATAGTTAGTCAAGACCAGCCTTACCCCTCCCCCTCTCTAGGCCACGTGCCACAATTTGTATTTTATACGAATAAATCCTGAGAAGGAATCACGAGATCCAACTAGAGACTCTGATCGACTGCGACTAGTCAACACATTCTCCAGGAACGTCTTCCCAGAAATATACAGAAATACTATATGTACTTATTGTGTACACTTTCTTGTTATAATACATTCTTGTTCTAAGTACATTTTGTGTTGCATTATTATTCCATGCAATAGGCGAGATTCAACATTGAGTAAAGACTCAACACCAACTATACGTTGTTTTTTTTAAATTACCAGCATTACATAAAAAAAAAATTACCAGTTATACATTTCTTTAAAAAAAATTATTACCAGCAATAAAAAAAATTTGTCGGCATTAAATAACCTACTGATGTTGATATGACGTCAAACAAAACAAACCAAACCAGAATCTGGAACGGAGAGTAAGGGGACAAACATTGCTTGGAGCTACAAAGGATAGGACGTTGTGGCGAGCCATTGTCGCCCACATCTTAAAGGGACATGACGTATAAAAGGTGAGATTTTATCAATTCTGCAAGAATCCCATATATGAATATTGTCATAGATTGTTAGAAAGAGAAAA
>OZ038500.1:85327470-85394970 GCA_964036315.1 Acanthosepion esculentum
TTTTTTCCTTCAAAAAATCATTGCTGGTGATAATTTTTTTTACGAACTATTTCTGATATTAAAACCTATTTTTACACTTTCATAGTGTTTTTACCACAATTTCGGGGTTAACTATTTGCCCATAGCTGGGACCCTAACAGGTGTTACCACCACGGGTCAGGGTAGACCTGGGAACATCAGCAATTAAGAGGTGGTTCCATGCTCCTCAAAACCTTCTGATCAGAGGCCTTGCTGCTGGACGTAGTTTATCGTCTTACCCAGGACACGAATGTAGTTTATCGTCATACCCAGAACGGACATTCGACATAGTAAAAAAAATTATGATTTATGGTTGAAAGACAGACGAATGTTAAGGAATATCAAGCAGACTTTATTAATATGCAAGATAAATAAATAATAATTAATTCTGTTATATGGGATATAATGTTAATCTATGATAATATATAATATGTTGCCAGTGACACCAGCACGCCCCTAGGCAATATGGCGTTCACTCGCCTGAAAAATAAAAGGGCTCCAACTCGCTTAAAATTAAATGAAAAATGTTATGAAAATTTTTACTTTAAGAATTTAATTAAATTTTCATTTTTTAAAATATTTCAACATCCATTTATATATTTTTCTCTCAAGCATTAAAAAAAAATCCCATTCAAATAAAAAGAAAATTAACGATTACTTTAAATTTTGTTTCCTTTTATATTTATATTAGCGCCATTCTGTATTATTCAAGCGTTAAACTTGAATGTTGTCTCTGCATCGTGCTTTTTAATTAACACCATCTTGATATATTTGGATGATGAGTTATGCACTCTTGAGTTGTGCTTCGACGCCATCCCTTGGCCCGGTTTATTGTTTGCAGAATATTTAAAAGCACTCAAGAAAAAAATGAGCAGAACTTTATTGAAAATAAACATTTTGCATTTGTTCTCACTTTAATATTTTCTCATATAAGTTGATTTAAGATATTTTTTTAAAAACTTCTCTAGCATATTTAATTTTTTTTTTATATATTGACAACATTTTATTGTTATTAAATCAGAAAAATTTTCAGGCACGAACCTTCACTGGAAAAGAAACACACTATGCCCGAAAGACACTTTTAAAGCGAATGATTTTATTTTCAGAGTCGATATTTTCTTGTTTTGGTACAAAAGACTTGTTGGTAATGGGATTGCAAGATATATAAGCGTGTTTCTGAGTCAACAAAATCGATTTCCCAAGATAAAATCACGTATCTTCTCAAAGTCCTTGATCGTGACAGGTGGAATTGATAGCATCTATAAATTACAATTTACTTTTTCTTACTTAACGAGACAGTCAATAAAAGCGTCGGTTCGTGAATTTAGCTGCATAGTAAATGTGAGTTCAATCCCAGGGCCGGTTAGTGAAAATTTAAAGGAAACAGGGTGAGCATTGACTACAAGTAAAAGGTTAAGTATATAAAAGAGATAATGTATTTATTTTTGCATATAGGTTAACTCAAAATACTTTTTAAAAGTTATCTAGATCATTTAAAAATAATGATTTTTCCATTGTTAACTTCTAAATTTATTAAATTCAACAAATTGAAATCGCTTACATTGTTTACAATCGGCATCATTGTGAATATTTAATTCACAGTACAACATTATTGTCATTGTCCAAAAATGTTTTTCAAATGTTTAATTTTAATAAATTAAAAACATTTAAATCTCTCGCATTTTTTAGAGTCAACGTAATTGTGAATAATCATTTCTTTTTATAAAATTGTTATAAAGTCCATATAAGGCTCATAGTTGCTGGTTAGTAAGACTGTAAGGTTAAAACTGGAAAAAAAAGGTCAAGTAAAGATGGGTTTCATCACATGAGAACAAAGATTGAAAATACTTTGTGTTACAGGCGATGTGATTGGTGCCTTTCTCGACGGCGCCCCAGGTTATAATAATTAAAAGATAATTCACTCAAAGAAGTCATCCTCAGTATCTACCAGGGCCTCGATCCAACTCCAGAATCTTCACGGTGTCCCCAGGGAGAGCCTCAAACGCCTCCTTAATCCTGTCGATCAGCTGGGCTTTCGTGTTAAAGGCAGTGCGAGTGTGCCTTTCTCAACGGCGCCCCACACTCATGGGAGTTAGGGGTCAGGCGTTGAGGCTAGTGAAGTCGTAAAAATTATCTGACAAACACTTCTGATTCCTCCAGGAGGTCTGAGGTGGGACATGAACTGAATCTTGCTTCCACACATATCGTCTTCGAGTAGCCACCCTCTCTAACCAAGGCTTGACCGCGGTGTTCAGCAACTCCACATAGCCATCCAAATTGACCCTGAGACCCTTTTCAAAGATATCAGGTGACACGAATCACTCTCACTGGTGACACACCAAAATGCCATCACAGTTCAGGAAAACCTGGTTACAACGACACATGGGACGTCATATTTGTTATTCTGGGTGTTGGGCAGCTGGTTCTTTTCATCAGAGAAGAACCAGATGTTTCAGCTTGTTTAAGAATTTCTTTGTCTTCGTCAGACGGTTCTCCCGATTCGTTTTTGTAAGAAGTTGATCTTTACACCACTTTTATAACTGGTAGCAGAGGTCGTCATTCCAGGCCAGTTTCATGGTGGAAATTGCAACACTCATTCCCCGCGCTAAAGCCCGCATTCCCTTGTCTGAATTTTGGTCCTGCAGTTGTTGGATGAATTCTGGTCTACGCATCCAATAAGAACGTTTTCTTTCCTGCAAGCCCCGGGCCTCGCAGTCTCCGTTGCAGCTCTCCGTTTCACGTCTTATTGGTTTCACGGCGTTCAAAGAGCATTGAGCATCCGTCATGATTGCGGCATATTGATGCGTGGCACGAATCATCGTGATCCAGGTTAACCTTTTCCATTATTCAGGTGGTTTCTACTCGTCCATGTCAGTTAACTTTGACACCTCTAAAATTGTGGTGATTAGGTTTCTTTTTCATCCCATCAAAAGTTTTAATTGAGCTCAATAAAATGATTAAATTCATGCTCAAATGGAATGAAATGAAACGTTCGGGAAAATTCGTAGCACGAACTGAACAATGGAGACAAGGAAAGGGAATAGATGTGCTTGATATTGATCCCCGATCAATTATCTCATCTGATTTTCAAATCATTCAGTGTCCCAACAGCATACGGATTTTTATAGAAGTGAAGATCAATATACCTGTTCTACAATATATTTTATATAGTAATATATAATATATAAACTTTAGTATACATTAAAATTCAAACAGCAAAATATTTTCTTTGCGTTGTCATAGTTATTGGTTCGGACTACGTGATGTCATTTGCAGCTGCGTGCCATTGGAAATTGCATGGCGTGCCACATGTGCCACGTGTACCGTAGGTTGCCGACCCCTGAGCTATCATAAAAGACATGAAGACCGTTTATTTGCTATAAAATATACCCAGTACTAAAATATTTGACTACGGTAGGCCTACTAGTTTTGTCAGAATGTGGGGGTCACATTATATACGCACTATTTGAAAAGTGGATGAAGTTTTGCTCTTCTTGTAGCAACAAAAGTGAAGGAACTTAGACTATATCGGATGCAGGTCAAAGGTAAAGGATCTACTGTAGTCAGGCATGAACAAAAACCAAAGTACGACATCTAAACCATCGCATATTGGATATTATAAGGTAAGTGGTTATTCTCATTATTTTTGGGTAGCTAAAGCAAGGGTCGGTACCCCTTGCTAACTATGTGCCGACTTAGGGTTTTAAAATCATTCAGTGCGCCAACAGCATATGTATTTTTATACAAGTCAAGCTCAATATACCTGTCCTACAATATATTTTATATAATAATATATAGTATATATACTTCAGTATATATTAAAATTGAAACAGCTAAATATTTTCTTTGCGTTGTAGTAGTTATTGGTTCGGACTTCGTGATGTCATTTGCGGCTGTGTGCCATTGGAAATTGCTTGGCGTGAAACGTGTGGCTCGCGTGCCGTAGGTTGCCGACCCCTGTCATAGAACAGTTTTATAAGACTGGACACTTTTTTAGCAATGAAATTGCATCTATTTAAATTTTGTGTCTCTTGAAGCTATTATCTTTCCTGAAAAATCAGTAGCCGAAAGTGTTTTTTTTAAATTTTTTTTTAAGCGTATCACCCCGAGCAAGGCCGGTGGCCACTATCACGCAAGGGGTTACAGAAGGGTTGGAGGAAGAGCAGATAGGAGTGGTAAAGGAAGGGATGTGGAGAAAGAGAAGGACGGAGGGCCGATCGAGGTGGGGAGGTTACGGGAGATATAGAGCGAGAGCAGATAGGAATGAAAGACGTCAGGAAGTGGATAGATCAAGGCAACTGGAGATGACGATTGACGCTACACTTAAACCGTTGGAGATTGTATTTGTCAGGGAAACAGTAATAGGGAAGGGAGTTCCATAGGCGAGATGTGCAAGACATGAAGCTATTGGAGTAGAAAAGACGTCTACACCTAACAGTTTCAACGGTGAAGGGGTGGGAACGGGATGCCAGCCTCGTAGGACGCTTGAATTCACGAGGCTTAGGGACAAGTGAAAGCAACTCCTCAGAGCAATTACCGTGGAAGTACTTGTAGAAAAGGCAGAGTGATGCAACATTGCGTCTGTGAGAGAGCGACTGCAGACGAGATGACAGATCAGGGCCAATCACATTGCATATCCGTCTCTGGATCTTATCAAAAACCCCGAGGCAACACGCAGGGGCTGGTTCGTTATATCAAAACTTACCCTCTCTTTTTTCTTTGATTCAAATGTTCGCGTATTAGGTTGAGTCATAAGTAATTTCCGTTTTGGGGAACCATTTGTAATAATGAATGCACCATCATAATTTCTAATCATACGCGGCAGTTAAGAATAATTTGGGAATAGACCAAAATACTTTATATGTTGGAAAGTGACCGCAGCGTACACAGTGCGTTTAAAGAAAACAGTTATTCCACTCGGACAACAAAAAGACGCTTACGACAAAAATATCACAGGAAGAACTTTTTGGAACACGGTTGATCTGTTCTACCCTACTCACCATAATCTACCCTACCCGCCATATTCTACCCTACCCGCCATAATCTACCCTACCCGCCATATTCTACCCTACCCGCCATATTCTACCCTACCCGCCATAATCTACCCTACCCGCCATAATCTACCCTACCCGCCATATTCTACCTTGCCCAACATATTATACCCTACCCGCCATTTTCTACCTTACCCGCCATTTTCTACTCTACTCGCCATATCCTACCTACTCACTATATTCTACACTACCTGCCATATTCTACCCCATCAACCATATTCTTCCCTACCCACAATTTTCTACCCTACCACCCATATTCTACCCTATCCGCCATTTTCTACCCTATCCGCCATATTCTACCCTATCCGCCATTTTCTACCCTACCCGTCATATTCTACCCTATCCGCCATATTCTACCCTACCCGTCATATTCTACCCTATACGCTATTTTCTACCCTACCCGCCATATTCTACCCTACCCGCCATATTCTACCCTATCCGTCATTTTCTACCCTTCCCGTCATATTATACCCTACCCGCCATATTCTACCCTATCCGTCATTTTCTACCCTTCCCGTCATATTATACCCTACCCGCCATATTCTACCCTACTCACTCACTATATTCTACCCTACTCACTATATTCTACCGTATCCACCATATTCTACTCTATTCGCCATATTCTACCCCATTCGCCATATTCTCCTGATTCTGCACGAAGTGATTATTATTTTTGTCCAGTCACTTCAAAACAATTTGATTTTTTTTAATCATTTCACCAAAGCAAGGCGATAATGCCACTAAGACGCAATACTGGGAATGGAAAGGAATGAGTAGACTTTAGTGAGGAGAAAAGACAACAATTTTTGAAGGTTATAGGTGTCGGGGAAGTAAGAAATCGGAAGAGAGTTCCACAGGTGATAAAAGAAACTATTAGAATAGAACTTACGATTGCATCTGCCTATTTCAACAGTAAAATGATGAGACCTAACTGCCAATCTAGGAGTACACTTAATTTAATGCGGACAAGGTACCAAGAAGGAGATCACATTAGAACAATCGTCATGAAAGTATTTATAGAAAAGACAGAGGGAATCCACGTCACAGCCGTGGTAAAGTGACTGAAGATGAGATGTCTGGATAGATAACATTATAGAACCATTCTTGAATTTTGTCTAGATTCTTGTGATATATAGCCGGAGTACCAGAGAAGATATGGCAGCAAAATTCAATGGATGGAGAAATGTTAGATTTATAAATGTAGAAAAGGTGAATTCTGACGAGAAACATTGTCTGCCACGATACAGTGAATCAATCATAGACGATTACCACGTGTTTCAATATAATCACTCCACTTCATGTCAGAAGAAGTCACGAGAGTAAGATGTCGCAATTTCCTGAGGGTTAGCATCAGACATACTGATAGAGGACAAAAATTGTTCTCCATGATGACTGAAGGGCAGCGGTTTCATTTTGGAGGCGTTAAAATTTCCAAACCAATTCTTGCCCCAGCTAACAACTAGTTGGAGATCATCAATAATTTCCTTTTTTGTTTACCAACTTTATCCCTTAAAATGAATCCATCAGACTCTGCGATACCTCTTCACACCAACCAGTTATTAGATTTTTCAGTCACTGCAAATCTCTTTGATGTGGAAACATTCTTTAACGACATACTGATGCGCTCAGTGTTTATTCAGACCAAAAAGGCGCAGTGAGTTATTCTCATGGAGGTTAGCATTAGTCATGCCGGTAGAGCGAAAAAATAGTTCTCAGTGAATATTAAATGATAGCAAAGATAGCAGTTTAGTTTCGGAGGAGTTCAAATTTCCAAACCATTTCTTGCCCCAGTAAACAACTGATTGAAAACCATGCTCGAGAGAAGCTGCCAGTTTTACTTTGTCGAATCTAACGGACATACTATCGAGACAGAGTAAATAATTGTAGCATCAATATAAATACTTGGCAGGGAACTGATGACATTGGAGAGGTCGTCGATGAAGATAAAAACAAAGTAGGTCCAAGGATAGAAGAGACCTGGAAGACTCCCTAATTAATATGAAATAATCGAGATTATTTCCGCCCTTCATTACGATTAAACTATTGGATTAAATCAAATATTTGGCCAGAGACACTATAGCCTTTCAGCTTATGAAGAAAATTAACATGCCACACTTTATCCAACACCTTCGAGATATCTAAAGCCACAGTCTGAGCCTTGTCATTTATATCTGAAATTGATGAGTAAAACCTTAACGACTGCAAACAAGATTCAAAACTTCGTCGAAAATGTTTCACCTAAAAAACTGTGTATTTTTTATTCAAAATGTCTTAACGGACTGACTGACAAGTGACACCAATTCAGTGCAAAGTTATACTTTGACGAATCTATCGGACTTACTATTGAGACAGGAGTAATTCGTTGTCATCAACATAAATACTTAGATTGAGAACTGAGGACATCGGATTGGTCGTTGATGAAGATAAACAACAGATATCCAAGTATAGAAACCTGGGAGATCCCCGCATGTGAAATAATTTAGAGGCGTGGCCGTTCGTCACGTCTTTCATTATACGATTTGTTAAGAATGACTAGATTAAGTCAAATATTCCGCCAGAGACAACACAGCGTTTGTGCTCGTGAAGAGGGCCAGTATGAAATACCCTGTTTAAACGCCTTCAAGATATCAAAAGCCACACCCCAAGTATCGCCGTTCTTATTTAAATCGTTGGTGAAAACTTTTTCTGAGGGAAGCTAGAAAATTTTATTGAAAAGTTTTCGAATAAAAAACTGCGCAATTTTACTGAAAAGGCATGAAAAAAACTGACTTATGTGTACCCACAAGTCATTGCAAATAGTGGTGAATATAACTTCTTCTTTTGTCGTGTCCATTCGAGATGTTGGCGATCATGGCTCGCCACAATTTCCTGTCCTAATTGTAATTTTTTTAATAATACATTAGATAAACAAAAACGGAAATTTCAAAAACAGGAGTACTTTGAAGCAATTTTCTCAGGTGGACTATTTTGCATTAGGATTAGTGACCTCATATTTTTGTTATTATTGCGACATTTCGGCCGTTGTGTACTTTGGCCTTCTTCAGGTGTCTTTCGTTCTTTGTTCATTTTGTTAGAATGATTTCTTTACACTCTTCGAAGTTTCTTTTTATTGGCATTTAATAGAAGGTTAACAGTTCCTAATTTGTTGAGTCTCTATATTTTTGTTTTGCGTGGGTGGGCAATAAACACTGAACGCAGCATGACACAATAGAAGTGAATCATTAGAGAATGTTTTCCTTTCAAAGCGTTTTGCAGCAACCGAGAATGGTAAAAATCCGTTGGTGCAATGGCAAGTGAATATGGCGGGCAGGGCAGAGCAGACCAGCCGACCTCCCACATATTTTCCCTGTGTTTTTCGTTGTCAGAAGAGAACTACATTTTTCAATGAATCCACTGTGTACACTGCCGGGCAAAAAACTAATGCATGTTAAAGTACTCCAGATTTAATCTTAATTGTCATGTATCATTCATCGTTAAGGCGTGCTTCATTCGTCATTACAAATGCTTCGACAAAATGTTAATTACGTATGACCGAACGTAATATTTCATTTTTAGATATCTGTAGCAATTATTATTTCTCCATTGTGATTGTTCCCTCTTTAGATTCTATGAATCCCGTCAAAGATCACATTTCTGATCCGATTCCCCCCATCTTTCTAGACATACCTGCTACAGTCGATCTGTACTTTTCTCTCGTTGCACATTTCTTAAGTCAATTCTCTTTTGCTTGCTTGCACTTATATCTGATGTATTTCATATATTCTGTGTCATTTCTAAGTCGCCTCATTAAACCGAGAATTTCTTCGGATTTTTTTCTTTGTCTTTCTCTCGTCGCAATGACTTCTTTTACTGTTGTCATTAATGCTTCCCTCGAGGTGTTCCATTGTGACCCTGACATATTCGGAACTTTTATTTGTTCTCAACTGCGGCAGTTATTTATTTATTTTGGGAAATGGAATCCCTAGAGATTTTGTTGTATTGTAATTTAGGCATTGATTCCAGCTTTTATTCTTTTATAATTTTTTTTTTAGCTTTAGTTGACATGCTTTCCCGACTACTACAATCTTAACTTCTTCAAGTCTAGTGGCAACCGTTATCTCTCCTATATATTCCCTTAATCTGCAATTCTTACCTCTTACTAATCGTACAGCAGCCTTCTTCAATAAGGTTCTACTTAGAGTGGCTCTTGGGCCTTCTTTAGGGTGAACATTAGTAAAAGTTTGAAGTCTATTACAACTCTGTCGCTATTTCCAGAGGATGAGATGAGATCCGCACTTTAGTTCCACCAGTCCAGAAATTTATAGTGATTACTCGCCAGGCTACATCCACGGAGTCGAATCACCCACATTTCCCCTGTATTCCAAGAGGTTGCTTTTCCGACTACTAGAATCTTAACTTGGTCAAGTCTAGGGTTAACCATTATTTTTTCCGACATATCCACATCAACTGCACCTCTTACTCCTACCAATCATACAACAAACTTCTTCAATAACGATCTACCTAGAGGGCCTCTTGGACCCTGTGAACGTTAGTAAAAAATAAAATTTTCAATTGCAGCTCAATTGCTATTTGCATGGCAAATGTTTAAAAGAGATCCATACTTTAGTTCCACCAGTCCAGACATTTATAGTTATTACTCATCAGGTTACCTCCACATAGTTGAATCATCCACATTTCCCCTGTATTCCTATTGAAAGGTGGAAGTTCCACTCGGACAGCTTTTCTCCATTAACTGTTACTTTGTAGAACAGACTGCCACATAAATGCTTTCCTGGACACTTCAAGTCAAAAGTTAATCGTTGGTTGCTCCATATGCATATTTATCTCCTTTTTCTTCCTAATTCAAAAACCTTCTACTATGAATTGCCTTTGAGCTTTGTGTTAGAATAATCTTTTTAAAAATGAATCCAGAATCCAAAACTTTTATTTTTATTTTTAAGAGTATTTATAGAAATTAATATGCAAGAAAAATATTGAATAAACTACAATTGCCATGACCCTTGTGCAAATTAATTGAAACAACCGCTTTAATTTCCTTTCTTTAACCATATGGTCAGTTTTAGACCTACTGGAGTGACAGGGTGTAATCAATTTATTATTTTTTCCTCAGATTAGGTCATTTGCAGTGGTGTGCAGTAATATGAATCTATTTTCCCGGTGTATGATGAAATTTGTTTGTCCTTGAAAAATATTGAGTCATCCGTGATTGTATCAAATTTTAATCACACCTAGACACTATTGTCTCGACTGTCGGTTAGTTGTCCTATGACCATTGTCTGCGATGGACGTTGCTCCAACGTAGTAAAATTGTAACGCTACACGAACACACTGGCAAGCCTTACCTGTGTGCAAATCAAAGTACTATAGATTGGCCCGGAAACTCTCCAGATTTAAATCGAGTCGAGAATCTGTTGTCAGTCTGCAAGGAAAGATTTGGTGGAATGGACATACGAAGTACTAACATGTGCACTGGGTCATGTTTCAACAAAAATTAAATAATAACTGAATTATTCGTCTTGATTCAATTAGTTTGCACAAGGGTGTAATTGATCAGGTCCTCCACATCTTCCCGTATAATTAATTTGTACAAGGATGTATGTTATGTTTCATGAGCTTCTACCATAAGTGTTCGATCACTATTGGATTACACATAAGATTTAGTAAGACTTTTTACATGCATCCATTATTTGTTTTGGTGACAAGGTTAATACGTTAGTCATTGCACATAGACTTCTACCAAATCCTGGCGTTCCACGAAGATACTATTGCCAGACTCGGCGCAGTTTAGTAATGATGAAAATCACTTAAGTAAATCAGTGTAACTTGGAAACCATTCTTTTTATCGCTTAAATGGAAAGCAGATGGCCAGGGGTTCAATTTTCAATACTGAGGCTAAATACAAAACGACTGCTAAATAAGCAGACATATTTTTTACGCCATTTTGAACACATTTGAAATCTATATCCAAACTGAATTTGGACAAAATGAAAGACATAATTAAATATATACTAATTTAATCCATCTACTCTTGTTAAGACTAAACTCCATTAATTATTCAAAACATACCGAAACCTGCGCAGAAAGATCTGAGAGTTAGTTGATATCTGTGAGTGATTACATTTGATCGGTTATTGACTGATTCATCAAAAATCTCGAACCAGGATAGATTATATTGTGTTTTAGATCACACTGACATCTAAATATTTACCTACCTGTAAAAAAATGCGACAAATTTATAATCAATGTTTTATCTTTCAGGAGTAATTGACCTTGAATAACCTTGAATAAATTTCTTACATATTTAAAATTTTGAATAATCATTCGATTCTCTCGTAATTACTTAACTCTGATTGGTTCATTTATGATTGATAAACTGCTACTCGATCTTGTGACTCATCATTTAAAGTTTATTTGCAGTCAACTATCGTCTTTCGTTCTGCCCATCCCTTATGGCTAAACACCTCCTTGATTTTGAGCGTCAACTTATCGTACGTTTCAAACAAGAACATCCGACGTGCGGTCTGATGAAATGTGCAGAGATTCTTCCTGAATCTTTCAGTCACATCAGTCGTCGCCAGTTTCCAACGGTTGCCCCACGTCTTTCTGAATTTACCGACTTTTTCTTTTACTGGGCAGCCTGTCGTAACAGTGGAGGAAAATAACCAACTTTAAAATACTGCAAAAATACAAAGAAAAAATGAGTGAATATGAGAGGGCGTCAATAAATCTGGAGCTCGAAAGTTCGTTATTAGCTGTATTTTGATCTAAGATTTAATTGTATAATGTTTAATCTTATTCTATGAACAATAGAAAACAGATCTTTTTAAGTTTTAAATATTGATTTATAGATTTAAATATTGATTTATAGTTTTAAATATTGATTTAAGGTTTAAATATACGGTTTAGATCTATTGACCGAATTTACTGAGGACAGCGTATGCGTAAGCAATAGGCCTGAGGGAAAGCTGCAAGCAACCTACATAACGGACCTGTGTTAATGGTTAGTAGAATAAGTATAAGGAAATATAGCAAAAAGAGAAGCCTTACTTAAATCTACAAAGGACAGGAGGTTGTGTAGAGGCATGATCATCCCTTTTCTGAAGGGACACGGCACAAGAAGACTAAGAGAAGAAGAAGGAGGAGGAGGAGCAGCAGCAGAAGAAGAAGAAGAAGATTGCGGGGGTCCGTTGATATTTTCTTTTCCATTTTTCGGAGTGGCTCCGAGGTAATTTCTGGCATCTTAAAATGTAACTGATTACACGTTGTGATGTAGACGTTGGAGAAGTTTCACCCTTCATCGAACTCACTGGTTACAGGGCCAACATTGTCCCAGGCTTTAATGTTTAGATGCTGAAGACAACGTTTCCCGTCGATCCCTTTCGGCAAGTATTCTGTCGTGGCACTGAAAACGTGCCAGGTTTCGGAAAGGTTGAAAATAAAGTTAGGGAATTCGACAGAGCAAGTTTTAAACCTCGTCGCCTTCCCTGCTACGAGAAACGACAAGTAGCCCTCGTTAGTCTCGTCATTCTTATGTGAATAAAACAGGAATCATGAGAATGATCATTCACAATTGGTTGATAGGAAAACAATTGTAAATTTTCATATTAAATTAATGGTTTACTCAGTTTTGTCAAATATGACGGCATTGCCAGCATTCGATTATTAGTACATTACAGACTAGTTACCCTAACTTCAGAATTCCTATATATATATATATATATATATATATATATATATATATATATATATATATATATATATATATATATATATATATATGTTGTGTATATTTAGGCAGCAATTTTTCATTAATGCATGTTTCATTAAATAATATAGACAAGTTTTCTCTATTTATTTTAAGTAAGTTCCTTTCGTATTGTCTGATAAGCTTAATCACATTATCGTTGAAAGACATTTAAAACAACATGCCTGGTCATGTACTCAATTCCGGAAATTCCTCGTTAAAAAAACAACTATACTTAAGCAAGAAAACAATAAACAAAAACTAAAAATTCTTGAAGCTAAATACATAAAACAGTTGAAACCTAACCTGAACAAAATAAACTAAAAATCTCCACAAATATTCTTAAATGCCTATAATTTATAACAGAAGCCATTGGTTTATACCAACGGTTTCCCATACTTAATACTTCTCGTTTTTTCACTCTCGCGTGGTTATGTGTGACGTCACGAGCTGCGACGGGATTTTCGCTTCCGCGTCTCGTATATACGAGTTTGTCGTTACTTTGAAATTTTTCATGCAGCAAGGGCGGACTATCATTGTTGTTTCGTCCGTGTGTTGTTTGATATATTGAAATTGTCATCTTTGATAATGGCTTATGTAAGCCGAAAGCTTAGATTGGATTTAAACATGTATCAATATGGTGTTTTCCTTTCGTCATTCAACAATAATGTAATTAAGCTCATCAGACAATATGAAAGGAACTTACTTAAAAAATAGACATAACGTGTCTATATTATTTAATGAAACATTCATTAATATATATATATATATCAAAGTGAACACTGAAGTCAGCACTCGGAGGCGACAGACTATTTTCTGTTAAACGCAATCATCAGGTCACATGTGTTTTTTCTCGACTATTTATATATACGGGTGACTGGTTCTGTTATGGGAACTTACCCATAATAATAATGGACTATTCCGGACATCATAAATACTTCGCCTGAAGAGGGAGCATTCTGTTCAGTTCAGTTCAGAGTCAGAGTCAGTCAGAGACAGAGTCGAGTCAGACGATTACTGTAAGACATTGGAATAGTGATACTTGTCGAGACAACATAATTCACTCTAACCAAACCTGATTGTCATTACTAATACTTTTACTTCTTTGTACATATTTCTGTTTGTAATATATCTGTGTTATTCCATACCTGTGTTCGTGTTATTCTTCATTGGTTCTACCTTGAACCATCACCGTGGTACAAGGAACTTGGACCATAACAGGTTCATAGTGGGTAGTCTATTGCATTGTGTGTAGTCTATTCTAAAGGTTATTTTGGTGGGAGTGGCTTGTTAATTTGTTTATTTTTTTTTTATTTGGGTTCATTTATTTTTCCTTTTTTTTGCTTATTTATTTTATTTTATTTATTTTTATTTATTTATTCTTTTCAGTTTTAGATTTGTAATTATCGTAGTAAAACTTGTTTTCGTGTCTGCATTTTCAGATGAGTTCTGATTGTTTATTTAGTAGTTTGTTTTGGTCTGGGAAGGTAATGATAGCTATATGTTCTTAAATAAAAACTAGCCAAAACGAAGATTTTCTAGATGTCAGCTTCAACCTAAGAAAAGGCACATATAAACCATGCTGAAAGCCCAATTATAAACCCACTCTACATGCACACATCTTCCAATCACCCACCTTCTATAATCGAACAGATACCAAAATCAATTTACTGCAGGCTTTTCTACAATTCCTCCAATGAAACCATATTCAACGAAGCAAAGAAGGACTATGAAAAAGCCCTGAAAGATAGTGGATTCCCGGCAACACTAACATACACACAACAGAAAACAAAAAAGCCAACAGGGTAGAGAAACATCATATGCTTCAACCCACAGTACAACAAAACCGTAAAAACAAACGCAAGGAAAATATTCATCAAACTCTTACATAAACACTTCCCCGAATCAAGCACACTCCTAAAATATTTAACAAAAACACAGTAAAAATCAGCTACAGTTGTACCGAGAACATGACACAAATAATAAAAAAGTACGAAAGGTAAACTATGAACAAACCACCCGAACAAATTAAACCCACGTGTAACTGCAGAATAAAGAAAGTCCTTTAAACGGCATTTGCTTACAAAACAATGTAATATATCAAGCCACGGTAAAATCATCAAATAACAAAGAAAAAATATACATAGGAGTAACTGAAGGACCCTGTAAAAAAGAAACTACGCACACAAAACATCTTTCACAAATAGTAAATACGCAAAAAGCACAATACTTTCGAAGTATATGTGTGAAATTAATAACAAAAAAGCAAATCAGACCAAAACTATCATGGGAAATAAGGAAAAGAACATCAGCCTACAATAATGAATCCAAAAACTGAAAAGTCTGCTTGGAGGAAAAAATAGCTATAATTACGTTCCCAGACCAAAACAAACTACTAAATAAACGATAAGAAAATGCAGACACGAAAACAAATTTCCACTACGTCACTACGTTACTTAAAAACCGAAAACAATAAATAAAAATAAATAAATAAAAAACAAGTAAAATAAATTAATCCATATAAAATAAATAATAAACAAGTTGTCAAAACATTCCCGCCCAAATAACCGTTATAATAGACTGCCCACAATGCACCACTGACCCATATCTATAAAAGAACACAACGCATTTGACCTGATGATTGCGTTTAGCATGAAACAGTCTGTCAGCTCTGAGTGTTGACTTCAATGTTCACTTTCATATTTACATACGCTCTATCTCTGATATTGAGCACCTTATCCCATAAATATAGCATACCTCAAAACTATATTTTTTCATATATATATATATATATATATATATATATATATATATATATATATATATATATATATAATCGATTTAATTCCAAGCAAGGCAGTAAAACCATAGAGACACAGTGGAGTTGCTGGGTGTGGAAGTGTTAGAAACAGAAACATTGCTCAGAAACACGAATAAAAGAATAATAATCAGATGGTTAGTAGATAGCGATTGACTTTACATTTAAAGTTTTGCAGATTGAAGTTGGATGGAAACAATGGAGCCGGAAGGGAGTTCCGCAAGCAAGAAGTACGAGTAAATAAAATGTTAGCATACAAGTTACGGGTATATCTAACCAACTTAACTGTAAATTGATGAAACCTCGTCGCCAGTCTAGAACTGCGTTTAAATTCGAAAAGTCTCGGCACTAACGCGAAGAGCTCATCCGAACAATTACCATGAAAGAAATTTATAGAAAAGGCACAGGGAGGCAACATTACGGCGGTGGTAAAGAGACTGAAACTGAGGCATCAGAATATATTGTCAGTTTGTAGAACGTAGTTATTCTCCGAGACACAGCCTATAGTCAATGGTAGAGGAGTGAATTATTTCATATCTGAACTGGTTGCTGTTCAAAAACCAACTGTTCAATCTTATTTTCCACTAGAAAAGCTACGTTTCCGCCTGTCTTCTGATCGGTCTATCAATATAACCCCTAACCAATGGCAACAACGTCTAATCTCTCAACTCTGAACTATTGGCTTTTGCTATCTCGGTTAACATTGACAACACAGACATAACATTTCCTGAATTTTCAAAACCATATTGTACCAACGATTCGTCTGAAATATAATTTTACTCAGAGGCCTGTCCGCTAATGTACTATTCATGTGCTTTTAAAATTCTGACTTTTTGTATAATTTTTCATTATTATAATTTCGAGTGAAATAAACCTAATTAAAACCAATTAAAAACTTTGGCTACCTCTGTTTGACAAACAAATATCGCTCTGTCGGCTAGGGCTCCAAAATATGCCGACTGCACCTCTGCTGAGGGATAAAGCCTCCCCCCCACCAAATGAGGTTGTTGCGGATTTGTGATGAGTTGGATGTGTCAGAAGGTTAAATTGTGTGAAGGCTTTAAAATGGGCGTGTTCGTTAAACATTCACCCACAACAAATAAAAGAAATAAACATTTGAAGGCAAATCAATTGGAAGAAATCAAGAAGAAACAACGTAGTTTGAACAAATAACATACATTTATATACTTTCGACATACACAGAGTGAATTTAAGATTACTTGTTAAGTGTGACGAGTTAGACAAAAGTGGAAGGAATGACCATGCAGGGATTTGGTGTATGAAGTTTGTAGTTCAAGTCTGTCTGTGAAATTAAACAGATTGAATTCTGCAGGGTGAAAATGTCACTTGTGTGAGTTCAGATGTTAGTGTGTATGTGTGTGATAGTTGTATATACTTGTTTAAAGTCTTAAGGAGTTATGTACCTTTGACTGAATTGATAATAATTGACTATAGTTTACAATTACTATTTTGTAGTGAATAATGTCTCTTTTTCTAGTAAATTGTAAGTTGAGTTCTTGAGAGAGAAATGGTGATTGTTGAGTCAGTGTGCTGATGCGCGTAAAAGTTGGTTGTGTCAGTGTGTTGACGCGCGTAGAGTTTGTTGGCATCTCTCGAAGATTCAGATCCTGACTGCTTGTTAGGAAATGTCAGTTGGAAAAGTTGGTTGAGTTCAGAAGAGTTGAGAGTTCGTATTTGTGTGAACGTTGGTAATGTTCTTTAAAGTCTGACCGCAAGGTCAAGACGAGAATTCTTGAAGGTCACATTTTTGGCAGCAAGGAATGAGACGCAAGAGAAAACGGGGAGAGAACGGAGAGAGAAAGCCTACTCGTGTTTTGTTTATATAAGGTGGTGTATCACGTGACAGGCTCCCAGCTCAGTGCGCGGGAAAAAAGGATTTCTCTCAACTTACTACACTTTTGTGCCCTTTTAACCAATGGAAAGTTGAATTTGGAAAAGTGAAGTGATGATTGATTAAAGTTGGTTTGGGGGAAGAGTGCATTTTCCCGCAGGGGGTAACTGGCAAATATGGAGGATTCCATTAAGGTCCCCTGTTTTCCGTGGGTGGCAACCCGTAATGTCTGGGGACAGGTTCTTGGTGGTTGAGTAATTCAGGAGTCGGTGTGATATACTTCTGATTCCCAACACACCACTTTGGCCCTTACTAGACTGGCGCTCGGAGATGCCCGACCCGATCAATCGTTTGGTCATGTAATGCTCTAGGGCCTATAACGGAGCATTTTATAACCCCAAATACAATACCCCAAATATACACCGGGGTAAAATATGATCTCTATCCAGTTTATAGGCGTTCGAAGGGGATGGGTGAGGTTCAGTCGGTTCGAAGAGATCGAGACTTAGACATGGCTATAAACATACTAATTTGTACTCGTAAGATTTGGGAAGCGCAGTATTCGAGTATACGAGTATACTGGTTTGTGTATCCCTGACCTGTCAAGGTGACTGGGTTTGATCCCTTGACACGTTCCAGTGTCGGGCTCCGAGGTGGGTGGGAAATTTTAAATTTCCTACATCAAAACTATGAATAACCAAAACAAAAAACCCAAACGATATCTTTTGGAGCCTGACTCTGAAAAAGAAGTGAATATTGACTTATCAAGTTTTCTCGTGATCCTCTCGGAAACCTTCCCCCTTTCTTGATTGAAAAAGTGCTATTCAGCAGGATTAACCCCAAAAGAGTTATATTGATATTACATTAATAGAAATTGAGAAACGGTAATTTGCTAGTAGAGGTAGAAAATAGGAAGCATGCTGAAAGTTTAAACAAGATGAATAGTTTTCATAACCTCAAAATAAAAATCTTTTCCCATGAAAAATTTAACACTTATAAGGGAGTCATTAGAAGCAGAGAGTTGTCTCTGGAACACCGGAAGAAATCACATCTGCCTTAGGAAACCAGGGGGTTGGTGATTACCGTAGTATCATAATAAAAAGAAAAGGCAACAAAACAAAAGCAACAAGGGATATACATATCCTTATTTTTATCATATCTCAGATCCCTAGAAAAATAAAAGTCGGGTATATATTGATCATGTGGAACAATATATTCCTGCTCCACTAAGGTGTTTCACGTACCAAAAGTTTAGATAGCTACAGGAGTCGCCCAACATGCGGAAAATGTGGCCAAAGGGATTCAGACCACATGGAAGAAGAATGCCACTGTGAAGTAAGATAACTGCCAGAAAAACCATCCAGCATACTCACGATCATGAGACTTTTGGAAAAGGAAAAAAGAGATAGTCGAGGTGAAACATAAACGAAATCTCTCATTCCTGGAAGCAAGGCAAATAGTAGAAAACTACATGAAAGGCCATTCCTATGAAAACAATAACGCAAAAAATGACCACAACGGATGCCAGTTAACGTGACAAATACAGAGCCATCATTGAGAAACTCGTACACTTAGGGCCAAATGACTGGCCCAAATTTCAAAACTACCTAAAAGACATATATTCCAAGGAAATAGTACAAACTGAACCACAAAAGAAAGCCAATGAAAGTATTGAAATAATAAATAAAGGAAAAACAAATACAAAATCTACCGCTCAAACACTAACAACTCCACCAAATAATACAAAATCTCCTACAAAGTAAAGGTCACAATGATCTTGTATCCATCCACCAAAAACCATCAAAGATAGACTTAAGAAATTATCTCAAAAAAAAAAACAGAACCAGCCAAACAAAAACCAGAAATCAACAATGAGTAAATTCCTACCCAAAATCGATTTGACAAATTGGAAGAAATGGAGGTGGAAATCGAGAACCCACAAATGGCTAAAACCCTTGAACTCAAAACCTCCGAAAATTAAATCATAATCACAAATGAAGCTAAAGCCCGAAAACATTTACTAATCCTGTATCAAATAATCCAATGGAAGTACCGCGGAATAAAGGCAAACTGCTTCTGCTAATAACAGACCTGTCACTGGCCTTCAGAAAACATTCCTTAAGCAAAATGACAAACTGAATATAAAAGAATACCATTAATACAACTACAGACATGACACTGGGTTTCGAAGGTCAGCCCGTACATCCATCCTAGTTATGGAGGATGTACCTCAAAGTAAAATAAATTTAACAACTACTTTACAGGCAAGCGTTGTTAAAGTGACCTTACACAGGCCAATAAACATCAACTCAGTATATATCCTACCGAATGAACCCGTAAATGAAGCTGGAATTCATGATAATCATAAGGCAACTCCCTGAACCCTTTATGATACTAGGGGGGACTTTAACTGTCACAGCACCAGATGGGGTTGTAAAACCAAAAGGGGAGGACCTTAGAAACAATAATTAATGACTGCGATTTATGCATTTATAATGGTAAAACACCGACTTACATAAATCCATTTTCTGGCAGCTACTCGGCAATAGACTTATCCCTATGCGATCCATCAATTTATATATGGATTTCTCTTGGAAGCTACTAGCAGACACATGGGTGGGGATCACTTGCTAATCATCCTACAAAACTCAGAACATAATGACAAAAATTCTCTTCATTGTAAATTAGGTGGGGTGAACTGGGAAGAATTAAAAATCCAATGTTCTGAAAAACTAGTTGAAGGAAAAAGCATCAAGGACTGAAAACATTTCACGGAAATCCTCAAATCTATAGCTAGAAAATGCATTCCAAAAAAATCAGCACAAAAAAAACGTAACCGACCATAGTTCAATGATAAATGTAAAAAAGCCATCAGACTAAGAAGAACAGCTCTGAAATAAATCAACAAATAATCTACAATCTTTAATTTGTTGCAATTTAAACAACTCCGAGCAGAAGCACGGAAAATATTTAAAGAAACCAAAAAAGAATGCTAAAAAAGCTACGTCAACAGACTCAATTCTGCTACAAAAATAAAATCTGTCTGGAATATGATAAAAAAACAGAAGGCAAATACCTAACACCTCTCGATAATTATTACAATGTTATGGCCGTTGTACGCGCCGGATTTCTTCAGATGGTTGGAATGTCGAACTGAACCCTTTATTTCGCTCACTGGGGTAGACTGTTCTAGTTCCACGTGCCATATTTAATCGATGTCAGTTATCAGGTATCTCCTGTTAATTCCCCTCTCCAAATATGGCGACAAAGATGAGGAGAATAGTCCGAATAATGTAAATAGTGTACATAATACCTAATCTCAGAAATATAGACAGATACCTAACGATAAATAACTCTAAAATAACCAGCAACAAGAACCAACTAGACAAAAACAATCTCTAAAATTTAATCTGCCAAGAATGATAGCCAACAAAATAAAATACGGAAAACCAAAAACTAAACTTTAAATCAAATATTTTCGAGTCCTATAATCTACCATAGGGGAACTAAATGCATTTTTAAAGAAAGCCCACAATACAGCTGTGGGTCCAGATGTTATCCACTACGAATTCATAAAACGGTTACCTAACAAATCATTGTAACTGTTATTAAAAATATATAATAACGTGAACAAATGACAAATTCCCAGAAATGTGGAGACAGTCATTCATCACCCTTATTCCAAAACTGGAAAGGGTGACACAGACTCTGAAAACTACGATAACATTATCAGTTGCCTATGTAAAACTATGGAGAGAATGGTCAACAACAGGTTGTCTTGGTACCTGGAAACTAAAGGCTTAATCAGTGACGTCCAATGTGCTTTTAGGCAAAAAAAAAGAAGCACCATGGACCACTTAATACGCCTAGAAATCTTTGTAAAGGAAGCCTTTATTAAGAAGGAACATCTCAGGGCAGTCTTTTTTAACGTACAAAAGGCGTACAACAATTCATGGAAATTTCTTATCTTGAAAGACCTAGATGAACTGGGACCGAAAGGAAGGCTAATTCAATTCATAGAGCATTATATGGAAGACCGAAGATTTCAAGTACGTAGGGAAACTACGCTACTAAACCTGCAAAATCGAGAAGATGGGGTTCTACAAGGAAGCATGGTCTCGGTGACCCCTTTATACGTGAAAAGTGACTTCATCGTTAAATCCCTAAGCGCAGGAGCGAGGTGCTCCCCTATATGTCAATGAGTTTCTAATAATGTACAGATCTCGACATATGCATGCCATAGAAAGACAACTCGAACAATACCTCAATAAATACAAAAATGGGCCACTAAAAATGGTTTCATATTTTCCAAAACGAAAGCCAAATGCCTACATTTCTGAAAATTAAGAAAATTGCACAACGACCCCTTTTTAAAATTAGACGGAGCAGAAATCCCACTAGTGGAACAACACAAGTTCCTGGGTATTATCTTTGACAAAAAAATTAACATTTATTCCCCATCTAAAATATTTAAAAATAAAATATGACAAAGTCCTCCCAATTCTGCTCGCAGTGGCCCATACTGAAGGGGGAGCAGATCGACAAACGCTAATTAAATTATACAGATCACTACTGGATTACGCTAATTGCGTATATGGGGCAGCCATAAAATCATACCTAAAAATACTCAACGCAACCTATCATCAAAGCCTCGGACTAGTACTTTTAGAACATCCCAAATCTGGCAATACAGTACTATGTCAAAATAAAATCCTGTCCAACAAACCCAGCTCATAGCATTCCTTTTAAGCCTATTACTGTGATCTTTTCCAACGAAAATACAATACTACATAACCATATGGACTCAGGACGAAATCCATTACTGAAGAGTTAGGGACCAAACTCACATACAAGAAACGACTGCAGCCAATATTACACCATGGACAATCAAGCAACCCGAAGTCTTTCGAGAATCAAATAAGCTCCCTGAACAAAAAACGCACCCACTCACATTCCAGGACAAGTTTCAGGGCATATTTGAAAACTATCCTAACCCTCCATCCATCTATACAGATGGGTCAAAGTGTGAAGACAATACAGAGTGTTCAGCAGTTAGACAAAATACAGGGTGACCCCCCCCCAAAAAAAACGGGAATGTTTGAAGTGCGTATTGCCAGACATGAGCAAGTGACAACACTGCGAGACAGTGACCTTGAGCAAGTAAACATTTCGTCATTTTAGTAACGAGAATGAAATTTACAGTATCCCAGCTGAGATGTTGCAGCAGTCAATGAGGAATCTCAACAGCAGATTTCAAGAATGCATTCGTACAGGAGGACGCCATCTACAGGACGTAATTTTAAAAAAAATGAAAATTCCATTATTGTTTCTTAAATGGCATGTTTTAAGGTTTCAATTACTATGAATTAAATATTTTTCTTCCATCACTCTTGGTTTTATTGGATTGTTAAAAATTTCCCGTTTTTTTTTTTGGTGTGGGGGGTCACCCTATATTACCAAACAAAAAATCGCCTCCCAAAGGGAAGCTCTATTTTCACTGTGTTATATTACGTTTGTAAGGAAAAATCATGTTGATTTCCCAATTCTAGTTTTTGGTGTCTGATTTTCAAAGTGAGACACTCCTATTTCTTGGAAGATTTGACACCCCCGCCTCACCTTTACACCCGACTTGTGTACATTCGATTTGTCTCGGACGAAGTTACAATTGGGAAATACCATAAGGGAGAATATCAAAGCATCGATTCTCATAGAAGCATCTTTGGGTTCTCAAGTGGCCTTGTGGCAAACTAAATGAAGCTATATTCATATATGTTATCTCTTTTCGTCACCCGCTTTTTCTTCTTTTCTCTCTTTCTGTTTCTTTCTCTTTCTCTTTTCTTTCTTTTCTTTCTTTTATTCTTTCTGTCTGTCTTTCTTTCTTGGTCTTTTTTCTTTCGATTTTTTTATTTAAATTTAACTTTCCTTCTTTCTTCCTTTTTTCTTTCTTTTTTTCCTTCTTTCTTTCTTTTTTCTTTCCATTTTGCTATTTTTACTTCGTTACAAAAGTTTTTAATTATTTCACACTCACTATTCGTCATAATGGCTTTGAAGTTAAAAAAAAATCCAACAACCCACTCATTATCAACCTATTATGCAAAATGAGCAGCACTACTTGCAAACCTCAAACTATGTTGGATTCCTAGCCACATCGGAGTTGGCGGTAACATAAAAGATAAAGTAGACCTGGCAGCCAAATCAACTTTAGATATGGATGTAGACTCAAGGACCAAAATCCCATACACCGACTTTAAAGAGGTCATTAACAAATATATTCAAAAAGAATGGCAACAGTGCTAGGATGATAACCTACACAATAAACTCTTTGCAATTCAGCCCAAACTAGAACAATGGAAGTTGGCTTTCAGAAAATCTAGGAAGGAAGAAGCAGTACTGGCCCGCTTATGCATTAGCCATACGAGAATAACCCACTCATACTTGCTAAACAACAAAGATCAACCAGTATGCCAAGCATGTGAAATGGCTCACACTATTAAACATATATTAAGTGAATAAAATCATGCCCATCGAACCCATGTTACAGCAGTACCTTTGAACTGAATCACTGTGATCTATTCCAACAAAAAGACAACACCATAGAACCCTATGAAATCCATTGCTGAAAAGTTAGGCACCACACTCTCAAACATACAAGAAATGACTACAGCCAGTATTCCACCATGGACTATCAAGCAACCCGAAGTTTTTCTAGAATTAAATAAACTCCCTCAACAGAAAATACACCCACATATATTCCAGGACAAGTTTAAGGGCATATTGGAAAACTACCCTAACTATACACCCATCTATATAGACAGGTGAAAGTGTGAGGACAAGATGGGATGTGCAGCAGTGAGACAAAATATTACAAAAAAAGCACCACCCAAAGAGAAGTTCTATTTTCCTTGCGGAGACTTATGCAATAGAATTAGTTCTCAACATCATCACAAAAAGCAAAAAAAAAAATTTTTCAAGGACACTATCCTAATGGATTTGAAGAAAAAAAAACCCAACAACCCACTTATTATCAAATTATTATGCAAAATGAGCACTACTTGCAAACATAAAGACATCAAACTATATTGGATTCCTAGCCACATCGGAGTGGAAGGTAACAATAAAGTAGACCTAACAGCCAAATCAGCTTTAGATATGAATGTTGACTCAAGGATCCAAATCCCATACACTGACTTTAAGGAGGTCATTTATAAATACACTCAAAAGGAATGGCAACGGTGCTGGGAGGATAACGCACGCAATAAACACTTGGCGATTCAGCCCAAACTAGGATTTCTGATAGCTTACACGAGTTTTGGGAGAAGTAGGGGATGACAAGACCTTCGGACCACCCTGAATATCTTAAAAGAATACATCAATGAAACCAGACTCTCGACAAAAATCCTCTTTACAAAAATACGTCAATGAAATCTGATCTATAAACTGATTTCTTGCAAAGAATACACATTCTATTTAGTCGAATCAACTGTAAAAGTCTTGTCAGCATTAAATACCTCTGCAGACGGGCAAGACCTTCCAAATGAGACCTGTTTGCGGTGGGTGGGGACCCGTAATGTCTGGGGACAGGATGATGGTGGTTGAGGACTTCAGGTGTCAGGGTTAGATATGTCTGATTCCCAACACACCATTTTGGTCTTTACTTGGACTAGACGATAACACACACCAAAAGGTCTTGGCGATTCAGCCCAAACAAGGAGAATGGAAGTCGGCTTTCAGAAAATCTCGGAAGGAAGACGTAATACTGACCCCGATTATGCATTGGCCATACGAGAATAATCCATTCGTACTTACTAAACAACGAAAATCAACCAATATGCCAAGATGGGAAACAACATACACTATTAAACATATATTAACCGAGTGATCGGACCTTGCTCTCTCAAGACAAAAATGTTATAACATAAACAACATGTAGATCTTCGAGAAAGCAAAAGTGGATGACATTCTGCCATTTGTTTTTTTTAAACAGTCGAGCTCTACAAAAAATATAAATCAAATGAGAATGTCACTAAAATCAATTTCTCTACAAAGTATACGGTGTGGTCCGAAAGTCGTGTCACCCTTGCATAATATAATTTTCTATTTCTGATAGCTGATACGAATTTGGAAGAAAGGTAGGGGATGACAAGACTTTCGGACCCACCTGTATATCTGAAAAGAATGCATCAATGAAACCAGACTCTCGACAAAAATCCTCTTTACAAAAATACGTCAATGAAATCCGATCTATAAACTGATTTCTTGCAAAAAAATGCATAATCTATCCATACGAAAGATCTTGTCGACATTAAATAAGCCAAACCAAACCAAACCAAACAAAAATGAAGAAAAATTAATTTTAAATGAATATTTATTTGGATATTCGAAAAGATAATTTTTCTTCGGCATTATTCTTAAGTAGAATTTTTTACAACACGTGTTGATATCGCCACAGTATTTAGTATTGTTGAAGTTACCACCAACATTTTTTGTCGAAATTTAGAAGACTCTACATTTTGTTCAATTTCTCAGACCAATGGAATTTGAATAAGCTGATTTATTTGGAAAAATAATTTGACAAAAACCCTACTTCGCGGTTTAATCATTTCTTTAACTTAATATAATTTTGTAGGACTTCATGGTAAACGATATTAAGAAAATTTCTTTTTTTTTTCCTTTTTAACAGAGAATAATAAATTCTCATGATTTCTTACTCTTGAGCATGCAGGATGCAACTGACCATGTGTAAATATTTTTTCTGGAACCAAATTCCAACTTTTTGAAGCGTTTGGCCTTGTGAATTGTTTATAGTTCTCGCAAACACAGGGCAAACTGGAAACTGGATTCTTGTATATATAAAAACTTAAAGAAATGATATGCAAAAAGCAATATTACATTTTTATTAAATAAGTATTTGCTATTTTTATTATTATATTATTTTTTTTAAATCGTCGGATCATTTTGTATGTTAAATGAAATTTTGAATTCCCACCCCCAAATAAATTAAAATTTATTGTACTAAGTGACACACCCTAATAAAACAAATTGTACTTGTACCCTCATCTGTTTGCACTTCTCTCCCAAATTTGGTTTCGATCGGTCAATATATGGTTATTTTAGAGGGTGTGTCGGACAGACAGACGGACTAACGAAAGTCATATTATTATACATTCAATCTCTTCTTAAGAAAAACAATCTCTGTACTGTTCTTTTTTAAGTAGGTCTACTTATGTTCATTTTTTCGGTATCTTAAACAACGAACAAGACTTCCAGGTTGGGCATAAGGATAACAGCTTCATTTTTTTTAACTAAGAAGGTAAGGTAGATTTGAAAGGTAGTTTGTTCAATTATTCTGTCACCCACTTTTTCCTCATTCACTATCGAACATTGTGGCATAGCAGTGACGAGACATTTTTCACATATCTCACAATTGAACAAAGTAGGGAAAGAAATATTCATGCCTTTCTCAAAGGAACGGCTGTGACGTAAATATTCCTCGGGTGGCACTTCAGAAGTTCAGAATTATCAGAACGATCTGAAAATATTCTCGCAGAAATTAAGTTAATTAAAAAAAATAAAGTAAACCCTTTTCTAGAGTTTAGGAGAAATAAGCTTAATAAACAAAATGGATATAACCAGTTAATACTAAATTTACAGGTACAAAATATGACGTCGAACTTCAAGTGATGGTTAACGAGTTAGTTAGGTTGACAGATACTACTGAGTACTACCAAATGATAACTATAAATATATAAAAAATTGACAAAACATCTGTAGTCTAGTGAAAAAATATCTTAAAAACATATCCTTCCTGGTCAATGTGCTGAATTCAGTTAAAACATTTACAGGCTAATTGCATTTAAGCTTAACGTCTACTCTGTCTGCTTACAGAAAGATGGCAGGTAGGACTTAATATAAACTGATTCCAACATCTTCAGATGAAATAAGAATTAACCTTGCTCAGCACTGAGAAAAATGTCTCGGTTGGAAGACCAGACACATTGCTGGTTGTGAAACAAATATTCATCTGCTACCGAACTAGCCGTATTCACGCCTCTATGCAAACTGTTCACTGTTTGCAAATACTTGTTGGTGCGTGTTAACTGATCTTTGCTTCCAACCTTTATCGCTTTCTACCGATAGATCGCCACACGGACATTTGAATTGGTAAATTACTAAAACTATATGTTGGGAAGATAATGGTTGTTAAACTTAAATGTAATTAGACTGTAACCGTTATATTTTAGATTAATCTAATTATTATAACTAAAAAGATATAATAATTACGTGACGGGCTACAACCCGACTTATAGAATTTTATCATGTATAACCTCGTATTATTTGAGTTTCTGAGATGAAACACTGTTAAATCGCGATGAAAATTAAATCTCCATGAAAATATTGTTAAAAAATACCCTTACCCACATGAAAACCAGGAAAAAAGGGTTAGTAGTTTTACCCTTCAAGCTTGTCCTTGTGCCATACGAAAACAAATTTAATGATTACAAAAGCACTTTGGCGTTTTCCTCTTCAAACCGTTACTCTTCTAATAAGTTCGATCGTCATCGAGTTCCCTATAATTTTGGCCTGGTGCCAGACTACACTAAGAAAATGCCGAAACCTAGTTCCAGACGACGGAGACTAGAGAACGTAATGAAGTTTAAACATTTCTTAACGACAAGTAGGTTATATTCTCTGAATTATTTCTTTATGAAAGTCATTAAAAACTGTTTTGAATGAATTCAGGAATTGCTTTTCGATATCAACACATGGTTGACAGATTGGGATATGTTTGAAAGATCAGCGTCTAAATTTTTAATTTCGTCACTTGCGACCTCCGGGGTTAAGGCTTACCTACCTTGAGATTCGAATGAAAAAGAGTCAATTCAAAATTTAGTAACACGATAAACCTATTTAGGGAATATAAGTCTAAGGGTGAGAACTGTATGTAACGCGTTCTAGTTTTTAAAAGGACTTCATACCGTGTGTCAAAAAATGTATACACATTTTGAAGCTCTGTCTATATTTCTGAGGTGAGGTCTTGTAATTATTTACACTTGACATTGTTCGGACTTTGGTCCTTATCCTTGTTGTCATATTCGCGACGTTTCAGCTTTTGTACACTCCGGCTTTATTCAACTGATTGGAATTTCGATTCGAAACCCCTTATTTCATCCATCGGGGTAGATTGTTCTAGTTCCACGTGACATGCTTCTTCCGGATAAATGAGTTTCAGTTATCTCCCTTTAGTAACTCAACTTTCCAAGTCAAGTCCACAAGGTCCCGGTTGATAAAAGCGTTGGTTGAAGTCATCCAGTGACTCAACCCAAAGAGTTGTGAGTTCAATACCTGGCCACAGCAGAGGTGAATAAAAACTTAGAGAGTTGAGTTCCAGTCTAGATTTAAAAGCGTCTATGCAGTCTTGTGGATGAAATATTTTCTAATTTACAGTCCTTTTACAAAGATGAAACGTTGTAAGCCCTTTTCGTCTCTATCGCTATTTCTATGTCAAATGTTTTGACGAGCTAATTTCTTAGTTCTACCAATTCAGACCTTCACAGCTAAGACCCACCATGCCAGGTACAGTGGAACAAATCATTTATTTCATATTCCATTAGTAAGAAGAAAGTTTCACTCGGAAAGCTTCTTTCCAAGAATTGCTAATTTGTGGTACGAACTCCAGAATGGATACTTTCCCAATCATTACAGTCCTAACTTCTAGTATAAGGTTAACCGTAATCTTGCCTACATATTCTCATAAACTGCAATTCTTACCTTTTCCTCTTACGCTCATACAAAACAACTGAATTCAGTAAGACTCTACCTTGAGTGGCTTATAGACGACCCTCTCTTTCGGTGCAACGTTAAGGGCGCTGACTCAGAGCTGGAATTTGAACGGAATCGGTACGTTCATGTCTATTTTGTGACCTGTCGTACCAAACAGAGAAGGGTTTTATCTCCCTCTCTCTCCCTGTCTATCTCTCTCTTCCTCTCTCTCTCAATATATATATATATATATATATATATATATATATATATATATATATATTAGGCATGTTTGATTAAATAAATTACAGACATTATCTTCTAGAATAGGGTTAACCGTAATCTTGCTTACATATTCTCATAAACTACAATTCTTACCTCTTCCTCTTACGCTCTCTCTCTCTCTCTTTCTTTTTATCTCACTCTCTCTCTTTCTATATATATACATACATATATATATATATATATATATATATATATATATATATATATATATATATATATATATATAGTTAGCTTATTGATGTTATATCCAGCACACCGACTCCAGAGTTCATAGACGACCGTTTTTGTAATCGTTCTGTCCACTCGCCAGGAAGTATTGCTGATAACTCCTGACGATTAGATTGAATGGTTATAAAAAGCTTTGTCTACGAAACTCTGGAGCCGGAGTACTGAATATAACATCAATGAGCTAAGTGATAAATGTTATATTTGTATTAATCCTACTAATGCTTTAACTCTGATATCTAGAACTTTATTGCAATGACTGTCTGCCTCAAATTCTTTTCCTTTCAGACTTCCACTGAATGGCAGCATTTCTGGCTTCACACTATCTTTGTCGTCGCTATTATATATATATATATAATGGGCTGGTCATGTTGTGAGAATGGATGAGCATAGGCTTTCAAAAAAGTGCTGTATGGACAACTACCATACTCCAAGCGTTCAGTTGGAAGTCCACTCTTATGCTACAAAGACAAATTGAAAGACAACTTGAAACGTCTCAACTTTGATCTGAAAACCTTAAAATCCCAAGCATCAACCGAAAAGAGTGACGTAAGACATGTTTTATTAAGTTAAAGGGATTTGAAGAGAGTAGACTGAAGCACCGTGTTCAGCTTCGACAAGCTCTGAAGCGGAGACGTCATCAAAATCCTGCTTTAACAAATTTTATCTGTCATTGTAGCTTTGTCGGCCGCAGCAAAGCTGGGCTAGTATCACACATAACCCTAGAACACGAACCATGGGTATATAGTACCCCGCGCAAATTTTCCTATTTCTAATTACAATTTTCAGTACCTGATTTTCTTACCTAAATAATATGTTTTTCAGTTCCTATTAATGTTAACTCAAAGTACAAAGTTTGCAGTGCCTGCATTTAAAATATTTCAAATAAAGATTTATATTTAATATTTGTTTTGATATTTTCAAAATCGGGTATGATATAACCATGGTTAGTAGTGGTGTAACTTTAATTGATGGTTAGTGTTCTAGGGTTAATAAAAGCACAAATGAAATATGTCTTTCCCTTATCTTATTTTCTCCACAATAGCCCCTGCCTGAATGCATAAGTGTAAAACAAAAGGCACCATCCAATGTTGACCCTCATTTATCGTTCACGATAGGACAGTCTACCATATACACACACACACATATATATATATATATATGTGTGTGTGTTAAAACAGAACAATTGACTCTACATCTGCGGGCAAACTCTACCTTTGCAAACTGTTTCTTCTGGAATAAAAAACATTTCAGCCTCCACGCCAACATTTTTAAAGTTCATAGATTTTCATTGCGTTATTTTCATCATTCACAATATTCGACTTCATCGAGCAAGTCGTCTTCTTTTCTGTCTAGATAACGTCGTCGAACGTTGGGGGAATATGCAATGAGATAGTTGGCCCACGACCAAAGTTTGCAAATACCGGTCATTAGACCGAGTCAGGATCCCTGGGGCTTTTTTTTTCTGATTTCCCTTGGCACATTTGCCTGGTTGGAGAAAGTAATGTTGGTCTTTCTATCACTTTTTATTAATTCTTTGACAATGTCAAACCAAACAGGATGCTTGCTGTTTCAACGCCAGATTGTATCTCTGCGTAATGCGGTCTCGGGAACGCGCCATAAAGTAGTCAATAGAATACGTTAAAGGTGATGTAACTCGGTCGAATTCCTTGCGGGGCGCCACTGCACCGGCTTTACTCCTGTTCAGAATACACTGAAGTCCGCTCTTTTAACAAAACCGTAACATGTCTGTTGTTTCGCACAAGAAATGTGACTCGTCAGTCACGGTCAAAATTATGAAAGGCGATATCTACGAACAGTATACTTTTGAGTATTATTCAACTCTTCAGTGTTTATTTAACATGTGATATTACTGGTAGGTTTAGTGAAAAAAATATTATCTCTAATGATTACATTCTGAAAGGAGATATCTATGGGGATTATAATCTTGATAATTATTTAACGACTCAATGTTTATGCAGACTGTAATAAGACGGGTAGGATTTATTAAACGAATATGGTACACGCTGTAATAATGGATAGCGGCTCGGACTGAGTTCGAATTCTACTCGGGTTCATTACATTCACTTACTTACTAATACTCTCGGAAAAGGTATGAATCCATCTTTCCTTCTCCCGGATACGGGGAAAAACAGGACTGACTAGATTATCTTAGATGGCAGCCGGTCTAGAAGAAGGAAAAACATTGAATTCAAAACCAGCCTGGAGAGGGTTGGGCTCCGTTGTCCAGGAAACACCACTGCTACTGCAACAGCAGAACTTGTGGTGCCCCTACGACCTTAATGCCTTAGGGGTCACGTGATCATAAATAGAAAAGAAAAGACTTTTTATTTATAGCGACACAGTAAATTCTTAAAGATTTAGGAAGTGACAATCTATAATAATAATAATAATAATAATAATAATAATAATAATAACAACAACAACAACAATAATAATAATAATAATAATAATAATAATAATAATAATAATAATAATAATAATAATTAGAACTGTATTTTAGAGCTGCCTGTCTGTACATGAGCAAAGTTTCGCTTCACCGCTGGCATTTCCACTCTTATCCTTCTTAATTTTCGCAATTTTTTGTTCTAAAAAAACTAAATATACTTATAACATAATTTCTTTTTTATGTTTGCGCAAGTTTCCACATGCAGTCCCAAACTTATACTCGGAACATGCGAAAAAAAAAAGAATTATAACTGCTGATGAATTAAAGCAATCAGTAATGACAAAAAAAGTTATTTTTTTGTATGTATTTTTTCGAATAAGGCTTTTTATCATTATTTTTTTTTACCTTGGTTTTTCAGTGTTTTATTCAGCGGGCATTGATAGATGTTCGTTTAGTAATATGAAAGAGAATATTAAACAGAACCATTTATTTTTATAGTAGAGGATATATATATATATATATATATATATATATATATATATATATATATATATATATATATATATATATATAAGTTTATTCGCACTGAGGAGCTGTGATACAGCGAAACAGTACTGTCTGTGAATGACATAATTTAGCTCTTGAAAATACATTTCAATTGAGCACTGTTGAGTGATAAGCTAATTCTATAAACAACAGCCACCTGCACTAATGCGAAGCTCTTCAGTAAAATGAATGGAGCACTTTGGCTGATTGGCATTTGTTTACATTTGTAAAAACAATACGCTAGATTTAGTGGTGTAACTCTACCGAGTGAAGATAGCTCTGGCTGACACCAAATTAGTCGTGTTTCAATCCTGGCTTGAGGCATTCGGAAGTCTAGTCGCTCTGAGGAACTGTGATACAGCGAAACAGTACTGTCTGTGAATGACATATATATATATATATATATATATATATATATATATACATAAATTCCCAAGAGGATAGAATCCAGGTAGAACTCAATGTCCAGAACAGAGTAAGAATATAATATAAAAGGCTTAAACACTAATATTCCATGGTTATGATTTATTACATTGGAATCGTAATCACGATCCAATTCATCAGACCTTCAAATTCAAAAAGAAATCGGAAAATATTTTCTTTTATATTATAGATAGATAGATAGATAATTATTTATTCGAAAATTATAACATAAATATGTTATAAAATTACTACAAAAAGAGCCATTTTGTTTCAACACTTCTGGTCTCTTATCAAGTGACGATGTTGAATGCAGAATAAAGGGTTTTAAAAGGTTCAAATCAATCAGACAACCCCCTCGCTGATGGAAACGCTATTACATAATGTGGGATGACCAATCAAAATACAAGTATACGAGAATTCAAAAAAGCTTGACAACGAACTAAGGTTATAATCATTATTTAATGCTTTAATGTTGCGGTTAGACTAAAATAGAATTTATTCTAATAAATATTAAATTATACGATAAAATCTGAAAATACAAATTAAAAATTAACCATATTAAAATTTAAATTTAATCTATATTAAGTTTAAAATTATAAAATTACTGAGGAAAAAAGAAAAAATACATAATTTTCTATTTATTTTGTTTTTATTGAAATTTAGTTGGAATAAACATTAAGATCAAATGTTGCCCTGAACTTCATGACAACATAGATACATTTGAAGCATAATATATATATATATATATATATATATATATATATATATATATATATATATATATATATAATTGGGTTTAGCATGAAACAGTTTGTCGCCTCTGAGTGTTGACTTCAATGTCCATTTTATATTTATATACGCCCTATCTCTCTGATATTGAGCACATTATCCCATAAATATAGCATACCTTAAAACAATATTTCTTCATATATATATATATATATATATATATATATATATATATATATATATATATATACATATATATATATATATATCCTATCTCGTTAGTGGATGCGCGTTGCTGATGAGTCCCAAATATAGGACGAAACGGCCGTCCAGTGCTTTCTGCATTCTGTTGAGGATTCTAATCTCGACGAATTACTATAAAATATATATATATATATATATATATATATATATACATATATATACATATATATATATATATATATATATATATATATATATATATATATATATATATATATATATATGATCCCGAGGAGGACCAGCAATATTATTGATCCTGAATTTACGGGTCGGCTTCAGTCGCTTGCCTACCAAAGTAAGGTTGCCTCCCTGTGTCTTTTCTATAAATACTTTCATGGTAGTTAGTCTGATGAGCTCTTCGCTATGGTACGTAGACATTTTGAAATTAAGCGCAGCAGTAGACTGGCGACGAGGTCTCATCAGTTTATATTTGAGCAGGCTGAATGTAACTTCAATGCTAACAGTTACTTATCCCACACTTCTCGCTCGTGGAACGCCCTTCTGGTTCCATGCTTTCTGCAAAAATTTATGTACAGTGTCAATCGCCATCCCTTGACTTCCTCATTGATGTTTTCATTCTCCTCATTACTAATGTTTCTGTTCCTAATTCCTCCACAACCTGTAACCCCTTGCGTGCTAGTGACTGTTCTGCCTTGCTTGGGGCGATACCGATATATATATATATATATATATTAGTGAGTATACATAATATGCAATGTCGATAGCACTACTCGGAGTTTCATGCAGTTCATGCAATCCTGAAATGCATGAAAACATGAGTCGTCCTATCGACGTTGGATATTATGTATACTCATTAATATATATACTTATAGCTCTGTCACATAACATTGAGCACTATATTTATAACACCTGAGGGAGAAATATATTTATACGTACGTGCAAGTATATGTGCGTGTATGTATATTTTCTCTGGTACCTATATACATATATATATATATATATATATATATATATATATATATATATATATATATATATATATATGTCTGTGTGTGTATATATATATATATATATATACTAGCAGCATTACCCGGTGTTGCCTGGGTTGATTTTAAAAAAAGATCACGAACCTCATCCAATCTGTAAAGTTAAAATAAAGATTTTTCTTTAGTGCCTCTTATCTATATGGCGAAAAATTATAATGACATGAAGTGTGAAAAGTTGTTTTTTACAGAAGCACAGAAGATACAAAAAATATTTGTCAGCTAATGAAGAGTACACTAATGGCAATCGATCTTCGAAAATTGTTGAGGAGAAATGCTTTGTTGACAGCTTTTGCTCAAACTACATCGAATGAACAACATGCATTGGAAGGAGAAGAAATTCAAAAAAGATTGCTCCTAGCAGCCGTGCCAAGGCTGAAAACCAACGTTCACAAAGACTGTCTAGAAATGCTTCAATAACTGCAGCCGCAAGAGCCTTGAAAACTCAAGAAGAACGTACAATTCAAGAGAACAGAAAAGCTGCAAAAACAGCTTACCCATTGACAATGCAGGCTGCATAAGATGGCCTCAATAGTTTGGAAGATATTGCTGCAAGATCAGCACCACATCAGAGAATCTCTAGACATTGTAATCAGCATTAGTCTTTAAAGGCATCCGTATATTAAGAGAATCAACCCATATGTCCTACCCCAAAATATCCTGATAGTCTGCTTATGTGCAGACAAAAAGTTGAACAAAGGAGCATTTTAACATCATGTGCTCGGTGATATGATCGCACAAACCATCCTTGAAGATTTATTGCAGTCACTGAAAATCCAACTAACTTATCCAATAATAGGCTAAAGCTAATTACTTAATAAAACCGTTTGGCATAATTACATCTTTCAATTAGTCTATTGGGTTGAACTTTATTAAAGAGTTTATTTTAGATTAATTAAATTTAATTTGAATTAAAATTAATTCCAGTTGGAACACAGCATGGCTCTATAGAGTCTATTTTAAACCACAAACATACATGTGTATGATAATCAAAACGAATAAAAGGATTGACATCATAGGTCCATTTAAAATCTACAAGACTTCATGATAAACTATATTTGTGGTTTTACCTCGTGGAACAACTGCAAAGAGATTTTGTTTGCCTCCAACTCTGGAGAAACAAACATATAATTGCCCATGTGAAAAGCATGGCTATTCCAAATGAACGCCTGCAACAGACAATGTTTGTCCTTTGGGTTAGTTTATCGACATTGCAAAACTGACACGAACAGGAAATTGTAGCCTTCAGAAATGAATCGTTAGTTCTGATGGAACAATCATCGGTGCCGGTCTGTGTTTCACGGAGAAACTGTCGTGGAAACCTTTTGGTACATGTACTGTCTTTAATGCATGGTGAATTCATGTTAAAACCGCGGTCGCATGGGCTATGTATCATGTTCGCTTTAACATTCATATATAGCTCCTTGTCAGTATTTGGATCCGGTAGTTCCGCTGAAATAATCTTGTCGATCTCAGTAGCATTGAACTTATTTGACAGCCAAATGAAAATGTAAGCATGTGGAAGGCCTCTATTTTGCCATTCAGTGTTGTACATATCGCACTTTACACTCCAAAAACCTGACACTTCGTGACTAAATCTATTAGTTTGACTAATTTTAAACGGAAAACTCGTGCCATTAGATCATGCCTATCTTTAGCCTTTTGACCCGGAATAGCTCATTCTGAATCTCCTTCCATGTAGGATTGCAAGTAAATGCTATGAAGAGATCTGGCCTACCGTAATGCCTTACATATGTCATCGCATCCTGTGTTCGCTCATGCATATATCGAGGACAACCAGTGAAATGTGCCGGTAAGATGCAGACTTTGACAATGTTTTCGGGATCTACAGCATTGTTAATGCCATCTCGTAGATGATTGTAACTATCTGAGTGTAGTTTTTTCTGATTCAATCTGATGCACAGCAACCTCTGAGTCTCCATCTTAGCACACCTATCAACTGCGAATTGGTGAAACAGATCTTGTGAACGATGAATGCGGTAAAAAGAGTTTTCTCTTGTCATAAAGTAGAATGAATAGAAGTGCATGCACGAGACGGTTTTGAGGTTTTGTTGTAGACTACAATTATTATTACTGTGTTGGCGGATTCCGATATGGTATCCATCCTCACCGTTTACAAAGAGTAATGGGTACTGCAGCGCGTCATAAGATCGGTGGGTTTCATTGATGCGCTGCAATTTGTTATCACATGATGAAAGAACTATATATCTAGTATTATTGTGTTGGTGACCATGAATAATAGCAGCAATTTCATTGCAAACAGGTGAATTATAACGTCCCCCATGTTCACCACATGGTCTCTGGTCAGCGTTGATGATGACATACAAATCTGACGTGCCCGCTGTTTCTAAAGCGTATTTGAACTCTCGCACATAATTGTTCCTGGTGTGTAATATTTCCTGAAGCTCAAGAATGATATCCATTTCAGTTCCAGGTGAAATAGAGTTGCGCCGAGTTGCCTGTTCCTGATAGTTACCTACAAAGTAAAGCTGAAGAAATTGTGGCTCCTCGTTTACCATAGGTTGCATAGAGCCAATTCTATGATATACTTGTCCTTGTACTTTAAAAGTAGGCATAAATCCACCCTCTTTAATAATATTGGCTCCAAAAGAGGTCATCTGAAAAGCACAATTATACTTTCTAATATTGCGTAGGAAATGATTAGATCTAACAGTGGTACCAGTTAATAGCATTTTCAATGGCTGGGGTGGATCTTCAATGATAGTTAACGAGAAAGTACCGTTTGAGCAGCACATGCTATTAATTTCCCCTACCGACCTTTTAGCTCTGCAGTGCGAACAGACAATCGACATACTGCCAAGCTGAAAATAAGGGTGGTCCGAATAATTAGTACGTGGGTCAAAATAGAATGCTACCATTGACCATATTTGACTACGGGGTCTTGAAATCCCCTGTTGAGCAGCCAATCTTTGCACATTATTTTCCAAACGATCTTGGCGATACATGTAGTCGGAAAAGCAACCTCTTGGAATACAGGAGAAATGTGGGTGATTCGTATACGTGGACGTAGATTGGGGAGTAATCACTATAGAGTTCTGGACTGGTGGAACTAAAGTGCGGAACTCATCTCATTCAAACATTTGCCATGGAAATAGCGATAGAGTTGCAATAGACTTGAACCTTTTACTTCTTGCTGATTCTTTTTATGGCGTAATAAGTGTTCGCTTAAATGGAAAGCAGATAGCCAGGGATTCAATTTTCAATACTAAGGCTAAATACAAAACGACTGCTAAATAGGTAGACAGATTTTTTTTCACGCCATCTTGAACACGATGGAAATCTACATCTAAACTGAATTTGGACAAAATGAAAGATAAATAAATATATGCTAATTTAAAGTTATTGAAGAAAGCTGCTGTATGATGGGTAAGCGGTAAGAATTGCAGTTTAAGGGTATATGTAGGAAAGATAATGGTTAACACTAGACTTAAAGAGGGTGAGCCACTCAAGGTAGGGATTTACTGAATGGAGTTGTTGCATGAACGTAAGAGTAATAGACAACAAGTGCAGTTTAAGGGGATATATAGGAGAGATAACGGTTAACACTAGACTTGAAGAAGTTAAGATTCTAGTAGTCGGAAAACAACCTAATGGAATACAGGGGAAATGTGGGTGATTCGACTACGTGGACGTAGCCTGGAAAGTTATCACTATGAAGTTCGGGACTGTTGGAACTAAAGTGCGGATCTCATCTCATCCAAACATTTGCCATGGAAATAGCGACAGATTTATAATAGACTTGAAACTTTTACTAATGTTCACCCTAAAGAAGGCCCAAGAGCCAGTCTAAGTAGAACGTTATTGAAGAAGGCTGCTGTACGATTGGTAAGAGGTAAGAATTGCAGTTTAAGGGGATATATAGGAGAGATAACGGTTAACACTAGACTTGAAGAAGTTAAGATTGTAGTAGCCGGAAAAGCATGCCAAAAGCTAAAAAAAAATTAGAAAAGAATAAAAGCTGGAATCAATGCCTAAATTACAATACAACAAAATCTCTAGGGATTCCATTTCCCAAAATAAATAAATAACTGCCGCAGTTGAGAACAAATAAAAGTTCCGAATATGTCAGGGTGACAATGGAACACCCCGAGGGAAGCATTAATGACAACAGTAAAAGAAGTCATTGCGACGAGCGAAAGACAAAGAAAAAAAATCCGAAGAAATTCTCGGTTTAATGAGGCGACTTAGAAATGACACAGAATATATGAAATACATCAGATATAAGTGCAAGCAAGCAAAAGAGAATTGACTTAAGAAATGTGCAACGAGAGAAAAATACAGATCGACTGTAGCAGGTATGTCTAAAAAGATGTGATCTTTGACGGGATTTAAAGAATCTAAAGAGGGAACAATCACAATGGATAAATAATAATTGCTACAGATATCTAAAAATGAAATATTACGTTCGGTCATACGTAATTAACATTTTGTCGAAGCATTTGTAATGACGAATGAAGCACGCCTTAACGATGAATGATACATGACAATTAAGAATAAATCTGGAGTACTTTAACATGCATTAGTTTTTTGCCCGGCAGTGGCAGTGTACACAGTGGATTCATTGAAAAATATAGTTCTCTTCTGATAACGAAAAAGCGCAAACAACAAGAACAACACAGGGAAAATATGTGGGAAGTCGGCTAGTCTGCTCTGCCCTGCCCGCCATATTCACTTGCCATTGTACGAACCGATTTTTACCATTCTCGGTTGCTGCAAAACGCTTTGAAAGGAAAACATTCTCTAATGATTCACTTCTATTGTGTCATGCTGCGTTCAGTGTTTATTGCCCACCCACGCAAAACAAAAAATATAGAGACTCAACAAATTAGGAACTGTTAACCTTCTATTAAATGCCAATAAAAAGAAACTTCGAAGAGTGTAAAGAAATCATTCTAACAAAATGCACAAAGAACGAAAGACACCTGAAGAAGGCCAAAGTACACAACGGCCGAAATGTCGCAATAATAACAAAAAATATGAGGTCACTAATCCTAATGCAAAATAGTCCATCTGAGACAATTGCTTCAAAGTACTCCTGTTTTTGAAACAGCCTTCAAATGTCTAGGATTTATCTACCAGGTCGAGTCTTAAATAATTTCCGTTTTTGTTTATCTAATGTATTATTAAAAAAATTACAATTAGGACAGGAAATTGTGGCGAGCCATGATCGCCAACATCTCGAATGGACACAACAAAAGAAGAAGTTATATTCACCACTATTTGCAATGACTTGTGGGTACACATAAGTCAGTTTTTTTCATGCCTTTTCAGTAAAATTGCGCAGTTTTTTATTCGAAAACTTTTCAATAAAATTTTCTAGCTTCCCTTATAAAAAGTTTTCACCAACGATTTAAATAAGAACGGCAATACTTGGGGTGTGGCTTTTGATATCTTGAAGGCGTTTAACAGGGTATTTCATACTGGCCCTCTTCACGAGCACATGTGTTGTCTCTGGCCGAATATTTGACTTAATTTAGTCATTCTTAACAAATCGTATAATGAAAGACGTGTCGAACGGCCACGCCTCTAAATTATTTCACATGCGGGGATCTCCCAGGTTTCTATACTTGGATATCTGTTGTTAATCTTCATCAACGACCAATCCGATGTCCTCAGTTCTCAATCTAGGTATTTATGTCGATGACAACGAATTACTCCTGTCTCAATAGTAAGTCCGATAGATTCGTCAAAGTATAACTTTGCACTGAATTGGTGTCACTTGTCAGTCAGTCCGTTAAGACATTTTGAATAAAAATACACAGTTTTTTAGGTTAAAAATTGTCGACAAATTCTTGAATCTAGTTTGCAGTCGTTAAGGTTTTACTCATCAATTTCAGATATGAATGACAAGGCTCAGACTGTGGCTTTAGATATCTCGAAGGTGTTGGAGAAAGTGTGGCATGTTAATTTTCTTCATAAGCTGAAAGGCTATAGTGTCTCTGGCCAAATATTTGATTTAATCCAATAGTTTAATCGTAATGAAGGGCGGAAATAATTTCGATTATTTCATATTAATTAGGGAGTCTTCCAGGCCCCTTCTATCCTTGGACCTACTTTGTTTTTATCTTCATCATCGACCTCTCCAATGTCATCAGTTCCCTACCAAGTATTTATATTGATGCTACAACTATCTGGTGTGAAAAAGGTAATAATTTGTTGGTATGAAAACGGTAAAAATGGGTTGGTGTGAAAAAATAATACTTGGTTGGTGGGAAAAAGTTAATTTTTGGTTGGTGAGAAAAAGGTAAAAATCGGTTGGCATGAAGAAAATATTTAGTTGGCGTGAAAAAGGTAATAATTGGTTGTTGAGAAAAAGGTAATAATTTGTTGGGGTGAAAAAGGTAAAAATGGGTTGGGGTGAAAAAGGTAATAATGGGTTGTTGAGAAAAAGGTAAAAATTGGTTGGTGTTGAAAGGTAATATTTGGTTGGTGTGAAAAAAGTAATAACTGTTTGGTGAGAAAAGGTAATAATTGGTTGGTTAGAAAAAGGTAAAAATGTGTTGGTGAGAAAAAGATAATTTGTTGGTGTGAAAAAGGTAATCATTGCTTGGTGAGAAAAACGTAAAAATTCGTTGGTGTGAAGAAGATATTTGGTTGGTGTGAAAAGTTAATATTTAGTTGATGAGAAAAAGGTAATATTTGGTTGGTTAGAAAAAGGTAAAAATTGGTTGGTGTGAAGAAAATATTTTGTTGGCGTGAAAAAGGCAATAATTGGTTAGTGTGAATAAGGTAATAATTGGTTGGTGAGAAAAAGATAATATTTGGTTGATGTGAAAAAATAATAATTGGTTGGTGAGAAAATTGTAATATTTGGTTGGTGTGAAGGATATAGGCGGCTGCCTAATAAGTGGCTTCATTTTTAAAGCATAAAGTTACTCAAGAAAAATGAAAATTATTTATGGGTGAACCTAATAAGCGAATTCTTCCATAACGGGAGAGGAAAGAAAGATATATTACATAAAATCCTGGAAGAACCATTAATACTAAAATCTGAGACTAGGTCGACCAAAATGAAGACGAACAGAACATCGTAATAGAGATTCTGGAAACCTTTGATGACCTAAAGATTGATAAGGTTACCGAAATGATAAACAAAATATGACAATAATGAAATATCAGAGGTCCTCATTATACCAATCTTCGTAATCTTGCCAAAGAAACCAGGTGTAAGTGAATGTAAACTCCATAGAACAATCGGCTTGATGAGCTGCATAAATTGATATTTTGGATTCTAATGAATAAAGCCTGGGGCGCAGAATTCGGCGGGAAACTGAGCTTGAATAATGTTCAGTGGAACATGAAATGCAATTTTCATGACCAGCGTTCTGTCAGAGTAAGCAGCTCTAGCTGCATATACTTTTCAGATATTACACGAAGTATTCGATAAGGTGCGGCAGAAAAATCTAGAAATATTAGGAGGGCTTGATCTACGCTCGGAAGATATTCAAATACTCTTTCTTTCCTCCATTCGCATGTAGAGTCGCATCAAGGTGAGCATAAACTTAGTTCGATGACGTCCTAACGAAACGCGTCGCACGAAAACTTTTTCCACTTTGTCATACATCTTTCAATAAAAAATTGTTCTTCATCTTTAAAAACAACTAGCAGCATGGCCCGGCATTGCCCGGGCTTGATTAAAAAATCGTACGACTCATACAGCAATCGCTATCACTTGACTTAAAATATTTTTGCCCTTACTTGCCTTTAAGGAGTGCCCTTTGCCGTGATGATGTTGCTACATGCCTTACTTCTTGCCTATCTCACACTGCGAATTTTTTCTAAGCTCTATACTAAACATTAAATCTGTTACGATAAAAGAACTAAAAGAATGAACACAAAACGATCAGCTTTAAAAAAAGGACTCGTAACTGGAAAAACCGAATGAAAAAAGAATGTTAACTACAAATACTTTTTCACACCCAACCCAGTTCTGCGGAATCAGAATCAACGTTGACTTTAAGCAAGCGAATGAGCCAATTGGAGTAAAGTGCCATGCAGATTTAAATTTTTCCCACTTGTGACGAATGTAGCTATCGAGTTTTTTTGCATGCTAGCATGCTAGTTAACATTCGTGTCAGTCAGATATAGGCTCTCACTCTGGCCAGTAGAAAATGGCCGCAAACTACATGAAAACTGCCGTAGAAGCATGAAAAAATCGATTATTTCCACTATCGATGGGAGTTGGGAAATACAAGGTCGGTCTTGGATAACTTGGTGCATGTGCATGCAAATTTTTGTGCAAATCCGTCGAAAATCGCGGTCGTGCATTCGTTACACACACACACAAACATCCTGCCTTTTATAGATAGAGATTACATATCGTTTCCAATATCTACCTACGTGTGTGTGTGTCTATGTTTGTAGGATGTATGACAGTATTCAAAACAATTTTTATCATCATCATCATTATCATCATTTCTCTCTCTCTCCCTCTCTCTCTCTCTCTCTCTCTCTATATATATATATATATATATATATATATATTATTATTATTATTATTATTATTATTATTAATAAAAGAATATACAAACTTATTTTATTATTTATACATACTTTTAAATCCTATAGGTAATAATTTTTATTTCATGAAAGCTTTAAATTTGTTTGAAGGTCTTGAAGATTGGGGGATGCTTTTTTAAAGCTCTCATGAAATAAAAATTACCTATGGTATTTTAAGTGTTTGATATTCTTTAATTAACAATAATTTTGCGGTGTCTTTTGACATAGAGCTCTCCCTGAATCCTAGAAATTCCATACTGATTACCATATTGTATCATTAATACATATATATATATATATATATATATATATATATATATATATATATATATATATATATATATATATATTATTTATTTAAAAATTATAACATAAGCATGTTATAACATCACTACCAAAATAGGCATTTTGTTTCAACATTTCTCGTCTTGTCAAGTGATGGTGTTGATTGCAAAATAAAGAGTTTTATTTATTTTACAATCAAAACCATCACTTGACAAGACACCATAAGTATTGAAACAAAATGGCTATTTTTGTAGTGATATTATAACATGCTTATGTTGTAATTTTGAAATAAATATTATTCGCTCTACTTTGTATTGAGCACTTTTTAAAAATAGTGGTTCTGGTCATCGGAATTTTATTCCAACACTGTATTCAGATATATATATATATATATATATATATATATATATATATATATATATATATAGTTTATACGCTATTTTTATACATACAAATATTTAAGTAAATGCTCTGTTTATAATAAACAGTATTAACAACATTAACCGGCCTGACTATCCGAGAACATCTCAAAGAAAATATGTGTCCTCCGACAGGAATCGAACTCGTATCCTATAAAGAACCACCATATAGCCTGTCGTGCTATACCATTAAGCTACAGAGGAAGCGTCTGGTTACCTAGATTAAATTATTGTTTTTAAACTATAAATTTCCCATGATTTCTCTCGATCGCTCATATCTGCTAGAAGAGTATCTTAACGTAAACAAATGACATAATATATTAAGAAATAGACTATGTCCGACAATTATTTTAATATACTTATTGTTTATACGTTACTTTTATAGATACAAATATTTTACCGGCCTGATAAACAGAACATTTACATATTTACATAAATATTTGTATCTATGAAAATAATAACCTACTCAAACAAAAATATATTAAAATAATTGTTGGACTTAGTCCATTTCGTAATATATATATATATATATATATATATATATATATATATATATATATATATATATATATATATATATATATATATATATGGTGGGTCATCAGATTTAAATACAGATAAATAGATTTTATACAACGAATATATTGGTTTTACCTGCTTTTTTTTTAAATATATGAATATGTTTATTTTTTTATCCAATCTATTGTTTGTCTGTAAAGCTGACAGTTATGTCCAAGGTTGAGTAATGCCTTTTGGCAGTTTGTTAGTTCGTAGTTAGAGATGTTGATGAATTTATCTCTATTATTTGGAAGATTAATAGTTCCTTTGTATAGTGTATTAAGTTTTTAATGTTCTGACGGTGTTGAATCCAGTTAGGTTTATGCATTTTATAGTTCCACACATGTATCCTGGTTTGTCGTCACCAATTAGTTTGGGTAGTTTTAAGCTGTCTTCTGCATTGTTGACTGTGATCAGTTTGTTGATATTCAATATCAGTTGTTTAATAGGTTCTTTGTTGACTTTTTAAAAGTTTGTGTTATCGTCGAGTATTTATAATAATTTTGAATTATAATCAATTTTATTTAATACTACGATTTTATTTGCTTTTTTTGAAATTATACAACTATGGTTACGTAACTCTTTAGCAGCGATTTTTAATTGTTTTGCTAGGAGCTTGGGCAAGTTTTTTGTTTTGTCATGTCTGTCTTTTATTGCTTCAGCTTTGAGTAGGTCAGGAATTTCTGGTTTTATTTTTATTAGTTGTTCTTCTTTAAGATTTTGTATGTTTTGATATAACATTTCAGTTTCAGTTTTTTGGGTTTGTTTTTTGTTTTTTTATCCAGACTGTTGTATTTGTTTTATTGATAAGACATCAATTTACGTCACTTAGAACCTCCATAATTTACGTAGACTTTTCAGTTAACCTGATTTATGGGTGTTTACTTAAATTTAAAACAAATTATAAAAAATTAATATTTTTACTTTTGTTTATAAATATTTGTTGCAAAATAAAGTCCTTACATTTGCCTTCATAAAATTCATCAGAGGTCGAAACGTGTAGGATAAGTTAATTTTTTCACTTGTTTATATATATATATATATATATATATATATATATATATATATATATATATATATATATATACACACATATACACACTTAATTCTCTTTTTGCACAGGAGATACGTTCCAGAGACTACCGTAAAAAATAAAAAATATACTCTGTACATGTGAAAATTAGAGATAAGTTCCATCCAAATATATTTAATAAAAAATGTTAATTTTCACATACAAATAAATTGAATTATATATATATATATATATATATATATATATATATATATATATATATATATATATATATATATATATATATATATATGAAGAAATATAGTCTTAAAGTGTGCTATATTTATGGGATAAAGTGCTCAATATCAAAGATAGAGCGTGTGTAAATATAAAAGTGAACATAGAAATCACACTTAGAGGCGACAGTCTATTTCATGATAGTGCAATCGTCCCGCCTGACGATTGCACTAGCATGAAACAGACTGTCGCCTCTAAGTGTTGACTTCTATGTTCACTTTTATATATATATATATATATATATATATATATATATATATATATATATATATATCATAATCATTCAGTCATTCAGTGTCTCTACTAGATAGTAAATATGTTATAAGATCACTAAAAAAATAGCCATTTCGTTTCAACACTTCTGGTGTTTTATCAAGTGATGGTGTTGAGTGTGTCTTCAACACCATCACTTGATAAGACACCAGAAGTGTTGAAACAAAATGGCTATTTTTGTAGTGATCTTATGACATATTTATGTTAGAATTTTCGAATAAATTATATATATATATATATACATATATATATATATGTCAACTGGCCGATGGCAGAAAATATTACAAATAATTTGCAATTAACCAGTGAACTCTAAAAAGAAAAGAAGGCGCCTGGTTTCTACAGCAACAACAAAATCGGCTTCACTTAGCCGTTTTGACTTTGGCGGACGTAGTAGTAAACACATCACGTGATCAGTTGTGCGTTCGAGTAGAATCCTGATGCATAAACGTGGGTATTTGGATTGCTTAGAATTAAATCTACATTCTGAATGCTTCAAGGTTTTATGGAAAAATCAATGCTAATGCTGACACCGGGACAGAAGAGGTCAATCTGGATTGCAGAACTGACTAAGAGATCATTGCAATTAAACAAAAGAAAATGGAAGTGGGAAGGATTGGCACCACGAAGATAATAGATGCATTAAATGGTTCCTCCATTTTGGTCCTCAAAAGGTAGAAAGCATAGATGCAAAAAGATTTTATCCCTGTCCAACAAGAAGTGTTTAATTTAAAATCTGATGTTTGGACATTTCGTGCGACTTGGAGGTGTGGGTTAGGCCGAGAAATTTTCAGTCCCTTATGAGAGATGAAATATAGGGCTTTGATACTTAAACGTGACAGGAAAGCGTTGTAATAGAATACTCTCGGATAGCACTTTATCCTGTAGTAGATTAAGCAGTAGCTGAGATATATACACATATATATATGGATATTGCGTTTGATGGATTTTATGGATTTAGCAAAAACAATATAACTTCTACGCTTCTCGCTCGTCAATATTAATCTGTCACTAAATTAGAACCTTTTTTTTTTCGAAGACTATTTGTTTCTAGACTAAACTAAATTTAGAGCGTCTGACCACTCACGGATAATCTCGAGAGAACTAAAATCGTTTAAACAAGTTAGCAACACAAATGTCGCTTCCGATTGACTGGTTTGGTATTTATAAAAACGCCAGGTTTAGAACGGGGACGATTCATTGAGAAGTAAAGTGGACAGTGGCTTAGTGTAGCAGACCATTAATAGTAGGTAGCAAATTCAATTAACACGCTATAAAACTGGCCTTTGTATCAAACTTATTGAATCTATTGAAAACTGAAATTATTTTGTTTATCGGTTGATAAACTCTGACCGGAAGGATACTAATGGAGTTCTAATAATATCACATGTCAGGTAAGTCACCTGATAACAGGTGAGCTATGAAAGAAAGTGAATATTCTTTCAGTTTGTAATTTTCCCATTAGGGGAATTATTATATCTATGACATAATAACACTATATTTTACGGACAAAAGGGAATGGCTGAAAGGAAAGGAATAACAAACATACTGTAGCGGACCGTGGGGGTGAAGATGTGAAGAGATATCAGAAGGTTAAACTTTCCTGCTGGCGGGTCCAGCTACATGAGAATGTCGAACTTTAATTAAGTCCAAAGAAGACAAAGAAAACAAACAAGACCGATATACATGGGTAAACAAATATATATTAATAACAAAACAAGTTAAACAAAGACATGCACTGTTACATAGAGTTTGTATGGAGAAATTATGTGTGTGTGTTGTGAGTGTTCGTACGTACGTGTATTGTTCTTAGCGCGTTCCCAGAATTTGGGAAACGCTGTACTGCGAGTGGTCACAAATTGGTGTAAGTGGAAAAAGAAATATTTTACCTCGTCTCCGCGTGAGGTAGCGGCCCAAGGCCTAAGTCGAAAAAGAGAGAGAGAGAGAGAGAGAAGGGCCAGCCAGTATTTATAGCCAGGGAAGAGAGACCCCTGTTGAAGCATTAAAGAACTGAGGAGGAGCTAACTGCGACAATACTTTCTTCTCGGAGAGAGTTTTATTCCGCAAAGTCATAAACAAAATTATATATAATTTTATTTTGTCGGCGTCAATAAAATTAGCTAAGCAAACTGAGCGGAAGTGGTTATCTTTCTATTTTTGCAGGTAAAGTTTCGGCTTTTATTTTTTAGATAAAACCAATATTTACCTTCAAAGAACTGTCCTGGGTAAAACGATAAACTACATCCGCGTCTAAGCTTTATTCATCCAGGTAAGATTAATGATATTGTTATGAAAAAGGGGTTGAGAAGAAGTAAACTGAGTCCATATAGCTTCATTGAAGCTTTATTACACTAGAAAAAAAAAGTTGTTACCGGTCATGGGCAAAGTTTGTGACCCCACTTCTAGAAAGGAGATCGTCTTTCTCTTGATACTTTCGAATCATTGGATTCGGACATGTTTTGCATCGATCCGAAGGAAAGGGGAATCAGTCACCCTCTTTCAAGGTCATGTTGACTTGAGGTCGACCACTCACTTACCTCCGAGTTTAGCATACAAATGTGCGTCAATAAAAATTGACCCTTAATTTTCCAACCACGTTTTGTGTTATTTACTGTGATCCAACAACACTACCATCTTCTGACACCGGACAAAAAAAAACAAATACCAACCCACGACATAACCACTGTTAACTTTCCACTCTACCAAAAAACAAACATTTTGTGAGGAAGCCATCAACATCACTTCCAGAAAAAGCAATCGCAACGGACTTTTTTCTTGAAAGACTCTTAAGAAACAGATTTTATAAATTTCAACCGACAGTAACGCTAAATGTTCCGTTAATGAATGCCAAATGTTTCCTTTGCGTCTCCCTGCATGTTTTTTGTTATATTCAGTTCGTCCTGATTATTAAAGTGAGCAAATAATATTCTATTCCCCACTCAATATGTATGGATTTGACAAGTTGGAACATACGGCTTCCGTATGAGTTAGGGATGGTGATATCAGTTGTTGTTTACCATTTAAGCACATTGCGAAACATGGTAAATTATTGAACGACATTGATAAAGTTTGGTGATATTTGTGTTAATGCTTGTCAAACAGATCAAAATATAATCATATAATATTTGTGATGAGGACTTATGTTTTAGATTGAACGCCTTAAAACCACTTTCCTCCATAGTTCAGTGCTTAGAGCACTGGTCTTGTAAAAGGCGTTAAAATGAACAAGCCATTCTTTTCCGTAGTTGTTAACTACGGAAAAGAATGGCTTGTTCATTCAGACTGAAGGTTTGTTTTTGACATCAGCCGCCAGTTTGTCCTTATCGGACTGACCAAACTTACTATCGTGGCAGGACTAAATGGTTGTGTCATCCGCATAAGGACCAAGATGGGAGCTAATGCCATTAATGGAAATTAAAAACAAACTAGGACCAAAGACAGAGCCCCTGGGTGATACCTGCATTAGTACGAAATGATCTAGGGTAACTTTTATTTCACGATTTGATAAGAAGGACTGGATCGGTTCAAAGATGTGTTCGGAGACATCGTAACTTTGAACATGTGAAGAAGACCTGTATGCCAAACCATCTTGAAAGCCTTCGAGGTGTGCAAAGCCTCACCCACGAGCTTCACCATTCTTATCCAGAGCTTGACAGACACTTTCGACAATGATCGTCAATATATCTGCAGTTGACCTAGAGAAACGAAAGTCATATTGCTTGTCTAAAAGAAGGCTCGGCGATATGAGATTCCAGGCGATTAGATATTCCACATCAGTTCAATGTTTTTTCCCTTTGATTCTAAGGGTATTTTCTTATCTAGTCTAACTCAACCTTTTTAAGCAACGACACATCTCGGAGCAAATGAAAATATCACGAAACACTTAGCAAAATCTTTAAAGGTTATGCATTTAAATGTTATGAAATAAAACCATAGATTTTTTTAAAATGTACACACAGATATGGACTTATTTTATTTTTAATGTTTCTATTTATTTGTGCCGCTTATTTTTGTGGATTCCGGGATGAAATCCGATATCAATGAATAACAAACGCCTGGAATGGATAAGGAAAATAAATGTATTAACGTAATAATACAAACTGGTAATACGGGTTAGTAGATCCAGGAATGCGGGTTAGTAGCACTAATATATATATATACAGTCTTGGTATTGAAGTATCGCGGTATGACTCCTTACTGAGTCTACGTGCTCGCTAACTGTGACGCTTGCCGCCGTCTCTGTGTGTGACTTACTCTACTACTACTGGACTCTACTACTCTTCTGTCGTTCCGTCTCGACTCCACCACTCTTCGGGTATTCACTGGTAGTAGTATATGTATACCTTGGGTGTATCCATTTGTGTGAAAAGGGGAGACCCCTGAATACTTATTTAATGTCAGTCCCGTTCCTGGTGTTTTTTTTTCGATTTCTTTAATGTTTGGTCGAATTTGCAATAATCAAACCCTTTAATGTTTGGTCGAATTTGCAATACTCAAACCCTTAATGTTTGGTCGAATTTGCAATACTCAAACCCTTAATGTTTGGTCGAATTTGCAATAATCAAACCCTTTAATGTTTGGTCGAATTTTAAATAATCAAACCCTCATTTCTTCAGTTGAGCGTGGTCCTTCTCGCTTCTTATTTTTGATGTTGTTTAGGGTTGAGAAGCGCAATTCACATAAATAAGAAGTAGAAAATTGCAATAAAACGGATAAAGCCTCTTTAGGATACTCCTTTTATATTGACATCCAAAATGTATCAATGGCTACCGTCGAATGTTTTATTTTGAGTCCTTGATCACTAGAAATGCTGGTCAATACTTCTTCATTTATTCAAATACGAACAAAATACCATTACCACTTCCCACCCCACACACACACATATGTATGCAGTGATAGTACTCCCCTCCACAGACATATGTATGCTGTGATAATACTTCCACCTCACACACATATGTATGCCGTGATAATACTCACCTCCGCACACATACGTATTCCGTGATGATATTCCCCTCCACACATTCACATATGTATGCAGTGATAATACTTCCCCCACAAATACACATATGTATGCCGTGATAATACTCACCCCTCACACACATATGTATGCCGTGATAATACTCCCCTCCGCACAAATACGTACGCCGTGATAATACTCCCCTCCGCACACATATGTATGCCGTGATAATACTTCCCCCTCCACACATTCACATATGTATGCCGTGATAATACTTCCCCTCCACACATTCACATATGTATGCTGTGATAATACTTCCCCCTCCACACATTCACATATGTATGCCGTGATAATACTTCCCCTCCACACATTCACATATTTATGCCGTGATAATACTTCCCCCTCCACACATTCACATATGTATGCCGTGATAATACTTCCCCTCCACACATTCACATATGTATGCCGTGATAATACTTCCCCTCCACACATTCACATATGTATGCTGTGATAATACTTCCCCTCCACACATTCACATATGTATGCCGTGATAATACTTCCCCTCCACACATTCACATATGTATGCCGTGATAATACTTCCCCCTCCACACATTCACATATGTATGCCGTGATAATACTTCCCCCTCCACACATTCACATATGTATGCCGTGATAATACTTCCCCTCCACACATTCACATATGTATGCCGTGATAATACTTCCCCTCCACACATTCACATATGTATGCAGTGATAGTACTCCCCTCCACAGACATATGTATGCTGTGATAATACTTCCACCTCACACACATATGTATGCCGTGATAATACTCACCTCCGCACACATACGTATTCCGTGATGATATTCCCCTCCACACATTCACATATGTATGCAGTGATAATACTTCCCCCACAAATACACATATGTATGCCGTGATAATACTCACCCCTCACACACATATGTATGCCGTGATAATACTCCCCTCCGCACAAATACGTACGCCGTGATAATACTCCCCTCCGCACACATATGTATGCCGTGATAATACTTCCCCCTCCACACATTCACATATGTATGCCGTGATAATACTTCCCCTCCACACATTCACATATGTATGCTGTGATAATACTTCCCCCTCCACACATTCACATATGTATGCCGTGATAATACTTCCCCTCCACACATTCACATATTTATGCCGTGATAATACTTCCCCCTCCACACATTCACATATGTATGCCGTGATAATACTTCCCCTCCACACATTCACATATGTATGCCGTGATAATACTTCCCCTCCACACATTCACATATGTATGCCGTGATAATACTTCCCCTCCACACATTCACATATGTATGCCGTGATAATACTTCCCCTCCACACATTCACATATGTATGCCGTGATAATACTTCCCCCTCCACACATTCACATATGTATGCCGTGATAATACTTCCCCCTCCACACATTCACATATGTATGCCGTGATAATACTTCCCCTCCACACATTCACATATGTATGCCGTGATAATACTTCCCCTCCACACATTCACATATGTATGCCGTGATAATACTTCCCCTCCACACATTCACATATGTATGCTCTGATAATACTTCCCCTCCACACATTCACATATGTATGCTGTGATAATACTTCCCCTCCACACATTCACATATGTATGCTCTGATAATACTTCCCCTCCACACATTCACATATGTATGCCGTGATAATACTTCCCCTCCACACATTCACATATGTATGCTCTGATAATACTTCCCCCTCCACACATTCACATATGTATGCCGTGATAATACTTCCCCCTCCACACATTCACATATGTATGCCGTGATAATACTTCCCCTCCACACATTCACATATGTATGCTGTGATAATACTTCCCCTCCACACATTCACATATGTATGCCGTGATAATACTTCCCCTCCACACATTCACATATGTATGCCGTGATAATAATACCCCCACCACACATTCACATATGTATGCCGTGATAATACTTCCCCTCCACACATTCACATATGTATGCCGTGATAATACTTCCCCTCCACACATTCACATATGTATGCCGTGATAATACTTCCCCTCCACACATTCACATATGTATGCCGTGATAATACTTCCCCCTCCACACATTCACATATGTATGCCGTGATAATACTTCCCCCTCCACACATTCACATATGTATGCCGTGATAATACTTCCCCCTCCACACATTCACATATGTATGCCGTGATAATACTTCCCCTCCACACATTCACATATGTATGCCGTGATAATACTTCCCCTCCACACATTCACATATGTATGCTCTGATAATACTTCCCCTCCACACATTCACATATGTATGCTGTGATAATACTTCCCCTCCACACATTCACATATGTATGCTCTGATAATACTTCCCCTCCACACATTCACATATGTATGCCGTGATAATACTTCCCCTCCACACATTCACATATGTATGCTCTGATAATACTTCCCCTCCACACATTCACATATGTATGCTGTGATAATACTTCCCCTCCACACATTCACATATGTATGCTCTGATAATACTTCCCCTCCACACATTCACATATGTATGCCGTGATAATACTTCCCCTCCACACATTCACATATGTATGCTCTGATAATACTTCCCCTCCACACATTCACATATGTATGCCGTGATAATACTTCCCCTCCACACATTCACATATGTATGCTCTGATAATACTTCCCCTCCACACATTCACATATGTATGCCGTGATAATACTTCCCCTCCACACATTCACATATGTATGCTCTGATAATACTTCCCCTCCACACATTCACATATGTATGCTGTGATAATACTTCCCCTCCACACATTCACATATGTATGCCGTGATAATACTTCCCCTCCACACATTCACATATGTATGCTCTGATAATACTTCCCCTCCACACATTCACATATGTATGCCGTGATAATACTTCCCCTCCACACATTCACATATGTATGCAGTAATAATACTTCCCCTCCACACATTCACATATGTATGCAGTGATAATACTTCCCCCTCCACACATTCACATATGTATGCAGTGATAATATTTCGCGGCACACTTAAGAGGATCCCGCGGCACACGGTGGTTGATAATCAGTGCTCCTTTCTCTTAATACTTTGCTTAGTTTCTGAAAGGCAACTTTCGCTATTTCTATACATTTGGGGATATTTCTATCGCATTTTCCGTCGTCTGTTCAATAACGAAATTGTTACATTCCTGCATTATTTTGATGTCTCCAACATTTAATTGACAACTTGGCTGTCTCTTTGACAAATACGTATTCTCTCTTCTTCCGGTTAATGATTCATTCTTTTTTCTGGTTTCCTCATTTACTTTATCTAATAGATTTTTCATTCTTTTTTTTTTTCTACGTCGGCTATCTATGTATCATAATATTTTAACGCGATGTCCGCAGATAAAATATTAGTCATCATTGTCCTCTTCTTGGGCACATCTATCGCTCCGGTTGTTTCGGGTATCACCTCTTTGTTTGTATGGACGATTTATAATAAATATTCATGGGCTCCTGGAATATTTGTCCCGCAAACAATACTGACGGACTCGAATGTGAGCCGGAGTAATAAATTAATAAATTAACACAAAACTATATACAAACAGACGACAATGTGTGTATTTAACGAAAGTATAATGTGACAATAAAAGGAAACATTTAAGTTGCTGTGGCTCACAATAACATTGAATATGAAAGAATAAAACATTTCAGGACTAATTCCATAGAAAACATTTAAACTATAGACTGTGTTTTTCTGCGTGAAATGTGTGTAGGAGAGGTGGGTGCAGAATTAATTTCAACTCGGAACTAAGAGTTAGGGTTTTTAAATCGAGGTGAAATGAGTTCCGAGGTGAAATTAGTTGCGAGGTGAAACGAATTCCAAATTGAAATTAGTTCTGTCACTCGTATGAGGAGTTCGAGAGAAAAGTGTCGGAGTTAGCTCCTCCTTAATTCCCTAACTATTCACTAGGGGTCGCTCTCCCTACACCATAAATACTGAGCGACTTCTTGCCTCGTTCTCTTTTTGATTTCTTCCTTTCAGCGAACACCTCTACAATGTAAGCTCTGGCAAAAGATAGCGTTTCCCATTTGTGGGAGACGCCATGAACATTATACACACATACACATACGTACGAACATTCACCAAAGAACAAACACAAATGTTCACACACACACAAATGTTAATGTCTATGTCCATTGTAAAATTATGTTGTTTAATACATATATTTGTTGACATATATATATCGGTCTTAATTGTTTTCTTTTCATTTTCGGTTGGACACAACTAGAGTCCGCCATTGTTCTTGCAGTTGGACCTTTCTAGCAGGAAATAAACGCACGTGTCCCTAATACAACAATACTTTTCAACAGTAATAACACTCAAACCTACACGGTCCTCTACAAAAGTATTGCATTGAAGAAAATGAAGTAAACGTGCCCCAGTGAGGAACACTTTTTTTGTTACATGCGACTACATCTTGTTGAAAAAGTGGAAAGAGAGAGTGATTGAGAATAACATTGCTTATTCATTTGATACTTAAGGTGCGTCCCCTACCGACGGTTTTTTAGTAAATAGAGTAACCCACACAGTTTAAATACATCCGCTGAAAAAACACATCTTTGTTGTACTACATTTTGTATTTTTACTGTATTCTATAAACACGTTCACTATTGGATATATATAAATATATACTAGCAGAATGGCCCAGCGTTGCTTGGGCTTGATTCAAAAATCATACGACTCAGAGCAATCGCTATCACTTGACTTAAAATATTTTTGCCCTTCATTGCCTTTAAAGGAGTGCTCTTCGCAGTGCTGATGTTGCTACATGCCTTACTTCTTGCCTATCTCACAATGCGAATTTGTTCTAAGCTCTATACTAAACATCTGTTACGATAAAAGAAGTAGACAAAATGAACACAAAACTATCAGCTTTAAAAAAGGACTCGTACCTTGAAAAACCGAATGAAAAAAGCATGTTAACAACAAATATCTTTTCACACCCAACTCAGTTCTGCGGAATCAGAATCAACGTTGAATTTAAGCGAATGAGCCAATTGGAGTAAAGTGCCATGCAGATTTAAATTTTTCCCACTTGTGACGAATGCAGCTATCGATTTTTTGCATGCTAGCATGCTAGTTAACATTCGTGTCAGTCAGCTGTTGGCTCTCATGCTGGCCAATAGAATCTTCCTGCCTATTCGTGGCAGCCACTCTCACTCTGGCCAGTAGAAAATGGCCGCAAACTACATGAAAACTACCGTAGAAGCATGAAAAAATCGATTATTTCCACTATCGATGGGAGTTGGGAAATGCAAAATCGGTCTTCGCCTCTCCACTAACTTGGAGCATATACATGTAAATTTTGGTGCAAACCCGTCGAAAATTGCGGCCATGCATTCGTTACACACACACATACACACCCTGTCTTTATATATATATATATATATATATATATATATATATATATATATATATATATATATATATGAGGGTCATTCAATAAATAAGTTGAATTTTTCGGTATAAAGATTTCTAATACAGATAGAAGCTTACTCTTTTTTTTGTTGTTTTATTTCTTTTTCACATGGATTTAATTTCTTTTGCAGACTAAAAAAAAACTTTGATAGTTTTGGCGATTAACAAAGATGGCCGACCAAGCAGCATGCTCCAGGATTGAACAGCGGTCAGTTATCAAGTTTTTGGTTGCTGAAGGGTGCAAACCAGTTTAAATTCATAGGAGAATGTCAACTGTGTATGGTGCCACATGCTTCAGCCAAAAAAATGTCTACAAGTGGGCTAAATTGTTTAAAGAAGGACGGAGCAGTGTTGAGGATGAAGACAGGCCTGGGCGGCCTACAGAAGTGAGGTTTCCTGAGGTGATCGAATCAGTCAATGACCTCATTCAGTCTGACGGAAGGGTGACAGTGGATGACATTGAAAGGACTTTGAAAGACATAAAGAACAAACGCAGGGGTCATCAGTCAGAATGAGTCATTTTGCATCATGACAACGCAAGGCCTCACACAGCAGCCCAAACTGTGCCGACCATCAACGAGCTGGGCTGGGAACTGCGCCCTCATCCCCCTTACAGCCCAGACCTTGCCCCTTCAGACTTTCACGTGTTTGGTCCCTTGAAAGCGTTCACGAGAGGCACGAATTTTAAAAGTGACGATGAAGTCAAAAGTGTTGTGAGCGACTGGCTGAGACATCAGTCCAAAGATTTTTACGCTGAGGGAATATGGAAGCTTGTGCACAGATGGGAACAGTGTGTGACAGTGCTGGGAGACTACGGTGAAAAATTAAAAAAATGTAAGCTTCTATCTGTATTAGAAGTCCCTTTACCGAAAAATTCACCTTATTTATTGAATGACCCTCGTATGTATACGTATGTATGTATGTATATGTATCTATGTACTGACCTGGCTCTACGACGCTTAACTTCGGTGATCGAACGGGAACCGGTGTGTTCATCGTGATTTGACCGTATACGCATCGTAGAGCCAGGTCAGTACTTAGATGGGGGACCGCTTGGGAACACCTGGTACTGTATGCAGTGTGGCTGTGTGGCTGAGTGGTCTAAGGCGTTGCTTTAGAATCACGAGACACCGAGTTCGAATCCTGGCTGGAATTAATTTCAGCAGCTATCGGACTCCAAGCACAGGGCACCTTTGGCAAGTGTCTGTTCCATAGCCACGGGTCCACCAAAAACCATGTGAGGGAATTTGGGAGAGGAAACTGTGTGGAAGACCTCGTGAGCCAAAGCTAGCACGATATCACAAAAACACCGTGATTGCGAGTTGACCAGCCTTGTTCATTCATGATCACGCTGGGTTCGCAGCAACGCTCTAAAAAACTGTTAATTGGTTCTGCACACGCCAATAACAGTATAAACTGCAGGTGGGCTCTGTGGGCATTTCCCAGTTGGGAAATTGCAAAATAAATGCCTGTGCAAATGTTGCAATATGCGCTAGATAGCTGTGCATTGCAACGAGTGTCCTCGATATCGAGTGGCCAATTATTATATGTATCTATACTTATGTACTTATGTATATGTATGTATACGTATGTATGTATGTATATGTATGTATATGTATGTATCTATGTATATGTATGTATCGAGATTGTATCGATTGCCAATTTGCTAGACCTGTTGTATGGTTGCTTACAGTACGCTTTGTTTCTAAATGGTCCCCCATCTAAATACTAACCAGATTCGATGCTGCTTAACTTCACGGATCGAATATCAGAAAAAAGATATAGCGTAGTAAAATGTGAAGAATTCTAGGTGGCATAATGTTAAAATTGCAGAGTGAATGGAATCAGCGAACGGTGTTCAAACTCCGGCTGGGATAGATTGATTTACTTTGCCTTTAATACCTTTGGGAAAGGCAAGTATACACTTTAATAACCCTGTCATGAAAATGTAAATAAATGGGCCGTTCAAGCTTTTTTCTATTGTAAAATGTCTATCTTTGGCGTTCGGTTATTACTCCAGCCCAGTAATTAAAAAAGACACAAACGCATAGTTCTTTTAATTATTGTCTCCGTGAATGCGTGTGAAAAATACAGACAAAAATCATTGCATCATGTGTCGTCCATCTGAGGAAGCGACTTTGTCATTTTTTTAATCTTAGAAGCAAAAGCATTTTGCTAATTTGAACGACACTGGCAGAAGCCGTATCGGAAATGTAATAGCAATCTGGCAGTTATGATAAAAAAAACCTAAAATCTAGAGGAAACGAAGACTTTTTTATTAATGTTCGCCCAAATACAAGGCCCAAAATGCCACTCAATGTAGGGGGTTACTGCGTGTAATTATATTAGTGTAGGAAAGGAGAAGAATCAGGAGCGTTCTAGGTAAGACGTTAAACAACATCCAATAGCAAGGCCTCTGATCAGGAGGGTTTGAGGAATGTGGAACCACCTCTTAATTGCTGGTGTTCTCAGGTCCGCCCAGACCTGGGGTGGTAGCACCCGTTAGGGTCCAGCTATGTGTAAATAGTTAACTCCCAAACTGGGGTCAAAAATTTATGAAAATATAAAAATAGGTTTTAATACCCGAAATATAACAATTATTACATTATTACCAGCGATACATTTTTGAAGGAAAAAATATTACAAGCAATACATTTATGAAGAAAAATATTAGCAGCAATAAATATTGTCGTGAGTAAATGACCTATTGAGGTTGATATGTCGTAAAACAAATCAAACCAAACCAAGAATTAGGAGTATAGAGCTGAAGTAGACATTAGAAGGAAGCGGAAACCTAATCGTGAAAAAGAAACGTGGAATAGAAATCTACTCCAGTTCAAAAGAGCGGGGAGGAGTGTGAACCGGACGATAGGCAAACCCATCTACTCCTATTGGAGGGGGGGGTAAAAATATAAAAATAAAAATGGAATAAAATAAATAATTAGTAAATAAAATTTCAGAGTTTAGTGTTTAACTCCGAATTTGAGTTTGAGTAGAGTTTTTTTTTGTAAGCTTTTCACCCCAAGCAAGGCTGGAAACCACTAGCACGCAAGGGGTTACAGAGGATTTGGAGCGAGAGCAGATAGGAGTGTTAGAGGAAAGGATGCGGAGAAGGATAGTGAATAGATCAAGGCAAGCGGTTACAGAAGATTTGGAGCGAGAGCAGATAGGAGTGAAAGAGGAAAGGATGTGGAGAAGGATAGTGGATAGATCAAGGCAAGGGGTTATAGAAGATTTGGAGCGAGAGCAGATAGGATTGAAAGAGGAAACGATGCGGAGAAGGATAGTGGATAGATCAAGGCAAGCGGTTACAGAAGATTTGGAGCGAGAGCAGATAGGATTGTTAGAGGAAAGAATGTGGAGAAGGATAGTGGATAGAACAAGGCAACTGATGTCGATTGACGTTACATTTGAATAGTTGGAGATTATAGTTGTCAGGGAAACAGGAATAAGGAAGGGAGTTCCACAGGCGAGAGGTGCGAGATATGAAGTTATTGGAGTAGAAGAGATATTATTTATTAAGTTTTAACTTAGTATAAGTTTAAATATCCTCTATCAAATAAAATGGAGCCGGGAATTAACATTATTTGTTTTTGTTTTTTGTTTTTTGTTTGTTTTGTTTTTTTGTTTGTTTTTTTGGGGGGTGCAAAACAAAGCTATGTACAAGAAATATGGTGAGATATAAAGATGATTCGTCCAAATTTCACTCCCCTAACCGTTTTATTCTTTCTTCTTCCTCTATCAATCCATCCCCTTAAACAACAGTGAAGTAAGCAAGTCTCTTTTTTGTGTGAATATCCAAGAAATATGGCGAGATATACGTACAAATAATTCCAAATTTTGGCTAGACTGTTCAGGCCAGCTAAAATATACATTTACCCATTCAAAAATCAAATCACTTAAATAACTAAAAATCAAATACGGAATAAACAAAATAGGAAAACAGTAAGAAAATTTGATTTTGACATTACAGAGTTCAACGATTAACTCCGAATATATGCGTTTGAGTAGAGTTAGTTATGAAATTGATAGTATGATATTATTTATTAAGTTTTAACTTAGTATAAGTTCAAATATCCTCTATCAAATAAAATGGTGCAGGGAATTAACATTATTTAATTATTTTTTTGTGCAAAACAAAGCAATGCACAAGAAATATGGTGAGATTTATATACAGGCTGTTCTAGATTAACCAAAGATGATGTCCAGCTAAAATATGGTCTGTACAATTATGTTGCAAAACAGTGCTAAAGCCAGTGCGAAATAATTTGAAGCAATACCTCAATTTTAAGCGCATAAGGGTTTCATATTGAATTGGCATTGAAATATAATAGAGAGTATTGCTTCACTGGCCCACCATCAGCTCCGCCAGAATTTGCTGTTTCATATTGCATGTAATTATAGGGGTTAATGAAAGATTTCTTTTTATGTCTTATTGCCTCTAGCTCTCCCTGTGGATCCAGCAGAAGTTATTTTAACAGGTCTTCTCACATATGAATTTTATTCAAATTAAACTAAGTAAATGGCTGTTCTATATTTGACCTTCGGCTGCAATTCGAGGAAATTTCGAAAGGAGAAAGGGAATGAAATGCAAAATAGTCGAGACCGAACGGCAAATAGCATCCAAGTCTGCGTCGGCTTTTGCTTTTTAAAGTCCTCGCGGCCCTCTCTCCAAACTTGTTACAATTGTCTTTCTCTCTGTTCACTTCTTATTCGTCCCCCCCGCATGTTTTGTTTGCCGATGCGCTTCTCTGTGACCCCCCACAGCTCGCGGGAATGGCTCACAAATTAAAGAGATTAAGTATTTAAAAACAAACACCGGGAAAACAGACGAAAACTCCTTTAGAAAAAAAAACTGAACCCCTATTATGTTGGTCATATATAAGATCTATTGCAAAAGCTGATGCCTGATTTTCATTGTTTCATTTTCTAATCGGGAACGAACTTTTACAATGATCTAATATTAGCTCTGTACCCCTGTCGCTTCACTGACGGCATGATGATGACATTTCAAATTTAAATCGTTTGCCCATTTAGAATTCTACATTTATGAGAAAATATATTCAGTTTAAATAAAGAAAAAAATCTTCAATGTCTCAAATATTTTGACTCCCACTCTTTTCTTGTTAGCCGGGGTTTGTTGCCAGACAAAAGGAAATTTCGACACAGATATCTATTTCAATTTCATTCAAATTTTCTGTATCTCCGCTTGTGTGTGCTTGTATGTTTTAATTCAATTACAGACGTAAAAATATTTCTCCAAAACTGTTTTAACGCCTTAAAATATTATTCTGCTTTTCACTGAATAATTTTTTTTTTTAATGGCTTCAAAAATTACGTTTTCATTTTTTGTCTTTAATTTTGATTTCTCATACCCGGGAAGGAGTTGTCCAGATTGAATGGTAGAGGGGTATGATATTGTAATATCCTGGTGCAGAATTAATTTCAACTCGGACTAATTTCAAATTTAATTTATTGATTTTCTTAAATTTTGATCAATAACGGCTTCTTTTGAACAAAACAAAACAAAACAAAAATACAGCTAAGCAATCTACTGTTCTTGCTACAAAGAACATTGGATTTTTATTGAATCAGATTTAAATGAATAAAAGGAAATAAAAAAGTAACTCTTTATTCATTTGCAACAAAAAAGAATGAAAGTTGCATAAAAATGAATTCTGAATTATCTTATCGACTAAGGAATTTTAATGCTATATTAAAAAATTAACACCAACTCATTGCATTTCGTTTAGGAATTCACGGAAATTGATAATTTTGATTTTTAAATCGAGTTGAAATTAGTTCCGAGTTCCGAGTTGAAATTAATTCTGTCACTACTTGTGAGTATTTGGTATTATGGTATATAGTGGATTAAATGGCGCTGGATAAGGTCTTGTGGTGAATGAGTAAATTGTAATGAATGAATGGGCCGTGAATCAGATTAACTAGGTTTAGGATAGTGAAGTGTGGACCAGCCTCACCCCAACTTCCACATCGGCCTCGTGCCACCATTGCAATTCAATTTGCAATAAATCTACATACGTTTAAGCTGCTACAGATTTTACACCTCTTGTGATTAATGTATCGCAATCAGAATTTCTTTTTTGCAGCGTCATTTTGAAGATACTTAAATTTGTCATTTTGACAATCGCAAACACATATGCACACATATAAATGAAACATTCTCGTCACATATTCAACACAGACTCGACAAAAAATGGTTTTGTTAAAAAGGTAAATAAATTAGTTTAATATTTGATTTCACACAGAGACTTCCTGTTTCATACAGATTTTATTGCTCTGGTTTTTTTTGTTTTGTTTTGTTTCTTTTTTTTTAACTGCTGAGGGGACGGAAAATCAATTTTATCTTTTATAATACAAATTTGTCTGATTTGCGTAAATTGGATTTGAGTTTAAATTACCAACATGAAAATCCAAACTAATGACCTACCACCATCGGCGATCGGACCTAGAACTCAGGCAGACCCCCGTGCCTTGAGCGCCTACTCGGACTTAAATCAAGACCTCAAGTGGAACTCGTACATACGATCCATCGCTAAAGATGCCTTGGAAAACGGTCGGTACCCTGTACCACTCCAGTAAGTACCTGACCCCTCCTGCTGCCATATATGGGCAGGAGGAGCTGCCAAGTCTTCACTTCCCACTCACGATAGAGTCTAAAAGTGTATCCGCATCCTTGTAGGCGATGAATTATTTCCCACTGTGCAACTCCCCCCTTTCTCACAGACGAGACGTCGCAAGCCTCTCGCTGCTCTATCGCTATTCCAACGGAGATCGTACAGATGGACTACACGGCTTAGTTTCATCGGTTCACGGCTAAGATCCGCCATGCTACGCACACTGTAACAAACCAACTACATTCACTTCGTATTCCTTCCTTCAGATGTAAGTTCCACTGAAACCGCTTCTTCCCACCAACCACTACCTTGTGGAACCGACTCCCAAGAGGTTGCTTCCCCGATCACTATAATGTTAACCTGTCTAAATCTAGGGTTAACCATTATCTTCCACACATATTCGCATAAGCTGTGCCTCTTATTTTGTAAACCTCTACCACGAGTGGCCCTTGGGTCTTGCACCACTGTAAAAAAGAATAAAGTCTTCTAGGAAAAAATTACAACTAAGGTCAAAGTGTTGATGAACTAATTAAGTGAATGCCTGGCCTTAATTTAGCGCCTGATTAACATAGCAATGCAACGAGAACATAATGCAGACTGCAATGTTAAACATTGCTTTGATATTTGAATGGTTTTTCTGTTCAAAATGTCATGTCTGCTTTACTCTCTTTGAAAGAGAAGAGATTTGAATAATTCTCAGATTATTCACGTCTGTCTTTTTATTCTCTTTATACAAGCTCGTGATTTGAATATAGGGCAACATTTTTTTTCTTGTGACTGGTAAATATACTGTTCTACTTGTAAAATTTCCACCAAAAAAGTAGATACCTTCCATAAAACCCATTCCAGTTGTTAGATTTATTGATCCCATTTTTCACGATATAGATTTCTTTGTTCAGACGAGTCATCTTCAAAGCTGTTTCGACTTGAATCGGCAGAGATTTCTCACCTTCAGGATAGCTATTCGTTTCCAAGCATTCCCATCAGCTCAAACCCATCTGTGTTTCTTTAACACCGACAGAGCAAACCTGTGGTTTACACTGCAACTATGCTGAGTGGACCTTAGTTATAGCTCAAGTGCATACCCCGCCAGGGCCACTAGGTTTTTGAATTTAGAGTTGACGTACTGGTTGCTAAATACGGTAAAAGTCCAATCTTCCCTGCTGTTTAACCTATAGCTGGCGGGAGAAGAAATATATTCGTACCTTTCTCAAGATTATCCGCGTGAAAGTGAATGTAACGATACCGATCGGAATTTGAACTCTGCTCGCCACTTTCTCGTTCCCACTATCAGATCCTTACACCATCTGCACGTTCAGCAGATAGTAACCAAACAAAATTATGTCTAACATAGTTAACTGTACTTCAACAGTCTTATAGAATATTACTAAGTTTAGCTTTGCCTTATATTACGTTCAGTTTGAATCGAATCCACTAACTATAGCTTCTTAAGATTATCCAACGGTACTACAAGCGTTATCAAGTCAAAAGAATCTTACAAGTCCTCGCGGGAATTTCGACGTGGAGTCATAGTGATACCGAAGTCTAGAGAACCTAGTCTACCCAACTATTTAACCCATAGCTGGGGAGGAGGAGAAGGGATGAATTCATGCCTTTCCCAGTGACATTTGTGCGAAAATGAACGCGTGCCCGTAATAGGAAAGTTAACACAGAAGATGAACTTTTTCTCGGATTAAAGGAATGCTGGAAAAATCTGGCGAAGGACGTTGAGTTACTAAAGAATATAGTCTATAGCATGCCGCGAAGAAATAAAGCCTTTATTAACCCTAGAACACTAACCATCAATTAAAGTTACACCACTACTAACCATGGGTATATCATACCCGATTTTGAAAATATCAAAAAAAATATTAAATATAAATCTTTATTTGAAATATTTTATATGCAGGCACTTCAAACTTTGTACTTTGAGTTAACATTAACAGGAACTGAAAAACATATTATTTAGGTAAGAAGATCAGGTACTGAAAATTGTAATTAAAAATAGGAAAATATATCCCATGGTAGTGTTCTAGGGTCAAAGCAAAAGGCTACCCAACAAAGGCTACTCAACAAAGCGAAAGGCTACCCAACAAAATACTAAATCATATTCTTGACTTGTATAATGTACATATGTACACCTGTATTAATACCCTATATTAATAAACAAATTCTATTACTCGTCTTGGTAAAAATACAAAAATCGACTTTCTATGGGTGCGTTCATTTTTTTTTTTTGCCCTCGTACTGTAGATAAAACTACTTAAGAGTTTTACCTATCTTTCTACGGAGTTTCACTAACCCTCCTTCGCTTAGTGCAATGGAGACGTACGACTTGTGAAGAAGTTCCCTAATAACCAGACATTAGTTAAGTTCACCTGCCTCGTCTGTCGACAGTCAACCAATAAATGGTTGTTCCTGTTCTTAAAGTGTTACCTACAGAGATAGGATGTTGGGTTCCATCTGCATAATTCTTCTGGCGTCAGTGCATGCCAAGTGACTCTATTCCTTTTAAAGCAACGGGAGGTGCTACCTGGGAAACTGATCATAGAAACTAGACATTAATTCTTATTCGTCTTGTCTCTAGAGAAGGCCACAACGAACAGCCAATCAATAAATGACTGTTCTTCTTCCGAGCCTATCACTTTGAAGGAGAACAGAATATCTATTCAAATAAAATTCTTTAAGTTCGTTGGGATATCTTTTCTTAACAGAGGTAAATTGGTCGAATGCTTAATGAAGGGTTCCAATTTTCAACTTTGAAATAATCGCACTTTTAACAATTTCTTCTATGTGATAATTTGCAAGGAAGACTGGGCTATAGCCTTGATTGGCAACTAGTCTAGGAGAATAACACTGCATTGGGTGGATGAGCTGGTAACTTCACCTTGTAAAAATCCTACATGCGACGTAAATCATGGTGGCAACGTCCTTTTCACTTTAAATATTGTCTCCTCCATAATATTGTAGATAGGTTTGGTTTGTTTTGTTTTACTGCATATCAACCTTAATGGATTATTTAATACCGATAAGATTTTTATTGCTGATATTTTTCCAAAATGTATTGCTGGTAATATTACTTTTTCAAAAATAGTTTTATGGTAATAATTCTTTCCTTCAAAATTCATTGTGAGTAATAATTTTTTACAAAAAAGTCTTGCTGTATGAAAAACCTATTTTGACGCTTTCATAATGTGATGACCTCAGTTTGTATCGGGGGGGTAAACTATTTGCCCATAGTTGGGACCCTAACAGGTGCTACCACAACGGGTCAGGGTGGAACTGGGAGAACCAGCAATTAAGAGGTGCTTTCACGCTCCTCAAAACCTCCTGATCAGAGGCCTTGCTGCTGGATGTAGTTTATCGTCTTACCCAGTAAGCATATTCTAGATAAAAACCATTTATATTTGTAAATAACACAAAACAATCTAATTTGAAATTTTTTACTCATACGAAGAGATGTGGGTTGAAAAAATCTCTGCCCGATCGACTATCCAAAAAATCTGACCAATGAACACACACACACACACACACACACACACACACACACATATATATATATATATATATATATATATATATATATATATATATATATGAACACACACACATATATATTTTTATATATCTTAAAAAAACGTATTCTTTGTCTGGCTCAGAAACATTCAGCACAATTTCACACCAGACAATGTGGGTATGGGCGTATCTGTGTATGTGTACGTATATATGACTCTGTGTGTGTGTGTGTGTGTGTGTGTGTGTGTGTGTGTGTGTGTGTGTGTGTGTGTGTGTGTGTGTGTGTGTGTGTGTGTATTAAGGAGGCACGGTTAAGTAATGGAAAGCGG
>OZ038500.1:85399970-85456271 GCA_964036315.1 Acanthosepion esculentum
GCAGACGAGATGCCAGATCAGGGCCAATTACATTGCATATCCGTTTCTAGATCCTATCAAGAACCTCGAGACAAACAGAAGGGGCTCCAGACCATATATGGCAGCAATACTCCATGCAAGGGCGAATCGTTGATTTGTAGATTTGAAGGATCGATTCCGGGGAGAAAAATTTCCTGGCGCGGCACAGGGAGCCAACTTTCCTTGAGGTGGACGAAGCAATTGACTCGATGTATTTGTTCCATCTCAGGTCAGCAGTCATTGTGAAACCGAGCAGCCGCAGAGAGGTGCTCTCGAGAAGTTGAGCGTCAGACATTCTAATGGGGAGGGGAAGGAAAGGATCTCTGTGGTGATTCATAGACAGCAGTTTTGTTTTTGAGGCGTTAAAGTTAACCAGCCAATTCCTGCCCCAGTTCACAACCGATTGGAGGTCCCTTTCGAGACGAACGGCCAGGTTAGACTTGTCAGCGACACTAGATTTGTTTTCGAGGCAGGAAGCAGACATGACTTCTGTACTTGTTTGATATCTACATCTCCAATTCATAACTTGCTTCTGTCTTCTTAAAATACAGGGTGCGAGTGCTATTTATATTATTTTAAGTTCACTCAAATCATTTATAATATTATTTTTTTCATTTCAGATAACCCAGTCAGATAAAGATGTTAACCCAAGAAATGGAAAGACACGCAGTCATTGTTGCTTTAGCTGCAAAATATTGTGATTTAAAAATCGGCAACTTTTTACATGTTGCCAGATCATTTGTTCATAAGGTTCGGTCGGAGCTAGAGGGATGTGATGGCAATGTTTCCCCTGTAGCAAAAAGAAAAAAGCATTCACAGCGCTCTGATACCGTGAGAACACCAGAATTTATACGGAATGTCCAAAACATCATCGATGACAACCCCGGATGATCAATGAGGTCCATCGCCAAAGAACCCCAGGTATCAGAGTGGACTATCAGAACCGTGGTACATCAGGACATTCGATTTAGGTCATATGTAATGAGGAAAGGTCAATTCATATCGGCGAAGATACAGGAAAACCATCTCATGCGTTCAAAACGGTTGCTGAACAAAGTGAAAAACACCCCATGAACATGGCATGCTTTGGTTTTTCTCTGACGAAAAAACTTTGACCAATATCAGAAAACAAAAAGACGGAATGACAGGTAACTATGTGCATCTCCTTCTGATGTACCCAGGGTGATGCACACCAAATATCCGGATACTGTGATTGTTTTAGGAGTTGTGAGCAGTGAAGGTCATGTCATGCCACCTTACATTTTCCCACAAGGTCTTAGGGTCAATGCTGCTAGATACATTAATGTTGTTAAAACGGTTGTTATGGCCTGGATAAATAAAGTATGCAATGGAAGGCCATATGTTTTTCAAAAGACTCTGCACCTTCTCACAAAGCCATTGTAACCCAGGATTGGTTATCAGAGAATTTTTACGATCATGTGACCCCCACCATGTGGCCCCCTAACTGGCCAGATTTAAATCCTATAGACTATTACGTGTGGAGCATCATTGAAAGGAGACTAATCGAAATCCTCATAGCACCTTAGCTGCACTGAGGGCCGCCATTATCCGGGTCATGTCCAAAATGAATAGGGACCACTTAATTGCAGCTTGTGGACGGTTTCGAGCCCGAATAGAAGCAGTCATTGAAGCCAAAGGTGGTTTCATAGAATAATTAGATAAAGAAATATCATGAAGGATTTTTGTGTCAAATTGATTTAAATATATACATTGTTTGCTAATTATATTGCTGTTTATTTAAAAATGTCCTCAAATAGCACTCGCACCCAGTAGATGGTTAGTTATTTTGTCTTTTCGCTTTCCTTTGCTACCATGTTTATGAGAACCTATAGTGTTCTTTAGTATCAGTAGAAACAATCTGAACAATATAAAATATACAGATGATACTGTATTGATGGCAGACACTGTAGGGTTTCCAGTTCCCTGAGGACAGCCTTGATGTCGAATAAATCTGGTGAAAAGACAGATCCTTCAGTTACGCCCCCCTTTCTATTTTTGCATATTTGCTTAATTCATTCTTCCTCCGTATGATGGACGATTATTTTTAAGATAATTCCCAAATAATTCAATCTAGCAGCTCAGACAGATTCTTGTGTCATCCTTATCAAATATTTTTCGCATTATCTATGAAATATAAATATACATCCTTCTTACTTTGTATTGTGCTCTGCAAAAGTGTTCAGAAATTTATCATTTATTGGTGCTAATGTATTTGACAAAACCAAAATGTTCTTGTCATATTTTCCGGTTGTTGTAATCAAAGGAAGGTTACTGAATAGAATAATCAAACAAAGGTTGGTAATGAATGTTAATACTTAGGACAAGAACAACACATATAAGAATCGCCAGCGGTGTGTAGAAGTAGTAGTCAACTGCTAGAAGTGAGTCAAGTGAATTCCACAATGAATCTCCAACTGCAGGATATCTACCAACCGCCCAACGCGGTCAGATGTGGCATAAGGCCAAATTTAATGTTGGGTATCCGAGCCCGTAGGCTCGGCCAAAATTTCCCCGTAGACCTCGTATAAAACGGGGTCGGGTAGCTGTTTCCCGAGACGAGATTCTGCCCTTCGACATAGCCTCGTCTGGGGATCCTCTCTACCCGGATGTAGAGGGTTTGACTAGCACAGCTGGAGACGAATCTCCAACTGCAGACCAACATACGGTATTTACTACTGTATTTATGTGAATGGGAACATACCCATTATAGTTCGTAGGTATGCTACAACGCTGGTCTGATTCTGTTTCGTGCTTGATGCTACTTCGTCGTCGTGCCACCTTCCTTGAGGACATAGGCAAACATTGCTCTCCACAACTGCCCAGGTAGGTGTCTCCCTGCCTTCTCCTGTCTCTTTTGTTCTCAATATGCTCCTTGGGGATTAAGTTTTCCAAGCCCTCTTTCTTCATTATATGTCCAATGAATTTCAGTACCTTTTTCTTATTCTCAGTGTTCTTTCTGTTGCCATTTTCTTTAAGACTTCTTTGTTGCTTACTGTCTCCGTTCGTAGAATTTTCAGTATCCTTCTGTAGAACCAATTTTTTTGCTGTCTCCAGATTTCTCCTCATCTGATGGGAGATTATCCAATGGACATGACATAGCAATTCGGCACTCATTGCTTTGTAGGTTTGCGGCCACATCACTTTGAAACTACCGGTTCCCGTACGATCACCAAAGTTAAGTAATATCGAACCTGGTCAGTACCTAGATGGGTGACCGCTTGAGAATACTACGTGCTGTAATTTTGGATGCGGGGGTTTGGCATGGTTAATGACTCGGAACTGTTAATCGGAAAGCCGAGTTCCAATTCCAGTTTGATTTGTTATTTCCGTGCAAATACCCCTTTGAAAAGAACGAATCCACTTCTTCTCCACCATCTATGGGTTAATTAATCAGACTTGTATCACTAAACCATTATTATATCTCCCCAGAAAATAAAATAAAATTGCGTACAAAATATTTATATTTCGGCATTAAATAACCCATAGTGGTGTTGATATGCCGCTAAACAAAATAAACCAACTAAAAACCTTTTCTTTGTTTCTAACCAACATTTTCTAAGCACGTTCAAAAGCTTCTTTCACTAGCCCGACACTTGTTCGGATCACGGTGTCACATTTTCCATCCTCTGTTAAAACCCTTCGCAGTTATTTGAACTTAGCATTTGGATTATAAGCTTGGTTATTTGGTTCATTATACTGGTTTTCCGGTTGAGCTCGTGTTTATTTAAACCTGGCTGCAATGCACAGTATAGATAACATTTCATAATTTTATAATGTCAAATATACTATTTAAAATGTCGGCCTTGCTTACTTTCCTTTATAAATTGTTTACTTCCCTTGCTTCCAAAAATTGTCGTCTTAGCTCAGGTGGCCACTATTTTCAATGCCGCAAATAACTTCATTTGAATAACTAAGAAATTTAATTATAAAGTAAGAAACAAATAAATCGTTTATTTATATCACCAAAGACCAGATTAAAAATGGATAACAAAACACTTCTATTTATTTTTTAACGATTTACAAACCTGAATATACAAATTAGTTACTCCATTAAGCAAGAAACAAAAAGTTGGATACGATATATTATAGTAGCTATATAGGCACCGCGAGGTGGTATAATGGTTAACAAGCTTGTCTCGCTAGAACAATTACAACTGAGTAGTGAGTTCGATCCTCACTGGGTGCCCAATACTTTCGGCCTTGTGCCACATCTAAGCTACGCTTGGAAAATCTTTTTTGTGGGTTTCTCAATGTGGTGTAATGGTTAGCAAGCTTGTCTCGCTAGAACAGTTACAACTGTGTAATGAATTCGATCCTCACTGGGTGCCCCACACTTTCGGCCTTGTGTTACATCTAAGCTTACGTTTGGAAAAATGCTATTATAGTAGTTTGCAATAGAATGTACGTTTTTCTAAGTTAAGAAGAAGAAGAGAGAAAAAGGATTAAAAATAAATAATAAATAAAAAAGAAACTAATAATTTATATTTGACCTTTCGACCTTTTCGTATGCAAATTATTTACTTCCTGCCTAAGTGGAATGAACAGAATGACAGGAGTATTCCATAAGATTTATACTCAGCTGTTTGATTAATGCCTCTTAGTAACGAATCAGCTAACGGAAAATTCCAAGATGAAAAATATCGCCATTATATTAAACACGTTTCAGTTGCGTGCCTTCAACGCTGGCTTCGTTTTGACGCGTTCATTACCAGTACAGCCGTGTTTTATTTTCATTGCAAAACAAGCAACGTTTATACAAAGACTTATAATTTTCTCTAGATTTATATATTTTTATACTTGAAAACACTTCTGTCTATATCTCTGAGATGAGGTACTATGATTACTTACGTTATTTATACTATTCGAACTGTTATCCTCATTTTTATTGTAATTTTCACAACGTTTCGGCCGTTGTACTCTCTGGCCTTCTTGGAATTTCGAACCGAAACCTTTATTTCGTACACCGGGGTAGATTGTTCTAGTTCCACGTGCTAAAGAAAAGTTTGCATTATAAGCTCTAGTAAAAAAAATAAAAAATAAAAATATGCAATAATAATAACAGAAAATTGCAATATGAGCACTGGTAAAAAAAAATTGCTGGTTTATAAGTTCCAGAAATCAATACATGGCTCAGTGGATAAAAGGGTTGGTTAGATCCAGTGACTAGACCCAAAGAGTTGTGTGTTCAATATCAGCCTACAGCAGTGGTGAACCAAAACCTTGGAGAGTTGAGTTAAAGGGAAATAACTGAGACATCCGGAAGTGGAACTTCACGTGGAACTAGAACAATCTATCCCGGTAGACGAACTAAATGTTTCGCTACGAAATTCCAATCACCTGACGAAAGCCAAAGCATACAACGTCCGAAACGTTGTGAATATGGCAATGAAGATGAGAATAACAGTCCGAATAATGTAAATAATTGTTGTGGAGTTATTTCCACAATAGAACTTGTAGTCGGACTAAATGCGTCCTAAATGGGTTAAACGTACAGAAACGTTAGGAACTTGTAATAAAGTGTTACGCAGAGTAATCGAGTTGTGGTCGCTGAACACTAGTCCTTCCCTCGACTACTCCTGACTCCTACTTATAATAGGTGGGAGAGTCTATTACCTAGACAAGGTGTCTTTCACTATAACAATAATGTAATTGAAAAATGTTTTGAAAATATAACTTGAAGAAGAGAGACATTCTGTTGAAATTGTGAAACACTGTTTTTTAATCATTACTGCCCAAAAAAATAGGATGAAGATCAATTGCGACATCTCTAAAAATTCATTCTCGGAAATCAAACCTGAGAGGATGACTTTTTGCACCACAGCACAAGGCCGTATTGCGCTGACCAAACGCTGTAAACGATGAGAAACTTGAAATTGTCGGTTGTCGACAGCCCCCCCCCCCCCGATCTGCTGGTATCAGACTTTTTAGTTTTGTGCCTGAATTTCCGGAATGAAGAGTTTTCATTATTTTCATTAGTTCGGCTGTAAATAATATCCTCGTTCTTGTAACTAATTATCACATTTCGCCCGTCATGATCTCAGACCTTCTTCGGTCGATTTGAGTAACCTTTATAGAATTTCGAATTGAACTCTTTATTTAAACTACGGGGTATATTATTGTTGTGGCCTGTTTAGGGACCAGAAAGAAAGACACAGAAGACGAAGGTAGGTCGAACAAGTGTATTGAAATAACAGATATATCCGAAGTAAGATAGCAGATAATAAGCAGATAGAAGCGTACGTCCGAACGGTAGGTTAACATTGCGTCCCGACTGCTCACAAAACACACGCGCAGGAAGTCTCGCAGGTTAGTATTTATGAGAAGAGGAAGAGTTCATTCTACAGTAGGTGGGTTGCTACAATTAGTTTCCTTCATCTGTCCATATTTTGGGATATCTCATTTAATTTTGTTTTTTTAAATCCTACTCAAATATTGCTCGGTCAGTTTGCACTGAGTCTGATTTTTTACTACCTAGCGCAGAGATTGAAATCGCAATTACTCTGTTGAAGGTTACTCGGATAAACAGACGCACGAAAAAGACCGAAGAGCGCAACGGCCGAGACGTTGTGATAATAACAACAAAGATGAGGATATTAATCAAATTTTTGGTGAATCCCCAAATTAAAGAGGCATTGAAAGGACAGCATTTTTTTTTTCCTCCGATGCTGAAGATTTTGCCTTGCGCAAAACTAGGACTTTTATTCTGCTGCCTAATATACGTTCCAATATAGGTTTGTATTGGAACTAGGTTGACAACTTTTGAAGTAAATGAGTTCGACATTTTCGTAAAGCATAAATTTCAACACGTGGAGGAATTCATCATTTATATTTCTATGGCGTGAAAAACGGACATGTGAAGAACTAGCAGTATAACCCGCATTCGACCGGGTGTTTCATTAATGGGAATTTTTGCCGTTCAATTGGAGCAGTCTAAAGACACCCCATTCAGTGGCGTAGCTAGGGGGCGAGGAGGCGGACCGTCCCGGGTGCCAGCACAGGAGGAGTGACACAATGTCACCCGCAACAAAATTTTTCAACCAGGCTAAGGTGCCAAAAATAGTCTGAAAACAGTAGTAGAGAACAAGGGTTTCGCAGGCGGGCATATGACCCCCAGAAATAATTTATGACCCCCCAGTTTTGTCCCCCCGTCAGAAATTTTCTAATAATTTGTCGGGAAATTTGTGAGTAGGAAAATAGCAATGTTTTCAGCTTTCATGTGTTTCAGTTGCTACAATCTTGGTTACTAACAAGAGACATTGTTGTAACATTTTATCGGGTGATATGGTGTTTTAACTCTGCGTCATTAATAACAACAAAGCGAAATACGAAGCCAAAAGTGCAACAATTTCAGTCTTGCCTGTGTATCAATTCGCTGAGATACAATTTTCCATTGAGTGGGCGATATACTTTTGAATATATCTACTAGTGTTGGGACGATTAATCGGAATCAGAATCGAGAATCGGAAAAATCGGAACTTGTTGGGCTATCGGAAACGGTATCGGAATCAGAAAAATTTGTGCCTATTTTCCGATTCCAAAAACGATTCTTTTAAATTTTTAACTTGATTTTCCATTATTGGTACTGATGATAAATATTTATTGTTTTTAAACTATCACTAAAACTAAAATCATAATAACATCAAAATACGATGTAAATTTATTTTACTTGTATAAAGAAAAACAAAAAAATAAACTTTGCAGAAATTCTCTAGGTAACCTTTAAAAGAATGCAGTTGATTTACATACAATGTTCCGAAAAATGATTAAAAATTAAATAGAACATTTTTATCAACATCATTGATAATTAAATGGTACATGTCATTGACCAGTTTGCCACAATGAAAACAAGAAAACATTAATTCTAAGACCATCGTATCGAATGTCATTCTTTTGTGTATTGCCGTGTTTTGTATTTAGTTGTTCTGAAAGTGAACAGTTGCATTTTAAAAATCTTTTGATTTGAACTGATTATTTTGTGGTATTGGATTTTGTCTTGGATCATACATGTAAACAGTAACGTAGCGGTCAGTAGAGTAAAGTAGAGGTAGAGCATGTATGAAAATTTAGCTACAGCTAACCATTCGGCATAGGGTAAATCGGGGTCATTGGGGTGACATTTGAACGGACCGCCCCGGGTGACGTTTACTCTAGCTACGCCACTGACCCCATTTGAAATTTAATATTATTAACAACAATTGGGTGCAACGGAAACACATCCCCAAATGGGGGTTAACAGTTTGAATAGGGGGTGGCCCTAAAAAGGGCTGTTTTTGCGTTCTCAATCTTGCAAGGAATGAACCTCTTCCATGGACTGTCATAACAATAATATAAGATAATTTTTATTCATAATATTATTTTTTTTTATAATTCTAATAATCTTTTGTGTTAGATTTCAACTCTCTAAATTGATTGTACGCTGTTTTTTACAGACATTAAATTTTTCTCTTCGCAAAGTGTAAAAAATCAAATTTTTCGATTTGTCACCTTCAAGGTTGTAATTTTTTTCCTGCCAATTTGGACTCAAAACCGGCACTAAAGAATTATCTATTAAACAAAAAAAAATAATCGAAATAGGATGAAAACTCTGGAAACGCATAAACAACATCCGATCACACACACACACACACACACACACACACACACACACACACACACACACACACACACACACACACATACATTTTGAGAATTATAGATATAGATAATATTATTGTAATAATTTAAACTATTTTTATTAAAGTCTTTTTATGAAAGTTATATATCCAAGAACAGATAGTAAATAGTGAAAGGTTGCTGAGAATTATAATGGAAAGGAAGTAGTGGAGATCCACTGTCGCCAACAATTTGGACAAAAGATTTGCAAACAAAACAATTTCATCGAAATCGGATGAAAACTGTAGAAACGCATAAGCAACATCCGATCACACACACACACACACACACACACAAATACACACATACATACATAGACATTTTGAGAATTATAGATATAGATAATATTATATTAATAATAATAATATTATAATTATAGATATAGATAATATTGTTTTAATTACAATATTATTATAGTTATAGATATATAGAGATTACTACCGTAGATTACACACCATTTCATCATTTATATTTCCATGGCGGGAAAAACGGACATCTTAAGAATATCAATAAGCACGGGGGGGAAAGTAAGCACCCCCGTGTTTGGAGTTAGCCGGTTTCGCTCCTCTCTTATCGGAACTCGACCGAGGATAATAAAATAAACGTACTTACAGATTAAAATGAAACCGAAATACACAGGTTAGTAATATACTAACGATAATACATTTAAATGCAGATCTCATTAACACAAGCAGCCATTTTTTTCTGTTTACACAGAGAAGGCTGTCTAGACTTAATGAAAATTGTTTCAAGCACTTTAAGATGAAATTGGGAGTGCAATCAGTGCAACACAGAGGAAACGTTTGCCTGGTATTATTTAGCAGGTGCTACGCAAAAAGCAGACCCAGCTGCAACCGAATTCTGCGAATTATTACTCAGCTGACCTCTCTTGGTAAATACCGGAGCATGCTATGAAATTCTTCTCTTCAAAAGTTATCCTTACCTATATAATAAGCGTTGCAGTGGCAAAAGAATAAAAATAACTGAACTAGTTTTGAAGATAGGCAAGCTTTGTAAAAAAATTCCCCATTCTCACCAATACAGATCAGTCTTAAGAAGACATTTTTCAGGGCCAAAATGGACGAAATTATCAAAGATTTGCTAATGAAAATATGTTAAATGCAGGTAAAATTAAGACCAAGCCACCCCTTCTGTTTACACAGGGAAGGCTGCTTACACTTAATATAAATTGTTTCCAACCCTTTAAGATGAAATTGGGAGTGCAATCTACATAAGATAACGAACATGTTCTCGTGATATTGCCACGGCAAACTGATGATTATGTATTAGTGCTTCCCAATTGCTGACCCAGACATGCCGGAAGATGCTACAAAATTATCCGGTCTAAAAGTTGAGTTCTCCTGCCTACATATATTCAGCGTTGCAGTGACATTTAAAAGAATAAAAATAACTGAACTAATTTTGAAGTTCGGCAAGTTGTCCTTTACAACAGATGCCAACATCGACCGAGACGAGAATATCACTCGTGGATTAGCAGAAGAGTAATATTATCGTGTCCACTAAAATATCAGATACAATATTTATAAACCAATCGCATTCAATAAAGTGATTACATCTTAAAATACACCAATAAAACCATAGAACACAAATCAGAAAGTTTATTGTATTCGTCACAATGATTTAGGTATATACTTCCAAAACATCGTGCGGACGTAGTAGAAAACATACCACGTGGCTTATTGGGACCAATTAGAAATAAATAAATAATTTAATTCTGGAGTCGATTTTCTTACGAAAAAGTGTATAAAAACACACGAAATCTGACCCCAAACAGGATACTCACAGCTGTCACTAAGGTCCACGCCACTCTCGCTTATTATCTTCACGACCTCATGCTAAAAGCGACAGCACTGACAAACTTCAAAGAGATCGCTTCAGACTACGGTAACACCGCCAACAGTAAGAAACAATTTCTAACTATCTCTTGTATCCCCTTTACTATGAACCACGCACGCACGTGTTAACTTTTTCACACAAACAAAAACACATAACATTTCATTGTTTCTCACATACGTACAGAAAGACAATTTATACTTTATTTCAGAACTTTATTAACCCAAACAAAAAGACATGACTTTCCAAGTTTGCTTGTATTCTTGTCGTTATATTAAATTAATGTTTATTTGTTGAAACTACGTTGTCTTTTGTACTGAATTTTATTCTTTCAATGAAAATCGTGTTATTATTCTAAGAGGCCGAATTACGAGCAACCCCGCAACAATATTTTATGTTATTGTATCGAATCCCGAACGAAAAACCGAGTAGAATGATTCCTATAATATTATAAAATACAGGTCGACATTTGCTTTGCAAACCCAGTCTCACCAATAGGGGACAGTCTTAAGTAGATAGGATGTTTTTCAGGGCTAAATTGTTTGGGACCACGAAATTGTGTGATATTTGCATTTACGCTGAATGGCATAAGGAACACAAAATATCGAATAAAAATATGTATACAGATATTCTTCTTTATGCGCTGTGTCCCATCAGGACGTAGGCGATCATAGCTCTCCATAATTTCCTGTCCTTTGCAGCTCTAAATAAATTCTGTCATTTCATTATTTCTAAATCCTGTTCCGCCATCCATTTTATCAAACTCGTCAAATATGTTCTGCGTTGTTTTCTTCTCCCTATTGCACTCTAGCCTTCCTGTGAGTAACAGATTTTCCAAACCCTCTTTCTTCATGATATGCCTCAGATGTCTCTTCCTGATGTCAAATGTAAATATCCTTTTGTTTCCATTTTCTCTAAAACCTCGTCGTTGCTCACATGTTCGGCCCATGGTATCCTTGGCATCTTTCTGTAGAACAACAATATTGTTGCTTCAAGTCTCTTCTTCATCTGTGAAGAGATTGCCCAGCATTAACTGCTATACAGTAGGACAGATATCGTGTAGCAGTTCATTATTCTTTTCTTTGTTTCTAACGAAGTTTTTCTGTCTCTTAATACTCTGCTTAGCTTCTAAAAGATTAAAAATACAAGGAAGAAAATATGCTTATTCGTACACAGATAGGTGAAAAGAAAGAACATATTTAAGGCTTAGAAAATTGTCTGTGTGTGTGTGTCAGAGAAAGAGAGAGAGAGAGAGAAAGAGAGAGGAAGTGATGTGTAAGTCCGTGATAGGCGACCGCCCGGGTATGGGGAAGAAATTTACCCAGAGGAAACAAAGCTTATGTTGAATCTACAACATTCCGGAGCAAAAGAGATGAGAGGAAAGAGTTATACCCGCTCTTTTACGATCCTGAAACAGCGCCACCTATTGGGTGTATTGGCAGACAATGTTGGGTCAATCCTCACAATGAAGAAATATTTCAATTGACCAAACAATATATTAGCTGCAAAACTTATTTACTTATTTCATATAACGAGGTTTCTAAAGGCAAAGAATTACGGGAGCTTGTTTCGATGACATCTTTTGACGCCGTAAGAAAACTGGTCATCGACATTTCTACTGTTTACTATTCGCTTAGAATGTGTTGACTGACATGTTAAGAGCACACGGTCTGGTGAGTGGGGAGACAGACAGGACGTGAACAGCTGAGGCTTAAATGGCGGGAAATTAGTCTGGCCTATATTTAATGATAAACAATCGACGTATTTCTAATTAGAAATACTGTCAGACACGTTACGGCCTTCAAAGAACAATTTGTAAGATTTATCAAAAAGTTGAAGTGCGTTTCTGGAACTCTTACAAACATTTTAAATAATTCTGAAACTTTGGTGGGAATATTCATGCGCCTCTAACATCAAAAGTTTTGATTCAAAACGTATTCCTTAAATAATGCTAACATTAATTGCGGGCCAATGACAATCAGTGTCTATGCCTCTCTATCGTAAATCAATAGCAATACATTTAACATGACATATATAACAGACTTATTGTGACAGTAATACTTGCATTAACCTCCTGATCACTGACAATCACTTTTCCTTGTTAGCAATGCATTTATCTGCTAAAATCATTCGCAATGTTAACATAATATATATATATATATATATATATATATGTGTGTGTGTGTGTGTGTGTGTGTGTGTGTGTGTGTGTGTGTCTGTGTAATTTGGCAGCAACTGTTCTTTTAAACATATAGTATTGAATGTTAAAGACAACATAGTCTTGCATATTTTCTTTTGAATTTTCTCATATTCTCTAATGAGACTTTTTATTTGAAAATGGTTTCGAAATATGTATTGTCCATACGATGACCTAGCGCTTTCGAACATCGTTGTTCATCTTTTTTGACTAAAAATATTGACCCTGAAGATGAACAATGATGTTCGATAGCGCTAGGTCATCGTATGGACAATACTTATTTCGAAACCATTTTCAAATAAAAAGTCTCATTGGAAAATATGAGAAAATTCAAAAGAAAATATGCAAGACTATGTTGTCTTTAACATTCAATACTACATGTTTAAAAAAAAAAAAATATATATATATATATATATATATATACATATATATATATATATATATATATATATATATATATATATATATATATATATATATATTAGTGAACATAAAAGTCAACACTTAGAGGCGACGGTCTGTTTCATGCTAGATGCAATCGTCAGGCTTCAGGTGGCCTGACGATTGCATCTAGCATGAAACAGACCGTCGCCTCTAAGTGTTGACTTTTATGTTCACTAATATATATATATATATATATATATATATATATGTATATATAAACACTAATTCGAACTTTTCTAAAAAATATTGTATAAACAGATATATATATATATATATATATATATATATATATATATATATATATATATATATATATATCTGTGTGTATGTGTGTATGATAAAAATATAGTCCTATAGTATGCGTATGTAAATACACAAGTGGATAATGATGTCAACACCAAATGGTGACAGTCTGTTTCAAATTTAAATCTTCAGGCCATCTATCGATCTATCTATCTGTCTTTCTCTCTCTTTCTTTATATATATATATATATATATATATATATATATATATATATATATATATATATATATATATATATATATATTATGTTTTGAACAATAACAAAATAAAATTTTCAGACACACTGGGTTGTATATTAATATTTTTGTTTCATTATTTCAATTAGGTTCCTCAACTAGTTTCGTCCGGCATGGCCATCATCAGGAGAAAAAAATTCCTGCTTATTAGTAGCAGTGATCTACAGGAATGAATGACTTTGTGATAAAAATGAACTTTATCTGTAGTCTTCATTTGTTTTTTATCGCTAATTTTGGTCAGTCCTTGTGTTGTTCAAATGGCCTTTTTAAGTTGTTTTTAAGATAGAGGCTGGGGAGATTCATGCGACTCAGAATTCCCTTGGTCATTTTGACAGATTTATTGGTTGCTGGGAAGTGGATGTGCGTGTGTTAAGTGTATATATTAGTATGGTTGTATGTATAACTGTGAGACCTCAACAATAAATTATATATATTTTATATATATATAAATTATATTATATATATATATATATATATATATATATATATATATATGTGTGTGTGTGTGTGTGTGTGTGTGTGTGTGTGTGTGTGTGTGTGTGTGTGTGTGTGTGTAATTTGGCAGCAACTTTTCTTTTAAACATGTTGTGTTGAATGTCAAAGACAACATAGTCCTGCATATTCTCTTTTGAATTTTCTCATATTTTCTAATGAGACTTTTTATTTGAAAATTATATCGAAATAAATATTGTCCGTAAGATAACCGAGCACTTTCGAACATCATTGTTCATCTTCACGGTCAAAATTTTTTTAACAATGTCTTATATGTATGTAGAGTCAAAATCTTTTAAAACATTTGCAAATTGTCTTGTAGCGGAATCATGTTGCTACATTTTATTTTTTTTAACAAACTAAATAAACGTTACAAAATCATTTTAATTTCAAAAGACGCGATGATGTTATCACGTGCTTGGCGAAGATCTTTAATCATGTGAAGGCGTGAAAAAGATTTTTATTATACAAGCCAAAAGATCGAAGAATACGTTATAAAATTTGAAATTTAAAAAGTTCAAAGGAAATGGTTATGTGGTGTATCTAATAAATATTAACATATATTGTTAAATATAACAGACAATGAATGCCTATTTGATCCTTAACCGTTTTAATAATATGCATTAATTATATATTACTAGATTAATAATATACAATGAATGTATATAATAATAATTTATTATATCCTATATATTCAAATAATATATTATAATAGACATTCATTGTCTGTTATATTAGCTGCTCCAATACACCATATATATATATATATATATGTGTGTGTGTGTGTGTGTGTGTGTGTGTGTGTGTGTGTGTGTGTGTGTGTGTGTGGAATAACGATATATAAAGTTTTCTGTATCAAGCCAGAAAATATTTTTTTTAGATTTTAAAAGATTTGGGACGAAGATAATAATAATTTATTGATACAAGTCATACTAATTAATCCATAGCTTGGAGGAGAAAAGGTGGATTCATACTTTCCCCAAGGGTACTTGCGCACGTGAATATAATGATCCCAATTGGAACTCTGTTCTCCGATTAACAATTTCGAGTCGCTATCCTTTACATTTCCCGCCCATCCAAGCTTACAGCACCCGGTATTCCCAAACGGTCACCCATACTGACCATGGTCAACGTTGCTTAATTTCGGTGATCATACAGGAACCGGTTTTTTAACGTGATGTGGCCGTAACACTTTTGATGGGTGAATAAAAACTTAAATTCAGTCAATGCGTAAAAAAAGAACGGGGAATTGTGGCTTAAGTAACTGTTGAAATAATTCTTTAAAGCCAATGATATAAAATTTTCGTCCTTAAAGACGCTGTAAAAGGTGTTTTTTTCTACAAACAACGTGGAAAAGCACGTTCGATACCCTGCCCTCGTCAGCCGCCAAACCAGGGAAGATAACACAGTTTCGGTGGCTAAGATGGTACTGCCACCCTTGGAGCCACCAGCAGCTTTTGTCACCGGACAGGGTATTGAACAATAAGTTAGTTGGTTGTTGAAGAAAGTAAGTCATACGAACGCAGAGTGTGTGCATAGGTTCTTCTTCTATGTGCTGTGTACATTCAAGACTTAGGCGAACATGGCTCTCCACAATTTCCTGTCCTTTTTAGCTTTTAATAAAATTGTCTTTTTATTATCTCTTCTAAAACCTGTTCTACTATCCATTTACACAAACTCGATAGACAGATTATGCGTTGTTTTCTTCTCTTCCTCTTGCCTTCAATCTGTCCTGTGAGTATCAAATTAGCTAAGGCTTCTTTCCTCATATGCCCAAGAAATTCTAAGTGTCTGTTCCTGATGTTAAATATAAGTTTCCTTTTTTCTTCTATTTTCTCTAAAACTTTCTCGTTACTCACATGTTCGGTCTTTGATATTCTCAATATACTCCAGTAAAACCACATTTTTGCTGTCTCAAATCTCTTCTTCATCAGTGAGGAGATTGTCCAGCAGTCACTGCCGTATAGGGGGACTGATATTACGGAACAGTTCAGTACTCTTTTTTTGCTTCTTAATACTCTGGCTAGCTTTTGGAAGAGCTCTTTTGCTATCTCAATGCGACTTGGAATTTTAGTGTTACTCTTTGCATCCTCAATTGTAAAAAAAACTTACCCGATATTTAAATTGTTGTTCTTGTTTGATTTTCGTATCTCTCATTTGAAATTTGCATGTTGGGCTCTTCCTTTTGCTAACAGCTGTGTGTTTAATGTGTGTGTATGCGTTCACTTCCACGTGTCTATGGCACGGAGAGACTAAAATACAGACTCGACTCTGACTCTACTGTTGGACAGCATTGCTTATACAAAAGTTAATCAGATCAGATAGACTGTTTTTTTTAAGTTATTCTGATTGGCCCATAAATCAAAGAAAGACGTTTCTTTTCAAAGTAGAGCAACATAACCGAATTTTATCCGCTGAATCCTTTGATGTCCGAAGCTTTTTGTTATTGACTCTAAAATAATTGATCATTAGATTTGAATTTAGATACTTTTTTCAAGTTATATTCGTTCAAAAAATGACAAAAGCGAAATAAAAAGTAATTCTAATGCCAACTGGCAATAGTATTACGTTGTCGGAGTTAGCTCCTCCTTAATTCCATAATTGCCACTAGGGATCACTATCCCTATACTATAAATACTGGGCGACTTCTCGCCTCGTTCTCTTTGTCATTTCATCATTTCAGCGACTATAATGTAAGCTCTCTTAGAAGATCCGCATCTTCCCATTTGTGGGAGACGCTGTGAACATTAAACACACACGTACGTACGAACATTCACCAAAGAACACACACAAATGTTCACACACACACACACACACACACAAACAAATATTATTGTCTATGTCCATTGTAAAATCGTGTTGTTTAATACATATATTTGTTTATATATATATATATATATATGTGTGTGTGTGTGTGTGTGTGTGTGTGTGTGTGTGTGTGTGTGTGTGTGTGTGTGTGTCGGTCTTGTTTGTTTGTCTTCTTTATCTTCAGTTGGACTTAACTTGTAGTTGAACCTTTTAATATTCTACCAGGAGTTACACACGTGTTTCTAATACAACATCACACAAACACACACCGATCCTCTACAACGTTACATAAATATACGTTACATAAATATAGCTCATATAAAGACAAAAATTATGGAAATGTTTGTATATGTAGCTATTTTAAGCCTATGGGAATGTTTTTCTCTTCGTAAAAAATGTTTCACTTTCACCGCTCGTTTAGAGTAAAATATAACGTTGCCATTAGATTCTCAATTTAAAAAGAAACTGCAAAATATTTTCCTGCAAAACATCCGACAAACTTGGTATCTTCGTAACCGAGGTCTTACAAGGACCATTTTCCCCTTGTCACCTTTATTATTTCAACTACCTTCACTCCTCGGCAATATTTCTTGCGATGATTAGAATTGTAATAAAACCTATACCGACAATGAAAGCGAATTTATACACTTTTGATAATTTCTAACAAAAATATTAAACACTATTTATTAGATTGTTTATTTACAAGAATAATTTTATATTTGCAATTTTCAAAAACTAATACAATTTAAAACTAATACAATGCGTTATTTATCATTTGCTAATTTATAATGAAATGAATATGAAAACATTTTTATTCATAAATTTATAAACATTTACTAAATTGTTAAGATACTTGGATCAACTATAAGGAAATCTTTATTATTTACAATTTTATAAAGTTCGCATCGATTGACAATTAGTCGATGTTTTTCCAACTATTCCAATAAAAAATATAATAAATAAATAATGGGAATAAAACAATCTAATAAATAAATAGTGTTTATTATTTTTGTTGTCGATTCTCAAGAATAAAGAAAATATATAAATTCACTTACATATGTTTAAGTTTTATTAAAATTCTAATCATCGCTTTTTAAAACAAACCTGACCGAGGAGTGAATGTAGTTAAAATAATAACGGTGTCGATGGAAAAGAAAAACTTCCTTTTGTCACTCCGTTGTTTTTTTGAAGTTTTTTTATGGGGGGGGGGGATTTTTTTTTCGGGAACGAAAGTTCAAGTTGGCCAAAAATCCAAACTAAAAGAAGCTGACTTTCAAGTAGAGACCTCTAGAAAAAACGAAAAACAAAATATTGAAAATGAATGTTTAAAAATGAAAAATCTTCCTTGAAGCTTTTATTTTAGTTTTAATTTCAAATTAATAAATGAAATTTAATATTTCTAATCGTCAAAATCCTTTGCCGTATTTCAAAAACTAATTTAAATTGACTCGAAGGCGGGTTTGTTTGTTTTTGCTACAATAGTTGATTATCTCCCTTTTTAGTCGTCTTGTAGCGATTGCTATGTTTTTCCACGCCCACATTTTATTCGTCTGCGATTGGTTAATAAATCGATACTACCTTTCTATAGGACAATTTAGCCATCGCAGTCGTTTCTTTGAATTCTTCCATTTTGAGCTTGCTTGCCTATTTCGTTAGTACGAATGTAGTGATTGGTTAATTTTTAACCAATCACATATTTTTAATGCAAAATTAATTTTTCCCGCGTCTCTGTGGGAGCCTATCTTTTTCCTTAAAAGAGGTGACTTTTTTAACAAGTCGCTAGTAAGGTAAGTAAGGTCCAGTAAAATTCGCCTGTCTACACAAATCTAAGATCTTGTTCACAACATTTCAAACGCACACACAGACACAGAATTTTGTAATATAAACCTACATTTCTCTCTGTGACTTAGCCAAGCTCAATCAACCAGGACTCTGTTAATTTCTCTAACACAACACACTTTTTGATCAATTGTATTCTTGTGTTATCTATCCTGACAGCAGACCTTTGTTCTGATATTGATTCCTGAACATTTTTCTCTCAAGAAAACTTTCTTCGAACTTTCTTCAATTGCAAATCAAAAATAGAGTTAAAGGTGAGAAACTTCTTTCTCTTAATCTATACAATGAATACAATTTTATTGCATGTTTTGTCCCTGTATATTATTTAAATATATACTTATTGATTCACATTTGGAGTTTTGTTGTTTACTTGAACCCTGTACGTTGAAAGTATAATAATATAAATAGTATTGGTCCATCTACCCACTGGTCCATTACAGTCTTTCATCGCAATGTAATTCTCTTTATTAAAAAATCACCCGAAAATAAAATATATATTTGTGAAATTTTATTTGAGGAATATTACTGATCTAAAGTACAATTAATTTGATTTGAAACAAATTTTATTTATTTTTATTTTAAAATAACAAAGAAATGCATTTTTAAAACAAACAGTAAGTGTATTCTTAATCAACAGTAGCCATGTTTACGTGATTGAGAAGTGAGGAAAAGGTGATGACATATTGATTTTATTCTACGGAGGTTTTATTTGTAAAATATAATTAAATAATAATTGTATAAGTAAATGACGTAAGCGCCTTTTTCATATAATTTTTTAGTGTTCGATAATCTGAAAAATATTGGAAAATATTCTCCGTAATTTAATTTTAAGAATATTGATTTAAATTTACTATAGTCATCGCTCTTATTTTCTGATTATGTCGTGGATGGTCATCCATACAAAAATCGGAAAGTTTATACACTAAAAAAATAATAATAAATTATTTTACAAATCTTGGTGCGTGATGATTTGTATTAAGCTTTTCAATTTTTGATTAGTAAATTTCACTTAAAAACAGGTACCTCTGTAGTGTATCTAAGAAGGCTGCGTGAATATTTAAGATTGTGCTGCAAATATAAAATATGCAATATCCACAAACATAAATTATAAGAAATGGCCAAATGGTAACGATATTCAATCACAACAAAAAATACATGTTGAAACAACAGATTTACAATTTCTTTGTTTGTAATGTGTGCAAAAGTATAGAGGAAAAGTTCTTTGCTGTTTCGGAAATGTTCAATGTATAAAAAGTTGTCTGCCTTTGATTGAAAGGTTGAATTTAACTTAGACAAAAGATTTTTCGATGAAAGATATTAAATTAAGTGAAAAAGTTTGTTGTATGAATTTTTCCAATCTCTCATAAAGAAACTTTGTTTTTTTGGCGGCAATTTTGACACATAATTCCCGTATGTATCTTTGCGTGTGTGAGTCTAGAAATGCGACGAAAATTCGTTTGCTTTTTCTATTTATAGTTTTTTTTTAACAACAAAATCGGCTCCAGCGGCTTGGTAGCCTTGTTGCGAATTTTTCTGAGAAATGCGTGGGCGAATGTTGTATTTTTTATCCTTTAGCCAATAGGATTTCTTGAAACATTTAAATTAGGGACGAATTTGAGAAAGATTTTTTAATGTCAGTTGAGCCCATTTTTGCACAAATTTTGACTGTTTTGTTAGGGAGATTTCTCGAAGCTTATTTTTATTTAACAACCAATGAAATTCAAGAAAATGTTTGAAAATTGAAACTAAACCTCCACTATTCGGTATAAATGTTGATACCTAAGATTTAAAATGAGTTTTAAAAATCTCTCAAAATTAAAATATATATTTGTGTAACTTTATTTTAGACATATTAGCTGATTTAAATTTTCATTAAGCTGATTTTTAAGAAAATTACTTATTTTAAGTTTAAAATAACAAAGAAATGGATTTTTAAAACAAACAGTAGCGCGATTAAGCGCTTATCAACACCTCGTAAATCACTTAACGAGGTGGTGACAGGTTCATTATTGTTGTATGGCGATTACAACATAATTTAAGAAAATGACTGCTGAGCGCCTTTTTTATATTATTTTTAAGTACTCAGTAATCTTAAAAATGTTGGAAAAAGTTCTCCGTAATCTAATTTTAAGAGCGCTGAATTAACTATAGTCATCGATCTTTTTTTCTGATTATGTCGTATATGGTCGACCATACTTTCAAACAGGGGAACATTATGTATACATAAAAAAAAATTTTAAATATTGGCGTTCAACGAATTTTAATGAGCTTTTCAATTTTTGATTCATGAATGTAGTTTTCACTTAACAACAATATTAACTAAACTCTTTAAAATAATGCAGAATTTTAAACGATTTAAATTATTTAATTAAAATGTTTAAAAAATGAAAACAATTCTTGTAAAAGTTAATTATTCATCGAAAAGAAACTTTTCTTAAGACAATAATGTCCTTAATAAATCTTATTGATAAAACAATTAATTTTTTTCTAATTAAATAATGTCATAGTTTTATTGCATTTTTATTTTACGATTCAGAGCAGATTTTCGGTGACTGGAGGTCCTGTTTAAAAAAAATGATTATTTAAATTCTTTAAATAGTCCTTCTTTTAACTAATAAAACAACTTTTCTCCTTGAAATTTAATATCTCGAAATTTCATGGAATTTAGTTCTTAATATATGTAAAAAATATTTTTACCAACATTTTCTAAAACAAAAGATTTCAAAAATAATTTATTCATTTGTGAAAAAGTCCTGCAAATTTCATTAAAATCCGATAATTATTTGATTTTTGCAAGAATTTCCAAGTCTTTTGGACACGTTATTTGGATAAAAGTAGAGATACCTACTTAAAAGCAATACCACCTAACGAAATTAAAGTAATCCAGAATTTTTAAAAAAATTGATAAATTATTATAATTAAAGGAAAAATGCAAACAATTCTTGTAAAAATTCATTATTCACCGAGTAGCAATTCGAAAAATAAAATGCTGATTTACATTCTTCAAGGGGTCCTGCTTTTAATTAACAAAACAAATTTAATTTCTCGAAATTTCATGAAATAAAGTAAGTGAGGGCAACATACATAAAAAATATTTTTACCATGATTTTCTAAAAAACAAATTTCAAAAATAATTTCATTCATTTGTGGATAAGTTCTGAAAGTTTCATTAAAATCCGAAATTTATTTGATTTTTGCAAGAATTTCCAAATCAATGTGTTTTTCACCGGAAAAAGAGGTGCTGAAACACTAATTGTAAATATTACGTCGGCTTCTAACTCAAAAAAAAAAGAATTTTAACCAAAATTTTGAACGTGCTAGAAAGAACTAAAAAAAGTTAATAAAATAATTAAAAAAACACTTTACTCTTTCCTCTTAATATTAAAATAAACATTTTGACGATAAAAATTTGTTTTTATTAAGTTTGGGGCCTTTTTTTCATCATCGTATGCTCTTGTTTTCAGTGAATTAGTGGATATCCCTACATTCAAGTAGGTATCTCCACTTTTTCGCTGAGAAAAGCATAGCATGGCGAAAAGGCCCCAAACTTAATAAAAAAAAGTTTTATCGTCAAAATGTTTGTTATTAATATTAAGAGGATTAAAATATTTTTTATTAATTTTTTTTTAAATTTTATTAATTTTTTAAAAAATTTTATTAATTTTTAATTAAAATATTTTTTATTCATTTTTTTTTAATTTTATTAATTTTTAATTAAAATATTTTTTATTCATTTTTTTTTAAATTTTATTAATTTTTAATTAAAATATTTTTTATTCATTTTTTAAAAATGTTTTAATCCTTTCTAGCACGTTCGAATTTTTGGTTAAAAGTTTTTTCTTTACGTCAGCGGCCGACGTAAATGCGATTAGTTTTTTTGCACTTTTCCGGTGAAAAACGCATGGATTTGGAAATTCTTGTAAAAATCAAATAATTGTCGGATTTTAATGAAACTTTCAAGACATATTCACAAATGAATGAAATTATTTCTGAATGTTTTTTTGTTTTTTTAGAAAATCTTGGTAATTTTTTTCCATTACCCTCACTTACATAATTTCATGAAATTTCGGAAAATTCAGTTTTTAGGGTGGGAATTTGTTTTATTAGTTCAAAACACGGCTTCTTGGAGAATGTAAATCACCAACTTTTTTTTGTAATCAGTTAACACATTCACCGAAAATCTGCTCTGAATTGTAAAATAAAAAATGCAATGAAACTATGACATTGTGGCGTGCTAATTAGATTTGGTTTAGAATTGTTAAGAAGGCTTTGGTGAAGGTTGCGTTTTTGGTTAGCACATCACATTTAAATTTGTAAAAAACACAAGGAATAACAAGAGATTATGTAGTAATCAACAATAAAATGTATTGAAAATAGACGAGTACAACAATCGTGCTTGATGAAATAAAATTAAGAAAAAGGAAGTAGTTTCCCTTGTACTGATGCAAGATTGAAAATATGTATTAAAGAACTTTCTTGTTTAAATGTTCAGAGTTCAGTGATAAATGATAACTGAGTTCAAGTATGAAAAAGCTTGTACAAAAGGATAATAGAATTTTGAGTTTGTTACTTGGCTTTTGGACAGACAGTTCACAGCGTAGTGCAATTGTAGTTTTGTGTCTGTGTGTGTGTGTGAATAGAAGAATGTAGGTACATGTACGTAGTTGAGCTCTGTTGATTTATTTGTTCTACTACTGTTCTATTGTTTTATTTTCGTGGTATTTATACTTTTTGAGTAGGCTCCAGAGAGGAGCGGGAAAAATATCGAAAGAAATGTTTAATTATACGATTGGTCAAAAATCAACCAATCACTGATTTTTTACTAAACCAAGTTTGGCAAAGTCAATTGCAGAAAATTTGGTGTGGCTGCTGCGATGGATAAATTGTCCTGTAGTAAATAGTACTTATTTTCTAGCCAATAATTATTAAGTATTTTGTGGACGTGGTGTATCGGAATAGTCACTAAAATATTATTTAATTAGAAAAACTTTTAACTACATTTATAAATAAAATTTATTGAGGACACTATTGTCTTCAGAAGGAAATTTTTTTTATTGTTTTCATTTTTTAAAAATTTGAATTAAATAATTTATAATATTATAAAAATCGTTTATAATTCTACATTACTACAAGTCGGTTAGATAATATTGTTATTAAGTGAAAACAACATTTACGAATCAAAAATTGAAAAGCTGATAACAGTCGTTTGTACCCCATATTTAAAAAAAAAATTAGTGTATAAACGTTCCCATTTTGCAACTATGGTAATCTATACATGACATTATCCTTAAAATGTCAAGTGATTTAAGAGTTGACTAGCGTTCTGCAATACTTTCACTTTCATTATTCCGTTGTTTCATCGTTTACGTCTTTGTAAATCATCCCTTCAAAATTTTAAAGTAAATTTTACTTTTTTAAATATTGTTTTGGGTATTGGCTTAAAATTTAAAATGTTTAAACAATTATGTAATCAATAATAAAATTTATAAAGTACTATAAAAAGTTAATAATAAAATAAACATCATGACAACAATTAATAATAAAGAATAAAATGAAAAACTATATTAAAAAATATAAATTAAGGATAAATAAAGTGCCATAAAATTTAATAAATTATTGAGTTACCTCCATCATGATATTTCATCTCAGTTATTAAATTTTGAAATTAATCTAAGAAAGTTTTACGTAATTTTAAATTTTATTGTTTTTTCATAAAACATCTTCAAAAGTCAATAAAATATTGGATAATTGCCAGAAATATGTTCATTTGTAAAAATTACTAAAAAAAAAATGATTTCACTTACATTTTGTAAATTTATGTCAATTCTGGTCATCCATACTAGCTCGGGGCTTGCATAATATTTTTTTATGCTATAAGTAATATTTACTTTAAATCAGATTAATTTAACTTTAAATTTGCTAATTTTACTCAAATAAGGTGTCACAAATATATATTTTATTTTTGGAAAATTTTTAAAACCGATAATTAAATTTTATTTTAAAATTTGTTAAAATATAAGAAATGGCCACCTATAAACAGATTTTTTTAAATCGAGCAAACATTTGACATTCCAATCTATATAATTTCTATTTGAATTACAACAGATTATTTTACCTACTAGAAATAGTCAATTTAATCCTTTTGCTTTCAATTAAAGGTAAAAAAAATCTTCAAGAATGTATTTTCATTTTAAAAATTTATTTTAAACTTTAGGTATCGGAAATCTTAGCGAAACAGTGGAGGTACCTACTTTCAAGCATCGCTATAAGAACCGCTTACGAAGCATGCTAAAATATAGATGGAGAAGCCTTTCTTGAGAAAAATCTTAATGATTCCTCAGATATCTGTCTATATTTCTGAGATGAGGTATTATGTACACTATTTACATTATTCGGACTATTGTCCTCATCTTTGTTGCCATATTTATTACAACATTTCGGCCTTTCAGTATCTGTCTATATTTCTGAGATGAGGTATTATGTACATTATTTACATTATTCGGACTATTGTCCTCATCTTTGTCGCCATATTTATTATTACTTTTCGGCCGTTGCACGCTCCGGCCTTCTTCAGGTGGTTGGAATGTCCAACTGAACCCTTTATTTCGCTCACTGTGGTAGACTGTTCTAGTTCCACGTGCCATGTTTAATGGATGTCAGTTGTCAGTTATCTCCTGTTAATTCCCCTCTCCAAGTACTCCACCATCTTGACCAGGTATTGAACTCACACTCTTTGGGTCCTGTCACTGGATCTAACCTTTATCCACTGTGTCATGTGTCCTTGATTGCTCAGATTTTAGAGAATAAATCGGATCGTGATTCTATCCAGTACTTTTTTTTATATAAATCCTGTTCCTTGGTCAATTTTTTTAAAGTCCCATGTCGATTTAAGACAGAGATAATCATGGTTCGCCAGAACTCCATTTTTCTTTATTATCGGTAAATTACCATTTGTTCTTGGGAAAGATAGTGGAGTAGTTCGAATGGGTTGTCCACACTTTTGAATTCCGAGTTCTGTTGCGAGATGCTATTATGTTTGGGTAAATATTACTGAACCAATTTTGTTGCGGTAATCAACATTTTGGATAGTAAATATTTACAGGCTCCTGGGACATTTATCTTGAAAAACATATTGCCGAACTCAATGTCAGTCCAGGTAAAAATAAGGACGACACAATACAATGCATATAAAACAAATGACAACGTATGTATTAACAAAAGGCGTTACAGGTGTAGACAATTGTAACAAAAGAGAAAACATTAAACCAGGTTATAATAAGAATGTGCTTGTTTATGTATGTGTGTGTCTGCAACAAGTGTGTGTGAGAGTGTACAAAAGTCTAAGGAGGAAGCAAACGCACTTTGTCGGCAGCGTTCCTATCTACGTGCGACTACATCTGAAAACAAGAGTTGTAAAGACCAAAAAGAAACAGAGGGAAAATACCCTTGCCTATTTATAGGCTCAAAGAGCCCTCCCTAGCGAAAACATTTTTCAGAGCCAAGTGGTTTAGCCCAGTTGTCCTCCTCCTAGGCTAGCTGACAACGAATGCTGGGAAGTTTCGTGTTTCCTGCTATTTATCCCATAGCTGGAGGGGGAGAAAAGTTGAATTCATGCTTTTCTTAAGGTCATTAGTCTAAAAAATGAATATGGCTGACTAAGTCAAAATTTGAACTTTGATTCGTCAATTTCGATTTCCGGGTCTGTTACCCAAATATCCGTTATTTTACCAGAAGTGAAAGCATTTTAACAGGGACGAATACATTTTATCACGGATGAATGCATTTTACCAGAAGTGAAAACATTTTACCAGGGGGGCATTTTACTAGAGCTGACAACATTTTACCAGGGATGAATACATTTTATCACGGATGAATGCATTTTACCAGAAGTGAAAACATTTTACCGGGGGGGGGGCATTTTTACCAGGGATGAATACATTTTACCAGGACTGAAAACATGGCGATTGTCATATATATGTAGATAGGTGGTAGGATAATTATTTTATCAGATCTTCGGGAATAAAATGAACTGACTCAAGGGTTTTAAAATATAATATATTTTTATTTATTTTCTTTAGATTGATGAGCGAGTCCTTTGCCATTTTGACGTAGCACAAAGTTTGTTAATAAGGCGGATATTAGTAGCAGTCTGGGGAAATTTCCTTTCGATAATTTGAAGTTACACGATGAGAGGAATAGTAGTATTCTCAGAAATGTCAGTCTACTGTGTTTTCTCGACCCTGACCTGCTTTCACGCGTCACGCATCGCTGGTTTCTACACGATAATGTTCTTTTGTTCCGTCCTCTCCCCTTCCGGTCTGCCTCTAGCCCAGACGGGTCAGGTTTATATCCTTTTGACTATAAGATTATGACCGTGAAGTTAGTAAGACTGAGCAAAAAGAATATTTTTCTGTGTACTAGATCTTTAAAAAAAATACGATTTTAAAAATAACGATGTGGTTATAAGTAGTTTAGGGCAGATTGGAATAATCTGTTTGCTATGACAATAACATCGTCAAGGAGATTAATGAGTATGTGGTGGCAGTCTGACTCTTAATACATCATCATCATCATTTCGGTTTGAGGTCATGAACTAACATGTTCTCTCATCTTCAGTGACATTGTATATTCACTCGACAATATCATGCCAGCCTTTTCTGTCCTCTGTGAGTTTGCGGAATCGTTACAGATCTTCCTTGATTGTAAACTTCTCCAAAGGTAAACTGGGATCTTTCTGACTTGTTCTTTGAATGTCTCGGTCCAGCGGTGTAATAATAAATACATTGAGCTCTTTTTGGGGATCAGTTTTAATATTTTATATTAGTAGGATCCACTTTGATTATATACCAATGGATTTATTATCGTTACCACACACACACACACACACATATATATATATATATAATTATTTATTTGAATATTACAACATAAATATGTTATAAAATCACGACAAAAGTAGCCATTTTGTTTCAACACTTCTTGTGTCTTGTCAAGTGATAATATAGAATATAGAATAAATGGTTTTAAATGTTTCAAATTAATCAACGATCCTTAGCTAAGAGTAAACGCTGTTACATAAGCTAGAGTGGCCAATCAAAAAACAAGTATAGGATGATTCGAAAAATTTGACAACTAAGCAAGGTTATCATAGATATTAAAAGATTTATAAAATTTGAAATTAAAATTAAAAGTAAAAAATTAAAAAATTAAAATTACCTATTTAGAAATCTAAATCAGATCTCTATTAAGTTTTAAATTGTAGAATTACCAAGGAGAAAAATATAAAAATAAAAATAAAAGATATATATGCTATTTAATTTGTATTTTCATTGAAATTAAGTTGAAAGTTGTATTCGGAATCCCAGACAGAAATGTATACACTTTAGTTTCATTTCATATGGTTGGTATGTGTTGCTAGTGAGGTCTAGGGTGACGTCTAGGAAATCTACTTGTTTAACATTAGTGGAAACTATTACTCTGAGACCTAGATCCTTAAATACCTTATGTATCATTTTTCTAATACGATCTACTTTAATTTTAGTGGAATTCCTAACTACTAATAACCCGTCGTCCCTATATAATCCTACACTATCAGAATCTATATTGTGTATCGATGTATATGTGTAAGTATAGTGCATTTGCCTATGTGTGGTTTGATTTTTTGTATGTGTGTGTGTATATCTAAATACGTCTGAGCGCTTAACATGCCGTTGTTCGAATGATTTCACGTGAGAGGCGACTAACATGTTGAAATGAAACTAAAGTGTATACATTTCTGTCTGAGATTCCGAATACAACTTTCAACTTAATTTCAATGAAAATACAAATTAAATAGCATATATATCTTTTATTTTTATTTTTATATTTTTCTCCTTGGTAATTCTACAATTAAAAACTTAATAGAGATCTGATTTAGATTTCTAAATAGGTAATTTTAATTTTTTAATTTTTTACTTTTAATTTTAATTTCAAATTTTATAAATCTTTTAATATCTATGATAACCTTGCTTAGTTGTCAAATTTTTCGAATCATCCTATACTTGTTTTTTGATTGGCCACTCTAGCTTACGTAACAGCGTTTACTCTTAGCTAAGGATCGTTGATTAATTTGAAACTTTTAAAACCATTTATTCTATATTCTATATTATCACTTGACAAGACACAAGAAGTGTTGAAACAAAATGGCTACTTTTGTCGTGATTTTATAACATATTTATGTTGTAATATTCAAATAAATAATTATTTATATCTGCTCTACTCTGTATTGAGCACTCTTTAAAGAATATTAATTGTTGGTTATTGGATTTCACTCCGTATATACCAATCCTAAACTTGGGTATATATATATATATATATATATATATATATATATATATATATATATATATATATATATATATATATATCATCATCATCATCAAAACTGTTTCGACAATATTTTGTCATCCTTCTTTGTCCCTTGCAAGTTTGCGGATTTGTTGCAGATCTTCCTTGATTATAAACTTCCTCTTGTTTATTGTTGCTGCTCCACTGTTTTTGGCTACGAGAGGTTAGGGGTGCAGTATTTCCAAATCAACCCTTCAGCTTTATTCCTTATTGTCATCAGACGCCAGAATTTAAATATATTTGCGTTTTTCTTCCCATACACAGGTCTGAATAGTAAAGATACTCCACTGAATGTTAACAGATAATGTATTGTCAAACATAATTCACATTGATTAATTCTTCTTCCATGTTATTTACAATTTCCTTTCACTGTAATTACTAAGACCATTTGGAGGATAGAAGGTACTTAATGGGAACAGACCATTTTCCCAGCATCTTTAGGGATGGATCTATATATATTTTCTCACAGTTTTACTAAGACTACTTGGAGGATATAAGGTACTTACTGGGAACAGACCATTTTTCCAGCATCTTTAGGGATGGATCTATATATATTTTCTCACAGTTTTACTAAGACTACTTGGAGGATATAAGGTACTTAATGGGAACAGACCATTTTTCCAGCATCTTTAGGGATGGATCTATATATATTTTCTCACAGTTTTACTAAGACTACTTTGAGGATATAAGGTACTTAATGGGAACAGACCATTTTTCCAGCATCTTTAGGGATGGATCTATATATATTTTCTCACAGTTTTACTAAGACTACTTGGAGGATATAAGGTACTTACTGGGAACAGACCATTTTTCCAGCATCTTTAGGGATGGATCTATATATATTTTTCACAGTAATTACTAAAACTATTAGTCTCGAGAAGTGACTCTCAACCTTTTGTTGACCATGGACCCCTTTTTACATATACATTTTTGGTTGCGCCCCCTCCCCCCATAATGATTCGATGAAAAAAAAAGCTAATTTTATGTTTTGCTAGTGGATAAGTTTAGTAATTGTATTATACAAATACTAAATGTATATGCATAATTTAATTAAAATAAACTTGTATATAACAACTAAATTCTGCAGAACATTGATGTCCACTAGTACATCCCAATTAATGTTAAATGGCCTCCGAGGATCCATATGGACCCCGGTCGAGAACATCTGGTCTAGTGTCATACATAAACAATGTGGAGATTGAAATTAAAGTAACTTGACTTCAACTTGCACGGCTCTGCTTCAGGAAATCTGTTTTTCTTTAATGACTGCTTTGTCATTTGCGCTCCAAGAACCACACTACTGGAAAAAGATAAGTCAGCTGATTGATTAAAAGGAATTTAAATATTAAGATTAGATGTATTAAGATTAGATTACCTCCACCTTGAGGATTTTCTTTCAAGAAATAAGATCATGACTGTGACGTTAGTAAGACTGAGTAGAAAGAATATTTTTCTGTGGACTAGATCTTGAAAAAAGTACGATTTTAAAAATAACGATGTGGTTAAGTAGTTTAGAACAGATTGGAATAATCTGTTTGCTATGACAATAGCATCGCTATGGAGATTGATGGATATGTGGTGGCAATCTGACTCTTAATACGTGACCTTGTATGAACGATATATGAGAGTCTTCCTGCCGCCAGCGTTAAAAGAAATAAATGACCAGCAAACATTGAGAAGAATTTGGAATCGAAAGAAACTGCTAGAAAAAAAAAGTATGTTACAATTCGTCAGCAGTTAAAAAAAAAGAAACAAAACAAAACAAAAAAAAAACAGAGTGATAAAATCTGTATGAATCAGGAAGTCTCTGTGTGAAATCAAATATTAAACTAATTTATTTACCTTTTTAACAAAACCATTTTTTGTCGAGTCTGTGTTGAATATGTGATGAGAATGTTTCATTTATATGTGTGCATATGTGTTTGCGATTGTCAAAATGACAAATTTAAGTATCTTCGAAATAACGCTGCAAAAAAGAAATTCTGATTGCGATACATTAATTACAAGAGGTGTAAAATCTGTAGCAGCTTAAACGTATGTAGATTTATTGCAAATTGAATTGCAATGGTGGCACGAGGCCGATGTGGAAGTTGGGGTGAGGCTGGTCTACACTTAACTATCCTAAACCTAGTTAATCTCATTCACGGCCCATTCATCCATTACAATTTACTCATTCACCACAAGACCTTATCCAGCGCCATTTAATCCACTATATACCATTGTAGTGATTACTACTATGTTTGCCACGCCTACATTTTTCTCAACTGTGATTGGTCAAATAATAAATACTAACTATCACAGGACAATTTACTGATCGCATTCACCACACTGAATTTTTCCTACTGTTAATTCACAAACATGCTTTTGTTATAAAATCACCGATTGGGTAATTTTTCATCCAATCAGATATTTTTTGTGTTCTCTCGAAATTTCTCCCGCCGTTGTCCTGGGAGCCTACCGATAGTAATATAAACCAGGATTCGTTCCAAAAATAGACAGTAGAAGCAGAACTCAGTAGAACTCAGCAACTCACACGCGTCTACACAGACTATTCATTCTACTCACTGCACGCACGCACACACACAGAACCTAAATATCATTCACCATCAGTTCTATGTAACAAGCCAAGTTGCAACAGCTCTGGTAGTTATATATAATCCACAACTGAATTACTACATGTTCTGAAAACATAATTCTATCTAATACAGAACTTTGAACATTCTTATTCAGAAAACTTTATTTTATTACTTTTAATCTTTCAGCTAACAGATGAAGGGAAACTACTTCTTTTTACTTATTGTTTCACACATTACAAAAAAATGTTTTGTATTTGTTGATTTTAATATATATTTTATCGTTGAAACAAAAATCGGTTTTCCATTGTTTTTCCTTAATTCAAAAATGTATAATTGTTAAATGCTATTCAACACGCAGCCACATCAATCTTTCCAACACAACTAGCATTTACTCCATAATACCAAATACTCACAGAGTAGTGACAGAATTAATTTCAACTCGGAACTAATTTCAACTCGATTTAAAAATCAATTTCCGTGAATTCCTAAACAAAATGCAATGAGTTGGTGTTAATTTTTTTTAATATAGCATTAAAATTCTTTAGTAGAGAAGATCATTCAGAATTCATCTTTTCTGCAACTTTCATTCTTTTTTGTTGCAAATGAATAAAGAGTTACTTTTTTATTTCCTTTTATTCATTTAAATCTGATTCAATAAAAATCCAATGTTCTTTGTAGCAAGAACAGTAGATCCCTTAGCTGTATTTTTTTGTTTTGTTTTGTTTGTTTTTTTGTAAAAAAACTCTTGTTCAAAAGAAGCCGTTATTGATCAAAATTTAAGAAAATCAATAAATTAAATTTGAAATTAGTCCGAGTTGAAATTAATTCTACACCCTTCACAGAGACCCTACAAACATACCCATAGCATCAAAATTTTGATGATATACGAAATGTCTACTTTTCTTCTTTTTTGTGTGTGTGGTGGAGGGTATCATTTTTTTATAAAAATTTAATTACATGAAATGAAGTGGGGTGAGAGGATAAACCCCCAAACGAAACTAACATATAACAAAACATTCAAACGAAAAATAAAATGTTAGTAGGACCCGTCCACCCCACAAAAATGAGAGCGGCCGCAGTATTCTGCCAAAAAACAGAAGGAGAGAGGAAAGGAAAGGACAAAATAAATTATGGAGTGACAAACTATTAATGGCTGATCCAGTCGAGATAAAAAGCGGACAAAAAAATACTGGGGAGGTTGGGAATCTTGGCATGGATCATAACAAAAATAGATGCCGGGAGTAGGTCGGGTACAACAATTACTCACATTAAGTAAGTAAACAATGAGAGCCTAGCTTAACCAGGGGAGAGGTCCGACAGGCCCGGTTGCGTCAAAGTTCCATAATTTCTTCTATGTTTTTAACTAAAATAAGGATATCATCTACATATCTTAGATAGCTGGAGGGTTTCTTGGTGGTGCTAAATATATTATTTTCTAGGTTGGCCATGTAGAAGTTTTTAACTAAAACTCTTAACCAATTATTTACACCATACATACCTAACAAATACAGCATTAAATCAACCCTTGAACTCATACAAATATTAAAAACCGAAGCACCTAATGATGAACCCATAGCATCACTTGACGTCGAAAATCTGTTCACTAACGTTCCAGTTAGAGAAAACATTGATACTATTCTTAAAATATATATAACAATTCATGTCACCGCCCCCATTAAATAGTAAACCTAAAATATTAAGAAAATTACTTTTAACCTGTGATGTGATGCTGATGTGAGAAATTTAATAACAAACGCTAAAGTAGTAACCGAGTCGACTCTTGGCCTATTCTTCTATTATTTATTGTCTGTATTTTGACCCCCAGCCATTGGAAATGTGATTGAAGCGAATCTCTGGAGTCTTTCCTTGTTGGGTCTAATCTCTGTGTGTGTCTATGTTCCCTTATATCAAAGTCTCACCCACAAAAAATTGAGGTTGATCTATTTAATTTCTCCAACTCGACCTTCTTCATATTAGGAGATCTTAATAACTAGATGGTACTTTCTTTGTTCAGAATCTTCTGTTCCTTCTTTCTGTAAATATAAAGGTGTTTTAGGGATCGAACAAACCCCAAGTTTGAGAATTTAAGCAAAAACAGATATCTTTTCTTTTTATAGAACAGTTTCGGTCGAACCCTTCCGTCAGAACACACGGGTTTTGGATAGATAGCATAATGTAAGCGAAACCCCGAATTTAATTTCTCGGGCTTAAAGAAAATCTGAGAATACATTATGTTTTCTTCTTATCGACAAAAAGTGGATAGGATGGGGGAACTTTAACTTTGCTTAAATTTAATGAACTTTGTTTTGTTAATTCTAAGTTTGATTCTCTTTGTAACTGTTTTTTTTTACTGTATTTTACTATTTCAGAACAAATTGTAGCTGGTATAATTTTATCTTCATTTTTCGCAACCATTCACCCTATTTCCTGAGAGTTTTAATTACCATTTCATGATTAGTCCCTCTAAATCGACATCTTTTAATTTCATGCAATTAAACGTTTAAACAGGGCGAGTGCAAATACGGATGGTAAGAAGTCAAACGTAAAAGAATGCTCCAGCAGCACCATCTTGTTACCTTATCATGCAGGAAATTTTCAAGATCAAGGGGACCCTTAGTAAAGCTTTCTCTTTCCGTCCGGGTGTAGATTATCCGTAACTGTTTTGGCTTAAACGCTAACATCTGGGTTTCATTCATAATAATATATTCCTTCAAATATTGATTTATCGATTCGTTTTTATGGATTATCAACACGTTACAAGTTATTTAAAACCAGAATATATTTTTATAAGATTTGTTTTAAATAATAATGATTCAGTGATACAAGTCTTACTAATTAACCTATAGCTGGGGGGGGGAGAAGAGGTTCATTCATAAATCATAAATAAGCCCTGTATTTTTTAGCAGAATCTACAATCCAAATTTGATTGATTTGTTTTCTACGGTTTATCAACCCGTTGTAGTTTATTTAAAGACAGAAAATACTTTTAGATTTAAAAAGTTCCTTTTCTTTTTTTAGATAATAATGGTTTATTGATACAAGTCTTACTAATTAACCCATATCTGGGGAGGAGAGAAGAGTTGGATGCATACCTTTCTCAAGGGTATTTGAGAGTAAGTGAATATAACGAACCCAACGGTGATTGGATCTCAGCTCTCCGATTAACAATTCCATGATATTATCCATTACACCACCCGCACATTCAAGCTCACATTACCTGGTACTCCCAAGCGGTCACCCATCTAGCTACTGGCAAGACTCGACACTGCTTAACTTCGTTGATGGTACTTTTCACATTTTTCACTATATTCCAGATAAATCTATTTAAAATTTTTTCGTTGGGATCCGTTCTCATTTCGCTACAAAAATTTCGAAGTTGGTTTCCGCTCCTAATGTTTCTGACTTCCTATTATTTTATTTTACATGTTCCAAAATAGTTCGTATATTTCACGTATGAAATTTATCCTGAAATAGTTTTTATATTTGTAAGTAAAAAAAAAACAAAAAACAAACGAACAAACGGCTTATTCACTCAATGCTTGGAATTATTGGAAACATCAAAATAATCTAATTTATATTTAAACATTTTTGACATTGAAAATAGCACAAGGTCACATTTAATGTTATTTAGTCGCCGATTTTCACATCGAACTTTGTCTATATCCATTTTTCATATTTTATTTCATTTTTCGTATCATTTTAGATAATGTCTTATGGAAAAAATGTGACAAATTGCAGAAACTGTTCAGACAACGTAGGCGTCTTCAGGTCGGAATGACAGCTATACCGGTGAACAGAAGGTAAAAGGTACTGTAATTCCCCATGAATAATATGCCTCCGTCCATAATACGCACCCCTAAAATTGTACTGAAAGTGTGGGAAAACGCTTCTACTCACGCATAATACGCATCCCTTTTTTGGTAATCAAACTCTATAAATTGTACCTCCCCAGTGTTATTACGGCCAGCGTTTCTTACTCTTATTAAAAAATGGTTTTAAACATACAATAATATTATTATAATTTAGTTTTATGATAATTCTTATTTTATTCTACATTTGTAAGTATTTTTAGGCACATATGATTGTATTTGACATCCTTATGGGGTCGCAATCGCCGTATGTTAGTGTCAATTTGTCGTATGTTTGTAGTGAGTAGTCAATTCGCAACTGAAATAAACCTATGAAACGGCAATTTTTATGTAGTTGTGCATAATAAGCACCCTTAAGTTTGCTTATTACTTTTTTGAAAAAATGCATATTATACATGGGAAATGGCGGTAATAAATATCTGCTACAACCAGAAAATTTGTTGTTTTTTTTTTCGTACAGAAACCGTTAACGTCTGCTAGTTTGAAATTAGCGCATCCCGAGTATATCTGTTTTTCCTTTCTCTTAGAGCTCTTAGAATCTGTAGCTCAAAATTCCTGCCTGAAGAATAAACATGCATTAAAAACACATTCAAACTCAGCCAATACCCGAATTATTTCGCATATAATGCTAAATGCAAAGCTTACAAAAATCCACAAAAGAAAAATAGAAAAACACATAGATAATAATAATCCCCCAAAACTCTGACAAAAATGAGCACATAATTCTACCCACCACCTTCATAACAGGCACTATTTGAAACAACTTACCAAACTTGATCTAAAATTTATCAATACCACTTCACAAACAATACAGTCAATACCAGATCGAGTAGCAACAACGGTAAAAATAACGATATACAAAATAATTTGCACAAAGTAATCAGTGTCATACATCGGGGGAAAAAAGAAAATGACTGAGCATTGTAGGGAACACTATTGCATAACGCGCATTAGTTGTTTACCGTAACACAACCTAATTTCGACCTAATAAATGCCAGTTTGATTAGAAGAGAAAATAATTCACTCAGATGAAAATGCACTGATCTCGCAATTGTCTACTGTCAAGCTCAGACCGGGTTCATATTTAATATCACCGATCTTCGCATATAACTTTAAATATTTTAGTATTTACCAAACCTTGATTAATACGGCTGTTTTTTGGGGGGGCTTATAGTGGCTTACTCGTTCACGTTAATTACTACTACTATCAGGTTTAAACGTAACTTCACTGGTAAATGCTCAGACGAGTTAAAAATCCGTAGTTCCATCAGTTCATATTTTAACGCTAGGACCCTACATGTAACATCCCGCCCTCGTCGGCTTTATCTCGTATCCAATAATTCATTTTCTTCTTTGTCCATCGCTTCCTTTATGATGATGGCGTTGATGATGAAGTAAACCAATTCTTGCAAGAAAGAGTCGATGGCATCGCCTGCATGGTAATATTGGAGGAGGACGAGGTTGATTTTGTCGATCCTTTCTCTTGTTTGACTTCTTTGTTTTCTTTTCTGGTGGCTTCGAAGTTTTGTGTTCCAATGGTGATGGAATACAATAAGATGGTAGTGTCTCTGGTTTGTTTTGCAAACAATTTAGGCTCAAGTCCAATAGCTTTCAGTGTTGTTTTGAGTTGGTTCTTGTATCTTCGAAGAGGACAACCTCATGGTATTTTCCATGAAGTGAGCTCGCTGAATGACACTTGATGTGGAAACCTTGACGATTCCATTCTTGCTACATGTCCTGAACTACGCACAAAAAACCTCCTTTACAAATAGTAAATGGGCGAACAATACAACACTTTCTTAATATATATGGGAAGTTAAAAACAAAAACAAATCACTCCAAAAATATAATGGAAAATAAGGAAAACAGCATCAGCCTACCACAAGAAATTCAAAAACTGTAAACACTTAGAGGAGTAATAGCTACCTAGACCAACACGAACTACTAAACAAACGATCAGAATTAATCTCAAATATTCATGTAGAACTTAGTTTGCAAAATAAATCCTTGTACCCCGAAAACATGTCCGTATCAATATTTTAATACAGAGGCTCCCCCAGAAAGTAGTAAAGGAAAGCGAGAAGAAAGGACTAACCATTAATCGTAAAAAGACATGCCACTTACAAGAAGAAGAATATGTCAGTTAATACTGGACAATCTCGTCACAGATGAAGGAGAGACTTGAGGCAACGGAACTGTGGTTTTACAGAAGGATGCTGAGAATGCCATGAAACGAACCAGTTAGACCCAAAGAGTTGTGAGTTCAATACCTGGTTAAGGCAGTGGAGAACTTGGAGAGGTGAATTAACAGAAGATAACTGATAACTGACATCCATTAAACATGGCACGTGGAACTAGAACAGTCTACCCCAGTGAACGTAATATAGGGTTCAGTTCGACATTCCAACCACCTGAAGAAAGCCGGAGCGTACAAAGGCCGAAACGTTGTGATAAATATGGCAACAAAGATTATGACAATAGTCCGAATAATGTAAATAGTGTACATAATACCTAATCTCAGAGATATAGAGATACTGAAGGGCCGATACGTTGTAATAAATATGGAGACAAAGATGAGGAAAATAGTCCGAATAATGTAAATAATGTACATAATACCTCATCTCAGAGATATAGGTAGATCAGAAAGATACATTTGGAATTTCTAGAGTACATAATGAGGAAATAGGACTTAGAAAATGTAACAAGCACAGGGCATATGAAAGCAAGAGGGATAGAGGAAAATAAGTCATAACATACTTAGCGAGCTTGGGTAAATGGATGACGGGACAGGGTTTGGGAGAAATAACACAAAAATTATTAAAAGCTACAAAGGACATGAAGTTGTGATTGCCAACGTTCCGAGGAAGGAAATAATTAAGGGTTAAGGTTCTCGATATCAGGGATAGGGCGTGAAGATTGCGTTTGTGTACGACACAGACTGTCACCATTGGGTGTTGATATCAATGTCCACGTATGTATGGCGGAACTGGGTTTAAGAGAAGTAACAGAACGACGAAGATTACTAAGAGCTAAAAAAGGACAGAAATCTGTGGAGAGCCATGATCGCTCACGTCCTAAAGGAACACTATACATGACTGACGAGGCAGATGATTTCCCGCAGTAGGTTGACATTTTTTCTCAGTTGACCAGTTGCCATCAAAGGCTATAGAACCCAGTCTGTCCAGATATTTACCCAGAACTGGGCGGGGGGAGAAGACGATTCATACCTTTCCCAAGGGTATTAGCACGTAAGTGAATGTAATGGATTCGACTGGAATTCGAACTCGGCTCTCCGATTCCGAGCCGTTATCCATTCACTGATATAAATAAAGGATTACATACCTCAGTTGGGGCTTATCAATTTTATTGTGAAAGCCTTGACTTGCATAATCGTAAATTGAGATAGAGTAGATTGTCTTTTACGAAGATAATTCTATTTACGAAGACAATTCTCTTTCTTTACGAAGATAATTCTCCTTACGGAGAAAATTCTCATTCTTTAAGGTAATTCAATTTACGAAGACAATTCTCTTTCTTTACGAAGATAATTCTATTTACGAAGACAATTCTCTTTCTTTACGAAGATAATTCTATTTACGAAGACAATTCTCTTTCTTTACGAAGATAATTCTATTTACGAAGACAATTCTCTTTCTTTACGAAGATAATTCTCTTAACGAAGACAATTCTCTTTCTTTACGAAGATAATTCTTTTACGAAGACAATTCTCTTTCTTTATAAAGGTAATTCTATTTACGAAGACAATACTCTTTTTTACGAAGATAATTCTTTTACCAAGACAATTCTCTTTCTTTACGAAGATAATTCTCTTTACGAAGACAATTCTCTTTCTTTACGAAGATAATTCTATTTGCGAAGACAATTCTCTTTCTTTATGAAGATAATTCTATTTACGAAAACAATTATCTTTCTTTATGAAGATAATTCTATTTACGAAGACAATTCTCTTTCTTTACGAAGATAATTCTATTTACGAAGACAATTCTCTTACTTTATGAAGATAATTCTATTTACGAAGACAATTCTCTTTCTTTACGAAGATAATTCTCTTTACGAAGACAATTCTCTTTCTTTATGAAGATAATTCTATTTACGAAGACAATTCTCTTTCTTTACGAAGATAATTCTATTTACGAAGACAATTCTCTTTCTTTACGAAGATAATTCTATTTACGAAGACAATTCTCTTTCTTTACGAAGATAATTCTATTTACAAAGACAATTCTCTTTCTTTAAGAAGATAATTATCTTTACGAAGACAATTCTCTTTCTTTATGAAGATAATTCTATTTACGAAGACAATTCTCTTTCTTTATGAAGATAATTCTATTTACAAAGACAATTCTCTTTCTTTACGAAGATAATTCTATTTACAAAGACAATTCTCTTTCTTTACGAAGATAATTCTATTTACGAAGACAATTCTCTTTCTTTACGAAGATAATTCTATTTACAAAGACAATTCTCTTTCTTTAAGAAGATAATTATCTTTACGAAGACAATTCTCTTTCTTTATGAAGATAATTCTATTTACGAAGACAATTCTCTTTCTTTATGAAGATAATTCTATTTACAAAGACAATTCTCTTTCTTTATGAAGATAATTCTATTTACGAAGACAATTCTCTTTCTTTACGAAGATAATTCTATTTACGAAGACAATTCTCTTTCTTTACGAAGATAATTCTATTTACGAAGACAATTCTCTTTCTTTATGAAGATAATTCTATTTACGAAGACAATTCTCTTTCTTTATGAAGATAATTCTATTTACGAAGACAATTCTCTTTCTTTACGAAGATAATTCTCTTTACGAAGACAATTCTCTTTCTTTACGAAGATAATTCTATTTACGAAGACAATTCTCTTTCTTTACGAAGATAATTCTCTTTACGAAGACAATTCTCTTTCTTTACGAAGATAATTCTATTTACAAAGACAATTCTCTTTCTTTACGAAGATAATTCTATTTACGAAGACAATTCTCTTTCTTTACGAAGATAATTCTATTTACAAAGACAATTCTCTTTCTTTAAGAAGATAATTATCTTTACGAAGACAATTCTCTTTCTTTATGAAGATAATTCTATTTACGAAGACAATTCTCTTTCTTTATGAAGATAATTCTATTTACAAAGACAATTCTCTTTCTTTATGAAGATAATTCTCTTTACGAAGACAATTCTCTTTCTTTATGAAGATAATTCTATTTACGAAGACAATTCTCTTTCTTTATGAAGATAATTCTATTTACAAAGACAATTCTCTTTCTTTACGAAGATAATTCTATTTACGAAGACAATTCTCTTTCTTTACGAACACCCCCCCCCCTACACACACACATACACGTCGTACACACACACACACCCCATACAGACACACACACCGCGCGGACACACACCGCACTCACACACACACCGCACCCCCCACACACACTCCCCGTACACATACACACACACACCTCGCGCGCGCGCACACACACACACACACACACACACACAAATAATACCCCCCGTCACACGTACTTTCATTCACCTATTTAGTATTCTTTTCTATTTAGTTTTCTCAGATAATAAAATAAGTTGTTTATAAATGGTATGTATCTGTATATTCATTCACATTCTCTTAAATGAATTAGTTCGATTTAACCACTTCACCCGAAGCAAGGGGATAAAGCAACTAATACGTAACGTGGCTACTGAAAGTCACAGAAGCTGGGAAAACGTTACTGAGATTAATAACAATAAAGAAGAACAGAATTCTAGGAGGTGGAAGATGACGATGAACGTTATATGTATTTTTTAAGATTGTAGTTGACAGGAAAGCAAGAAGCCGGAAGAGAATTTCTCAGATGAGAAGTACAAGAGAAGATACTATTAGAATAGAACTTACGGTCTCTATTGAGCAAGTTCAACAATAAAATGATGGTATTTATCTTCCAATTTAATACTCTGCTTAAATTCATGCAGTCCAGGTACCAAAGAGGGAAGCTCATCAGTACAACCACCATGAACATATTTATGGAAAAGGCACAGGGAAGCTACGAACCGATATGCCAAGTCAAAACTGATAATATTGCAGATTCTTTTTCTTTTCTTTTTTTGAAGCGGGTGATTTTGTCCAGATAATATGAATACATTATCATATGAACTTTGAACACACGTATGTACGAAAAAAAGGATGTCTACACATAGACACTCACGTAGACACACACATTGATTTATCCATTTGCTAATCTTTCTATTCAGTTATCTCAGCTAATAGAATTATCCTATCGCCTATCTTATCATCTGGTGTTCTATTTCTCTCTCTATGATTCTAACTCGACTGAGTGTTGGCTGATTTATATGAGAAAATCATGAACCTTTGGCATTGATTTATTGCGTGTTTTTTCGATACGATATTCATTACCTCTCTTTTCGTGGCTTTTCGTGGAATGTGGTCAACCCAAACCCCTAACCCTTTGAGCCCTACGTTCCGGAACAATTTTAACCCTTCTGCCTGAGCTCCTGAGTCAAAATTCGCAAATAATTGGTATGTAATGTTTCATGGTAGATACAAAAATAGTTAAAAGTGTTTGTCCACCGTTCAACCGATTGCTGGGCATTACGTCATTTTCTCTAACACCGGTAAAGCGGTGGTCAGGGCACAAAGGGTTAAGGCATATACAAAATGTATTTAACCATAGGGGACGTTTTTCATTTTAATTGCATGCCTTTTGGATTAACAAACGGGCCTGGTATTTTCCAGGAATTAATGTCTGTTGTTTTAGATGGGATGGAAAAGTATGCAGCTGCGTATATAGACGATATTTTAATTTTCTCTGTGACAAAGGAAGATCATTTAACCCTTTGAGTCCCGCGTTCCTGAACAATTTTAACCCTTCTGTCTGAGCCCCTGAGTCAAAATTGGTAAATAATTTGTATGTAAAAAATATAGTTACACGTGTTTATCCAGCGTTCAACCGGTGTCTGGGCATTATGCCATTTTTCTCTACCACCGGTAAAACGGTGGTCAAGTCTCAAAGGGTTCAGTGAATGTAGAAAGAGAATATTGCCCCAAGTGATTTCATAAACCGTTTTAAGGAGTATGTTGTCATACATTTTCCTGCGTTTATATTCGAAATTATATTAAGCCGAAGCAGTAGTGTTCGGTGATCATTATTCTCTGGGTTGGATGATTTCAGTTAATTTTTTATATGATAGATTTTTCTCTTTGGCTGATGCTGTCTGTCTTTCGACCAAGTTCTCTCCATAACATATTGGTGCAATTTTTCCTCGTTGCCTGCCGGGCAATATAATTTGAACATTGTATATTTGAACTGCCTACAACTTTATAAAATTATTCCATGGCTCAAAGGGTTATTGTTGAATTTAGTAGCGATATAGCGTTTGTGGGCTTTAATAGTATTTTAAATAAACAGAGCAAGAATTTATCTTTGAAACTTGGGAAATTTTAAGAGATCATAAATCTTGCCACACCAGCCCGGAGCCAACTGGGTAGATTGGGTAAAATCTAGTCTTACTAAATGTTGATTAATTCTACTTCAGTTTATTTCAGGTTCAAATCTTCCTAGGGCTTTCTCCAAACTCCTTTTATGGCTTCTGATTATTATTTTAATTCTTTATTTCCTTCCTTTTTCTTCTCGACGCGTAATTATTTTTGTTCACGGTTGATTCTTAATTAACTCTTGTTTCAAATCATCATTACACATTCTCATGAATGAAAATGTTAAAACAGGCTTACCTGTTGACCCAGGCTTACGACCCTGTTATATTCCTCATGAAATAAGACGTTGGCCCAGGCATACGACCCTGTTATATTCCACATGAAATAAGACGTTGACCCAGCCTTACCACCCTGTTATATTCCTCATGAAATAAGTCGTTGACCCAGGCTTACCACCCTGTTATATTCCACATGAAATAAGACGTTGACCCAGGCTTACCATCCTGTTATATTCCTCATGAAATAAGACGTTGACCCAGGCTTACCATCCTGTTATATTTCTCATCCAGTGGAACACCGAACCAATGTTACCACCCTTTTATATGGAGACTAAATTAAGTAAGTGTACATTTATAAAAGGGTGAATAAGAAATCGTGATTTTAAATAGAATCCAAGTAAATTTGGAACATCCGGGTTCTCTGAATATTGTCTTTATTATTATTATGAATTTCATGATAGTTACTTTCATAATTTGATATTTAAAACTGAAACATACTTTGATGATTGTAAGAATAATATATTTTTACGACTGAATATTACCAGATACAATTTCTACTGTTTAACGCATTACGAGGGGAAGAGATAGATTATCATATTTCACTAGATAATTTTTTGTAAGTGAATGTAAAGAACTCAACAGACTCCCCGATTTCACATTCCAAGTCGTTATCCATTACACTACCTACGCATCACCCTAAAAGGTATAAAACACGTGATTTTATAAGCATGCGCGCAAGAAGTGCTAATCTCGCCATTTAATTTGCTTATTTCATTATCTTGTAACGTTCTGCGTATAAACGTACGCCGTTGAAAAGTCGGGCTTGGAACGAAAACTTTACGCCTCTTTTATTCCCATCAGAGTATTATCCAAAGAATTCGGCAGCCTTTAGATTTACCATTTTCAAAGAATTCCCCAAGAGCTGTCTCTTAGCAGATCGTCTTCACCTCGCTTCTTTATTCGAAGTCGTGTTAGTTGTTAGTTTGTTTTGCGTAGCTGGAGCCTTTCTTCTATATTTTTTTTTTCATTATTATTGTAAACTCAGTTCATACTGGTGACTTCTGGGGTTTTTTTTTGGGGGGGGTTAGTGTGTGTGCCATTTAAGGTTGTAATGAAAAGTCAACATAATAAAGCGATTTTTAGGTCATGTCTTGAATGATGTTGCTGACAAAGAGTTGCAGTTGTTAATAAGAAAAAAAAAGTCATTTGCGGCCTTGTAAATTAGTTTTCATCCTAGCTTTCAAGTATGTTTAACCCTTTGAGCCCTGACCACCGTTTTACCGGTGGTAGAGAAAAAGGACGTAATGCCCAGCCACCGGTTGAACGGCGGGTAACCTCTTGTAACTATTTATATATCTACCGTGAAACATTACATACCAATTATTTGCCAATTTTGACTCAGGAGCTCAGGCAGAAGGCTTTAAATTGTTCAGGAACGCAGGGCTCAAAGAGTTAACGTTGAAAGGATACTACTACATTTGAAGGAATTTCTCATCCATGTTAATGAACATTTTAAGATTGATTCATTTTTTACGACTTATCAACCCCTTGTTGGTTTTTTAAAGCCAGAAAATATTTTTAGATTGTAAGAATTTTTTAGATAACAATGATTTAGTGATACAAGTCTTACTAATTAAGCCATAGCTGGGTAAGAAGAGGTGGCTCCATACCTATTCACAATTTGATAAACAAAGAAATGATAATGTGAATACAAAGTGGGGTATCAATTGTATATTACAATCGATATATAAACTAATCCCTCATTTTGTTGCCACGGTAGTTTCTCTAAACTTATATTACACAGAATGTAAATAAATTTAAAAGACATGCCTGTGTACCTAATCAATATTTGACTGATTGATTGATTCGTTTTTTACGGCTTATCATACTTTTGCAGGTTATTCAAATCCAGAAAATACTTTTAGATTGTAAGATTATTATTAATATTTTGATTTTAGATAATAACCGTTTAGTGATACCAGTCTTACTAATTAATCCATAGCTGGGGGAGAAGATGTGGATTCATATCTTTACCAAGGAGCGCGAAAGTGAATATAACGAACTCGACTGGAGTTGGAACTCGGCTCTCCGATTAACAATTCCCAGTTGTTACCCATTACATCAACCGCACATCCACGCTTACAGCACGTGATATTCCCAAACGGGAACCCATCTAGGTACTGACTAGGCTCAACGTTGCTTAACTTCAGTGATCGTACGGGAATCAGTAAGCCGGACACGTTAAGAATGTACAGTGTAACCCGGATATAAGAGAGTTGTCGGGACCGGTGAAGACTCTTATATCCGGGTTTCTCTTATATCCGGGTTTGGTCTATTATATATACGTTAACACAGGCTCTAATTTTGGACCAGAGAAAATCTCTCATATCCGGGTTTATCTTATATCCGGGTCTCTTATATCCGGGTTACACTATATATCCTAAAGGGTAGCTAAACAGAGGCAAACGACTTGACAGACAAGCAAAATAAATTGATATTATTGTGAAATAGATAAAACTGAAGTTTTCTCAGAACGTTTTAAAAAAAGTTATTCGAAAACATAAAATTATTATTTTATAGATTAGTTTATCTTTCAAACAGAACCAACATTTTACTAAAAAAAAAATAAAATAAAATTGTTTTTAAGGTGTTTTTTAAGTATAATTTTTTATTGGTTGATCTGTTTTCTACGGCTTAACATTTTGCAAGTTATTTAAAGCCCGAAAATATATACCTTTTTTGTAGGAGATAATGATATAGTGATACAAGTCCAATTACTTAACCCAAAGCAAGGGGGGGAAGAGGTGGATTTATACCTTTCCTCAGGAATATTTGCATGTAATTGGCACTCGGCTCTTCGATTAAAAATTTCTGGGCTGTTATCTATTACGCCACGTGCACATCCAATCTTAGAGCGCCTGGCATTCCGAAACGGTCAACCATCTAAGTACTGACCAGGCTCGACGTTGCTTAACTTCGGTGATCGTACGGGAGCCGCTGTTTCAACGTGATATGGCCGTAAGCTGAATGTACATCCAAAGTGTAACAGAAGCAAACAATTTGGCATTGGCTGCCAAATCGTTTGATTCTGTTACACAAAATGAATTGATCGAGTCTTGATTGAAAAATAGATTAGACGGAACTACATAGAAATATCGATTAACTGATTATCGATTACAGAAATATCGGTTCACAGAAATATCAGTTTGTAGAAAAGGGAGATAAGAACTGTTTAAGGTTGTTTTGGGCAGGCGTGGATAAAAAGTTTGTTAATGTTTTATACAAGAATTCACTTTGTACAAAGCCTGCGAGCCCTTCAAGGCAGAGTATTATTGAATGAGGTGTATGGTGTAAGTGAAAGAGCAGGTGCTAAGGATTGAATCTTGACTTGAAGAGGTTAAGATTGTACTGTTCAAGGACGCGTCCACGCTGGGGTCTGTTCCATAAATTATCAGTCCTGAGAGGAAAGCTGTCTGAATGACACTCTCATGGACATAATATCTCGTGTTTTGAAACAAAAAAAATGAATCACTTTATAAAACATACATATAACAAACTATTTCTATTTCTAATTCTAACAGTTGAAATATAATCCTTGAAAATGGCTAAATGTATAGCCGAAAGCGCTCGGATAAAAAGAACATTCGGACAGTTTTTATATAATTTATCCTCTGAAAAGAAAAACTTTATTAGATCGCACGAGAAATTATATAAAAAACTAAATAAAAGCACCTTGTCAGTCGTTTTAAATGAAATGTGCATGTATATATATATATGTGTGGATGTGTGGGTTTGTATGTATGTGTGTATATGTGTATGCGTATACGTATGTATATTTACATAGATTTAATTTACGTTGATTTGATTTTTCATGTATATGCGTGTAATTGTAAATGTCTGTTTATATGTTTGATTTATATACATATGTGTATGCGTACGTAGGTATGTGTATGTAAATATGTATGTGTATGGGTATGTATGTATGTATGTATTTGCATATATGTGCATGAAGTTCAGGCCGAAGGTGATGTCGCCTTGATAATCAATTACAACTAGAAGTAAACTTATATTTGAGAATAAAATTTGTAGTGTATTAATGTAAATTTTATGACTATTTCTCTAATCAACTATTTCATAACAGAATTTTTGATAATAAAGGTTTTTTGGGGTTTTTTTTTAAAACTCTAACTAACATATAATTAAATTCCTTGAACCGTTTAAACATTCAAACGTATATAAAAAATTGTGGTATTTATAAACTCCCAAAGTAAAAGGAAAAGACAGTGTCCATTCAAAAGAAAACTAATGACACTTTATCACAACTTCTTTATCTCTCTCTCTCTCTCTCTCTCTCTCTCTCTCTCTCTCTCTCTCTCTCTTTGTGTCTTTTTTACCTATCCCCCTCCCACAAATTCCGTTAACAGATTTGGTGTGTCGGTGCCTGGTTTTCCTCAAAAGAATTTAAGGCGAAGGGAGTTGGAGTATTGCGTCTAGCTCAATCATATCTCTCTACCCCCTCCACACACCCCATTGATAACCTTGCTTCGTGGTCAGGTTTTTTGAATCACCATATACTTGTATTTTGATTGGTCATTCTGACTTATGTTACAGCGTTTACCCCTAGCGAAGGATCGTTAATGAATTTGGAACTTTTTAAAACCATTTATTCTACATTCAACATCATCACTTGATAAGACACCGGGAGTGTTGAAACAAAATGGCTATTTTTGTAGTGATTTTATAACATATTTATGTTATAATATTTAAATAAATAATTATATCTGCTCTACTCTGTATTGAGCACTCTTTAAAGAATAATAATTGTTGGGTATTGGAATTTACTCCGTATATACCAATCCCACACTTGAATATATATATATATATATATATATATATATATATATATATATATATATATATATATATATATATATATATATATATGGTTGTATAGTCTGTTTCTAATCAGTGATAATCTTTTTCGTTGCGCAATAGATTCATTATCGAAACTTATCTCATAATTGGGAAAGCTTAAAAAAGAGAATATTTCCCAAAAACTTTCCCCATTATGAGCATTAGTATATCCGCGATATATCAACATTCTAACGAAACGGACGGAACAAAATTACTGAAAGAAAGGAATGACAGACATGCATTGTTCTCAAATATATTTTTATATCGATATATACATACTTGTGCCTAATCCCAGTTCACAATTCCATGTGTTCCACACAGCGAAATTACAATATGTATATACAACGAGCAGTGTGAAAGACGAGAAAAACGAGAGGGTCTTACTTGTAGTATTACCAGAAGGAAAAACGGGCAGGCCGGTGGTATCCTTTATCCACTTGATGAGACCATGTTGTTTCTCTCATAAATGTTATAGGTAGCCATGTCTTGCTTCTCTGCATTCTAAATAGCAACTCGCGGGTGTAGACGCGTTTTGCCTCTAATTTGTTAAATAGCAACTGGGCTTCGTCACACTACGAACTGACGTCACTCACCGGCCGTTACACTGTCCTGGGTAAGACGATAAACTACGTCCGACAGCAAGGCCTCTGATTAGCAGGTTTTGAGGACCGTGGAATCACCTCTTAATTGCTGGTGTTCCCAGGTCCACACTGATCCGGGGTGGTAGCACCTGTTAGGGAACCAGCTATGGCCAAATAGTTAACCCCTAAACTGGGGACAAAATACTATGAAAGTCTAAAAATAGGTTTTACTTTATTGAAAAAATATTACCAGCAATAGATTTTTGAAGAAAAAATATATTATCAGCAATAAAAAAAATTGTCGGCATTAAATAACCCATTAAGGTGTTGATATGCCGTAAAACAAACCAAACCAAACGAAACCAAATCGGCCGTTACATGACCCTCATCAATTTATCTTACTCAAAGCGAGATTATTGTCCTTTGGATCCCTATAGCATATTTATTTAAAAATAGCACAATTCGTTTTTTTTATTTTACTTTTAACATCTGTCGGATAATGGCTGTTACAAAAAGCCATATTCTCAGATTCATAGTCTTGGAGTAATGTGAGTGATACTCACTTTTGTAAAATCCATATTCTCAGATTCATAGTCTTGAAGTAATGTGAGAGATACTCTATTTTGTAAAATTCATAGTCTTGAAGTAATGTGAGAGATACTCTCTTTTGTAAAATCCATATTCTCAGATTCATATCCTTGACGTAATGTGAGAGAGACTCACTTTTGTAAAATCCATATTCTCACATTCATAGTCACTTTTGTAAATTGTTGATTTTTATTTATTTTAAATGTTTTCCATTTTTATTTTCGTTCTAAAATTGACTGTTCTCCCTTTAGGAAGAATATTTCAAAATAGAATTTTCTTTCTTGTGTTTCCTTTTTCATTTCGGTTTACGGAAAAGAAATTACCAATTCTTTTTTATATTTATAACCACAGTTGGGCATGAATTCTGCCATTTTTCAAATTTATTCTTTAACTTTACGGCTTCCAAACCCTTATTTTGGCGAGAAAAAAATATCTCCATAATGAATGCCTTGTCGACAGGGACTAGAATACTTCGATTTTATCCCTTGTACAGGTTTAAGACCCCCAACCAAAGAGGCCATGTTCCAAGTGGATGCTTGCAGACTCATGTATTTTTAATGTATTTCTCCTCAGCATGTAATTATTGAGGGTTACAAATACTAAGTGCTACAAAAATAAATCCGGTAATTCTTCCGAATTTTATTTTGTTGTTATGGTGAGAATAGAAATTTAGGCGATCATCTTTATTAGTATATTTACGATATACAAGTCATTTATTATTATTATTACGATTTGACATGAAGTTAAGGAACAGTACTGTTTTGTTTGTTTCTGTTTCATAAGCAAATTCTATGGTACATTCGACTTCGTTTAGCTTATTTACAAGATCAGCTATTTGGAAATATGTTGATTATTGAGGTAAAATATTTTGAAATGAAAAAAGAAAAGCTAAGACCCTGCTAAGGTGCGATTCCAGCGGTAATCCGAATTGTTGCTGATAAAAGTGAAATAACATTGGTTTGTGATAGGTCGTCAAATCTTTCTAATTTTCTCTTGGTAGGGAGTGGTTCATTTTGTATTCTGCTTTTATTTTCAGAAATATAAAGAGGTTTGGCATCCATTTATCAAGTCAAAAACTAGGCATGAGTTTATCTGTCATATTTATCTCCCTTAGTTTTCCGATCAATTTGCTTTTCATATAACGGTTAATTCTTCCAAGAAATGATTTAAAGATTTTGTTATGGATTTCACCATTCTATGTTCACCATTCTTTATCCTTACCTTTTAACTCAAGATTTCGACAACAAGGTTTTATATGTTTGTTTTTTTTTTTTTTGTATAATCAAGGCAATAATGCCACTAATACGCAGGGGAGGGTTACAGGAAGTGAAAGCGAAAGAGAATGAGAAGACTGAGAATGGGTGGGTTGAGGAAAAGACAAAACAAAAAGACAGAGCATGTCGCACTTACATTTTTGAAGATTGTGGTTATCAGGGAAGCAAGAAATCGGAATGGATTTCCACAGGCAGGAAGTGTGAGAAAAGAAACTGGTAGAGTGGAAGTGGAAGTGGAATTAAGTTAAACTAAGCTTGGTAACTTGAGTAGATTGATAAACAACTAAATTACTTACTATGGATATTTGGTATCAGTGATTAAGTTGGATGATATATATGTATGATATCATAACATAATGTAACATTAAATCTGACCATCATTTACATGACTCTTCTGTATACTTAAATCAATCTAAGCGCATGCCAAGTTCCGCTCTAAGCACTGGTTACGTCCCGCTCTAAGCGCGGGCCACATCACGCTCTAAGCGCAGGTCACGTCCCGATCTCGGCGCAGATCAAGACCAACTGTAGGCACAGACTAAACTCCGCTCTAAGTGCAGACCAAGCTCTGAAGTGCAAACTACGCCCCGTTCTAGTTCAGCTCTATGCGCTGGGCAAGTTTTGCGCTAAGCGCAGGCCCCGTCCCGCTCTAAGCGCAGGTCAAATTCCCGGCTAAGCGCAGGCCACATACCGCTCTAAGCGCTGACCACGTACCGTTCTAAGCGCAGGCCATTTTCCGCTCTAAGCAAATACCAATTTCCACTCTAATCAAAGGCCAAACATAAGATATGTCCCCACTCTAGGCACAGGCCAAGTTCCGCTCTAAGCGCGGGCAACGTCCCGCTCTAGGCACAGGCCAAGTTCTGCTGTAAGTTCAGGCATACCCCGTTCTATGTATAGGTTACTTGCTATTAGTTTAAAAAAACATTGTGGTTGTGATCTACGTTAATTACACACGCACGATTGTCCTCATATTTGCTGCTGTTATCGCAACGTTTCGAACGTTTTACTCCTTCCGGACTTCATCAAGTGCTTGCAAACTCTGCAGAAACTGTACAAGCAATAACTGAACAATACTAAATAACAAATGGACGAGCTATCCTTATACAGTTTATCACCGACGACAATTTATCCCCTAGATTAAATAAAGTGTTCAGTTCAGAATTCCCCGTAGGTTACCCAGATCGATATACACCTGATGAAGGCCGGAGTGCACAACGGCCGAAACGTTGCAACAAATATGGGGACCGCTTGTAAAATAAATTATGGTTGAGGCACGAAAAAAAAACTGGCCTGTCATTTGAGTGAGATTTATTTAAAAGTGGAATATAAATATAAATAACATCCCCCGGGCCCTGTTCTGTCACCCACTTGCTTAAACCCGCCAGATATATCATGTGTTGCTTTCCTTTGTCCCTCTTTCATTCTATTCGACTTGTGAGTATCAGATTCTCCAAGACCTCCTTTCTCATTACGTGTCCCAGAAATTTCACCTGCCTCTTCCTGATGTTAAGTATAAGCTTCCTCCTTGTTTGTACCCTCTCCAAAACCTCATCGTTTTATAAAAAAAATCTCTAAATATACTGCAGGAGCATCGGACCATATGTGGCAGCAATATCTGAAGCATGGACGAATGGTAGACTTATAAATATGCAAGATTCTGAAGAGAAAATTGTCTAGCATGACAATGAACCGACATTCCTATCAGCAGACCTCGCAATGGATTCAATATAGCCTTTCCGTCAGGTATGTCATGCATTGCTTTCCCTTGTCACTCTTTCACTCTATTCGACTTGTGAGTATCAGATTCTCCAACACCTCCTTTCTAATTACGTGTCCCAGAAATTTCATTTGCCTCTTCTTGGTATTAAGTATAAGCTTCCTCCTTGTTTGCATCCTCTCCAAAACCTCATCGTTGCTCACACGCTCGGTCCATGATATCCTCAGCATCCTTCTGTATGACCATACCTCCGTTGCCTCGAATCTCTTCTTCATCTTTGAGGAGACCGTTCAACATTAGCTACTATAAAGGAGAAAAGATGTCACATAACAGTTCAGTACTCTTTTCTTTGTTACCGAAGAAATCTTTCTGCCTCGTAATATTGTGCTCAGCTTTTGGAATGTGTCCTTGGCCATCCCAATACGTCTTCGGATCTCAGCGTTACGCTTACCGTCCTCCATCAACACATTTCCCAGGTATGTAAACTTCCGCACCTGCTTAACTTTAGTATCCCCAACATGCAAATCGCATTTCGGGCTCATCCTTTTACTGATGACCGGGAATTCTGTCTTCTTGTAGTTTATGCTTAGTCCCTTCTTCTCGCTCTCCTTCGTTACCTTCTGTAGGAGGTTTTGTAATTTCTTTTCCGTGTCTGCTATCAGTACTCTGTTATCTGCGTATCTTATGTTGTTAATGCAAGGTAGTAAAGCCACTAAGACGCAAGGGGTTACTGAGTGTGGAAGAATAAGAAAGAAAAGAGAAACATTAGCGATCGATAAAAATAGAAGAGCAATCAAGAAGACAATAGATAGTGATTAACATTTCATTTAAATTTTTGAAGATCAAAATTGACTGGAATGCTTGGAGCAGGAAGACAGTTCCACAAGCAAGAAGTGCGAGGAAAAAAAACTATTAGCATAGACCTTAATCTAGCCAATTCAACTGTGAATTGAGAAGACCTTGCCTCCAATCTAGTACTGTACTGCAATCCATAAAATCTAGGTACCATAGCGAATAGTTCATCCATAAAATTATTTACAGAAAAGGCACAGGAAGTTACATTACGGCAATGGAAAAATGACTGAATGCGAGATGCCAGGTCAGGACCAATAATATTGCTGATTCTTTGGATTTTATCAAAAATCTCTAAATATACTGCAGGAGCATTGGACCATGTGTAGCAGCAATATCTGAAGCATGGACAAATGGTTAACCTATAAATATGCAAGATAGATTCTGAAAAGAAAAATTGTCTAGCACGACAAACAAACGACATTCCTAGCAGCAGACCTAGCAATGGATTCAGTATAGTCTTGCCACTTCATGTCAACCGAGAAGAGGCAACGACACTTTTATGGAGGTTAACATCAGCCATGATGATAGGGGGCAGAAAGGAGTCTTTCATGTGATTAATTGTGCGTGTTAGTTGCTTTATTGCCTTGCTTGGGGTGAAATGATTAAAATAAATGCTCGCATACTCAAATGAGACGACCAGTAATGACCTATCTAAAAAGATAAGTTTATTATGAAGAGCGAACGGCTAAGGGAGGTAATTAATATCGTAATATTCTAGGTACCTCATCGATTATCCGGATGTGAAATTGGTTGGGGATTAATGAATGTATTTGTTAAATCAGAAGGAAATCTTTTTTGTTGGCGTGTTCGTTAACATTCATCCTCAACAATAAACATAAATTTAGAATAGGCCATGCAAAACAACGTTAAAAACAAAGGCAAGTGGAATGCATAACAATAGTGATTTTATATACAATTTAAATTATATACAGATGTGTTAAGATTTGATAAATGGTTAAGTGTTGGTGTATTAAAATTCGTATCTTGTTACTAAGTATGTTTGAAAGCTTTAGCAAGTGTTAATGAGATTTGTTCCAATTTTTAAACAGTTTGTAGTTTTACGTAAGTGTTTATGTATAATTCTTTTTTGTCATACGAAGTTGCGTGCCTTTAATTGTTATTTGAATGAAATGTTGTGAGTTATTATTACTTATTTTTCAGTGAAAAAATGTCACTTTTTAAGTATAATAAATGAAGCTTGTAAAGTTTCGATAGAGAGAGAAAGATTATGCCAATGGGTTGCTGAGTCAGAGTTTGATTTGCGCGGGAAAATCAAGTTTTAGGATTGCGTGGATTTGGTTGGCGTCTCTCTGAATGTTGGAATCTGTCAAATTCAGTAGTTTGAATTTCTTCTTTTTATAGTTTTTGAGACAGAAAAATAGACTCAAAAGATTTGAGCGCCAAAATGATTTTTCACGCGCATTCTCAGTTTTTTTAGGCTGTTAACCAATGAGAAGCTGAGTTGTCGAAATTAGTGTTTTGATTGGATAACAGGTGTGTGTGGGTGTAAGAATGGATTGTTCTGCAAGTAGGGGTGAAGGATAACGTTTCATCACTGACAAGCATTTTGAGAATTTAGAAAATCATACTTAACATTCAGAATTTCAATTTTAAACATCGAAGCAATGATTGTTTGACGAAAGTTTAAGTTGGTTGAACTTTCAACCGGAAGCTAATCTCATAAATACATCCACTTTACAGATCGCGACATCTATCAGAGAGAATCTAAATTTTTATTATTGCATTATTCCAAAATCTTCCACATTAGTCGATAGCCATTAATATCAACCACTGAGCACAAATAGTTATTAAAAAAAATAATAATTAATGTATATTATTCATGACTACATTTAAAAGAATGTTGTTTTTGATAAGTTAAAAAATAGCCATAAATATGTCGGAGTTATCTCCTCCTCAGTTCTTTAATCCTTCAACAGGGGTCTCTCTCTCCTGGCTATAAATACTGACTGGCCCCCCCCCCTCTCTCTCTCTCTCTCTTCTCTCTCTCTCTCTCGACTTAGGCTTTAATATAATTATATATACGTGACAAGCATTCTTCTTCTTCTATAGTAGCCATTATCCAACGGCCACACCCACTTCTTTAATAAGCTTAGCCTACTCTGACATAAAACTACTATATTAAAGAGACCAAAAATCCTGTTTTCCGACAGAAGGACTTCTCTAGTCGAGTCTAGTATAAAAGAGGGATTCACCTCACTAATAATAAGTTGTAAGGCTGGATTACTTAATTATATATACGTGACAAGCATTCTTCTTCTTCTCTCTTCTTTTCTTCTTCTTCTTCTTCTTCTTCTTCTTCTTCTTCTTCTTCTTCTTCTTCTTCTTCTTCTTCTTCTTCTTCTTCTTCTTCTTCTTCTTCTTCTTCTTCTTCTTCTTCTTCTTCTTCTTCTTCTTCTTCTTCTTCTTCTTCTTCTTCTTTCTTCTTCTTCTTCTTCTTCTTCTTCTTCTTTTCTTCTCTTCTTCTTCTTCTTCTTCTTCTTCTTCTTCTTCTTCTTCTTCTCTTCTTCTTCTTCTTTCTTCTTCTTTCTTCTTCTCTTCTTCTTCTTTCTTCTTCTTCTTCTTCTTCTTCTTCTTCTTCTTCTTCTTCTTCTTCTTCTTCTTCTTCTTCTTCTTCTTCTCTTCTTCTTCTTCTCTCTTCTTCTTCTTCTTCTTCTTCTTCTTCTTCTTCTTCTTCTTCTTCTTCTTTCTTCTTCTTCTTCTTCTTTTCTTCTTCTTCTTCTTCTTCTTCTTCTTCTTCTTTCTTCTTCTTCTTCTTCTTCTTCTTCTTCTTCTTCTTCTTCTTCTTCTTCTTCTTCTTCTTCTTCTTCTTCTTCTTCTTCTTTTCTTCTTCTTCTTTTCTTCTTCTTCTTCTTCTTCTTCTTCTTCTTCTTCTTCTTTCTTCTTCTTCTTTCTTCTTCTTCTCTT